>JAWWEU010000020.1:19667382-19693610 GCA_035583155.1 Acropternis orthonyx
CCTTGGACACTCCCAGGGATGGGGCAGCCACAGCTTCTCTGGGCACCCTGTGCCAGGGCCTGCCCACCCTCACAGCACTCTCATCCCATGGGAGCATCCTTTGCTGTCCCCACCCTTCAGAACAACGTGGTCCCTGTGCCCCCCAGATGAAGGATGCAAGGACCAAGTGCTATTTGTAGCGGGTTTTACTTCAGAAAGGCCAGTCAAAAATAGCTGTGGCCATCACACTGCACCCGCTCTCCTCCCACCACGATTCCTGCAGATGCTCTGCTCTTGCTGAGATGTGAACTGGGAACTTTTTTCTCCTTCATTTCTAAAAACTGCATGAGTGAGGAACGTGTTTATTTTAGCACAGGAACGTGCGGGCCAGGAAGGACCAGCTCAGCACTTTGTGGGAGCAGGACTGCAAAAAGGCATTGATTAGGATGGGGCTTTGCATATTAATTGACATTGGAACTGCCCCTCCCCGTTGTATCAGGCCCTGAATGGGGGCATTGTCTCAGGCACCAAAATCCCAGCAGAAGTCCATTAGCATCCAAAGGGAGGTGCCTGAATGGAATACAAGGATTCTTTGGAAAGTAAGAGTGAAACGAATGCAATAAAATGCCACCATTAAGTGATGCTCATTGTCCAAATTAGACCATCAGAGGCAAAGACCTTGACTCTCCCAACGCCTTCAGCACAGCACATGCTGCCGGGAATGAGGCTGCTTGGAATTTAAAGCCCTGGACTTGTCCCAAGTATGGATTACTCCATTTCTTCATGAGCACTTGATCACACGGAACTATATTTGGATTTCCAGAACGAAAGCTCAAACCTCCAGGAGGGTTACGTGGCTGCACCCTCCCCACACGCAGGTCCCCACGTGAGTCACACACAGAACAGGCTCTGTGGGAGCTGTAAAATGTCCCAACAACACGGGAGCCGGTTTAAGGTGATGGCAAGAGAGCCCAGCACAAGCCAAAGGATCCAGGCCAAAAGCAGGACAGAAGAATTTTCTACAAGGAGTGAAACAACTGCAACATTTCCCTCTTTCTGCAGATGCTGGGAACATGACTGGAACAGCAGCGTGGGTAAGGGCAGTTTTACGCTCCAGGTCCTCCAAAGAGGGAGAGAATCCAGAGATTTCTCCACAAAAGCAGAATGTGCAAAGCCAATGCCAGTTTGGAGTTGGTCTGCTGGTTCATTAACTTAAGGTACAATCCTTGGTTGGAAAAAGATGATCTTTAAGGTCCCTTCCAAGCCAAGCCATTCTATAATTCCATGATAAAACCTCAGTTATTTGTTGCTTCTCTAGCCTTTCCATGGCCACCACAAATCACAGCCTTCAGGAGGGTCCATGGAGTGAAATCTCCCAGGCAGAGGAGAAGGAGCCAACCCTGGGTGCTGCTCTGGCAGCTCTGCAGAGCCTCCTCAGGGTCCTGTGCCACTGCTCTCCTTCACATCAGCCCAGCCCCGGGAGAGCAGAACCAATCTCACCCAAAAACCACATTCTTAACGCCATTCTTGCAAAAGGACAGCCTGGCAAAAAAACATTCCAGTTGAAACGAACCCTGGGAAAATCAGAAGGTTGAGAAAGTGTAAAAATTCTGTATAAACAGTGCAATTTAGTAGTCAAGGCCTCCTTGGAACAGGGCTGGATTGGAGAACTGCTACAGCACCCTAACCCCAGCCTTCCCCTCTGGCACTGGGAAGCCATTCCTCCTTGTCCTGGCACTCCAGGCCCTTGTCCAAAGCCTCTCTCCCTCCTTTTTACAATCTCCTGTTGGGCTCCCCTCCTGCTGACCGGGTCCAGCCTCCTCCCAGAGAGACCCCCGATGCCTGGAGCAGGGAAGGAACGAACCAGACCCCCTTCCAGCCCTGGTCCTCCCAAATCCCACGCGGCTGCTGCTCACACCCAGCTGTTGGCTGTGTGTGGCTATTTTTGCACAGCCTAGAGAACAAAAATACAGGGAGCTATGTTAGGTGAAGGCTTGCACTGTTCACGGTGTGATGACAGCCAAACTAGGTCAAGCCTTCGCCAGATTCCTTTAAAAAAAGGAAAGGAAAAAATAATCAGTGGGAGAGAGCAGTGAACTCCCCGGGAAGAAAATGCTTGTGAACATCTATGATACTTGACTGGGGAAAAATACACACACATATATTTATCCACATATTTTCACATTTTCAATAGCAGATTTCTCATTTTTGGGGCTTTTTTAAGGACTGCAAAGATTATATTCTGTACATATTTAATGAACTGATTTAAACCAAAAAGGAGTTTTCACCTATGAAATATAACCTGGTGGCCCTTTTTTGGTGCAGGCTGCGGGCAACTCGATTGTATTTCGTGGCTTCTCTGCCCTGAATAAAGGTATTCTCCTGCTGCTCTGGGAGCAGGAGCTGGGCAGGTAAGAGGATCCCAGTCCTGGAGGGAAAGGCAACCTGATCTTCTTGTCTACAAGGGGAGAGGAAGGTAAATTACTTTATTTCTTTTACAGAGGACAGATTCCCATTAGAGATGGAGTATTTCTGGGTCTGAGAAAGCTGGGGGTGCTCAGCCTGGGGAAGAAAAGGCTCTGCAGAGGCCTCAGAGTCCCTCCCAGTGCCTAAAGGGGCTCCAGGAGAGCTGGAGAGAGGCTTTGGAAAAGGGCCTGGAGTGACAGGACAAGGGGGAATGGCTTCCCACTGCCAGAGAGCAGGGTTAGGTGGGATATTGGGAAGGAATCCCCCCCTGTGAGGGTGGGCAGGCCCTGGCACAGGGTGCCCAGAGAAGCTGTGGCTGCCCCATCCCTGGGAGTGTCCAAGGCCAGGCTGGACGGGGCTTGGAGCAACCTGGGCTGGTGGGAGGTGTCCCTGCCCGTGGGACAGACAATGGACATCTGGCCTGGCCCTGGACTGTCACCTCCAGGCAGAGGAAACCCTGAACACGCCAACCCTGCACAGGCTCATGGAAATGAGGAACCGGGTAATTTTAAATGCCTTCCCAGTGAAAAATGTTCTCAGGCTCGGTTCAACGTGCCAGATAAAGCCTCTGTTCCTGTAAAACCTGATGCATGATTATCAGTCAAGGCCAACGTATTTACCCTAAAATTGGGTAATATTGTTTTATGGTTCTTAATAGTTGCAGCCGGCAAAGCTCCCGAACAGACGCTGCCGAGCAGTTTCTCAGCCTTTCATCAGCGCTGCGTAGGCGTTGAATTCTGGAGCTAATCACCTTAGCAACGGCTCTAAACATATGTGCAGTGACATCAGCTGATTTCTGAAAGCTGTAAATAGAGGATAATAGCACGAAAAAACTCTGGATCCCGGCCAAGACCTAAAAAACATACTATTAAAACACCGCCTGTAATTCAATGTATGCAAACTTGTTTGCATCCCCGCTCCCCAAAACCTGGGTAATTACACACCTACCAGCACAACTGGTGATTGTCCCACTGCAGGCTGTTCTTGGTTTCAGGAATTTCCCAGAAAACGAGGATTTAATAGAAACCTTTCTTTAAATTTAATTTTCAATCGCCTGGAGAAGAAGAGGCTGAAGGGACCCGCTCCAGCCTTCAGCCATGGCTTTGAAGTCAATGAGTAACAGCTTAAACTTAAGAGAATTATTTGTAAATAAGAAAGCCAACAATGTGCTCATGGGCTTCATCACTGAGTCACGCAGGAGCAGGAACCACGGCAAACTCTGCTCCGAGGACGTGCTGCCAGGCCCATGCCCTCGGAAAAAGGGGAGCGGGCGCGAGGAACCCGCTCCTGGCAGCCCACGCAGCCTGAAAGGGGCATATTCTGAATTACCTCATGTTTGGAACCTCATTAAGACCCTAAACTGTCCGCTCAGGGAGTCCCTCAATCAGCCATCAGCGTGAGACACGAGCACAATGTGGGTTTTGTTCCCCTCGTCTCGTTGTGACCCACATTCCCGGGGCCTGTTGTGCGGGACGTGACCCGGCCGCCCAAAGCAACCTCTGCGGAGCCTCCGCGGTGAGCTGGCAGCAGGGAGGGAGCGAGGGGAGACGCAGCCACGGCCTTAATAGGATTTTCAAATGTCAAAAAAATATCTTTAGCAGGCCCATTCAGGCAGAGCCCGAGCGCTCGCTGAACTTGAAAGCGGAATTTGCTGTGCAGGGAACAGCGTTTGCATGCTAAGTGAAGCCCGGGAAGGCTGCGGGAGCAGCACAAACCACCCGGCTCCTTCTCCTCTCCTCCGGAAAACCGAGGGAAGAGAGAAGAGCGTGGTGCTTTCTGCATCAAGGTGAGGCAGGTGCAGGGGGGCTCGGTGTGAGCGCCCACCACGGACAGGCAGGGAGGAACCCCCGTGGGCAGAGCTTCAGGGCAGCTCCCCAGATCCTGCCCCTGCTCGCCCTGGAGCGTGTCCAGGGAAGGGAACGGAGCTGAGGAAGGGGCTGGGAGCAGCAGGAGCAGCTGCAGGAGCGGGGGGGGGGGGGGGGGGCTCAGCCGGGGGAAAAGGAGGCTCAGGGGGGACCTTCTGGCTCTCTGCAATTCGGGGGGTGTCGGGCTCTGCTGCCAGGGAACAGGGACAGGAGGAGAGGGAATGGTCAGGGGAGGGTCAGATTGGGTATCAGCAAAATTTCTCCCTGGAAAGGGTGGTCAGGCATTGGAAGGGGCTGCCCAGGGAGGTTTGGAGTCCCCGTCCCTGGAAGTGGAACAACTGGATGTGGCACTCAGTGCCCTGGGCTAGAGGACAAGGTGGGGGATCAGGCATAGAGTAGAACTCGACGGTCTGGGAGGGCTTTTCCAGCCTCAGAGATTCTGTGAAGTTCCCTTTTTTATTTAAAAATAATAAAACAGGGAAAGGGGAAATGGAACCTTAAGAGCAGCATCAGGACGAGGACCCAGCACAGGGCCAGAAACAAGAAACTCTCCTTTTTCTGTGCAGGGTCAGGTTTTTTTCTGTCAATTAGAGTCACAAGGAAATCCAGTGGATGTAGCTCAGCAGTGTTAATCGTTATTGGATCTGAATTTCATTAGCATTATTTTTTAACTGCAGGTTATTTACAGTGCCTCACACCTAAACATGAAAGTCAGGTAGTGCCTTCTGCTCACTAGAAAACCACCGCGCCAGGGATAATCCTGCTATTTGCTTTATGCCTTTTAGTGTCTGTAATCCATGGCTCCCCATTCCAGGAGAATGCCATGGTTACTCCTGCTCCCTCCATCAAAGGCTCCTGCGTGCAGCTTCTGCCGAGGTGCTAAGAATAGCACAGGCCCTTCCTGAGCTGGGGAAGGTGAGATGCAGGGAAGGATGGAGCTCCTGGGAGCCACAGGGGGAGAAGGGCACGGTGCCAGTGGGATCAGCCAGCGTGGGAACCAGCTGATGGATGTACCACGAACAGAGGTGCAGCAGCATCTCCTGCTCTCTGATGTCCTGCTGGCAGGAGCAGAGGCGGAGGTGACCAGTGTGGCCTCAGCAACCTTCTAGGATGACAGAAGGCAGGGATAGATGGGATACTGGGAAGGAATCCTTCCCTGGGAGGCCTTGGCACAGGCTGCCCAGAGAAGCTGTGGCTGCCCCATCCCTGGGAGTGTCCGACACCAGGTTGGACGGGGCTCGGAGCAACCTGGGCTAGGGGAAGGTGTCCCTGCACACAGCAGGGAGTGGAACTGGATGAGCTTTAAGGTCCCTCCCAACCCACCAGTTCTCCAGAGTGGAGCTGGCCAAAATCTTACAGTATTGGGAATGTGTTTGCTGTGCACCTACGAGAGGTGGAGGAGATGCTGCTGATCCAGGGAGGGTATGGCAGAGTTCCTGGGATGGGAAATAGCATCCAACTGGTCCTGGGACCTGGTTCCTCCCAGCACCTCCCTCGGCAGGGACCGACAGGAGCCACAGGCAGGCGGATCACCCACAGCTCAGCAGCAGCAGAACCAAGGAAGAGTTTAAATATCTCACACAGTAAGCCCTATAAAAGCTTTCCTGTGTCCAGGGCATTTACAAATCTATGTCAGCAACCCCCCAGAGCTCTGCAGGGCTGCACTGGCTCCCCAGCTGGACAGAGCAAGGATCACCACGGCAGCTGAAGACCACAGAAGCACGTGCAGTGCCAAGATGCTGCTACGGCTCAGCACCCCTGGAAAACACCCTCCTCTCCTCTGGCCTGTCCTGCCTCCTGCGTGGGTGGCAGTGGCAGCACGAGGGACAGGCTGTCCCACCTCAGGAAGGGCACACAGATGCCACCGTCCTCACAGGCCTGGGAAACACGAGCCAGCCCTGCAGTGTCACCCTGCTCCGGTGACACCCATCTGGGCTCCTCTGGAAAGAGCTTAACTCCAGGGCAAACCTGACGTTCAAGGACAGCAAACAAACTCCAGAAAACTGTACGGAAAGCACATCCCTTCGCCCTCTTTTCCAGACCTACACCTTTAAAAGCAGCTGCTCCACCACGCTCTGGAAACTGGTGCACATGTGCCCGGAGATAAACAACATCACGGGACAGGTAAGCTGGTTACTCATGATTTATCACACCATCTCCCCATCTAATTGCAGAGCTAAGCAGGCACTCATCTAATCCACCATAAGCAGCTTACGCTTCCTTAGGCAGCTCTGCACCATCGCTCACTTCCTGGTTTGGAAATCATCATTCCCTAAGCCCTGCTCTGGAAGGTGAGAAACCATCCTTTCTCAGTCACCCTGCACAGAGTTGGAGACTTGGAGGATCCCCTCACAGGACAGATAACTGCTGGAAGAGGGTCCCAAACATCTGCCCGGGGCAGTGGTGGAGTCACCATTCCTGGGGGGATTTAAAAGCCATGTGGATGTGGCACTTGGGGACATGGGTTAGTGGTGGCCTTGGCAGTGCTGGGGGAATAATGGGTGCTCTCAATGGCCTAAGGGTCTTTCCTAACCTAAAGGATTCTGTGACTCCACTTCATAGTCAGTGCTGAGCAAATCTTCTTTCACCTTTGTGTGCTGCAGCTCTGCTCATGCACCACAGGTCCTTGCTCCCAATTTTCCCAGAATTACACTCATTTTTTCCATACTAACAGCTGACTGCTCTCCAGTTTGATTTCTCCATTTATTTTCCACTAATTTATTAGGAACAGGGCACCACAACCTGCCCCCTTCCTGACGCTTGTGGATTCCAGCTTAGTCCTCCTAAGATTTTCTTTAAATTATATTTGCAAGATCCTTGGGGCCCCACAAAAATGAGCATGAAAAGCTACCAAGGTCCATCAAAAGGGTGTCCCTATGTGGTCAGAGACCCACTCCCACATTCCAAGAGGCCGGAAGGGCCAGATGGGACAGGGCTTGGAGAAGCCTGGTCCAGTGGAAGGTGTCCCTGCTCGTGGCAGATTGTTGGAACTGAAGGAGCTTTCAGGTCCCTTCCAACCCAAACCATTCCCTGACTTTCTGAACAGCCAAAGCACATTTTAGCTTTTCTCCACACATCTGTGGATAAGCAAGAGGTTCCAGAAAGACACAAGGGAGAGAACTCAGGGCTTGGGTTACATCAAGCTTTTTTCACTGCTCGGAAGCTCCAGCCTTTGGAAGCAAAAAGCCCCGGAGAGCTGCAGGACCGAGGAGCCGGAACGTGCCCTCACACACCTTCCGCTCCCGGACACGGCCTCAGCCAAGGGGGATTTTCCAACTTGCAACACCGGAGAACTTTACCCCGAAACTACCCATGAACTTAGGCCAATGACCCCAAATCAAGCTTTCCAATCATTCCAGATAACAAGCCAGATCCGACGTCACCGCCCGGAACCGCTGCCTTTGATCCCCTTAAACCCGCCACGGGTCTCGCCGAGCCTGCAGGGCCGAACTCCTCCCGCAAGGAGTTTTCTTTAGCTTGATACAAAATTCATTTTGCCATCTGTAAAATTCATTTGTGTAGTTGCACACCCTGGTAGGCTTGAATGGGGCGAAGGAGTGTTTCAGGTCCCAGTGCAATTTATTATTTAAAAGCAGAGAGCTGACACTGGCGGCCGGAGAGCCCGGTGATGTAATGGGGAGCGCGGTTCCGCTCGCCGCCGGAGCCGCGCGCTACATTAACGTGCTGGCCAGGGTGGCTGCTCCTATCAATTATTTATGGGCTCCTGGCGTGCAGCCTGGAGAGGGTCACGGCGCTGAAAGCCAACTTTATCTGCATTGTTCCCAGCTCCTGCCCAGCTGTCACTCTGCTCCCTAATTTAATACACCCAGCGCAGCGTAAAAGGATGCAGAGCTGCTGCCTGGAATAGGAATAGGAACAGGGAGGTGGGGTCTGCAGCGAGCTGGTGGGGTCTCAGTCAGCTTTGTTATGGTGCTGACTTGGCTTTTTTGAACCTGCCTTTGAGGCTCCCGTGGTGACCGGATTGAGATGCGGAGCGATCCAGGTGTTTGAGGGCGAGAGGCGGGACAGCGGCGCAGAGATGGGGTCTCCATCTCCATTATCGTGAGGCTGCACTGCATGGTTTCCTCCACATCCCAGCAAGAGCTACTCAATAATGTATGCAAATAAGAGGGGGAGAGGAGAGAGAGCACTTCAGCTCTCCAGAATAATAAAAAAAAAAATTAAATTAATGTATCTGTGTAAAAAAGGAAAAATCTCTCATAGGCTGCTATTTCAGATACAATTTGAAGTGCACAGCCGAGGTCTGGAATGGCGTGAGCTTTAAGGTCCCTTCCAACCCAAACCATTCTGGGATCCATCTGTATTTCACCACTGAGGAAGGGGCAGTATCCCATCATTTCCCTGATTCCCCACTCAGGAAAATGGCTCTCAAGGCTTTATCCCTGCAAGTCACCAACACACCTCCTCCACTATTTCCCCAGAATTAAATCTACCACAGCAACTATTCAGACCTCCAAAACACGTCGCTCAACTGGCCCAATCTCTCTATCAAAGCAATTTAAATTTTGACTTTACTTGCTTAAGACCAGGTTGGACAGGGCTAATGGAACGTGCCCCTGCCCAAGGCAGGCTGTACAACAAGATGGGCTTTAAGGTCCCTTCCAACCCAAACCAGTCTTGGATTCTGTGATTCAGAGTCAGTGTCACTGCAAGAGATGCTTCCCTTGGACATCCATCCGGCAGCAATCGGGTACGGGAAGATGAGCTGCTGCTTTGGCAGCTCCTGCACTTGGTCCTGTCACACAGGATTCACATATCCCAAACATCTGTCTCATTCCTCAAAATAAAGTCGATTCCAGATTAAACAATAAGGTGTTTTTCAAGTCCTGTGAGGCTAGGGAAAGGAACCCAAATTTTCCTGCAATTAGGACTGGCTGCCTTGTTCCAAGGGTTTGGTTTAAGACACACAAGACACATCCTGATGATCGTGTCTGGGAGCAACACACACCAATGTCACCAAAAACACATCTGCGCAAAAAAGGAAGCTGTTGAAACAGCAAACTCAGGCCCAGAGGAAGCAGTTTTGTTCTTGTGTGGCACAAACAGGGGCCTGGGGGAGGCTCCTGCTGCAGCGGCACCGGCACCGTCCGGCACAGCCACATCCAGCACGGAGCAGGGGGAACCTCCCCAAGCGTGGCACCGACCCCCAGCAGCCACAGAGGCTCAGGTGAGGCGGAACCAACGGGCAAACCTTTTCATGTTAGTGTGATTCAGGCAAAGACGAGACAGAAAAACATCATCAACCCTGAAAACCAGCAGTGAAAACCAGCAGTGAGCCTTCCCTTCAACTTTCCTGCACTATGAAATTCAGGAGGATTCAGTGCAAAGCTCCCGAAGGCGGAACTGGGACGGCAATGGGAGGACCAAGCTGGTTCCCATCCCAGAGCTGGTCACGGGGCCGGGCTGTGTCCAGGAGCCAAGCCTGGAACGCGCAGACCACGCGCCGCTGCCACCGCGCCGGCGTCTTCGGGGCCTTCACATCCTCCCCGAATCCAGGATTATTTCCATGGCAACTATCTGGAGAACTTATTAAGTAAAAAAACCCAAGAACAGTTTGAACATACAGACCCTACGTTCGTAACGTCCCAGCTGACTAAATTAGCAGCATGAAGATTTTTAGTAATCAAAATAGATCATGTTCCAGCAGCTCAGACTTCACTGTGGCACAGCTAAAGAGAAAAATCTGATAGCAATACCAATGGGGGGTGGGGCGGGGGAGGAATTATAGGTTTTCCAAGACCACAGCCCTCTATCAAGCCAAGTCTTACTCTATTCAAGACATTATTTCAACAACTGACAGCTCAAGTGCTGTTAAATAAGGCTACGTTTACAAGAGATTACAAACTTTGGTGCAAGGTCCCTGCTAGAGAATCAAAAAGGTAAGTACGGTGACACAAAGCATGATCAACTCCAAAAATACACTCAATCACCTCAAATTTGTACGAAAAAAAGCATCATTTGCAACTCGTTCCATCATTCTATACACACACCAACCACAGGGCAGCACAGGGGGACAGGGACGTACCAAGTATGGGGCTCAGCCAGCACCACTCCCAAACCCACAGCATCCTCCACTCCCAAACTCCCAGGAATTCCGGGGCTCCCTTGGGACCGGCGCCGGCTCAGCCCTGCAGGGTGACTACAGTTCCTAAGCACGAGGCTGAGGGAATTACCAAAGCTCTGGCGCCACTCAAAACCAAACACTGCCTGAGAATTTTGTAACAGCAATTCAGAGTGAGAAGTTGGTCTCGACAGGAAGGATTTTGAAAGTGCTCTAAAAAAAATAAAAGGGGGTTAAATGAACGGTTGGCTCGGTCACTAAGTCCAGCCAGGCAGATTACGGGCATTATTGATTCACCTTAGAACAACCTGGGAACTCATTTCCAATGGTTTTTAATGGAACCTGGATTTTCTCAGTCCTCATCTGCCCTGTGAGGTTGAGCCTCCTGCAAGGAAGTACAACCCCAGAGCATTAAACTGGCAGCTGTCAGAGGTACAACAGCCCACTTCACCTACACAGAGAGTACAATGGGATAGGGGGTTTTAAGGCTGCACCAAAATCATTTAGGTTGGAAAAGACCTCCAAGTTAATCAAGTCCGACATCTGACTCATCCCCACCTTGACAACTGGACCGGAGCACTGGTCCAAGGCAAGTCCTTCCTTGGACACCTCCAGGGATGGGGACTCCACCACCTCCCTGGGCAGCCTCTTCCAATGCCTGACCACCCTTTCCATGAAGAAATGGAGGGAAGCTGGGAGCAGGGGAGTGCTCACCCACCCGAGAGCCAGGAAAGAGGACTCTGACCAGGACAACACACCATCAACCATCAACCTCTGGTTCACCAGCAAAAGCTTCTCCACCTGGGGCAATGTTTTCCCCTCACCAGAACACACCACAGCAGACTTGGCCTCCTGAAACCCTGGGCTGGTTTTAACAGGTGAAAAGATTATTATTCCTTTTATGTACCTAAAGTGAAAAGATTTTTCTCAACCCTTCCAGAAAAGATCCCTGTAATACAAAACCAAGTAGGGGCTATTGTAGCCTGAGAGGCTTCCAGAAAGGTGTGAGCACCAAAAACAGCAGCTCATACCAGGAAGGAAATTGTAACATTAGCCATGGCCTTTGAAGGCAGAGGCAGCTCCGCGTCACCGAGCACCGACAGCGAAACCAAAGAACAAAAACCATCTGATCCTCAGCTCCTTCCCAAATCCATCTGCAAAAGCACCCTTCCCAGAGACCTGTGTGGCCCAGGGCATGATGGAGAGATGGCCATTAAGTGCCCCTGTCGGTGCTGTTTGTGGTGCCTCGCTGCAGACACGCTGCCCTCCGCCCCGAGCCAGCCGCAAAAATCACTGAGCATTACATCCTGCCCCTTCTCCCGCTTAATGTCTCTCCCCGGAGCTTCGGGAGCTCCCAGCTCTGTCCTCCCCCGCTCCCTTCCCCTCCTCCTCCAGCTCCTGCCCTCCCAGCCAGCATTCCCCACTCCCTCCCCTCCTGGCTGCGGTGCCAGATGTCGGCCTGACCCCGGAGCCGTCGTTTCGGGTCAGTTGCTGGGGTTATGGTGCAAGGGGAGCGGCGCTTCCCACCTCGCCAGGCTGAGCCGGGACGGCCCCACCGCGCCAGCAAGGGGGTCTGGGCACTGCTGGCAAATCTAATTCCAGAGGTTTTTTCCTGCTAACAAAGTTTGGAAGCCTGTTCACGCCTCGGGCACCGAGCGCTGGGTAAGGTGACCCCGGACTATGTTCAGCATCAGTCATGGGTAGAAGCGTCACTTACTGCACGAGGGGAACGGATGACCTGAATGTCTCCTGCAAGAATAATTGCACACTGAAGGCAAGGGCTGAAGTTTCTGGAGAAGGGATGCTGGGAATGCTGTGGCGCTCCAAGGAGGACCATTCAAAAGACACCAGGCTAACAAAGACAGCCATGGGGGAACTCAGCATGGACTGAAAATGAACCCAGACCCCTATTCTTGACCACACCACGCTCCTTGAAGGATGTGCCCCCAGCGAAGGAGCGGCTCCAAGGCAACGGTATGCAGTTTGCTGGAAGGGAAGGGAAAAGCTTCCAGCCTGACATAAACCAGGGCTCGGATTCCTCTATCACAGAGGCAGATAAGGCTGCGTCAACTTTTCCACTGGAGCTCTCTCCCCTCTAAGGCTCACAGGGAGAGAGAAACGTTTTGGCCAGGTGGAAACTGAGCAGAGGCTCCCAAGGCTGGGAGCGCTGCCGTGTGTATAAAACACCACCACGTCACCTGCCCAGCCTTGGTTTCCCTCCACTGGGAACGGGGAAATCTCATCTTCCTCCCCAGGAATTCTTCACATTCCTGCACAGTCGATAAGCGGAACCCCTCCAAGGGGCTCCTCAGAGCCACACTGAGTGCCCTGCAACACCAGCAACCCACGCAGGTTAAACGTTAACCTGGGAGCGGAGGGGACATGACCGCGGTGCCGTGATCCGGCTCCAGCCCCACGCCACCAGCCGTGCCCCAGCTGCCTGGGAGCAGCAGGCCACGGTTTTGGAGAGGAAGGGAGGTTTTGGACAATCACAGACCTCACAGAATGGTTGGGACTGGAAGGGACCTTAAGCCTATCTCATCCCACCCTCTGCCAAAGGGAGAGACAGCTTCCACTAGCCCAGGTTGCTCCAAGCCCTGTCCAACCTGGCCTTGGGCACTTCTAGGGATGAGGCATCCATAAGGGTGTTTCTCACCTACAGAGTCCATCTGCCTGCAAGAAGATGGGCAAGAAAAAGCAAGGTGGCAGCCCCTGCCTGGCTCCCATCACTGTGCCAAAGCTGCGTGTGTGCAGGCAGGACTTGTCTCTTCCCAGCAAATCCTCCTGTTTTCCACCACAGCAGAGCGAGAGGCAGCACACTCAGCTCATAGGCTCGCTCTGTTTGGCACCTTATTTTTGTGTGTGGCAAACCAGGAGGATGCTCCATTTCCAAGGCCAGCACTGGACAAGCCCAGCTCCTCCAGGCCAGCCTGGTCCCTGCTCCGTGGGCAGGAGCAGCTCCCAGCCCCACGTGTTGGCAAGTTCCATGGCCTGGTGCCCTACAGGGGGATGGGGATAGGGAGGTATTTCAGCCCTGCACAGCCCTCCCCCCACGGGCTTCACTGCAGTTAGCCCTGAACACAGAGAAATTTCTGCTGGTTTTTCTGCTGCTGCTGAGCAGCTACGAAATGTCTCCCACCACGGAGAGCCCAGGCACCACCTCTGGATGGGCGGGAGAGCCACCCATGCACGCTGCGAGTGTTTCCTGCAGCTTTTTGGGAGCGCCTGAAACGAGCCTGGATTTCTCAGGTTCCAGGTCCAAATGAAAAATAACACCAAAAAAGAGGGGGGTGGGGGGGGAAAGGAGGGAAACAGCCTGATTTTATTCTTCTTCCTCTGTTAAATCTGGAGTGCTGGACCAAAATGCGGCAGTTTTCGAAGGCTCCACGGACGAGTTTGAGGCCACGTGGAACCTGGAAAACTCCCCCCAGTACCTCCAGCAAATTTCGGATTTGCTGCTGTGTGTCAGGGAAGCAACTTTGTTCTTCCTGGAGGGAAGGGACAGATTGCAGGAGAAAACTATATCCCAACTGCTGCCAAATTCCACAGATTTAGTTATTAGGAGGCAATTAGGAATATTATTAACACTTCCTACTACGTTAAGCTCCATTTGCAGAGCATCTCGGAGACAGCCCGGATGTTTCCGACGGAGCTCCAGCTCCGGGGCGCACGTGGCATCACGTACCCAAAACTGTGTCTTCCTGCTCCCTGCCTCCCGGCCCCTTCCCCGCAGCCCGATTTAATGCGGTTGTCTCACAAAATCAAATTGCAAGTGGGGAAAAAAAAAATACGGAGATTAAAAATGAGGGAGGGGAGGGAGAAGGTTAAATAAAAAAAAAAAAAAAAAAAAAAGCGTGGCGGCACAAAGGAAAAACAATTTTGCTCTTGTTTTTTAACTCACAATCAACATCTGAGCTATTCAGGAAGCTGGTGCACTGCCCTCCAACCAACTTCAATTAGGGAATTCAAAAGCAGTCAGACAAAAGAATGCCTGGGAGTTACTGCACCGCACCGAGATATTTTTAGCAAGAGCTGGGAGGCTGTTTGTGGGACACTGCTCTGCTTCTCTCGCGTTTCAGCTTTTGTATTTACATTCACAGGACAGAGAGATTTACTGGGTCACAGAGAAAGGGAGGAGAAGCGGCACAACCGACGGGAATCGCTTTGCTCCTGATACTCTTGGAAGGTTTTTCAGCAAAGGCTGATGGGGGCCTGAGCGAAGCAGAACAAGATTTGCCTCCATCTGCTTCAAAAATCGTCTTTCAGCTTAAGTCTCAAGTTCTCCCCTTTTTATTATCATCATTATCATTTACCATCATTGCCGTATTTTACTTCCTTTGCAAATATTAAACTGTTCTTATCTCAACACACAAGTTTTACTCTGATTCTCCTCCCCATTCCAACGGGGTGGCGGGGAGAGAGGGGGGAGCCGAGCGAGCGGTGCTTAATTCCCAGCTGGGCTCAAACCTCGCCAGCCCTTTCTGGCCTCCTTCGGAAGGGGGATGGTGTAAGGCCGGAGCCCCCGGGCAGGTCCCCCCCGGGCGGAGAGCAGGGACACGGCTGGTGCACCCACACAATCGGGCGGTGACCTCTGCCCACCCCGGGTCACCAGATGGGAGTCAGGAGCTCCCCGGGTGGGCACTGCCCGAACCCCCCCACGCCGCATGGCCGAGCCACTGCCGGGTTTTTTCGAAGCCATTTGCTCAGAGCCCCCCTCTGCAGCCGCCCTGCCCTGCCCTGCCCGGGCAGGGGTCCGGAGGGAGGGCGGTCTGGGGGCGGTGGGCGCTGCCTGCGCCATGGGCACGGCTCCTCCAGCGCAGCAGCCCCTCTTCCGCTCCCTCCCACCACTGCGGCAGCGCAGATGGCAGCAGTGTGACCTCGCTGTTCCTGCCTCCTTGTTTTGATCCTGCAGTCTTGATTGTTCAGGCTAATCCCACACTCCCAGCCTTGGCTGCCCGCCAGGGCTGTTATTAATGGCACAAAAGCTTCTCATTCCAGCTACTTCTACATCCGCTAATGCTGTTGTTCCCTTCTCTCGCTCCCCCTCTCGCCACATTACAAACTGGAGCTGGAATATATTTTACAAGGGGAAAAAAACCACCCTTCTCTGATCATCCCCACGCGCTGAAGGCTCCACCAGAACCGTACGGGAAAGGCTCCTCAGCCCCAGCCATAAACACCGACGGCAAAGCAGCGAGACCACCCTGCCCATCCCCAGCACACGGGTGTGGGGAGTTTCCAGCAATCCCTTAAGGAAAGCCAGGATCCCAGGCAGAGGCAGGCACAGCTGTCTGCAAGGCCCCAGGGCAGGACTGACACCAGTGCTCAGTGATGGGGACAGGCACCACCGTGGTGCGGGGGCACAGCACCCCTGGCACGGCACAGCACCCCTGGCTGCCCTTCACATGGCCCCGCAGCCTTGGCTGCCCCTCCAGGGCCCCCCTGCCCTTCTGCCCCTGCTCTGTGCAGCAAACACCACATTCCCAGAGCTGAAGCTCATTAAATCACGCACTGAAAGGCGGCTGCAGCCCGTTCCAGTTTAGCCCCTCACGTGCCGATCTCATGGCAGGGCCCAAAGTCCCCATGTGGGGTGTAAAGCAGTGTCTGGACACGTCCCCTGTGCCCTGCCAGACCCCCCCCAACAGCTGTACCCACTGAGGGAGGGTCTGCAGGGCAAGCCCCAGGGCACACACCAACCCAACACCGGTCCCGGGTCAGCGCCACCTGCTCAGGCCCGGGGCTGATGTGGGAAGGGATGGATGAGGATATTCCCTGGGGTCTCCAGCCATTCCCAAACCCCCCGGCACTGCTGGGACACAACTCAGCCAAAAACTCCAGTGCCCTGTCAGCCCAGCTGAGCAGGCCCTCGGCACAAAGGGCCACCGAGGGCAGGTAAGTGAGGCTCAGAGTTGCCTAAACTGCAGACCCAGCAAGAGGAACGTGCTCCTGGGACCCTCCCGTGGGAGCAAGCCCACATTCCCCGGGCTGCAGGTGCTGGGATGGTGCTGTGGGGAGCATCACGTCGGCGAGGGCTCTGAGGAAACCTGCCTGTTTCCAGCCCAAGCTGTCGCCCTGGTGAGATGATTCACCAGCCTGCTCTCCCTGCTCGTGGAAACGCAGGCAAGAGAAAAGCAGCTACAGGCACATTTCTCCTGATTAGGGCAGGCAGTACATTTTTAATAAAGGGCTCTTTAAAGATAATCTCATTTCAGTATTTACACATGTTAAAGAGGTTACAGAAATCAAGACGTAATAAAGTCAAGAAGAAGAGGACAATAAAAGCATGGTGGGATATTGCAGGGAGGGATATCTCCAGTCTGTTGGTTTGGGGCACAGAGGGGCTGAATCACAGAATCTCAAACAGGTTTGGGTTGGATGAGACCTTAAAGATCACCCAGTCCCACCCCGTGCCATGGGCAGGGGCACCTTCCATTAAGACCACATTGCTCCAAGCCCTGTCCAACCTGGCCCTGAACTTCCAGGGACAGGGAGCACAGTGAAACAGCGAGACACAAACCCCACAGATTCCAGACACCAGGAATAACAGGCTGTTGCTCACTCACAACAATCAGCAGCAGTTTTCTGATGCAACCTGGATCTGCAGCTTCCCTTCTTCCTCAAACACAGCACATGGCCCTGCTCCTCCCCAGCACACACTCCTCCAGCAGGATGGAGCAATCCCAGGCTCTCCCGGCCAGCAAGCACACGGCACGACCCACCCCGGCCTTGTGTACCACACACAGGCCCCACCCAGTTCCATCCCAAACACAGCCCCAGCCCCTCACACAGCAATCCCAGCCCACCTCCCACTGCAGCAGCTCTGCCCCAGCTGGGGTTACCCCTGACAGCAGGAAAAACTGAAATACCCACTCTTGGCTGGGCTGTCACGGTGGAGCTTCACGAACCTCTGACTGTGCCATGCTCTGCTTCACGTGCCACGGACTAACCCCAAGGGATTCAAAAATTCTCCTGAAATGCACAATATTCCGCTTGCTTTCTGACACTGCAATGGTTTGGGGATGGGGGATGCACAGGGTCACCAGGGAGGGGAAACTTCAGGCAGGTTTGGGATTATTTCTCTGCTGTGCAAGAGGAAATGTTGGTGCGTGTTCAGAGCTCTCTGCTGGGGGTGAGGAGACAAAAAAGGCAGCTTTATTTAAACTACTTGATAGTTGCAAGATCAAGCAGAACAAAAGGAAAAATATATTTGGAGGGAAACGTTAGTTCCAGAGCTCAAACAGCACTTCAAGTCCCCATCAAATAACTTTCAGGTGAGACAGGGAGCAGGGAAGGCAGCGTGGAGTGCTGGATCAGGGAGTGCTGGATCACAGGGAGTAAAGCAAAGACACCCGGAGCTGCAGGGACTGAGCTCAGCTGCACAGTAACAGGTGAGCTGGAGAGGGAAGCAACTGGATTTTAAGGAGTAAATAGTGGAGCAGGCAAGAGAGTCACAGATGTAAGGAAGGGAAGTGAAGAACAGCAAAAATAGGAAATAGTTCAAATGAAAAGAATTGTTTTCCAAGCCAAAAGGACTTGCTGCAGGATCTCAGCAAACAGGCAACAGAACTTCCCCAAGTAAATGTCTGCATTTCTACAGATATGGACCAACCACAGCAGGTATTTTCAAACCAAGGGAGCATTTAATGAAGAGCCTCATGCCCAAATATTTACGGGATGCAAGATCTGCTACAGCCACAACCTGAGCTCAACCTTCCTAAGGAATCTGGTACTTTGTTCTTGATTTTAATTTCTTCGGCCTCCACTCCCAGCAGGAGTCTCTGTTTTTAACCCCCAAGCAGGACGGGTGTCAGGCAAGGTTGCCCAAAACCTGAGGGCAGCAGATGTTTGGGAGGCAAACACACATCCCCAGCCCCTGCCCTGGCACTGCCAGTCGGCTCGGCCAGGCTTCCAACCCACCAGATGCTCCCAACTTTCTCCTTGCTAAGCTCAGCAGCCTGTGTTTCCCACTCCCAACACGTAAAACGAGGCTCCTGAGCCCCATTCAAGCCCCAGCCTCCTCTTTTCTTTCGTAAGTGAATACTACGTTAATCCCATTAGTTATGCCAGTGCAAAGCCATGAGGGAGCCTGGCCCACCTACTCCTCATGGACTCTCCAGTGGCTCCATAACTCCCTAACTCTGACCCTAGAGGGACTGGGAGCAACAAATATTGCTATGTATAGGATAAACCCAACCTTATGGTGCCAAGACATAACCCCAGCAGTGTCCCAGCACCCAGAGCATCCCTCCTGCCACGTCCCAGTGCTCCCCTGAGCACCATTCCCCCCGGTGAGCAGGGCCTGGCACTGGCCAGACCCAGCCCTTGGCATCAGTCGCTCGTCCTCCCTGGCACCAGCACACCCCTGGCCCAGGAATTCTCCTGTGCCACACCTACACCTGTGTGCCACCACGCAGCACCAGCTCCAGCCCCACCAGGACCAGCTGACGGCTGCTCCTGCCGAGCTCTCCTATTCCTGGATTATAGGGCCCAAATAACAGAATTCTGAGGGTTCTAATGTGCTTGGCCAACATTTGGATGCCCCAACGCTTGCTTGAGACCTCACCAGGATTTAGGACATCTCTCCGTGAGCTCCCAAACCAGGAATCCCAATGGAAACCTGCCCCACGTTCCACCACAACTCCCATCCTATGACCCCAAACAAGTTCAAGTGGGAAAACACCACGTTTCAATGGCAGAGTCACATGATGGCAACACACCCACACAGAACACTCTGACCTGCACCTGGGGAAAGAATTTCATCACCAGTTTCTGCTTCTCCACGGGAGTCAAGGCACCACCTGTGTCCAAAGCACCAGGTCGCCTCTCCTCCAGTGTGTCACACCCGACACATGAGGAGAGGGAGAGAGGCTGTGCCAGCTGCCCTGGGGGACAGGGACAGGGACAGTGCCTGCCAGGGACACAGGGACAAGGGGGCGAGGATGGGGAAGGGCAGCAGTCCCGGTGTGCACGCACAGTCTCTTCAGAAGAGAGGGGCTGGCACTGGGAAGGTCCAGTGGCCAGGAGGGAGGGGGACACGCTGCCAGCTGGGATTATCTGGCAGGCCTGAGGAGCCTCATGGTGAAGGTCTCACCCTGTGAGGGGCAGTGGGGTGCCCCAGGGGAGAACACCTTCACTGATGTCCCAGCAGGTCCATGGGCAGGGCATGGATGTGCAAGAAGACACCAGGGCATGTACTTGAGGGAAGAAGGGCCAGTTATTCACCATCCTAGATCTGGTTTTAAAAAAATTCCCCTGTCCACATCAGTGACATTAACTCTTGTGAGCTTACTTGGTGGTTTAGAGCTGACAAAAGAGACTGAAGGAGGACAGGTGAAATTCCTGCTTCCCAGTCAAAGGGCACAGACACAGCAGGGAAAACCTGCCCACTGCCCTTCCCAAGGCAGCAGCACTGACCAGATGGGTCTTTTAAGTGGGATTAAGAGGAAGATGGCTCTGCTACATCCAGCCCTTTCCTCCAGGGCTGGAAATTTGCCCTCCTTACAGCCAAGTCTCCTCCATGGGGAACCAACCTTTGGCTTTTCCCCCCCTCTTTGTTCTTCCACGCCGCTTCCTCTCTCGTGTTTCCCTTCCGGACCTGCCATCTCCCTCTGGCTCACAACTCCCCCTCCTTTGGAAAGTCTTTGAGATGCACATTATACAAGATACACAAAAATAAATTGGTTTTAATCCTCCAGATTCCAGCGCTCCCAAACAAGGATCTTAAGGAGCTTTACAAACAATGGATTAAGCCTTAAGACTCCCGGTGAGGTAAGGAAGAGACTCTGGCCGAGGCAGAAGGAGGTGAGCGAGGCTGAAGGCTGCACAGCTGACCTGCTTCCACACACACCAACATAAGTGGCTCAATCCCTGATCCGTCAGCAGCCCAGAGACACCTTTGCCATTTCCTTCCAGACTCTGAAGCAGCTCCAAAACGTCCATCTTTCCAGTCCCCAATGCTCTTTCCCACCTCTCGGCATCAGTGCTACCCAAAAGGCTCAGCCCAATGGGTGGCAGCAATGAGGCCTGAGGTTCTCCTGGAGCACTGTGGTGGTTTCCTTACAACCAGCCTTCATTAGCAGGGATGGAAGAAGCTTCCACCAGGCATTCCAAACACCCATCCCATTGGATATAACCCCACAGAGACAGGCACTGCCTTGCTTTGCTCTTCGATGTGACAATGACCTGACAGGCACCGAGCTCTGCTCTGGTGACCAGTGACAGGGCCCGAGGGAACAGCTGGAGCTGTGTCAGAGGGGTTTAGGTTGGATCTCAGGAAAAGGCTCTTCTCCCAGAGGGTGGTGGGCACTGACCAGGCTCCCCAGGGCAGCTGGCACAGCCCCAGGGCTGGCAGAGCTCCAGGACAATGCTCTCAGGCACATGGTGGGACTGTTGGGGTGTCTGTGCAGGGCCAGGAGTTGTCACAATCCCTGTGGGTCCCTTCCAGCTCAGGGATACTCGGAGATTCCACGACTTTGGGTCACAAGCTCAGCAGCCTCAGACCCACATTAACACAACATCACTCATTCCTAGCGCACTCGTTCTGCAAAGCCCTCAGATTTCTTCCCCGCTGTAATTTTGCATACACGTTGTAAACAAGCTTTACATCCTTTTGATCGGCTCTGCCCGGGGAAGGGGGGGAGGAGACTTCCTGTCCCACTCTGCCACCGCTCGCTGCGCTCGGCTCCCGCCGCCCCGTGAGCGATGATGACACTTTCTATTTTGGTGGCTTTTTCTTTTCCTTCACGTATTCGCAGCGAGCGGCTGCGCCGGGCCCAGCCCCGCGGTGCGGAGCTCAGCCTAAACTCAGCTTAAAAAGCGGCAGAGCCCCAGCTCTGTCGCAGCGGCCCCTCGCCGTGCCCACCCAGCCCCCGGTGCCCGCTCCCGGCCCCCCGCTCTAACCCTGCCAGCCCTCCCCAGCAGGCGGCTTTGCGAAAGGGCTTGTTTACAAAAGACAGCCCGGGCTCCTGTTCGCGGCACAGCACCGGCGTGTTTTCCTCCTGCCGGTGCTGCTGCTGCTTATCTGCCGGAGATAACTCCGGTTCCTGCTTGCCCACGGGCGCCCTGCCAGGCGCTCACCACCGGGCACCTCCCTGCGCCTCGTGGCCACTTCACGTGCCCAAACCCTCGCCCTCCTCCAGAGGCACAGCCGTACCCCCCGACAAGGGAATGCTCCCCCCCGGCCCCGGCTCCCATGACACGACGCCGGGAGAAGCTGCAGAAGAAGGCTGGGATCTCCCTCCCTTTGGAAAGGCCAAACACCCACGGGGCTCCGGCGGGCACTGAAAGCCTGAGGACTGTGGGAACGGTTCAAGGGAAGGGCTCGTGCTCTCTTGTGACTCCAGCTCAGCGCTACCACGTCCTCCCTGTGCCAGCTCAGAGAGGAGCTTATGAAATCCGCAGGCTGTGGGCAGCCTCTGCAGCGCAGGAATGTTCTGGAGTCAGTTACTAACACGGTGCTTTGCATATTGTGTTTCAAACACTACGTGCTTCTACACGCTCCGTGTCAACACAGGGAAAGGATTGTCAGCCCCAAATGAAGACCTAATCAGAGTTATTAGCGATCCAGCAGCTCCCAGGTGCGCGGCGAGGACCCCGCGGGGATATTCCTGTGTTCAGCACAACCCTTCCCTCCTGAGAACCATCCCGGCTCCTTCTCCAAACACTTTCCTCTGCCCGAGCCCCGTGTGCTCCTCCGCTCTGCCCACACACCCACGTGCTCCTCAGCAATTCCACAGGATCCACAGCCAGGACAGGTATCCATGGGACAGGAACGCTGCACATTCATCCAGGAGCCAGGCCTGAGGACCTGGCAGATGCAGGATATTAAACAGGGAGGGAAAATGAACCTAGCACAGATTCTTCTGGGTGAAACCATTTCCAAACTCACAGAATTCCAGAATGGTTTGGGTGGGAAGGGACCTCAAAACCCATCCCATTCCACCCCCTGCCATGGGCAGGGACACCTTCCACCAGCCCAGGTTGCTCCAAGCCCCATCCAACCTGGCCTTGGACACTCCCAGGGATGGGGCAGCCACAGCTTCTCTGGGCAACCTGTGCCAGGGCCTGCCCACCCTCCCAGGGAAGAATTTCTTCCCAATATCCCACCTAACCCTGCCCTCTGTCACTTTAAAGCCATCAAACTCACAGGAAAGCAGGTTTTTTCCACCACACAGAACACACTCGACGAAAGTGGGGGTGTGCTGCTCTTACAGATGCTCTATGTGAACCAAAATTTGCTGAAATTATTACAGAAACATTCCACCATCTCCCAAAATAAGCAGCTTTGTGTATCTTTGCCTGGCTAAAGGATGAAAACAGCCCTGCAGAGCGGAGCACAGTTTCCATTTCCTCGCACACTCCTACCAGGGCTGCGCTCGCAGCAAACGCTCCGACCTCTCCTCAAAGAAATCTCTGTTTGCTGCTCCTTATAAATTTGCAGAATTTTGGCTCATTTCCATTTCACCCACTTTTGAATACAACGCTCCCCACCCCCACACAACTGTTCCTTTCTCAGGGATGACAGGCTATCCAAAAAAATCCCGGGAGCGCTCCAGCTCCTTGTTCCCTCCCTGGCAGCAGACAAAGGAGCACAGGGAATTTCAGACCAACCTGTTGCTGGGAGCACTTCACCTCAGTTCAGCACTCCAGTTTCTCCTGATCCCCAATAACGACATTTTCCCATCACTCCCCTCTCCCGTGATTTTCCAACAATCATTTGTGGCACATTTAAAATCTTGTGTTATTTTCCTACGAAAAACTGGAGCTCAAATCCCATCAGCAAGGCACCGTGGTTACCAGCGGGATCACCCCACAGCCTCGCTCTGTTTGTCCATCACTGCTGATGTGGTGACAAAGAAGGAGATTTTTCAATTTGTTTTGTCCATGAGCCAAAAATTCCTTACAATAGCCTGAATATGGTGCCTGTGCTGGTCTCTCCCTGCTCCAGCTCAACCCTCGCTTACAACAGCCCCTGCCTACAACGTGGAGTTGGCCTCCTTTTGCAGGAAAATAAGGCCAAACCAGCTTGAAAGCATGTTTGGAATCTGGAGATTAATTCCATGTAAACTAATGCATTCAAACCTCTTTGTAGGGCTGCAGCGAGGGCTGGCTGAGCCTGGCGAGAAGTAGGCCAGCCGAGTGGCTGGTGGGGAGGGAGGCAGCCCCTGCTCCGGCGTGGAACCCTCCAGCGAAGCTGCCAACACTCGAGCCGTGTCCTGCTCCGGCAGAGCAGCCACAACACCCCCCTGCCACAGCACCGACCCTCACCCGCCACTCACACGGCTGACAAAGAGGTGCTGGAGGTGGCAGGAGGGCAGGTCAGGGGTCAGGAGGGCTCCCACGGGAGCCTCTTCCCGGGATCCAGAGCTTTTGTCCGGCAGAAAATGCCGGGAGCAACAAAGCCCGGCAGTGCCCAGGGGTGCCCCCCGTCCCCACCCGCTCCTGTCCGTGCTCAGCCCTCCCCTCCCCGCTTCCCTCCACTGCCTCTCTCTCTCTGGGAGATAAATTATTCAGGATGAAACCATTTTAAACTCCGTTGGGATGCTGAGCAAAGCTAAGATGGGTGGTGCTGCAGAGGAAGCTGCCGCGGCCGCGACCAGAATCCTGGGCTTCCTCACACGGAGGTTCCTAGTGCAGCCACAGCCCGTCACACCAGGATCCTGTGCCACAAAACACCCCAAATCACTGAGCACCAAGCTCTTGGTGTAGCCATCACACCCAGAGACACCCCTATGCACACCAGTGTGAGGCCCAGGGACCTCCCACGCCAAGTCCATCCATGGGAGGCTTCCACAAAACCACTCCATTGGCACTAAACGCCCTCATTCCTGAATTCTCTTCTGGTACAACATAGCAGGAATAAGGACAGCTGGGCAGAGTGTGGTTTGCACAGTGACCCTCACGTGCCAGGGCAGCCTGGTGAGCAGCACCGCGGCCTCAGAGCCATCACATGTCCATGGATGCTCCCAGCCATCACACGTCCTTCATGGACACTCCTGCAGGCCCCAGGATGGATGTGGAAAGCAGGGATGGCAGCACACTGCTCCCACACTCTCCTGGCTGCCCCAGCATACCCTTGCTCCCATCAGAGCAATGTGGTGCCGAGGCCATGGAGGTGCCCCAAAGCCAACCCCACCCACGCTGCCGGGAGGACTGGGCCACCATGCCAAAGGGCAGGAACCATCCTGCTCTGGGATGCTCCATAATTCCATGACTACGCCAGCAGCAGCACTCACACTCCTTCCACAATTACAGTGCTCAACACAGGGCCCCACGGTTCAGATGAATTCAGGTCATAGAGGAGAACCTCAACAAGGAGGTAGTTCAGAGAAGAGGGGGGTTGGTGTTGCTTTGTTTTTAAACGAGGAGACCAAATAATTAAATGGCCTGGAAAGGATTGTACATTAAAAGTCACTACAGCACTAAAAATCCAGCTCTGACAGCTCTGGGTGAAGCCCTTCAGGAGTTACCATGGCAGTTGATGCAGCGATTCGCCCACTTGCTCCTCAATAATGCTGGATTATTTTTTTTTGATGCTCTTCCACCACAAACAAGCAAATGTTGCTGCAGGAAAAAGTCCTTTCTCCCACCATAAAGCTCCATCCTTTATCCCTGCCACAAGCGCTCTGCTCGGGAGGAGACAGCAGGTAACAGGGAGCCAAGCCAAACACGCCACGCTGAACTTCGCTCCCTCCCTCTCCAGGGAGAGAGGAAATTTAAGAAGCAGATTCAGGATTTCAGCATCCATTTCACTCTCCCTCCCCCTCCCGAACTCCCCGGGCCCCAACCGCCGACTCAGATGCTCTGTCAGCTGAACGCCGCGCTCGCTTCCCCTCCGCCACCAGCTCAGCGACCCTGGCAAGCCGAGGAGTTCTGGAATACATCCCCCCTCCTTTAATGAAGCACCAAGGCAGCGCCTTCGCCCTGCAGAGCCACAGCCAGCGCGGCCGAGGGAGGCAAGTCGGAGCAAGAAGGGACCCAAACAAAGGAAAGCAAACACGGGCAGCAAGGGAGGAGCAGGATGCAAGGCACTGACCTGCCCAGTGATTATTTTCGCAACCAAACCGAGGTCTAGAAACTCCTCCAGCTGAGGGAAGGCTGAGAACGCCCACGGCCACCTCCCGGCAGCACGGCATGGCCCTCATCCCGGGATCAGGCTAAGGAAAACCTCCCAAAGCCCAGCTCCCAGGCTGAGGAATGGGCTCCCCATCTGTCGGATAAAGCCCTCCTTCCCCAGGGACCTCCTGGCCCCCCAGCCCCGGGGGCACCCCAGGACCCGGGGCTGCTGTGGGTCAGCCCCTGCCGTGGCACAGCTCCCAGTGGAGCGAGGCAGATGGGAGGAGGAATAAGCAGCTTCCAGCACTAAGCTGGGGAAGGCAGGACTGAGCCTGTGTGCCCACATTCCGGGGGTGCGGGGGGCCGGAGCGCGACCACACCGACGGGCAGGCTCCTCCGCCTCAGCAACACCTACTGCTGGCTCCACAGAAATAATATTCCTCCTTCTTTAGCCAGTAGAAATTATTTGTTACAATAAATAGCTGCCCTGAAAGCCCGGAGGCTTTACTAACAAAGCTGGGTTTGCTCGCAGGCTGCCAGGTTTGGGAACGGGTTTAATCAGCTGGGGAAGCTCAGGGAGCACCTTCAGGCTGTGCGAGACATTCCCGGCGCAAAGAGCTGCTGTTGGCTGGTTCCCACAGTCCCTCCAACTCCAACTCTCTACCAACTGAAAATTCTCTGCTGTGGTGCTGAGACTTGGCATAAGTTGCCCAGAGAAGCTGTGGCTGCCCCATCCCTGAAAGTGTCCAAGGCCAGGTTGGACGGGGCTTGGAGCAACCTGG
>JAWWEU010000020.1:19693710-19718427 GCA_035583155.1 Acropternis orthonyx
GTGTCCAAGGCCAGGTTGGACGGGGCTTGGAGCAACCTGGGCTGGTGGAAGGTGTCCCTGCCCACGGCAGGGGGTGGAACTGGATGAGCTTTAGGGTACCTTCCCACCCAAGCCATTCTGTGATTCTATAACCCCAGCTGGGACAGGTTTTGGCACGTATGAACTGGGAGAAAACACTCATCCCCATGGCCCTCCACCAGGCCCATCCACGGGGAGATCCGTGTCTCCGGCGAGGGACGCCCTCCACGCCGCAGCGCCTTTCCAGCCCCGGCGAGCACCAAGCCAACAACTTTCAAGATGAATTAAGGCCACGGCGTCCGTGGAGTTGTGCTGGTGGAAGGCAGCTTTGTTAAAGCCAAATGAAAGCTAAACCCGAGCTCCACTCAGCCCATTGTTCCCGGCCTCCTCTAATAGCTGTTGTCTCTCCTCCATCCCTCCCAGGCTCCGCAGCTCAGCTGTGACTCTTTGTGCCTCCCTTTCCCTGCCTTCTGCTTCTGTTTGTCCTTTTGATCTCCACTTCTCAGCTTGTGTTTTCTGCTGCGTCCCCCTCCCCCCACGCCTGATTTCCACTTTTATTAGGGTGCGAGGCAGCGGCTGGAGGAGAAACAATGCATCGGAGCTGAAAAGGCTTTGAAGCTGAATTGGGTTGTTTACCCAGAGATTCCCCAATCTCCTCCTGAAATAAAATACTATTTTACCTCCACCACAGCTCTTGCCCTTTAGTTTCAGTTGGAAGCATTCTAAGCAGCTAATGGCGTGGTAAGCGCATAAAAAGGGGAGCAGGAGCACGGGGTGTGATCGATTAAAAAATAAGAAAAATAACAATCAGACAACAGCACCTCCTCAAAGCCCACGGTTTTTAGGAAAAATTATTCTGGAGACCAGTTGCAAGGATTCTGCTGCTGCAAGGGCAGGTTAAAGCTTCAACCAGCTCCCAAAATCCCCTGTGAGTCAGCATGTTAGTTCGGGTTTGATGTAACTCTGCCTTCCTTCTACCCTGAGCAGGAACAACAACCAGCTGCTTTCCCATCCCAGTTCCTTTAACTCCAAGGCATCGCTGCATTTAATACAAGCTCCTTTGAGCTTAAATAGTCAAACTCTTCACAGAATCCCAGGATCATTTAAGTTGGAAAAGACCGTCAAAGCCCATTGAGCTCAACCTGTGCCTGATCCTCACCTCATCACCCAGACCAGAGCAGAGTGCCACATCCAGTCATTCCCTGGACACCTCCAGGGATGGGGCCTCCACCACCTCCTTTCAAGCTGGGCAACTTGGAGCACGTGCCAAAGTCCCACCAGGCAGGTCCTGTCCTGGCGTGGGCAGAGCAGGCAGGACCATCACCCATCCCAGGGCACCACACACGCGCCGGCTCACAGCCAGACCTCCCTCATGAGCAACAACATCTCCCAGAGCTGATCCTGGGACTGGGTAACACCATTTATAAATTAAGAGGCAGGAGGGGAGATAAAAACCAAAATACCATGAGCTATGGAGATAAGATTTTAGTTCCTTGGTTTGTTACCACCCAGACTCACACCATGCTGTGGCAGGACGAGCATGGTGAGGGGTCCTTGGGTGCCCACAGCCATGGGCAGGGTTGGGAGCCTGGCACTGCCTGGGGTAAAGCGCCAACAAGAAGCAAAACACCCCAAAAACTTTGCAGATTCCTGAGCTGGGTTAGTCATTGGCATCCAACTCCACCACCGGGAGGGCCAACTCTCCCTGGGAAGGGGACACGGAAACGCAGCAGAAGGGGAAAGGCGGGGACAACCTGCAAGGTTTGCATCTCAAACAAGTCCCAGCCATCAGTCTGGAGCAGAAAGAAATAGGATAATTCTGGGAGAAGGGCCCACGAGCACGCCAGGAATCCACGACCACGAAACAGGCTGCCAAGGGCTGTGAGCCGCTCCCACTGCCGGCACCGACCGCTGCAGCCTCAACACTGAGCTAAAATAAATTAAACCTCAGCAAAACCTCACACAAAGGGTACAATTATGTTTTTTTCATTACAGACAGGTAAATTTTCAAGCTGACTGACCAGACAAAGAAAGCATAAAAGCAGCTGAGGCTGAATTATGCCGCTCCGACCATGAGCTGTGAACTCTGTTGCTCGGAATTCAGGATTTGCAGGCTATGGAGCAGGTTTGGGAGCTGCTAATCAATGACTGAAATGAAAGATGATGCTTTCCACAATGCACAGAGAGAGCAGAGATTAACTATGCACATCACACCCCTCCCCATACAGGTTTATTTCCTTACCATCACTACGTTCTAAATAATTTAAGGTAATACTAAACAGAGCACCATTTTAAGCAAAGAGCTTTCCTTTTCATGGAATGAAATCTTTTTAGAAAGAAAATCTACCTGCAAATCCTGCAGCTGGACACAGCTTTCCTCCTCTAAAGAATATGGGAACTGAGGGTGCCCAGGAGCTCCCCAGGCAGAACTGTTCAGCCCAGGCTTGGCTACCTTGGCCCCGTTTGGCTAAGGGGCAGTGAGAAATTCAAGCAAAAATCACATTAGATAAGTGCTGCAAATGACATATCTCAGAGCCTACCACAGAATAGCTCTGGAGATCAGATATTTGCCAAATTTTCCAAAAAACCTGAGTAACACCCATCAACCCCCTGCTGATGTCACTCCAACTCAACTCCAGGAGGTCAGGGCTGAAGGCCCAGGGATGACTCAACAATAGACTAATGACCAGCTCGGACTTTGCTCACACAACTGCAGCAATTGACCTGAATTCTTCGAAAAAAGGTGGAAAAGGAGCCCTGGCCCCTCCTCCAACACACACTGGTCCAGTGACCAGCAGGCAGAGGGGCCTGGAAACCCCCTGTACTGGACCAGATCTCAGACCCCCGGCCTCCCCAGCACTCAGAAATATCAACTCCACCACATGGGACACAGAGCACCCGGGTCTGAGCCTTGAGAAGCTCCAAAGGATGAAATTCAGAACCTGTGGGTGTCCAGGGCACATTCCTTACTCCTCCCTGCTCCTCCTTTAGCCTGGCTGTGCCTCCGACTGCTCCCAAGTTACACATTTGCTGGACACTCTCATTTCTCCTTAATTCAGTGAACACTTTAAACAGGTTTTTATGATAAAAATATTATTATGGCACTAGAACAGGCAGATTGGAGAAACAACAGGCGAGCCTTCCCAAATTCAACTGTGTGGAGCACCCATATATGTTAAAACCAAGGAATGTTCATCAGAGCAGTAACTCCACAAGGTATGTCACCAACTGCTTTGAATTCCCCAAAAAGAAAACTAAGAGCTTCCCACGAGTTGTTTGAAAACAAATCTGGTGATAACTCAGAAATATTTTTCCAGTTACTACAACAAAAACCCTTCTACTTTGAACAGCAGCAAGGGAAGCTCCCAGAGACAGCAGGGAGGTTCAGTGCCAGGATTCCAGGTGTGCTGATGGCCCCTTCCAAAGCTCCTGCTAGCCCACAACATGGATCTCTGCTCAGTTATCCAGCATGGTTCTGCTCCCCTCCTCCTGCAAACCTCCTCAGGCTGAGATCTGGGAACAGGGTGGGTTTGTGGCACCCTCAGCCTTCCAGAAATGGCTTCAACAGAGCAGCAACACCAACGTGGAGCTGGAAAAACCCACCCACCTACTAAGCTGGTTCACAGCTCCTGAAACTCAACCTCTCCTCAGCTCCAGCTCCACAGAGTGATGCAGAAAGAGCTGAGCTGTAGAAGGGAAAGCACCAATATAAACCACCAGAGTGCTGGGAGGCACTGGATCAGTGGTGGGGTGGGCTCAGCTCCCATCTGCCTTCCCAGCAGGATGGATGGCTCAGAGGTGCTGTGCTCAGGAGGCCTGGGAACAGCTCAAGGAGGAGCTCACCACATCCTAAAGCTCCATTTGAGATGTTTCTCATGAGAAGGATTAGGAATTATGGGCTGCAAACGGAAGGAACATCTGCTGGGGAGCAGGAGCCATCCGGGCTCACCCGCGGCACGGGAAGGGAAATCCTCTGTGGACCTTCCATGGTGAGCAGAGCAAGCCCTGTCAGCGAGGCAGAGCTGATCCCTGGCTGACATCAAAGCAGAAAACACCCACAGCAGGTTTCTGGGGTAAATGATTCTTCCTGGCACGTGTGAGACAGCAGCTAAATCCCCGATCGGCTGGCAAAGGGGGTTAGTTGGGGTTTGGGGCAGGGATCAGTGGACATGAACAGAGCTCAGCCCATGGGGCCATACTCGGCTGAGCATGGAAGAGTTTTGCAACACCCTTTGGAACCCAAATCATTTAATTTTTTAGACAAGGATGTAAAATGTTCACTGTTCACTGTCAGTCATGCAGGTGAGCAATTGCAAACACACCACTGAATTTTCAAGGCAATTTTTCAAGGCCTCTTCGGTCTCTTTCCCTGTCTACAAAGAGAGCATTCCTGCCTGCACTTGGTATCTCCCTGTTTTCCCGAGCTTAAACGCTGAAAAAAGCAAGACTAAAAAAAGAAATCACGACACTGAACCAGCCGACTTCATACAAACTGTTTCTGAACACCTACTCAGCCAAACCTGCGCAAGAGGGGAGCAAAACACGATCTGCACACTCAGCTGGCTGTTCACCTTTTTCCCCGCACAGCCAAAAGGCTCCAAACAACCCCTCAGACTGCAGGAGCCGGCGCTGGCTTCGCTCACGGATTGATTCCCGTTTCATCAGGATGGGGCAACCGAGCACTGGTGACTGTGGGATCAGAGCTGTGTTTGCAGGGAGCCCCCAGCCCAAAGGCGCTTCCCAAAGCCGGGGCCGAGGGCAGCAGGGAGCGGCCGGAGCCGCAGCTGTCACTCGCCATGTGTCCTCCAGCAGACCCTGTCTGGAGGGAGGGAGGGCGGGCTGGAGCTGCTCTCTCGCTCGGGGAAGCCAGATGCGAGGCCTGGCACTGACGCCAGCAGCCGGGCTATTTTTACTAACCAATGGATGCGGTGCCGGAGCAGGAGCTGGAGCTGCTTCTCCTCTCCCAGCTCAGCCAGGCTGGAGGGATCCAGTGAGCCCAGCACCCACTGCTGCTGGACCAAGAGGGAACTCCGGCACCATCCACACCGCACAAGACTTCTCTGCCCACACCGCCTCCAAAAGTGAATTCCCCATCAGAATCCATTAAATCAGTTTGCACAGAGTAGCCTGAATCTTCCGATCTGAATCATTCCCTGCCAGCCATGGTAATACCCACCTGCACCCCAGGCCCTTCCCAAGGTCAGCTCCCTCCTTGGACAAGTCAACAGCACACACCAAATCCCATTTCGAAAAAAACCAGCAAGACAATGAAAGTTTAACTCAAGTACATTCACATTATTCTGTGCACGCTGCTGGTTTTGACCAGGCTTTCAAAGGCTTTGCAGTTTCTGGAAGCTGAATGCCAGGAATACCTGCTGGAATTATCAGAGCAACACCCGCCTTCCTAGTGCTCTCTCCATTTTCTCAGGCTTCCTTCCTGGCTTCCTTCCAGTATTCCCATCTCTTACAGAAGATCCTGTTTTCCTTCATCGTCTGGGTTGTCTCCTCCTCTTCCTTCTCATTGCCACCCACTCGTTTTTTCATCTTTCCCAATATTGTATCTGCTACATCCTCTCTCCCTGTGCCGCCCAGCAAACCACCCTCCGGAGCCGGGGATGAGATGCGCTGCACATCCTCATGTCCGGGCTAACACCCAGGGCAGGAGCTGTTTCTTCCCCTCCCCACACCCTGAGTGAGCACGAGGCTTCTCCCTCGAGCATCTCCATGTCTGGGAAACTCTCCAACACAGCCGAGCAGCCGCCCCACGGATCCACGGCTGCCCCAGGCTCGGGAAGTTTGCTGAGAGAAGCGACACAAGCAGTGAGCTGAGCCTTTCCCTTTCCTGCTTCCCCTCCCCCAGCCTGGATCAGGGAAGTCACACACCACAGACAGCTCCTGCCAGCCTCCTCCACGCTGGTCCCACTGCAAGGCCTCCAAGATCATCAAATCCAACATTTGACTGAATCCCACCATGCCCACTAAACCATATCCCAAAGTGCCATGTCCAATTGGGTTTAGAACTCTCCCAGGGATGGGAGTATGCTAAGGGAACAAGAAGCCTTAAAGCAAACACATACAGTAAGAAGTAACACTTTGGTAATTCCCTTAACCCTCACTGGTCCAGCTCCCACGGATCACCAGTGGGCTGCAGCAGGACCGGAGTGTTGGTTTGCCATAGAACCATGGAATGCTTTGGGTTGGAACAGACCTTACAGCTCATCTCATTCCACCCCCTGCCATGGGCAGGGACACCCTCCACTATCCCAGGTTGCTCCGAGTGCCATCGAACCTCACCTTGGATACTTCCATCTGGAAATCCGCTGTAGAAGCTCCTTCCCTACAACCTTACAGTCCTCCTTGTCTTCCCCACAATCCCTCCCCCTTCACTGCTCATCCTTTACTCCACTGGCAACTCTCCCTCCGTTTCCCTGGATGCAGGAGCCAGCTGGGAAGCTGCTGGCCCCTCACTCTCCTCCTGCCACCAGCATGGCTGGGCTGCAGGATGGGCATCGAGCATCCCCCCCGCAGGATGCTCCCGCACCACATTCCAGGGGTTGCCAGCAGTGAACAGGACCGGCTGCTGTGCTGATGCTGCAGTTGCCACTAATGAAATATGATAATCCAGCTCTTAAAGCGACACAGAGCCGAGCACAGCCAGGGGTCACTCCCACGGCCAGCAAAGAACATGGAAAGGGCTCCTCTCTCCCCTCTTTCCTAATGGAACAGCCAACTGAAATCCGCTTCTGCCTTTACCCAGGACAAGCTAGAAACGTCAAAATCTCCCAAACAATGAGAAGTTTTAAATTTTACTAAAGTTGTAACTACTGGGAAACAGCTTATGAGAATCCTTGCGCTTTCCAAGGGTACAGATAATTCAGGTGAGCCTGGACCTTACTTGCCTATTGCCTCCACCAAACTTTAATCTCACATTTATTGAAAATTCTGGGCTGTATTTCTATTTAATTATCCGAACAACAAAATTTGTGTCACATTGATGGAAACACAGGCAAAAAACACAGGATTCTCCTACAGTAAAGCTTAAAGAGTGACACAAAGACAACATAAAGACCAGTCACATGCAAGGTTTCGTGACATCCCCAGGCAGAAGAGCAGAACCCTACACAGAAGGTTTCCTCAGAAAAGAAACCTGGAACAAGAACCAAGTTATTCCTGCAAATGTGAGCAGGAAGCTCCTCAGCTCTAGCAGGGATCTTGGTGCACCCTCCGTGTGGGATCGGCTCAAGGCCATCCAGGCCTGTGGCCAATCCCACCAGTGGCACCTCCAGAGTCCTCAAAAAGCTCTTTTCTTCCCCCATGTTCTCTTCACCCCCATTTGCCCCCTTTTATATTTAACCCAGATAAGGGAAATGGGAGTGACAAGCGGGCGCTGCCGCCGCCGGAGCGGGATCGCCGCTCCCGCCCGTGTGAAACGCCGCTCTGGAAGCAATTTGTCTTCCCGTCTCATTTCACATGGGAAGCCCATCCGCCAGCGGGGCCGTGCCCCCGGCCGGCCCCTCCCTCCGGGAGCCCAGCACACAAGGGGACATTGTCCCCCCTGAATGACAAACAGTTTTGTGAGGCCGAGGCTGGAAAGCACATCCGACAGGTGCAGGGAAGCTTGGAAAATTGGTGCGGCCGCGGCACTGCGATTTGGGGACAAGTTAATTCCTGGGGAGAATATCCACGGAACGCCAACAATAGGCTGGGAGGAAGCGAGCAGGTGGGGGTGGCAGGGGGGCTCCCGGCTCTGCTCCTCCTTCCCAGATCTCCCACCGCATGCACAGGCTCTGTCTCCATCGGGACATCCCTCCCAACGGAAAACCTTGGATTACAGAGCTGTAACCCCGGCTCGGCTGAGGAACAGCGATGCACATGCACAGCTTCCAGACCCAAAGCTCATCTCAAGGAAGCAACTTCACTGCCCAGCCAGGATGAAGTATGGAAAGTGTCTGCCCCAAAGGCAGAGCAGCCTCACAGCCACAACAGTGGCTCTTTTCAGTGATGCCCAGTGACAGGACAAGGAGCAGCAGCCATGAACTAAACCACAAGAAGTTTCACTTCAACATGAGGAAGAACTTCTTTCCATGGAGGGTGGCAGAGCCCTGGAACAGCTGCCCAGGTCGGGTGTGGAGTCTCCCTCCCTCTCCAGAGACATTCCAAACCCATGTGCTCCAGGCAACCCTGCCTTGGACTGGATGATCTCCGGATGTCCCTTTCAAACCCAACTATTCCGTGATTTCTATCGTGGCACCTCCAGGTGCTCTGGCTCCATTTGATCCATTTTCCCTATACAAGGGATTTTTAAGTACATAAGACAAAGCCCAGGTAACTGCCAGGACGTGCCCCTGCAGGATCCATCGCAGCCTGTTCCAGACAGGTGACCCCACCATGGCACACCAAAACCCACGGGAGCTCTGCTGCCATCATACCATCGACTTATTCAACCACCTTAAGCTTTTTAGTCATGTTTTTAAATATGCACCAAGTGGCTTGTTCAACAGAAAGCACAGAGCCAAGACTTTGAAAACCACAGCTGGTGTTTAATAACTGCACCACCTTTAAAGATCCCTTTTAATCAACTTTTAACTCCTCATCACACCCAAGGTTTCACCCAAAAGCACCACCACATCAAACTGTTCCACCCACCTCAGCAACCTGCCACACTTGCACACCAGGGCAGGGAACTCATTCAGATGGAAACAAACACAGCCAGGCAAAAAGTTCTCCTTTTTAAAAAAAAAAAAAAATAAAATAAAATAAAATTTGCTGTTTCTACTCCATTTCTGACAGGCCCACGAGCAGCTGTGCCGGCACAACCGATGGGAGGCATTTAAGCCTGGACTGCAGCAGAAGGAGCTCACATGGAATATCATTTTTAATGGGTTTAGAGAAAACTAAGACTAATAACAGAAATTACAACATGCAGAAAAGGTCTTAATTCCCTGCACCACGATAAATGTATTTTTACATTCAACATTTAAGCAGGAATCAGATACAAAAAGCGGGCTGACATGGGGTGTTTGCCGTGACAGCCGATCCCTGCAGCCGCCCCTCCGGCCTTGCTGCTGCCCAGGACCAGGAACGTGCCGGAGCAGCTGCTCTGGCTCAGGCACCAGAGACATGCCGGGCTCCGGCCGTGCTGCCAGGAGGAAGGAGATCCAACTGGGAAGGGCCGTGATCCACCCAGGCTGCTCCTCAGCCCTCGGCACCACACGCAACCCTACAGTAGGTACGCCTGGGTCGGCTGCTCTTCAACTGAAATCACTGCAAAGCAGCTCTGCCTTCGGAAAAAAAAAAAAAAAATAAATAAAAAACGCACCACTACTGCCAGATGTGAAAAATTCCTCCCGTCTGGTTTCCTGGAGGCAGCAGGAAGGGAGGCTGCGACCACCTCGCCCCACGTGTGTCTGGGACGCTCCCGCTCAGCCCCAAGCATTACCTCTCTGGCTGTCCTGCAGCCCCAAACCTCGAGTGAAATGGCATCACACCTGCAGGAGGACAAGCCCCTCGCAGGACACGCAGCAGTGGGAGGGGGCCATGCCCTGCCATGCTCTGGCAGCCAGCCCTGCTCAGGTGCCCTCCCTTTTCCAGCTCCTCCTCAGGGGAGCCTGCTGGGACTGAGCCTTCCAGCTAGGAGAGCTCTGGAGAGCAAAGGCAGCCCCTCCACACCAGCACTTCCCAGAGACCAGCCCCAGGTCGGGGGGTTCAGGCAGCGACCACCCCCACATACCTGGAAGGTGCCGGTGCAGGAAGGGTGCTCCAGACAGGACCACATCTCCCCCCTCACCTGGAAGTAAAGCCTTGGCTTAAACACATCCCTGTGACACCCCGTGGGGGATCCCACTGTGTCAAACACAGACCTGCCCTCGGCTCTCATAAGCTGGAGAAGCACCACTACGCTCCCCGAGGAATTTGTCCACAACACATACAACATTCCCCAAGCAGCTTTTCTAAAATCCATAACTGTATTCCCCAAGCAGTTTTTCGACAACACCTCTGCAACGTCTGGTGACCAGTTTGGATTTCCACACGATTTTCACAGCTATAATGATCCATCATTTACAGACAACTCCACAGCAAGTTGCCTTTAAATGTTGTTTCCTTCCGAGCTGTCGGCCTGAGGAACCGAGTCGCTTGGGCAAGTTTCTTTAACAGAATCACCGAATGGTTTGGGCTGGAGGGAACCTCAAAGTTCATCTTGTTCCATCCCCTGCCATGGGCAGGGACACCTTCCACTAGCTCAGGTTGCTCCAAGCCCCATCCAACCTGGCCTTGGACACTTCCAGGGATCCAGGGGCAGCCACAGCTTCTCTGGGCAACCTGTGCCAGGGCCTCACAGCCAATTCCTTCCCAATATCCAGCTCCTATGTTTGCACCCCATTACTGAACCCTAAGGCAATCTGGGGCCACAGCGGAGGGAGGATGATGCCCACCAAGCAGAGCTGGTGATGAGTTACCAGCTCTCAGGCTTGGGGGACGCACCACACCAAGGTAAGCAAACAGAGCATGTCTTAAAAGCCAACAGAAGCCAAAGCTCGTCTTCACAAATTTTCCCCATCCCTCCTCTCTCAGCAGATGGAATTTAACTCCCAAAGCTACAGGGCAAGGACAGACCTGGAATCCACCACCCAGTTTTTGGATTTTAGAGTCCTCCAACCCTCCCAGTGAAGACACAGAAGCCACCTCTCCGAATAAAAGCACTTGCTCTTAAACCAGAAGCACGTAACACTCCCCCATCCGTAAGAGAACGCACAGCAGCTTTTTCCTGGCATTCCTCCCAAAGACCAGACAGGCCAGGAAGAGCCATGAGCAAAATTCACTCTTTTTCTCAGAGGAACAGTCCGTTGTGACCCCAGCTCTGACACCACCCTCCTTGCTGGGTGTGAGCAGAGCGTGCCTGGGCTAAAACACACGCTTTCATGTGTAAGATTTAGTCACACTTACACCTTAAATACCATCCTTAGAAGCATCCAGACCAACCAGCTCCTTAGCAATCCCTCCCAGGGAGGTGGGACACCGGAACTGGTCAGGCTGGTTACTATATAAAGCCTGCTGGGTTCTAGTTTTCATTAAAGATTAAGTCGAGTTCTGCCGAGGCTTAGGAAAAATACTGCAAGTCACCAGGTCTAATGATTCCTCAGGCTGTCAGGAGGAAGAGGCTTTTTCCTAGCACGGGAGTAATGAACACAGAAATTCCCAGTGTGACAACTCCCACAGGACACGGCAACAGAGGCATTCTGCCCAGGGAACACACCTCCAGCTGCTTCCCCAAAGATGCTCCAACAGCCACGGCGGGATGTGCGGGCCGGAGCTTTGCAAAGTGCCAGCTTCCAAAGGCAGCTCCTGGTCCTGCCTACAGTTTGGGAGAATCCAACACAGGGCGGGGAGGCAGGGTCAGCCAGGGGGGTCATCCAAAGCCTCAGATTCTGTACCAATAAATGCCAGGTCAGCAACAGGAGTGGAGAAAGGCTGGAGTTCATGGAGTCATGGAATGGTTTGGGTGGGAAGGGACCTTAAAGCTCATCCAGTCCCACCCCCTGCCATGGACAGGGACACCTTCCACTAGCCCAGGTTGCTCCAAGCCTCATCCAGCCTGGCCTTGAGTTCTGGGGTTTAAAGCACAACTCCCACACATCCATCTTCCAGAACTTTCCTACCCCTCAACTCCATCCTCTCCCACAGAACTTTGTTCTGAGATGGGCAGAAGGAACAACTTCCCTGGTTTTCCGCTCCCAGGAGGTTTCCCGGTGACACGCAGCTCCTGGGGAGGCTCAGACTCAAGATTATTTTGTGCAGAGCCAGCTGACACTTGGAAAAGTTTAAATATCAAAATTTCCTCCTCTGTAAAAACTGAAAATAATACATAGTGAACACATGACATATCACTGGCATTTCACAGCTTGACTCAATCTCCAGTTCTCTTCACAACCCTCCGTGATTTAAAAACACGCATCAAGACTCTAAAAATCTGGGAAGTGCCCGTTGCTTCACACTGGAGCTGCATTAATACATTCTGTGCAATACATTGATACATCCTGACTATAGATCTGAGACCTAAAGTCTGCCCTCCTCCTTCGCAAATAAGACTGAGCTTAAATACGCTATTGAAATAATGTTAAATCACTTGAAATACATTAAATATACTGTTTAGAGGCATCAGTAATGCTACTCTTCCTTCCTGTTCAGAAACACAACAGTGTTTATTAACTAATCTCAGCATCAAATATTGATGTTCTTTGACTAGGTTAGCGGACAAAGACCCTGCAGCACCACAGCCTCTGTGCTGCCCAGTTATTCCCAGATTTTCACTCCCCCAATAATTTCTTTAACTCTGGTTTAGGATATACTCCACATTAACTATTAAAAAAGCAAAACAAGAGCTGCTTATGCCAGTAAAGTCAAACACTTGCTTTTGAAAGGAACATCCTAACCACTGATTTATACAACTCCAATTTTAATTTATTTATTGTGTTATATGCTGCTGTATCGCCTTCTTAATATGCATCTAAGGAAAAAACATTCTGCTTCCAATTACCAAAGACTTCTCACAAAAAAAAAAAAAAAGAAGAAGATTTTTCAAGTTAAATATTTAATTTATTTGAAAAGAAATGTTTCTAGAGATGCCTCAAGTAAAAAATTGTTTAACATGTGTTTTACAGCCTTTCCAAACTCTTTTTATGGTCCTGGAGCATGGCCACATTTGTGGAAAAAATGTAATGTTTCAGCTTCAATTTGTCTGTTATTTCAGTGGGATGTTGCAAAGCTCTTTAGGAGAGAAACAGCCATACTTTGAGTCAGTTTTTCAATTAATATTTGAGAAAAAAAACCCAATTTTTTTAAAACAGGAACTATGAAAGTCAACTTCCCTCGTGCAAATCTCCTGCCTGACATCCCTTCCCGCAGCCTCGTTTCTTTCCGTGATCCCACACTGGGGTTCAGGTGCTGGTCCTGGAGATCCAGGGCATGGGAGCACCTCCTCCCCCGGCAGCAACGTTCCAGTGGGAGGGAGGGCAGGGATCGGCACACAGAGGCACCCAAGGCTGTGCCCCAGTTTTAGACTCCAACTTCTTGCCTGCATAAACCCCTTCACTTGTTTTTTTTTTTAAAGCAAAAAAACCCAAAAAATCATGGAATCACAGACTGGTTTGGGTTGGAAGGCACCTCAAAGCTCATCTCATGCCGTGGGCAGGGACACCTCCCACTAGACCAAGCTGCTCCAAGCCCCGGATATACCTAAAGCCCCTTTAGATCCCTAAACACTTGGACTCTCTCCCTGGTCAGGGTATGCCAAGCAACTGGAAAAGGCCAAATAAAGGACTCCAGTAAAAGTTTTGCCACCTGTGTCTGCCCAGGTGGAGGGTCCCTGGCATCCCCCCCAGCTGCCACAGAGCCCTCACGGAACTCCTGCCATTCCGGGGCCACCATGGCAGCCTTCCAGGAGCTGCACAGCCCAATTCTATTAAAACAGACTATTTTAAGACTTTAAAAGCACATAAATGTGATTGCCAGACACCAGACAGGCTCGAAATCCTTAATTTCATTCCGAGCATCCACAGGCACCAGAGTGAGGCACCAGGGATGAGGTGCAGGAGATGCTCCTATGAGGATGCTCCACCTCCTCCTCCCTCCCTCACCTCCATGAGTGGAGCAGGGCTGGACCCTGCCAGGCTACCAAACCCCCAAAATGTGGGTGATCCCACACCTGAGACCCCTGGGCAGCTCCATCTCCCCGAAACAGGTGAGGACCCCTCACAGCACCCCCCTGCAGCCCCACACCTCATGCCCTATCTGTGATGCTCAAATCCGAGATGATCCCACTGCCATCTCTGAGGAAATCCATCACCTCCACAGAATGAAATGTCCAACTTCTGACTCCAACTGCAGCTTCCTGTTCTCCACAGAGAGCTCCCGTTGATTTGGATGTTCTCCCATCAGCAGAAAAAACACTAAAATTTGGAGTAAGGATTTAAGGGGGCTGTTTTTAAGGCACGGGATTGGAAGCAGTACATGAACAGCGAGAGGGACCCCGGGAACGAGAAGGGGCCTGTGAGAGCCACGTTTAACAGAAAAATCCATGGATTTACAGAACTTGGAGACAAGCTGAGTGGAGCCTGCTCACAACCAACGATGTCCCAGAGCACTGCTCGGGTATTTTTAGCCTGGTTTCCTGAGGAAATGGGGCCCAGGCTGCAGCAATCCCACTGCTCCCCAGCACAGCCCCAAGGACGAGGGGGGCTGTGGCAGCTGGGCAGGAGATGCTCATCCCTGCGGGAAGGTGAGAGCCTGGTCACTGGCCAGCCTTCCCCGCCCAGGGGCTGAGCGTCTCCTGCCAGCGCCGGCGGGGCTGGGGACAAGCAAAGGAGAAACACAGCAAGGAGGACTCCATTTTATAGAGCAGGCACTGCACTCCCTCTGAAATCAGGAACCAAATCCCCATGGGCTAAACTGACAGAAGGCTGGATGGGGCTCGGAGCTACCTGGTCTAGTGGAAGGTGTGCCTGCCCATGGCAGGGGTGGAACGGGATTATCCTTAACGTCTCTTCCAACCCAAACTATTCCATGATTCTGCAAAGTGCTGAGATCGTTTCTGCAGCTTCTCACTCTCCTCAATCCTCCATGTACCTGGAGACACCTGTATGGGCTCTGGGTGACAAGACACCTACCCTGAGACCACCTGGACTCAGGTGTGGTGCCACCAGACCTGAAGCAGTGGGTGGCTCTGGGCTCTTCTGCCCCACCACATCTGGGGCCACCACAGCTGGAGACGGTCACAAGTGACTTACTGTCACTTTAAGTTCACTGCAACCACAAGTCAGCAGGCCAGGCCTGAAATGTGATAAGTCAGTGTTTTCTATTCAATAACGATGCATCACTTCCTTGGGGAACTGTAAAAACCGACACGCTCTCTACACAGAACCCTAAAAGCAGGAAATCACCACACACTGCAGGGTCTCGGCTAACCTGTCACTTCCTGCCCTGTGGAGGAGTGAAGGGCAGAAAGTCAGAAAAATTCGAGAATAAAACAGCAAGGAAATGGATCAGGAGAGTCCCTGAGCCAGAGACTCAAAGGGTCACCTTTGCCAGAGATCAGAGGGGTTATTTGAGATAAAAACCATCTTATAATGTGGTTATGCTCCAAAGCAGCAAAACACTATTTAGAAACAGTAAACACTGACCAGGAAGAAAACGTAAGATGAGACTGAAGGGGTTGGAAACGGAGAGGGTTCTATGCGAGATCCCTGGCAGGGTGAGCAGGCAGGGAGGGACAGGAGAACCCACCACACACTGCTCAGCTCCAAACAGCTGAAGAGAACAGCAGAGAAAGTTCTTGTGCCTCACCTGGGAACTTAAGCCCTTCTGAAAACGTTTTCTTACCTCCAGATCCCCTAAAGCCCTGTGATATCTGCTTTAGTGAGCACATCGACGTGCACTCAGCTCCTGCCAGGAAGGAACTGGGACACGTCAGCACCTCTTGGGACAACCTCAAACACCGGCTCAGAGGAAAATCCTCTGAGCCTCAGAAGGTACCCAAACCCTGACAACTAGTTACAAACAGTATTTTAATTACCAGAGAAACAGTCTCGCATTCCCAGCTCCGGCTGGCCGGTGTTGTCACGTGAACTCCATCTCAAACTGACTGTTGGTGACATTTTCCATCTTCCCTCTCCTGCTGTCCCCCCCTTCCATGCCCAAACAACGCCCATATGCCAAACAAACCCTTTTCCCAGGTTTCCAAGCCCCACCAGAGCTTGTTTATAATCCCAGCTTCTTGCCCAAATTGCGATCCAAACGGGACCCTCCACCACATCCTGCAGTTCTGCAGCTCACAGGGAATGTCAGTTAAAATAAGCATTTTTCTAATGCCAAATCAGATGCAAAATTAAGTGGACAAAGCCACGAAGAAGAAACCAGCCATCTAATACAGAAAATCTTGGCGAAAGGTTAGCAACAACACTGTATTCGTTTAAAGAACTTCCAGAGCCTTCTGTGGGAGGGAGGAATGGCTGTTCTCAGCCCCAGGAAGAGATGAGACACTCGTTGTCCCCAGCTTGGGAGGGGAAGGGGGACAGTATCTGCAGGTGACCTCAGCACGCTCCTGGTTGGGAGCTGATAGAGAATCGGCCTTGGCACAGGGAAATTCGGTTACCCTGCAGGAGGGAAGGGCCGGGCAGCCCACCCCGTATCTGGGCTCCGACAAAACCGCTCGTTAACCCCATATAAAACCACACAGTGAAGGGGCACCACATTATCGCCCAACCAGCACCAAACCAACAGGCAGGGCCCCAGCACCCCGAAATGGGGCTGGGGCTGTGCTTTTAGCAACCCCAAAAATACTTGGAAAGCGAATCCAAAATATAAGGCAGGGCACACATCCTGTTTTTCTGAAGCTATACAGTTTCTCAAGTGTTATAAAAATGATTTGCCACTGAATGAGCCAAATGTATTGGAAAGAAGCAGCGCCTGGGGTGGAAAGAAGGTGTTTTTAGCACACTCGGGCCAATTAGGATCTTGAAGGTTTCCAAACGCTCCCCTCCTCTTAACCCAACAGAAGGAAACTGAGTTTAGCGAGTTATTTAGGGTTTCATTTGTTAATTTGCAAAAACAAGGAGAAATCTTCCCCTGCTCTCCAGCATCTTGTTGGGAAAGCTCCTGCCAACACGCGAGCGTCGCTGCCAACAGCTCAACCCGGCGTGACCCAAAGTCCTCCCTCCCGGAGCCGGCGCGCGGCTGCGGGAACGCGGCAGGGAGCGAGACACCGGCGGGCCCGGAGGCAGCCAGGGGGTCAGCACAGCCCTGACACCACACCTGCTGCAAGAGCGAAACCAGGCAGAGAACACCACCACGCTCCGAGCCAGGTTTAAACCGCTAAGCCAAGCCTGAACCAGTCAAGGCTCCGGTAACGGTAAAGTGACCCCGCGGTTCGCATCCGAAAGAAGAGTCGCTCCTGTGCTGCAGAGCTGCAGCCAATGGAGCCCTTGGGAAGGCAAAGTTCTCCTCCTTCCCCTCAGCACAGCTCAAAATGCTACTTTGAGATGACTGTTCTCGGTTTTACACTGACGAGAGTCAGGTCAGAGCCAGCCTTGGAAAGTTTTACTCAGCAGCAGCTTTAGAAACCATAAATTATCTTTAGACTGAGTTTACACAGTCTCCCCACAGCATGACTGCCAGCTCCTGTTCTCAAGGCTCCTCTTCAGACACCACAGCTCTCTCCAAAGCCCAGCAGAACTTCACCCAGGCACGGCAGAGCTGAGGCAGATAATTCCAGGATCACTTTTGCTAAGACAAGCACCAGACTAGGTCTGAATTCAAGACCGAGCTTTAGTATTTTCAACCCCAGGCAGGGCCAAAGCTATGAAACCTGGGGGGCAGCACAAACCCCTCGAGCTGCATCACCAGGAGCTTTGCTTCCATTGGGATGGGGGAAAAATCAAGCACAAATCAAGCAAAGTCAGGCCTTCATAGGCTAAGCCATCTTTGAAACTATAATGACTTGAAAACTTTGTTTTGAGCTGTTTGTACAAATCTAAACCCAAAAAAGGTAATCAAAAATGTTTTATAGCTACAGGGTTTTTCCCCCCTCCTCTCCTTGGGGCCATAGCAGAGACTTGGCAGAAACTCCAGCTCCTGAGAATTTTAGTCACAAAATCTGGGAATAAAACCAGCAGACCCTGGACTGACCGTGTCCACATTGGAATGTATTTGTAGTACACAGAGCCCTAATCCAGGCCTAAAACTTCACATCCTCATAGTCTGGTGTGTTGGTCAAAAAGGAAACCAAGAGAAGAAACGTGACAAATGAAAAGGTTAAAATCTGTGATTCTTCCTTCCTCCTCAATGTTTTCATGGACTTATGCTGTGGGAAGCAGGACACTGCTTTGGACAACCCTCCCCAGAGCACACAATGACAGCAATTCTTTGTGTCACGGGCACAACTCTCCCGGACAGAACAGTCCCAGCACTGATGGATCGGGTCACCAGCTGCCTCCACGCAGCACCGATGCCGACGGCAGCTGCCTCCGCTTCCAAGAGCGCAGGAACACGGGCAGAGCTGGCTCCAAGGAGCTCCAGACCGGCTTTCAAGCATGGCAGCGTTTGGGGACAATTCCAGCAGCAAGGCAGATGTTTCATTCAGGAGCTGTCACTCATGGGCTAAAGTGAGAACATCTGCTACTCACAGCAAGAAAACCCTGCATCGGAAACCAAAATTCCCAAAGAATTTCTCCAGGGTCTCAGGGGAACATCACTGACACAGTCCAGGGCAGTGGAGGGTTTGGGCACGGCAGGAGAGCAGAGGCGAGTGGCACCCAGGAGAGCACCAGGGACACTCGCAGGTACTCACACTGCCCGGGTGTTTCACTCCAAGGCAACAGGACGGCCTGGGGTGTATTTACTTAAGCTGAACGCAAACCCTCAAACGATGTCGGGATCAGAAATTAATGTAAGGTAAGGGAAAATCTTCCAGGCAGGGATTAGCTGAGAAACCCCTGCTGGGAACTGGAGTGAGTGCCAAACTGTGACAGGAGAGATTAATACTTCCAGAGGCATTACCACGACAAAACATCTGAGGGAAGAATGTTTCTCTAGAAGGCTTTTCCTCCTCTGGCGCGAAGGGTCCTTACCCAGCACACGCCTGGGGAGGAAGATCCCACTGCACAGAACAGCTCCTGCCCAGGTATTTCCAAGGCACATTCCAGCACTGAACAACGGATTTCTCTTATGCCATATACCACTGCTGGGCAAAAATCAAAATACCCTAATTTCCAGTGTTTCAGAAGTTTCTCTAACTGGTCTCTCTGATGACACCTTCACTGCCCAACTCACCAGCTCCAATGAACCCCCTCAGGCCAGGGTTTCAGCAAACACTAAGTAGGATCTGTAAACTTTATCATCAAAGGAAAATGTCTGAAAAAAAGCCCTCAGAACATTCTTTCTCCCCATTGTTACAAAACTGGAGCCCTTGGCCACATCCTGCGTCCTCGTTTTCTTGCACACCCTTTCATATCTGGTTTTGGCACTGCCCCTACGAGGGCTCTGACTTGGGATCTGTCCACACATTCCAGCAATAAATGACACTAACTGGAGTCACTCTTTAAAATATCTGTCAAATATAATCCTTTCAGTGTTTCGATTCTCACTGACTTGCCCCCACAGAGCTGCGATGAAGTCATAAATTATATGTTCTGCCACTCAATTTTCCCTGATTGTTTGGTAGAACCTCTCCACTAATACCCAGTGATCACCAGCCACCTCGTGGCTTAAGTGGTTTCCAATCATGAAAGATTTATCCACTGTGACTTCCAGTCAATCACAGAGACACCGAAATGGTTATCAGGCACTCTCATCGAGACCACAGACGAGCAGACAGACTCCAGAGACGAGGGAAAGCGGATCCCAGGGCTGACTCCAGACACTCCAAACTCACAGAGCAGCTCCAACAGCTGCATATGAAAAACATCTCCATGAGGAAGGCAGAAGTGCAGGCCCAGAGCCCAAAGTGGGCTCTGAAGGAATCTCTGCCTGGGTCACAGCACACACAGGGATCCCTCCCCAAAGATCCAGTACATTCAGGGAAGAGGTTTTTGTTCAGGTGATACAGAGTCACAGAGGTTGGAAAACACCTCCAAGACCATCGAGTCCAACCTCTGACTGATGACCACCTTGTCAACTAGACCAGAGCACTGAGTGACACATCCAGTTGTTTCCTAACACATCCTCTTCTCTTGAGAAGAGGAAAGAGGGATAGGTGCTCCCTATGAGGGTCCCAGATCCCCCAGCTGCAGGTTCACTATGAGCATGAGCAAAAACCAACTGCATTCTTGGTGCTCCTCCCTCCCCAAATCCAGCCAACAGTGCAAAGAGTGCAACATGGAAACCTACAAGGCCAAAACTTCACACCTGCAGCCTCCAGGAGTAACCTTGGAGCATCGCAAGCAGTGGTTGACTGGAACACTGAATGGATTCATTCATCGTGGAAAACTCAGGAGCAGTAAAGGATATTCCAATGAGAAAAGTTATCACAGAATCCCAGAATGGTTTGGGTTGGAAGGGACCTCAAAGATCATCTCATCCCACCCCTTGCCACAGGCAGGGACACCTTCCACCAGCCCAGGTTGCTCCAAGCCCCATCCAACCTGGCCTTGGACACTCCCAGGGATGGGGCAGCCACAGCTTCTCTGGGAAACCTGTGCCAGGTCCTGCCCACCCTCCCAGGGAAGGATTCCTTCCCAATATCTAACCTAAATCGATCTTCCTTCAGAGTAAAGCCCTTCCCCCTCATCCTGTCATGTTTGCACTCTGTCTCTTGCTCAAGTGTATTAACCAGATTAAAATTCCCTAAAACTCAGCAGTTCCAGCTCTAGGGGATGACTGGGATGGGAAGGACGGCTGACAGCAGACACTGCAATCAGAGCACACCAGAGGAGACAGCGGTGCCAGCTGGGCAGGCCTGGGCAGTGCCCCCACACTTACACAACCCTGCTCCCCACAGCTCCGTCACTGCAGGGCAACACAGCAGCTTCCCAGAGCCAGCAGATCACAGGAGAGCTACAGGGAAGTAACTGCTCCAGAACCAAAACTAAGAGAGTAAGCACAATTTATTTTGCCACATTCTTAGAATGAAATAAGAAAACATTTAAACACTACAGCTTATTTAGATAATACACACTGGAAGACATCTTTTACCGCTGGCAGCTTGAAAGAAAAGAACATAATTACAATTCCAAGCATGAAATGAGCTCTCTTCCACACATGCCTGAACCAAGTCTGACTGTTTCACCAGCTGTAGGGAATCAAAGCCGGCACAATTCAACAGAAAGGACAGAGAAGCAGCAGCTCTCGACGCCTTTAACCTGGTAATTGCACAGCACCTGGATCCGGCGGGGCTGCGGAGGGCTGAGCAGTTGCAGATGTGCAGCTGATGTGGTGCAGGAGCATTTGATCTCCCTGGAATGCGGGACCCCAAACAATGCATCTGTGTGCTGGCCCACCCCAAGGCCGGGTGTGGGCCCGGGGGACACATAAAAGCCAACATTATACTGCAGGGGAAGAGAAAAAAGCCCCAGCGTGAGCTTGACTTATTTAACTAAGAGAAAAACAATGGCAGTTTTGGTCGAAGTTTGTGCCAGAATGACCAGTGGCCACTTCCAGAGACATTCTTTGTTCGAGGGCTTCAACACTCCCTCGCTCCACTGACTGCCCAAAATCACAAAGGTACAGAAGGGGCTGCTGAACCCAAACCCTCAGCACCATCCGAACCTCCTGCTCCTCCCAGAAACCGTTCACGCAGCTCCAAACCAGAGCTCTTGGCATTATGTCCAGAGGGAATTAAGTACCAGCTCTTCCCATCTCTGAACTGTCTCTCAGTGACTCAGTGTCTACTCGTCGCTCGTGGGTTTCACATCTGCTTTTCCCAAAGGAAAAGCATCCTGCACCAGGAAAAACAACCCCAGCTATGACCCCTCTGATCCAAGCTGAGCTTCACACCCGGCCCTGGAAAGCCCCCAGGCCCAGTTGCTGTTGCCTTGCCTCCTGCACTGCAGGCTGGAGGAGCCAGGCTCCTGCTCCACGGCTTCCCAGGAGCAGCTGGGAATTCTGGCTTGGCCACCAGCGCCACACGTACACAGTGACACGGGCGTCCCTCCAGCCAGAGCAGGGACATCAAACCGAGCTGAACAACAGGACAAAACCAAACCACATGGGAGTGAAGGTTGTTAGGCTGAGAGCAGCTCTGAGCTGGAGCCTGGAGCTGGGAGAGCTGCTGCCTGTGGTTCTGCCAGGGAATGATGGGAAGCCCACCCTGGAAGGTTTATTAAGGTATCCTGACCCCCAGTACCACCAAGGCAATCCCCTGCCAGTACAAAAGCATCAGCACTGCTGTTGGAAGAGTATTCCTAACATGTCCAACAAAAAGGAACCACCACTCTGCAGCTCGAAGAAGGGGACATTTCCCTTTCCAGTCTGCACAGACACACGCGTAGATAATTCCTAAGCCTGGCTGGATCTGGAACAGACACAGAATTCCAGCCCCCAGCGCAGTGTCACAACATGTCCCATGTCACCACACGACGCTATTTGTGTCCTCACAGCATCTCCAGGCTGGCATTCCCAGCCCTCCAACACTGCCAGCCAGCCTGGAGACATCCCCACAGCCTCCCAGCACAGCCTGGCCAGCACTGGGACTGTCAGGATGAGCACTCCCCAGTCCTGGGAGTGTCCAAGGCCAGGTTGGATGGTGCTTGGAGCAACCTGGGCTAGTGGAAAGTGTCCCTGTCTGTGGCAGAGGGTGGAACAAGGTGAGCTTTGAGGTCCCTTCCAACCCAAACCATTCCATGAATTAACGCCCCAAGACCAACCCAGGGCTCAAACGTATGTACCCAGAAAGGTTTCTGTGTTTCAGAGGAGCTGGTCCCAGCACCCACCCGTGCCAGCCAGGCCTGGCTGTGCCCTCTCCCCACCATGGGGATCTCCACAAAGGCTCCACCCCAGGCCAGCCCAGCACAGGGACCCCTGGCTTACAGCTGTGACCCCAAGGGAGCACACAGGCAGAGGGGGCAGGATGGGTGTAGCCTTCTGCTGTGCGCTCAGAAGGCAAAAGAGAAGCAATTCACATTAAAAAAAAAAAAAAAAAAAAAAACATTTAGGTCACTTTTCTATAATTTCAGCTGAATTACTTTGCAACATTTAAATTGCAGTTATTTCCATGAGCAGTTTTAGCTACTGCATTAATCTCTACACAAAGAGTTCAAAAAGAGGCTTGGCTACAATAAAGTAAAAATCAGCAAACCTGACAAAAACCCAGCAAAATTATGAGTATCTCTATAAAATCACATATGAGATATATAGATATATGCACACTGACATTCTGCCTGGAATCATCCCTGCTGCAGCAATCTTTCCTTTCCCGTTTTTCAACCCCAAAAGGATTATTACTATTTCTTTCCAGACAAGACCTTCTGCCAACATTCTGGAGGGCTGAAGTCCAAACCACACATAGTTCAACAACAGCAGAGCTGAACAAAAAGGAAAACTAGAGCTTTTTTCATTTTAATTATACCTTGTGAAAGTACGGCTGAGCAGGGGGGGAAAGAAGTCCAAGTCATTGATTAATTCCAGAGTAATGAGAAAGGTTCATGGCACACTGGAATATCTATTTTACTAAGTTTACCAGATTTATCACCAGCCTTTAATGGCTAAACCGGAGGTGGCTCTCCAGGAAAGCTCCCACTGCTGGAATTCTCACACAGCAATGGCTCAGAGTCCCCAGATTAATACTTTTACAGGCAAGGGTTTCATAACTGGGTCAAAGCAGGAGGGGTGACAGTATAAATTCTTCCTCACCCAGCAGAAAAAGCCAGGATCAAGCTCCTTTCCCAGGGATCCCCAAGGTTTGAACAGGGACAAAAATTCCAACTTTGCAAAACGGCAAAATCCAGCTCTTTCTACACCTTTTAACTGAAGCTGTGCCAGGACAGTGTCTGGAATTCTGATCCCACTTTCCCCTGAGCTGGAGCACAGCTCTGTGCTGGCAGCACCAGCAACGGGAGGTTTTCAGGAATAAAAACATCTAAATCTGCATCAGGGGGTAAAGCCACGAAGAATCTCAGCAGAAAAAGGACTGGAAAAGGGCAAGTGGGAACAAGGGCTACTCCAAGGAGTCTGATGGATCTCTAGTGCTGAACATTCCCATGCTGAAGCCACGAACACTTATGGCTTTAACACAAACCGTCTCACTCCTTTGCCCAGGACACTCTGTCCTCCTTGTTTGTATCCGAGAGTTGTTCCAAAGAAATGGATTAAGGACTATAAAAAAAAAAAAAAAAATAGAGTCCAGGACTTTCTTCATTCCTCGGAGCTACTGTAAATTAAATATTAATACAGAAACTATTTCTGTGAGCAAAGGAAAGCTCAGCATGGGGAGATTTTTTTTTCACTGATGTTTCACTCACAAAAATAGTCACTTTAAAGTGACACCTGACCTTAAAGCCACCACATCCTCTGGGGCAGGAGCATCAGTGGGGGCACAGGACTCCAAAAGCAGCTGGACTTGCCCGTGTTCCTGGTCAAAACCATACAATTTGACTGGTGACAGCAGAGAAAAATCACTGGATTGGAGGGTAATTTTAATACTTTGCTGTGATTATTTAATTCAGCACTACAAACCAGGAAGTCTCAGCCTATGGCAGCATCTTGGAGGTAACAACTGACAGACAGAAGTGCCAGAAGACACCACCAATGGGTGACCAAACCAGCCATCCATCACTTCACTGGCAGCTGCTTTGGTGTGTAAACCAAAGCTGAGCTCTTTGTTCACATCATTTTGCTTCGGCGCCCAGGGGTGTTTGGGAATGCAGAGTGGAGCAACAGCCCTGCTTGGGCCACAGCGCTCGGCACACACGTCACTGGAATTCCATCCTGCTGTTGTGCCCAGCTCACTGCCCCAGTTATCCAGCCTGAAGATCTAATTAAACCTCCTGCTCATCAGCGCCTGAGCTCGCTCGGGAGCCACTCAGAGCTTGGTGCCACTTTGCTCTGCAGGCTCCTGTGGGCAGAGACCATCCAGCCACATTCCTCTCACGGAATCATGGAATGGTTTGGGTGGGAAGGGACCTCAAAGCTCATCTCATGCCACCCCCTGCCATGGGCAGGGACACCTTCCACCAGCCCAGGTTGCTCCAAGCCCTGTCCAACCTGGCCTTGGAC
>JAWWEU010000020.1:19718536-19739206 GCA_035583155.1 Acropternis orthonyx
TCTCCTGGAGCCCCTTTAGGCACTGGAAGGGGCTCTCAGGTCTCCCTGGAGCCTTCTCTTCTCCAGGTGAACCCCCCAGCTCTCCCAGCCTGGCTCCACAGTAGAGGGGCTCCAGCCCTCAGATCAACTCTGTGGTCTCGGCTGGACTTGTTCTACCTGGACAGGTCCACAGCACCACGTGGGGACTTGGATAAAAACCCCTCCTTGGGTCCCCATCCCACACACCCTGCACAACACAGGAATCAGCCCCAAGGACAGTATCTGGCCACAGGAAATCCAAACTGCACTTCAACTGGAATTGTGGCTGACCTTGAAGAAGGGGACATTTAAAAATACATCTGCATGTGCACACAGAGCTGTGGGTATTTCAAATGCTTTCCTACCTCAGCAAGCTCGAGGTCAAGGGAATGGGGGAAGTTTCTCCAGTTTATATACTCGAGGGTTTGGGTACATTCACATATTCAGCTTCTCCTTATATTATAGAACTAAATAACCAAAAACTGCAAGGAGAAAGAAGAGAATTTAGCAAAGGAAGGAGAACTCAGGCAAAGCCCAGAAGAGCTGCTATATCCCTACTACCAGTTGGTTTAGACAGAGATTTCCTTCAGACTGTTGTAAAAGCAGCATTAAAAACCAGAGGGAAAAAGGATTCAGGCCTGGGCAGCTGCTACATCCAGCTGCAGTCCCGACTGGTGACAGGAAAAGAATACATGATTATTTTTCTTCATTATTTGTTTTCATGTTTTTATTTTGTCCAATTATTGACTACCTTTTGCCATTTGATTTTGACTCCATAGAACTTCCATGTAGTACTAAAACTGTGTAATTATGTTAATGAGCATAATTTAGAATACAATAACAAGTAGACTTTGTACCAGTCTCGGAGGTTATTTAAGATAATCATGGAATCATGGAATATCCTGAGCTGGAAGGGACCCAACAAGGATCATCCAGTCCAACTCCCCTTCTGAGGAAGCTGTAGGCAGGACTCAGGAGCAGAGTTGGTTTATTCCTTTATTACCTTAAACCTTTGCTTAAACCTCTCCAAAGTCACAGCTCCAAAGCAAAACTCTCCAATGTCTGTTTTTCCACTAACCTAAAATAAATTTCTCTGAATATTTATTTCCTACATTATCTTCAACCCAAACGTGCATTTCTCTTACAACAGTTAATTCCAATTAAGAGAACGTTGAAAGGCTTCCTGCAAAAAACAACTACAGGATATTGGCAAGACTACAAGAATGAGGTAAAAACTACTGAAGACAACAAAATAATTTTCTTCTGACTGTGCAACATAAAAAGAAAGTATATTTCTCATATGACACCCGCAGTAAGTCTGGGGCCAGCAGAGAATAACCAGAGCTATTCAACCTGACCTTTGAATCCTTGTACTGTTCAACAGCTGAAAAGTTATATAAAGGGATAAAAATGGCCAAAATCAGAGAACTCCTCCCCTCCACCTCAGCTTTGCAGCTCCTCCAAGTATCTCCCTGTGTGTCCTTGCTGATCACTGCAGCTCCTCTCTGTTGGGTCAGCCTTGGGGAGAGGCTGCAGGTGAAGGGGAACACAACCAGCACTGCCACTGCCATTCCATCTTTCACCAAACTGGGTGACAAGACTTCCAGGAAATTCAAAATTAAGGTTAAATGTTAGCCAAGGAAACTCACAGGGAATGTGCTCTGAGAACAACCTGGCTCTGCCCCACGGAGGGAGTCCCAGCCTCCCTGCAAGGCATGTGACAGCTTTCCAACTACAGCTTTTCCTGAAATTCTCTGAAGTCTGAAAGTATTGACATTTTCTAGGGGTACACAAGGAACTGGTGGCTGTATTTTCACAGTACTGTACCCCAGGATGAGTCCAGACACTCAAACTCCATCAAAGTCCAACTGGAGTTCTTTCGGATCAGACAAAATCCCACCTCTGCCATCAGTGGTGACCATGTCCATGGTGTAAAGCTGGGAAAACTGGACAGAATGCTCAGGCATTCGCTCTGGAGTTTGGATAACCACCAGGGCAGGGACACCTCAGACTAGCCCGGGTTGCTCAGGGCCCCAAGTCCTTCTGTATCAAAGAAGTGTCACCACCACCTGCTGTGTGACAGCACCGAACCGAACCCATTCCCCAGGCCCTGCTGCCCCAAACACAGTTACGTGACACCAGCGCACCTCAGTCCTGCAGTTTAAGCCCTGGAGTGGAAGCCCAGCCTGGGATAACTCAGGATAACCAGCGGTCTGTGTCTGTCCTACCGTCAAGGTTGTTTCCAGCATTCCTGTGACTCCCCCATGAGAACCACCAGTGCTGCCACCCCCTCTGTCACCACCACCAGGGGCCATCCCACTTGGACTGTTATTCACGAGGGCAAAACTAAATGGAAAACAAGAATCCACGACCAATTTGACTTGCAAAAGCAAACGCAGCATCCATTTACCGTGGCGATTTCCTAAAATAAGCCGCACACGCGCCTGCCGTGCCTGCTCCTCCCGGAGCTTCACCCACAAAGGTGATGTTACACAAGCACATTCCTGCTTGATAAGGGAGCCCCACGCACCCAGTTTCCCAGAAATAGCTGCTGTGCTCCCAAGTTATCCCTAATATCGATAACGACGTGGATTTAAATTTCAAATAAATTCAGATGAAAGATTAAAGCAAGAACGCGGGTTCCGGCACTGCGGAGATGCTTGCCTTCCGTAATGAGGGAGCCCACAAAAGTAACAAGGGAGAAGATTTACACCCAAGCTCCACCAAGAAGGAAAAAAAGCAGGGAACGCATTACTGATTTTTGCAGCTACTTAGTGGTAGGAACAGATGGTTCCAGGCAATAGTATTGACAACCTCACAGGCTCCCACCCCCAAAGGTGAGCTGCTAAGTCTGTTCCAAATTCAAGAGTCAGAAACGCCGCTCTGGGGGAAGCGCCGGGGCTCAGCCAGTCCCACAGCCCCAGCAGTGTGCTTTGCTTGCTGCTGCTCTGCCTTGGCCCTCTCCAAGGGCTGTGCCTGCCCAAAACGCCCCGAGGCGGCTCCTGCAGCCATCTGCCCGCTCTGGGATGGCCTGGAGAAGGCAGGCCAGGGATGGAACAGCTCTGAGGGAAAGCAGAGCTGTCAGGGTTTGTCCACCAACCCACAGCCACTTCTGAGGCCAAAGCCAGGCGTGCCAGCTTCCCAAAAACGCCCAGGCACAGGGAGCGGTTCTGGGAATTCCGGCCCCTGGGAGCTGCTGCCATGGTGGGCACAGCCAACAGCCCGCGGCCCCTCACTCTCTTCATATCCAAAAGTTCCTGCAAAACACCCCAAAACTCCCCTCTCCCACGTCTGGTACATCTCCACCAAATGGAAACCATCGGCCCGTCCGGTCACTGCCCAACATCAAAATCTAATTAAAACATTAACTTATTGAACACAATCCAGCTTTGGATTTCTGGAGAAGTCCAGCAAACTGCCATAACACAGGGATAACAGGCAGCCTTGGAAAAACTGCTGAGCACCTGCCTGTTCATGTCAGACCCTTGGGTGGCTCAGCCAAACCACCTTCCATAAATTCACACACTCTGATCCGGCTATTTTACACCTTCAAGCACAATTCCCACCTCACAGGGTGTCCAGCAGCTGACCTGCTCCTGTTGGACACTTGTAGCCCCACTAAAGATGCCCAAGTCACAGATGCAGCTCTGTCAGCATTCCCAGGACAGGGAAACGCAAACTTTCCCCCCACTTAGAGAACTCAGGGGTTCAAATGTCAGAATCCCCAGGATCATCAGTATCTACACAAAAGGGGAGGGAACAAGGACATCCAAAACTTCATTCCAAAAGGACAACGGTGAGCCTGGTCCTACCCTTGGGCCTTTGGGAGCTCCTGGCGTGGGAACATCTGCTCTCAGCTGCATCATCCGCACTTAATCACACCACGATGGATACCTTTGGAATTTCAGCCATATTGTGTGTCACGCTGCCACCTCACTCCTTGTCACCTCCCAGCCAGGGCATCACTTCCCCAGGGTGGGGGACCACAACTCTGAGAACAGGCTTCGGCGTTCCAGAGAACACCCATAAATAAACACAACCACCCCGTGCCACAACCTGCCCCCAGCACTTTTACTTTCCCAAGAGGTCACGCCCAGAACACCACTGCACAACAGGGGAAGCGGGAACCAGCCCCTTAGTTACCAAACCAACCTACGGATCCCTTCCCAAAATCCAGGCTGGATGCCTTCCGGAAATCCAGGCTGGATCCCTTCCCAAAATCCAGGCTCTGTGTGTCACCTGGGCTGGGTGGCTCAGGGATCCTCCTCCCTGAACTCACAGACTGGTAGTTACTGGAAATGATGATCCCATGCACTGTCTACATTACTATCTTGTTTAATGAATTTGCTCCTAATTGCAACTGCGATTTTTAAGTGTACATTACATTAATTGATATAAACCCACAAATTCCTAACCCAAAAGTGTACATTTTTCAGTGTACGCTACATTAGTTGATTGAAACATACAGACTTCTAACTCCAAAGTATACTTTTAAAAATAGGATTTTAGTGGTCATAATACAGCCCTCTCACAGAACAAAATTATTGCAAACCAAGCAGAGTCGAGGGGAAAACCCCAACTCTTCTCCTTCCTTTTGGGCAATAACTGACATGGTTTTCTCTAGTTCTAAACACACGAGGAAGGAGGACAAGGCTGTATTTGGCTGTGGGCTGCTCTCCCCAGTAACTCCCATCTGTGCTGTGGATACACTCAGAGCTGCATTACACCCAAGGAACAAGCCAAGCGAGACATTTTTCAAAGCAGCCCCTGCTCAGCTCAGGTCTGTTCATTAAGGTGCTGCATTGTGCTCCAGCTTGGCTTATTAGCGGTGGAAAGGTCAGGGAAAGTGAATTAATGGAAGTGCTGCGCTCTCCAACATCTGACATGCAAGAGAGGAGCCTCCCTACCTACACTTCTCCTGAAAGGTACGTTCAAATTGAGGGCATGTAGGTGGCACCTGCCAAAAGTGGCATGTGAATAACATTGGCAATTTAACAAATTCTGGGAAAATACAGAGAACTGTAAAAGCAGCAATTCAACCACTCAAAGCAAATGCTTGTGCTGAGATTACAGTTGAAAAAGCAGCTTTTTCACAGGGGCAGGGGGAAGGATTTAAAGCTCTTTCCTGTAGGTCTCAGCAGGGTTTTGTGTCCAAAAACTCAAGGCCTGTTTGACACACACAGTCGTCCAGGCTCACAGTTAAGCCACCTCTGCTTAAGCTCTGCTGGCAGTGAAGATAGAGCTTTAAAAATTAAATACAGACTTTGCCACTTCAGTGCTGACCAACAGAGCACAACATGGGCACACAGAAACCTTTACTGGTCCCAAGGGCTGCCAACACCCAGCTCCCACACAGGTACGAAGGTGCCCAAGCACCAGGAGATGCCCTCCACCAACCCACCTCCCCTTCCCAGGCCAAGACAGGCACCAGCACAAACCCCAGCTGGATCCAGTGAAACACTCCAGTTTCCAAAGTCTGTCTTGTTCCAAGAGAAGGGGCTCCACAGTAGAAGTCAGCAAACTCACAGACCACAGAGCTCCACTTCTTTAATACTACACAGAATCACAGAATGGTTTGGGTTGGAATGGACCTCAAAGCTCATCCAGTCCCACCCCTGCCATGGGCAGGGACACCTTCCACTAGCCCAGGTTGCTCCAAGCCCTGGCCAACCTGGCCTTGGACACGTCCAGGGATGGAGCAGCCACAGCTTCTCTGGGAAACCTGTGCCAGAGCCTCACCAGGAAGAATTTTTTCCTAATATTTTCCTATAATCTCATTCTCCCCTTCTTTCAGTTTAAAGCCATTCCCCCTTGTTCTGTCACTCCAGACCCTTGTCCACAGTCCCTCTCCAGCTCTCCTGGAGCCCCTCTAAGCACTGGAAGGGGCTCTGAGGTCTCTCCCTGGAGCCTCCTCTTGTCCAGGCTGAACAACTCCAATTCTCTCAGACTATTAACGTGAGACTATTAATTCCACTTGCCCATGGCTTCCCCTCCCCTCTCTAGGCCCTACTTCATAACACACCAGCTTCTCACCCTGAAAGCCAACACTTCCATACCCCAGCACTCCACAGAAAGCCTCTCTCCTGGCTCAGTGGTGACAAACACACTAAAGAACAATGACACACTGCACTGCTGCTGTGCTATCTTCCAATCCCTTTAACTTGGAAGGGATAAGAATTGAAACACATGATAAAAAAGCCAGCAAACTCAGGAGAACACTTCCATGCAGAGAAATATCTTCCTGGTGAAATAGTGAGCTCGATTCCCCTCAAAGCAGTAAAAATTGAGACCCGCATATGAACGCATTTAAGAGCATTAATAGAAAAACACGGAGCATTTAAGTGAAGTCACGTTCCAGCTAAACAACACTGCCATTATTGCAGCATCTGACTTTCCGAGGACAATTCAATCCTGGCAGCCTGGATCGTAATTGCTTTTCCACTACGGGCCTCGGCTTTACACTCGTGCCCTTCTGGGGAGGTCAGAGCGCGGCTGCAGCTCGGGAAGCAATTCTGCTCCCTGCTCCTCATTCATCCTTTTAATCCCACACCTGCATATTCATTAGGAGCTCCCTGAAACACCGATGCCAAGGCCACCACTAATGCTGCTGCCTGGAGAAAGCCTTGGCCCCTCTGCTTCCCTGGGAAGGTGCTGGGAACACACGGATCTCACTGGCTGTTGGTGCTGGAGACCAGCTGAGCCACCAATCCTCAGGGCAAACCCAACACGGGGCAGTTGCTCCTGCTGCCAACAGCAAAAAGAAGACACCACTGCCCAGAGGAGCTGTGGCTGCCCCATCCCTGGAAGTGTCCAAGTCCAGGTTGGATGAGGCTTGGAGCAACCTGGGATAGTGGAAGGTGTCCCTGCCCATGGCAGGGGGTAGAAGAAGATGAGCTGGGAGATCCTTCCAACCCAAACCATTCCATGACTCTGATGAACATGCCTTGTTTGGAGCAAACACTTCCAAACAGGGTCACTGAAATACACCTGAACATTGGGTAAGTTTTCCTTATCCTGGTTTTAAAAGGATGGTTTGCATTCAGAAAGCCAAACACCGTTTACTCCAGAAGTCAGAATTAAACATTTTCATCCCCAGTTATGCAACAGAACAGGCAGCAAACAGCAACCAGCCTGGTCTGTAGCCCGTGTCAGGGCTGAGCCGGGTTTTTGGGGCCTTGCCGAGCTCCCAGGAAGGACCAAGGAGCTCCTGCACAGGGGAAAAGGGCTCACACCTGATACACTTGAATTGCTTAACCGCCCAGGGAGAGTCACCGATGCCTGCTCTGCTTTGTTCCACTGTGAAAGGCTCCTCCTGCTATTAATATTCACCAGGGGAAGCTGAAATAACATCTCGTCTCCACCTGAATACCTTGCAATTATAATGGACACACTAAACACAACGATTTTTATTTTCCTCCCCTCAAAATCCAGGACAAAAGACACTTTTCCAGCCTGCAAAGGCTCCTGACAGAGCAGGGCTGGGCTTCCACTCAGAGCAACTCTCCTTGACCAACAGCCTTTCTCGTGATGGCAACAACTTCAACACAAATAATCCCACTGCAGCAGGAACCCAGAGGTCAGCCAAGGACCAGAGCCCCAGGGCAGGAGCTGCACGCTGGAGTTATCCACTGGGAGCCTTCTCCATAGGATTCCTGGGCATGCTGGGGACGACCTTGAACCCCTCCCAGACAGGCACTGCCCAGCTGGGCTCATGCAGCTTTTATTCAGTTCCCAACACACCAAACCACCAGCACTGCAGCAAAACCAGCCAGAACAACCCCGAAAAACCAGCCACCAGACCAACCCCCTGCCTCCAGCTCCATCCACACCATCAGGGCTTCCAGGACAGCACCAGCCTCTCCCATCCTCTCACAAAAAACACAGGCAAAGATCTCATTTTGCCCCTGAATTCCACTCCACGACAGCCTGTTATTGCTATGTCTGCTAAGGCTCTCAAAAAGTTGAATCCTAGCACTGAATCAAACTGTAGTCTCAGCAGATTGGGAGGTTTCTCTGCCCAAAATGAAACGTAGGTGCCATCTGTTTCAATTAGACTAATCACAAGGAGACGTAATATTGGGAAACTAATAGACTTTGGGTTTTCTCAAGACATTTTGCAAGTGAAGAGAAAGAAAGAGGACCATGATATTATTTAATACCCAGCAGCATCAACAACCTGCACAGTCTGCTGGGCAAACCCGTGTTGGAACTGCCCACACAGGAAAGTTCACTCTTATTTCACTGAATCAGGGAAAAACTTGCTACAATCAAAATTATCTAACATTAAAAAGGCATCTCAGAACTACAGACAGCTCCCAAGATATTCCTGGTCAGTACCTTTTCATTATTCCACGGAATTTGCAATTTTTACCATAAAATTTCAGAAAAATAAAGACAGACTTCTAAAAAAAGGCAAAATCGAACACTCCAACAGGGACACAAGCACTTGCTAGGGAATAAACCAGAAAATTTGGATAGAAACAAAGTCAATATTTACCGATTCCATAGTTGAAAGCTCTTCTTAGCAGGACATATATTAAAATCCAACAGAGGTGTGTCCCAAAAACGCTGGGTAATCTGAAAAACACAGGAACAGGCTTGTTAGAAAATTAAACCAAGGGAATTTGATTCACGACACGCGTGCTGGATTTGGGTACACGAAGGTTACCAAGTACAAACACTTGCCTAATCCAGAAATAAACTCCCAGATAACGAGTCTGCACAAACAGAGGAACACAAGAAACGCTGGAAGCTCAGCCGAGCATCCACCACACTCCATAACCTTCTGATAACAAACTTTTTTTAAAAAGTCACTTGTCTCAAGGTTTCTGTGACCATCTGTGTGGGTTTAGAGCCATTTTATTTACAAAACTAAAGGTGTGTCAGCCCCCAGACAGTGAGCAGCTCATGAACCAGAGACAGCCAGGGCCAGAACAGGCTCCTGTGCTGGGAATTCACCTTCCCAACCAACTCACGTGGAATTGCCCACAACACAAGTGCTCTCTTTCCAGGCACACCTTTGCTCTGAATAGCAGTGACTCCACAGCAAACCTCTAACTTGATTTTTCAACCAGCTCTCACTGTACTTTCAAGGATATTTTTCCAGCTACAAATTCCCGAAGTGAAATTTCCGACGCCGGGCAGGAACCAGCAGGAGCTCTCGGCACCCAAGGCAAAGGGGAATTACATTCATTAACTGGCACATGAAAGGGCTGGCAGATTCCAAGCCCAAACCCTGCACTGCTCACATTCCCAGGCCGGAGGAGCCGGCTCTGCTCGATCCCAGGAGTCCCCCGGCTCTGCCCGTGTCCCACCACCACCTCTGCACAGAAATAAATTCCCCCCAGGGCAGAACAAGCCAGTCTGTTCAAGAGAGATTCCCACAGGAGTCACAGTCATGCCCTGCAGAGGGGATGAATTTTGGGTGGCACAGTTTGGTGGGAACCTGCACCAGTCACCAGAGAAAGGACAAGTCTGAACTACAAATAAGCCCCTGTTTGAGGGTTTGCAGTGTGGAAGAGCAGAGCTTGGACACAGCCACATGCAAAGCACTGATTATTATCCCAGACTTTTTTTGTCCATGACAAACCAAAACATCTCCTGACTCATGCACAGCATCACGGGTTACTCCTGCCTGGGAAGGACTCACACACAAACATATGGAAAGAGCCAAGGTACGCTCTAAGGAAAAACTGAATTCCTGCAAAACACACCATTTCTTGCGTACCACCAAACCCTGAGCTTCAGCTCCACTTCCATGGAGAAGCAGGTCAGGAGGGAACTCTGTACAAAGAAAGGAGCTGCTGATGCACGGCAGGCACAAGGTCTGAGCCCGGCTCTGCCAGGAGGGCAGCACAGCCTGAGGCACCGGAGCATCAGCCCTTCCAGCCCCTCACACCGCGCTCCCGAGCCCGACACTTCTGTGAACAGCAGCAGATCCAGTTCCCTGGAACATTCTCACACCGGGACTGGCCTTGCAGAGCTCATGACAACTTTATTATAACTTACTGCTGCTTGTCACCTCACCGACCCCTTCTCTGATGCAGCTGGATTTGGACACCTGCCTCCCAAAAACCATCCAGGAGAGACCCTGAGGCCAGCTAGGAGAGAGACACAGCGGAGGAGATGGGGAACCCTGCGACAGCCTTGTTTGTTTTGGGAATCTTTCACTCCCCAATGAGGAGGCGAAGGGAAGGTGTCCAGACGAGCAACACAGCTGCATCCAGGGCAGAGCTGCTTCCAGCTGAGCCAAGGGATTTCTTGGGAACCTCAGCAAAAAGGAGCAGGCCAAAATAAACCCCAAAACCCAAAGGAACATGTAGAGGCAGATGGCCATGACTCAAAGAAAGGAATCCTGCAGCAGGTAAACTGCACACGAGCAAAATGGAAGTTTTCAGGCATTTTTCTTTGAGAAGAGCAGGAGACACACGGCTACCTCATGGGCTTTTCCAAGGCCAGGGAATCCTGGGGCACTGAGGGATGCCCTGATGGCAACTGCAGCCCTGTGGAGCACAATGATAATACTTGCACAGCACCTTTTCCAGCAGGATTCCCCTTCTCATTACTGCTGCTTTGAATCCAAATACAACTTCCTCCCCCAAAGTCAGACTTGCATCAATTCAGATTTTCTGGTGATCCAGAACTAAGAAATGCAACAGAATTTCAGGATGAAATTTAGATTCTGGTTTAGACCAACTTCTGAATGGAAAAAATCTCCAGGGAGCAGGGGAGCCTTTTTTTCCACAGCACTCATCTGCTTCCCTCCCAATAATTCCAGAAAGAAACAGAATTTCAAAGAGGCATCTCTCCAAGGGCTCCAGTGAAAACCTGCACAGGGGAGCACACGGGACACACGGAGCTCCTGCACTCAGGCAAGCTCCATTTCCCCCAGTACAGAACCAAGGGGGAACACAGACAGCAAATCTGGAGGGAGGGATGTCCAGCCCAGCTCTGTGCCTGCCTGACACGGCACAGCCAGAGCCTTCACCTGCTGGAATGGGGGAAAGCGCTTAAATCCCATGACAATTCCAGAATCTGAGAAAATGGAGATTGGGGAGAGGGGGAAGAATCCATAAACAGGCAGCACTACAAACCCCATGGGCTCATTATCAACGGCATGTCTTCCATAAATATCCATAGGTTCCTCCTGCAACGACAGGGATTCTATTCTTGCCTGGTTACAGCAACCAAGTCAGATAAGAATCCCAATAACAAGTGTTGGAGTTCGGGAAAGAAGGCAAAGTGCCACCTGTACAGAAATAGCACAGAAATTCCTGTCTCCAGTTTTGATCACCTCATCCCAGAGAGATCCAAGAAAGCTTTCCTGACACGTCAAGGGACAGACAGTGCATAAAGATGATCACATCTGTGACAATTTCAACAGAAAAGCACCCCCAGACCATTTAGGAGCTGGGAAAAGCACCCCCAGACTGTTCCACACAGCTCAGGACTCTGGAGAAAAGAGGAGGAAAAGGTGCGGTGCTGGAGATCCAAAAGCAGGGAGGCGGGGATGGAGTTGTTTTCAGTAAGTGCCCATAAATTAGAGATAAATCCCCACTGCAGTGCCCTCCAGCCTATCAGCAGCTCCCAGCCCAGCCATCTCCAGGCACACACACAAACTGTCATGTTCCACAGCTGCTCCCACCCTTACCGAGAGATTCCCAGCATCAGGGTGAGCTCAGGACCTGCCTTCCACTACAACTTCCCAATACTTACACTGCAGTCACATCCCAACTATGCTCAAACAGTACCAACTACCCAAGTGAAAAGCCAAAGCACAAAGAGAATTCCACCAGTCCTCAAAAAAACCTTTCAGTGTTTGATTGTGACAAAACTGTAGCATCAAGTAAAATTTAATTTGATGGTTCTCATAACTGAAGTAGGGGATACATTCTTGGTCCTGAAGTTCCTTCAATTTTCCCCTGAAAAGTACAAGGAAGCTGAAATCTACCATTTTCAAAGCTCCTGTTGTCTTTGCCACTTGATAAAAAACAAAAAATAAGCTGGTACTGTACTCAAAAACACAGATCAAGACACTTGTGCGGGTGAAACCTAGAATGGTTTGGGTTGGAAGGATCTCACAGTTCATCTCATCCCACCCCCTGCCATGGGCAGGGACACCTCCCACCAGCCCAGGTTGCTCCAAGCCCTGTCCAACCTGGCCTTGGACACTCCCAGGGATGGGGCAGCCACAGCTTCTCTGGGAAACCCCTGCCAGGGTCCCACCACAATAAGTATTTTCAACGTCTTTCACACATTCCTCAAGATCTGTGCAAAAAAAAAAAAAAAAACCCAAACAAACATTTAAACCCTTTTATACTATACATTAAGCTAAAAAACTAATTATCAGCAGAAGCTGAACATTTCACAGAGTTAACCCCTTGTAACTACTCAAGAGGCAGCTGAGCATGAACTCTGAATTGCTGGACATGCCAACTTCGCTACTGGTTATCTGGTCTCTTCATACCAGATATTTAAAGCATAACTCAGAATTGCCAACCTCTAGAACTCCCTATCGTTTCTCCCAGAAAAGATCCATGAAAGCAGCCTGAGAGGCCCTTGGCAGGGTAAATGTGGGGCTGTCAGCAGAGCCTGAGCTCCAAACCCCTGCAGGAACCCAGAGGTTCTCGGTGTGTTGTGGCACAAGAGCCAAACAAGCCCCAACAGCTTCCACTGACCCAGACTTCTCAATTCTGCAGACACAGCTCTGAGTGCTGCAAACACAGGGACATGTTCCCATGTTCCCTCCCTTCCTCCTTCACCCTGACCACCCTTCTGTGGCTTCTCCAAGGAGTGGAAAGTCTTCAGTCAAAACAGAGCTGCTGGGATTGCTCCGAGCAGCCTTGGGCTGTGGCTCAAGGCTGCACCACAGCCACAGACAAGATGCAGGCTGAGGGTGCTATTCTCCAGGATTTGGTCTGCCCAAGGCAAAAAAAAAAAAAATCCCCTTGTTTTAAAAATGTGAGATGCCTTCAAGATTGTGCACTTTTATCCCAGAATCTTTTAAGGTTGGAAAAGCCCTCCCAGACCACTGAGTCCACCCTGTGCCCAGCTTGCCACCCAGCCCAGAGCACAGAGAGCCACATCCAGCTGTTCCCGGGGCACCTCCAGGGATGGGGACTCCACCACCTCCCTGGGCAGCCCCTTCCAATGCCTGACAGCCCTTTCCAGGAACAAATTAGTCCTGAATCCATCAGCAAATGGTTAAAGAAGTCTTAACTACACAAGCAGCACTTGCCTTACAAAAGCAGTAACTCTGTCAGGGATGGAAATAAAGAAAAAGGTTCAACACCCAAAACCAACTGTCCACCCACTTCAGCAGCCCAGAGAGCTACAGGCACCCCTGTGTGTCATCCCCAATGCTACAAGTAATCCTCCAGACCTTGCCATTTTTTCATTTTCAGAGCTCCAGTATGAAATGCAATTCCCTAAGAGTGCCGGGTCCTTCCAGCCTGGCTGAATCCCTTCCAAAAAGATGCCTCATCAGGCTCATTTCTTTATGACATGACCTGCACGTGCGAAGCAAAGATGCTCTGCCTGGCTCTGGGAGGACATTTCATTATTACTGAGACACAGGAAAATGAAGAGCCACGTTAACCCATGAGAACGTGCTCCCAAGAAACCCTCAAGCACAGGCCAGCAGCAGCAGATCTGCTCTCAAACCACCTGAACTGGTGCACCAGCCAGCCAGAAACTTCTTCATCATCTACAGAACCCTCAAGCTGTTTATTTTAGCATAGAGTAAGCTGTTGCCTCCTAAGCCATTTGGAAAACACAGGATGCACGGCGGTGTGGATTTTCCAAGCAGAACTGATCCACCATCAGGTTTAGTTCGCATGAAAACAAGAAGAAAACGTGACCTCTGCATCCTGAATATTTGCTGAGCCCCACCTGAGAAGTAGTAAATATCCAACCCAATTATTTCAGTCAGACAACACAAAGGCAGCATGAATAACAAAGCTTATGTACTGCAGCAAACACAGACACGTAAAAATCAGGGCATAGCAACTGAAAGTCACATACAATCGAGGAAAAGGCTTCCAGGTCCACACAGAAACCAATAAACACTAAGTTCAAGTAAAAGGTAGGCGGCTCAAGACAACATCCTCTTCCAGGCATAAAACCAAGACAAAATAGAGGAAAACTAGCGAGAAATAAAGCAAATAAAGTCAACAGTGCGAGCAGTAAGATTCCCAGATGCTGAAAATTAGAAAAGTTTATGGCCAGACTAAAATTAATCAAGTATTAGAAACACATACATTCAATAGCTGCAGAATATAAGTTTTCAATAAAAACCAGCCTGGAGATTACTCAATTCCTGCCCACAGGAACCTGTGAAAGAATTGCCACACATTCAGCAGGCAAACAAATGGAGCTGCCAGGTTTCCAGCTTAGGTTTGCCCAAAAATTCAGTCTGCACTTAAAACAAGCCCAGTGACCCAGAGGAACGTCTCCCATTTGAGCTCTGACAGATGCAGGACGAAGCACAAACTGACACACCAAAGGGGACACTCAGAGGTGAGTTCTGAACACAGACATAAGTAGTAACCGTCTCTGAGAGCTCCAAAAGCCCCCCAATGCTCTTTAGCCAAGCTAGAAAATCCTAAAGCTCCAATATGACCTAATAAATCACAGACTCATGGGATGGTTTGGGTTGGAAGGGACCTCAAAGCTCATCCAGTCCTACCCCCTGCCATGGGCAGGGACACCTTCCACTAAACCCAGGTTGCTCCAAGCCCCATCCAGCCTGGCCTTGGACACTCCCAGGGATGGGGATTAAGCCCCAGGATGTTGGCTTTCATCAGTAAAGGCAAGAAGGATGTTCTCTGGAATTAGAGCCTTAATCTAAAGTGAACTCACAGCTGCTGTCATAGTTCAGGTACCTTCTGCTTTCCATTCCTCCTGAATAAGAGTCTGAACTGGGACAAACATCCTTCCTGTCTCCGGACTGAATCCCTTCCTGTGACTTCACCACGAAATTCCACTCAATTCCCTCTCTATGTTCTCCCAAGGGAAGGAGGAGGGCAAATGATGCTCCTGGGCCTGGACGAGCTCAACTTTATTTTAAATATGAATGGCATTTCTTCCTCCATGCTCAGTTTTAACGCACCAAGAAAATACAGACCATTTTTCAGAAGTGACAGACACATTTGTCACCTCTGCAGTCCCAGAGATTTGCATTCATGCAATTTGGTGGCAAATTGGATACAGGTTACTATTAATACCTGAACTATTTCCTTTCCTCTCTGAACACTGATTGGTGAAAAGGATGCAAACATCCCAATTTAAAGCACACTAATTAGCCGAGGAGGAGTCAAGGAAGTCACTGTTCAGCCTTCAAGAACAGACACAGCCTCCCTCAAAGAAGAAAAACACAGCAAACTTATCCACAGCGTGGATTCCGGTTGGATTCCGAGCCGGGGAATAAAACCTCCCCAGCCAAGAAAACTCTGTGTGCCCACACAAACACTACAACCAGACCCTTCAACAACTCAGATATGGGGTTTTTAGGAACATGCAGGTGTCACTCAGAGCACACACCCAGGAACAGACAAGGATCAGACACCATTCCCTGCCACCATCCAGAAGATCCCCAGAAAGCAGCATGAAAAACGTAATTCAGTTCCTGAGTCACAAGTGCCTTACAACCACCTCGAATTACACAGCCAGGGAAGAGCTGAAAGGAAGCACCTCCTTGGTTTCCACGCGGCATCCCTCCCCTATTGTCTGGGGCCTGGCAGGTTGAGGTCAGAATAAAAAGACTCCTTAAAAATTCCACATACACTGAAAGCACCTACAGCTTCCACTGACTTCCCCTCCCCCCCCCCCCCACTCCTTCTATTCTAAGCCCTGAACAGGTTTAAGTAGCAGTTGTCATCATTAAAGGAGCTGCTCCCCTCCCACTTCCCATTCTGCTGAGGAAGGAGCATCCTGGCAGCACCAGGTCCCGGCGAGAAGGAGCTGCTGCCGTTTGGCTCCGGTCTGGAAAAGGGAGCGAGGAGGGCACAGCCTGCCTCAGCCACAGGGGCTGGGAGAGCATGGCCGAGCGATGAAATAAGGAAGCATCGTAACAAATAACACTAAAATAAGGAGGCCAGCTGTGTCTGCGCCCGCTGGGGTGCCCCAGCCCCTCGGAGGGGCTCGAGGGACGCGGCTCCCCAGGAGAGAGGGCTCTGGCCCCGCTCAGCTGCTGGATCCCAGCATCTCCCTCCGGCCACTCCAGAGCTCCTCCATAAATCAGCCAAACCTGCCAGCCCAGCAGAAAAGCTCCTGGTCTTCCTCTTCCCCAAGGGGCCGGATCAGCTGGTGCCCCCCGGTTGGAAGGGTGGGGAGACTCACCCCCCTCCCCAGCAGCACAACCCGGCTCCGGCCGTGCCACGAACCCGCGCCCCGGGAAAACCCACAAACACCCGGAGAAAGGGCACATCCCTCCCTTCCAACACGGGGCCCGTCCAAACAAACAGCACAGAGGGTGGCAAGGAAAGCGCTCAGAGGACAAAAGGACAGAGTCAGGATTAAACTCAGTCCCTTGATCCCCGGCCAAATGGCCGACCCATAAGCCCACGCAACCTCCAGAGCCAATTTAAAATCCTGAGTGTGCTATACTTTAGGTTATAAAATCATATTTAGACACACATTTGAAGCATTCTTTGCTCTGCTGGTGGCTAAAAACAATTCCTTTGTCATCAAATCTTGCTCCAGCGTGCTGACGTGACGTTTTTAACTCAGGAAATAAGATAATTATGGTTCAAGGTAAACAACTACAACTGTGCATCATAAACAGCTTCTAATTTTAAGCCTGAGTCCCTCTAATGCCATCCATATTTTAAAGACAGTTTCTTTACAAATGGTTGAGGTTGTCAGAGCAGCTTGTGACTGAGCCTGTGCTGATGAGCAGGAGCAGCTCCTGGGAAAAACAGGGACTGGTGGAGCAGGTAAAAGTCCAGCAGGCACAGCAAGTGAGCTCCTGTGTCAACATCATGGAATGGTTTGGGTTGGGACCTTAAAGCTCATCCAGTCCCAGCCCCTGCCATGATGGGCAGGGACACCTTCCACCAGCCCAGGTTGCTCCAAGCCCTGTCCAACCTGGCCTTGGACACTTCCAGGGATGGGGCAGCCACAGCTTCCACGGGCAATCTGTGCCACGGCCTGCCCACCGTCACAGGGAAGAATTTCCTAATATCTAATCTAAATCTCCCCTTCTTTTTAGTTTAAAGCCATTCCCCCTTGCCCTGTCCCTCCATCCCTTGTCCACAGTCCCTCTCCAGCTCTCATGGAGTCCCTCCAGGCATTGGAAGGGCCTCTAAGGTCTACCCAGAACCTTCTCTTCTCCAGGCTGAACAAGGCCAGCTCTCCCAGCCTGTCAAGGTAAGACAAACATCAAAGGAGGAAAATACACTCTGAATCTTAAATAGCTGGAAAGGCAAAAGCTGCGTCTCCTGGAACACAGAGAAAACAAAGCGCCGGGACCGGAGCTCACACACTTACGCAACCCCTGCTGCAAGTCATTGTGGAGCCCAGACCTCAAACGCCCCACTGCAGCTTCCCACTGGCACAAACAGCAGCAATTCAAGTCGTAACTCGCTGAAGAGCATCAGCTACTGAGTTGTTCAACACCAGGCAGCAAACGCACCTCCAGCCCTGCGCGCCGTGTCTGAACTGGCCCTCGCGCTGCTGCTGCCCTAAAACATTCCCCAAAGTTACCTGGAAACAAAGGCTGACAATAAACAGCGGTGTCAGGGCTCAGCCCGCGGCCAGGAACGCTGCAGCACATCATGGGAACGTGTCTGGAGCTCCAGTGAGGGATCGAGGGCAGGAGCTGTCTGCGCGGCATGAGTCACCACACTCAGGGGTAGCAGGAACTCCAGCACTGCTCAGAGGTGTTACCCTGGCAGGCTCCCCTTCCTCCCCATCCCAGGAAAACGTGCTGCACTACAACCAAAGTGGGGGAATGTGGCAGAGCAACCCAAATCCAACCCAAACCCCACTGTCCTTACACAGCTGTGCCAGAAGAGCCAGGAGTGGTCAGAACTATCCCAGCAGTGGGAACGCGGCCGCTCCTGGAGGAGACGGAGCGGCGAAGGGGAATCACGTGGTGGAGCCTGTGCAGCCTGGGAGACCTCACTCCTCCAAAACTTTTCCTCATTAAAAACAATTCCAAACCACCCCACCCAGTTGCTGCTATTGTTGTCAGAGAGGGAATTCCAGGCAGAACAATGATTACCACGACATTTTGCTGTTGGAAGAAGAAAACTGGTAACACTGCACAGCACAAATGCAATTTCCACAGTAGTTCGTCCAGTACAACTCTCCTTCCTAAAGGGAATGGTTTAACGTGCCTCAAATCCACTGAGCAGCAGGGATGTATTTTTAGATCCAATCATCCAAAGGCAGTGATGTGGTGGAAGCCTCCCAGGCTGAAGTCGGCCATGGGAGGTTCATCTCTCCGCACCCTGGAGAGGGGCAGCTCATTAGAAGGCTGCTCAGAGCAGAAGGAAACAATTCACCCACTCCCTGAAGAAATCCCTCTTCCCACGAGGGCACACAAAGCAGCTACTCTGAACTCTCCATCGCCCCACAGCTCATCCCGATTTGTACCACTTTTTGGGAACAGCTCCTTCCCCACATCTCCAGCACGATAAACAGAGACAAATTCAACACTGTGGTCCTGGCACGACATGGGATATAGAGTGGTTCAAAGTCAACCCAAGGGTCCACAAAAACAAAGGGAGCAACACCACAGTTTGGCTTTTTAATGTTTTATCTGCAATTAACACTTTTCTATGACTTCTGATAAAGTAAAGCATGAGCTGCCACCTGAACCCAAATGCAAGTAAGTGAACCTTAAAAATATCATGGAATCACAGAATGGTTTGAGTGGGAAGGACCTGAACCACATCATGCACCTTTTGCCTTCATTCCCCCACGAGGCTGTTCCTCTGATACTGGAAATACCAACTCGACACCAGCTCCAAAAATTGCTTCCTACTATTTTCTCACGCTGTTTCATATTTTAACACTTAACTCTCAAATAAAATGCCTTCAGATCATTAATCATTCAGTGGGGAACACTTGGCTCTCAGGTAGCGGGAGTTAAGCAAAACCAAAACAAAATATAGAAAGATCTATGAATTAGAGTGTTTATTACTTCATAACTTGCCAGGAATTTCACTGTCCCACTGGAGAGCTCAGAGATGGGACTGCCAGAATGCAGAAGCACCACCTACCCCCCTGCAGAGGTGAATCTGGGTATCCCAAACATGTCAGTGAGGAGCACGAATGGTCAGTTCTGAGCACGTATGGGACAACAGGCAGAAGGGAAAAAAAAAAAAGGGAAAGATAAAAATTAAGGAGGAAAAATGCAAAAAGTCTATACAAGACCGAAAATCCCTCAGTAGAGCTAAGCCATTTTCCAGACTTTTATTAAAATTAGATTGGCCTTTGCAAACCACATCAGCCCCTTGTGAGCAGCAAAATAGCACCAACATCACACAGTGAAAGACATGGGCACGCAGAGGGGGCCGGAGGCAACATCTGTGAACAAGGTTCCTCCACACCCACAGCACACACCGAACTGAGCTCACACACCGCAAAACCAGCTCACTTCTAATGCTCGCAGTGTTGAGGGAAGGCAAAACCACTCCAATCTGGTGTGTAGGTCTAAGGAAAAATTAAGCTTTGCTTCAGCCCTGCCTCCCCTCCAGAGCCCTTCCTCCTCCGAGCGCCTTAAATAGGATGTTACACTACTTGTTTATACGCCATTACAGAAAAACACGCTGGGTTTCTTCATCCTGCATTACAGAACAAAATGTTACCCAATTCCTTCTGTAAAGCACCACGAAATAACTGTGAGACCATATGCATGGGGAAGCATCCACGTGCTGGAGTAATCCGGCCTTACGTAACCGGCCACGGGCGCCCGACCGCGACCCGCGGCACAGCCAGGGCCAGCACCCACCCTGGGAACCCATCGGAGGGCCCCCGTTCAGGGACCAGTGACATTCCTGTCCCTGCACAATTTCTGACGTTTCTGACACGGAAGCACGCGCGGAGCAGAGAATCCTGGGTGGTTGGTTTTCTCTCCTTGAGCTCATCCGCATTAAGCAAAAATGAATCATTTGCTAATTGGCGAGTTCAGTTTGAATGGATGCCACCGTGATTCTTATCTTGGTAGCTGGAAGGCAGCTCCTTCCAAGGATTCAACAAGCCATGGACAAAGGCAGAGATCATTCTCAGTGCACCCTAAAATGTCAGGAATCTGAGCACTGATAATCCTGGAGATCACAGAACCCTTTAGGCTGGAAAAGGCTCCATGACCAAACCAAGTCCAGCCATTCCCCAGCACTGCCAAAGCCACCACTAGCCCATCTCCCCAAATGCCACATCCACACTGTTTCTGAGCACTTCCAGGGATGGGGACTCCACCGCCTCCCTGGGCAGCCACTTCCAATGCCTGAACACCCCCTTTCCAGGAAGAAATTCTTCCTCACATCCAACCTAAGCTTCCCTAAGACCATTTCCTCTGCCCCTGTCCCTGTTCCCTGGGAGCAGAGCCCGACTCCTCCCTGGCTCCCTGCTCCTGTCAGGGAGTTGCAGAGAGCCAAAAGGTCCCTCCTGAGCCTCCTTTTCTCCAGGATGAGCCTCCCCAGCTCC
>JAWWEU010000020.1:19739306-19750513 GCA_035583155.1 Acropternis orthonyx
CTGCCATCAGAGACCCAGGGTAGAAAGGAGTCATCACCGCGGTGCAGCGATTCCGGAGACGTCTCATCACTTGGCCGTGGCTGGCAGGGAGTTGCAGAGCCCGAAGGTCCCCCCCGAGCCTCCTTTTCTCCAGGCTGAGCCCCCCCCCCCAGCTCCCTCAGCCCCTCCTGCTGCTCCAGACCCTTCCCCAGCTCCATTCCCTTCCCTGGACACTTTGTGTGAGCTCAGCTCCAGAACAGCAGCCTTGGACAAGGCAGCCCAAAACAGGAGGTGCAAAAGAGACCCCAAATCCACAGACAATAAACGTAGTAACATTCATCTTCACCCCCTTTCCACCTGCTGGCAGCCAGAAGCAAGCACAAAGCACAGACACATTACTGTGAAAAGCAAGTCAACTTCTTGCAGCAGATAAGGATAACAAATGTTTCACTCCTCTGTGTCAAACGTTTCAGATTTTAAACTGAGCCAAGGAAAGAGCGTTACCAGTTAAGCTATTCCAGTAAATGAAATGAAAATTGAAAATCAAGTCTAACCGGCATTAAATTCAAATAAATACATCTCAATGCCACAATCATAGGGCATAGTTCTTATGACAAAACTCCTGCGGAAGGGAAAAGCGCCCTTGATAAGTCTGGATATTAAGCTGAGGTACCACAGGCGTCTCACAGTTTATCTAAATAAAGTGTCTCCTGCAAACAGCCCTGGTTCCTCGGTGGAAGCTGCAGTGTGATTAACAGAGGTCCATTAGAGAGGCAATCCATAACCTGGCTCCTGTGAGGAGTCCCTGCCACATCCGTCTGCGTTTCCATGGCAACCAGGCAGGAAAATATAAAGCAAATTACAGTTAAATGAAAATTATTCTCCATGACAATATATGTTAATGCGGGAACATTTGCGAGGCCATTCCGGATAAAATGTTTACATTCACACATGTGTCTACAAAAATAAATAAAAGGCAGCTGGAGCTGCTAATGGATCATCCAAAGAGAGGGATCAGAGTCTTTTTCCCCACCCCCCCTAAGTTTTAATGTATCCAGAATGCAATTCTTCAAGCTGCGAGAAAGGGAAACAACCCATCTCACCCAACGTATGTGTCCATTTCCACAAAAAAATATTCTTTAAGGAATAGCTTTTCAGAAGATCTAAAATGCACATTTTCAATGTTGTGAACCTTTAATTTCCCTGGCTGCAAACAAAGAGCACATTTATACCTCCCCATCCCAGCAGCAAATGGTTTAAAGGAGAGGTTAAGTTTATAGAGATCTGATTGAAACTGAAAGAGTGACTTATTTTAATCAGTTATAACTCACTGAAAACTGGCAAGGGTTTTACACCTCAGAGTTTGGAGTGGTGAACAGGTCACTGAAATGCTTTTGGAAAAGGCCACCATTAAGGCTTCACAAGGTGATCCTACTCTCCCACAGTCACCACTTCGCCTGAACAGCCCTTTTTCAGGGAATATATCTCAGTTTTTGAACACCTTCTGGAGCATGAGGGAAGTTAATTGGAATGAGGCTCATCAAGACACAGTCACTCGGTTATTTTTTTTCCACTCTCTTGGCTTGTGCTCCAAAGCAGAGTCCAAAGAAAGGAAGGTTATAAACTGACTTACAGTCTCTGCCACTGAAGCGCCACGTTTTAAGAAGAGTTTAAAATACTGCCCTGGAAAACAACCCCCCCCTCAGCCGCCCTGCCAAGTTCCTTTCCCATGGAAATGCTCTGCCTGTTCGGCGAGCAACACAGGTGCAGGTTTCTTTAGGAAGCCCCAGAAAGAGCACAAGGCACTTTTTGAAGCCGTTTGGGAGAGTTGGGAGCACAGAGGAGGGCATTCACTGCGCTGGCACATCTGAGCCCGCTCCGTGCACGCTCCCACTGACCTCCGCATCTGCCTCCTGCCTCCGCCTACGGAACAATGCCTGGATCAGGAGGATCGTAACTTTTTATGACAGTGGGAAAACTGCAATCTTCTCCACGAGCTCACTCCACCCTGCACATAAAACTGCTCATAGGTTCAACCATAAAGCAAACTCCCTGCTTTGAAGTTCCACTCAGAGCCCTGCACACGTTGTAAAGCTGAGCTGGAACAAGGCGGCGCATTAAGGTTTTACATAACCCGCCTCGTGGAAAGCATCGCTCCCGAATCATCCCCAGCCACTGTTGACAAAAGCAAGTCAGGTCAGGGAGTATCTGGGTAACAAAACTCCTCGCAGGTGAGCTCAGGTTACCCACAAACACCAGAGTCACACAGCACCCAATACATTCCAGCCGTGCTCCACTTTCCGCGAGGATCACTTGCTGCAGAGCCCACAGCAGCATTCCCATTATCACCTCAGCTCGTTTTGTCCCTGACCCACGACTGCTTCCACCTTTCCCTCCATAGGATGTGCAGGATATCACAGAGTGGGGTTGGAAGGGACCTCTGGAGATCACCCAGTCTGACCTCCCTGACAAGGAATAGGGAACACAGGAACGTGTCCAGTTGGGTTTGGAATGTCCCCAGAGAGGGAGACTCCACACCCTCCCTGGGCAGCTGTTCCAGTGCTCTGACACCTCCACAGAAGGAAGTTCTTCCTCAGGTTGAGGTGGAACTTCTTATGTTTTAATTCATGTATCTCCATTCAAGGCACAGAAACCAGCAACAAACATCAGACTCATAAACAGAACTAGACCCTGCCATTCAAAGCCCAGCAGCAGTTGCTAGGATCCTCTGCAAACCTCGCTAATTGCTGGGATTGGGTTTCCAGGGAAGCTCCTTGCTGCAGCGGTGGAAGGGCTGAACGTTGTTTTCACAAAAGAACTTGCAAAACCCCAGGCTGCAGGTCTGCAACAGCCAGGATTTATATTCCAGGCACAGATCAGATTATGCTCCACACACTGTCCTCACAAGGCTCTGAGCAGGTGAATCCCACCTGAGAATCCCACCAAGAGACCTTCCCAGATACCCAGGCTCCAGGGTTGGGTTCCCTGTGCTCCTTTATGGGCTCCACGTCCCTTTGCACAGAACTGCCTGACTGTGTCAAATGCCTCCACATCAGAATAGCCGTTTTCTCTGCAAGCGTAAGCAAATGCACACTAATGTGGAGTCAGATTCCCAGGAAAACCAGGCCACCTGCAGCTTTCCTGCAGGGAAAAGGGCAGGAGACTCAGGAACACCAGGCTGCTGGGCAACACTGCTGGTAACCTCATGGAAGAGCCCCATCAAATACAGGATGAATCCATAACACCCAGAGATTCCAAGAGCAGCTCCAAGCAGGGACAGTAAGTGGTGAGGGAGAAGCAGGAGAGGGAAGGAACTGCTCCCTGTAAACACGCAGCACAGCACAGCATCCCAAACATCCCTGCCAGCAATCCCCATGCCCATGGACCCTTCACCTCAATGCAGCTTTACTGCCTTGCCAAGCACTCTTCTCCCACCATGGAAAAACAAGGCCCAGCTCTCCAGAGGGAGAGGAAGATGCAGGATGATCTCACAGAGCAGGAGAAAGGCAGGAACAGACGGGAGGGAACATCAAAAGGCAGACGGGCTAAAATTAGAGACAAGAATCCTGCATGAGGAGGACCAAGGCAAGTGCAGAACCTTCATCAGATGAGGCTACTGGGAAGGGGGAGGGATGGCCAAGAGGGAGAGGAAATATCCTGGCAGGTGAAGCAGGGGAAGCTCACAGACGGAACACACTGCACAAGGAAATTAAATCCAGCGCTCGAAGACTACAAGCTCCAGCTCCCTAGCCAAGGAGCACACTCAGCACACCAGGAAAGAGTCACGGAGCTGACTCCTCCTCTGATCCCTGCCCCCCTGGCTGAGGGATAACTCAAAGGAATTCAGCTCTCGCCACAGAACCAGTTTAACACCCCAGTGCCAGTGCTGATCACAGGGAAAGGGAATTGAATTCGCTGCCATCACCCACAACAGAGCAGCTGAATAACATGGGGCACCTCAGATCCCCGTCAGAGAGCCAGGAGCCTTCTGGGCTGCTGGAAAAACAGAGAGCAAACAGCTCAGAGCCCGGGAGAGCCACCACACAGGACCCGTGCTGGGACAGGCCACAGCAGGGAGGAAAACTGGGGAACACAGAGCAGTTATCAGGGAGCCTAATTCCCAAAATCAGCATGTTCCCTCATGTCCTTCTGAGTTGGTGGGACAAGAAACCACCCGAACAAAAAGGTCAACATTCAAGGAGAACAGGTTTTCATCTTCAAGCCTGCGCACTCAACCCTTGGACTGCTCCAAAGGTGAAGCTGTACGCACAAAACCCCCAGACTTGCTCGTCACAGCCCACGTCCAGCTCAGCTAAATGGATGTGCCTGTGCCGAGCTGCAAGATGAAACCAAGGAGCTGGGGTGGGCAGCAGCCAAGCACTGTAACCAGAGCACCCTGTGGCATTTACACCCCCAGAGCACGGCCAGGAGCAGGATGTCTGTGTGTCCCCCCACTCACACAGCCCTTCCCTGCATTACCCACATCCCTTCCCAGCTCTGCCATGGCTAATGCCACGCACGCACCCGAAGATCCATGGACATATTTACAGGCAGGCTTCCACGGCCAGTGCACCCCAGGCCCGACACAATCGCGGGGCGCCAGCCGGCGCAGCCGGAGCTGTGCTGTCCTCACGACAACGCTGACATTTCACAATCTGCAACAACCAACGCTCCTGCAGAACGCGGAAAAACGCCAGCCCTGGAGTGTAAAGTCTATCCCCAAAGATGACTCTTTCCCCAGGGATCCGGTCACTGCCACAGTCAGCAGGATCTCAGCCCTGCCACCTCCTCCCTGTAGCAGCTATCAGACCATTCCCAACGGGGAACTTCTTGGAACTTTATCTTGGCTGCTCCTGGACCTGGCCAGCCTGCAGAAACCCAGCTACTTACCAGTCACTTGGAGCTCCTGGTACAACTTGTTTACACAGTGCAGGTCACAGGATCGGCTGGAAGGTGTAAGCAGGATATAGTTTTTATGGCTCTGAACTCCTGCCCAGATAAGCCGATAAGGCTGCGCTGGGGGCGGGGAGCACTTTCATGTGTGCATGAGTCGAAAGGAAGAGGCACCATGAACTGCAGTCAAGCAGTTGGTGCTTAATAACGAAGCTTCCATTCACCTCTAAAGCTATTCAATGCATTTTTTTCCACAGTTCCTAATTACGCATCCTTTCATTTCACATCCAGATATTGAGGGCAGCACCGTATTTCCAAGCCCAGCTCTCCAGCCTCCAGCTGCCAAGCCTTCAGGGACACACTGCCTCCAGATCCTGGTGAATTTTTTAGAGGGTAACATCTCCCTTCTTGACTCTCTGATTCTTCCCTGTGCCTGTGACACAGTTTTAGCAGCTTTATGCTGCTGTAAAGGTAAATTATTCGAGACCTCCTCCATCCTGCAAAGCTGTCAGTGTCTTAAATATAAATTACAGAGCCAGCTTCCTCCAGCGTTTGCTTCCCCTCCCTGCCCTGACTTCCCTCACCCTGTAACCACCCTTTGGTGACACCCTGCGCACACCCACGCCCTCAGCGAGCACCTGGAGCCCATCACCCAAACAAGGACCACCTGAACATTTGAGAGCAGATCCAACACATCACAAGGAGGAAAGGAGATGCCTTCTCCCTGGAAAAGCAGCCCCCTCACAAACAGCTGAGACAAAGCTGCCTTTTTTACACATAGTACAAAGTTTTCTACCCTTTCCCGTTCTCCAAGTCCAGGAATTTCATTACATGGCATTTCAGTCACACACAAACCCAGCATCAGCACAGACACACTTGCACTTAACAGCAAAATAAATATTTCAGTGTTTCCACAAGATATCCAGTGTTGTAACCTTTGGTTTCCGAATCCAAACGCAACATACAATCAATACCCTGCTCCTGCCACTGCAGTAATTCACAGCGGAAGGTTTATTTTAAAAACACTCATCGACTAAGTTTGGTTTTCTTCAAGCAGGGGAAGAAAGGCTGCCTCCAGATTTGGCGAGGATAAATAATTCAACGCCTGAATGCCAAGGGCAGTGCTGCACACATCCATATGGCAGGGACAATGCAGACAGTAATATATGCTGCACAGCACCGCCCCGACAGTGCCTTCAACCCTGACCTAGAAAAAAAACATCACTTTCTCCTGGCTCCAGCAGCCAATTCCCTCCCCATCACCAGCACCCGCCTCGCCGAGGCTCCCACACCTTGGGCTGTGTGGAGAAGTGCCTCCCAATCCCTTGGCCTCCCCAGGCTGCCATTCCAGCCTCTGCTCCCGGCAGCAGCTCCACGGACACCAGCCGCACGACTTACTCACTCGCGGGGCCAACTCCAGAAACGAGAACTAAGCTGAGGGCACAGGGGTTCAGGAGTCCTCTCTGCGAGCTCACGCCTGCCCACGGCCCACACCGAGAGAAGCAGGAAAAACCAGGCCTGGTGAGACGCCGGCGGTGCCCGAAGGGAGGAGGAGCAGAGGGAGAGGGGAGGCTGTTCCTGCAGGGAACCAGCACCCACCGCCCGCCCGAGCCCCGGCACGGGGGGCTGCCGAGCCACAGCGCTCCCAGGCCCTCCCCGAGGCAGGCAGGAGCACGTGGGTCATGCTGGATGGACACAGCGCCACACAGGTCCCACTGGACGGACACAAGGCCACAAACACCACGTTGGATGGACACAGGACCACACAGGTCCCCTTGGATGGACACAGGACCACATATATCCCACTGGATAGGCATAGGACCCCATAGATCTTGTTGGACTGACACAGCACCACACAGGTCCCACTGGATGGACACAAGGCCACCAACACCACGTTGGATGGACACAGGACCACATATATCCCATTGGATAGGCATAGGACCCCATAGATCTTGTTGGACTGACACAGCACCACACAGGTCCCACTGGATGGACACAAGGCCACCAACACCACGTTGGATGGACACAGGACCACACAGAAGCCCACATCCTCCCCCCCAGAATAAGGAAGAGGCTACTCAACAGGGAAACCACCTCTCCTCCCCTCCACGACCCTTGTGGACATCAAGCCACACTCACTTCACGCTCCCAAAATTAACCATACAGCCACCACCCTGCCCCACTGTCCTACTTTAGTGATTTGGTAATTTCACAACATCCTACAACTTGAAGAAAACATCAGAATCAAGAGGAAGAGTTCTGGAGCCCAAAATACCTGATATAATTAACTGCACCTTCTAACATGCTTATTTGCTTTCCTGACCCCAATTACTCCTCCAGCTTATTAAAGAGAACTCAAATACAGAACAGTGTTAACACCCCAAAGAGTCACATAAACAGAAAAAAAAGTCTGAGGGCACCATTACAAACCGAGTTAATGGAACTCCATGATTAGAAATGGATCTTGAAAGCTGTCAGATCAAAGCAAGATCTTCCTCGTGTAAGGGCTGCATTACCCTCGGAGCCACGGCGCTAATACCATCTATAAAAATATTTTGCTCAAATAAGTGAAGAACAGCAGCGTTTCATCTGTCAAAAGGTGCGAGGCTTTTATGGGATTAGCCATTCCACAAGCAGCATAAAAATTAGAGCAGATTTTTAAAAGCCCCCAGCTCAGCTGCCGGAGACTCCACAGCCCGACCTGCGCCCTTCCCTCACACGCGCTCCAGGCCCAGCAGATTTTTCACTCCTATTAGCATTTAAGCTTCTTTTTACCTTTTTCTTCTCATCCCCTCGTAAAAGATTACAAATTGGCATCACCTGTAAGCAGCCCCCCGGCTGAAGCAGCACCACCCAGACTCAGAGAAATTAAGGTGTGTTTTTTTTTTAAACACCCAAGAGTTGCATGAGAAAAATCCAGCAGAAGACACCAGTTCTCACACGGGAAAGCTCGAAACTGGGAGTGGAACATGCTCCAAAGCAGGCTCCGGAGCACGGGCGCTGACAGCTTCCCACCCCCCTCCCAGCAGGATTCCAAAGGCAGCGTTTCGCCCAGACTTTTAAGGCTGCACAAACCTGCTTAGGACGCCTGTGATTTCAAATAATTGCCTACACAAGCTTTGCCTCAGCATTGCTGGGAGTATTTTTTTATGGCCGTGCATCGGTGGCACACAAATTACGTAACACTTGGCTGAGAAGGCTCCGAAAAAGCAGCTCCGTGCCGCTAATCCCTCGCGCAGGAAGGAGGAAAATATTTAAAAGCTGCATACAAATCATTCCTGCGAGTGTCGTGCAGACTGGTTTAAATTAGATGGGGGTAAAAATATATGCGAGCCGATCACGAAACCCTGGAATCTTTGCTATGGAGACACGGGCTCCTCTGCACAGCCCTTCCCAACCCCAGCACAGGGAATTCTCCCTGGCGATGGAGGGAGCACACAGGCACCTTTACTAGAGCTCAGCAAGGAAACAGGAGGAGAACAACAACCCCCATGTAAATATTTTCCAGTATTATTCGCTCTGCTGTACTGAAAAGCAGCAGTACCTGCCACTACTTGCTCTGGGTCTACCACCACTAAATCTTAATACCCGGGAGGAATTTCAATCCGTGAGGCAACTGCTGAGCCTGAAATTCAGGTACGGGGCAGGAAGAGGGGCAGAGCTCCTCAGAAAGCTGTCACTCCATAATTTTACAAAATGTAATTAACCAGCTCCGGCCCTGTGCGTTTCCTTCCCTCTGAGAAGGATTTCTTCACCGAGCAATTAGTCTGTCCCAGTTAAGGCTCGAGTCACCACACAACATATTTTTCCCCAAAACAAAGCCTTATGCACTACTAAAAAAAAAAAAAAAAAAAAATTCTGCCATTCCCTCACAGCCACTTCAATCTCATCCTAGTTTTTGCCTTAGTCACTGCCTGGATCTAAAACTCGGTGAAACACCGCTGTGGGAGCTTCTAAAATCCCAGGTTTATTCCCACAGTGGAGACACTTCATCATTCCAGAGCACTGCCTCCTTTTAATGTACAGAAAAGCAGGAGGTAAGGGGGAAAAAAAAAAAACCTCTTAGTACTTCAAACACATGTCCAAAAGCCACAACATAAAGACAAAGAGGGCAGATTAAATGCTGTAAAGACACACTAGTCGGGAACCTTCCTTTGAAGTATCTGCAGGAAACACTGTCATCACGCAGCCATGTTACAATTACACAGTTAAAATAATCAGCACCAGTTGTAAGTAGCCCATCTGGTTCCCTGGAAAGGGAACGCTGCTGGTACAGTATTGATTAACACGGCGAGTCTCGCTGACCCCAGAGAAATACATTTGTCTGCTCTGCTGAGCAGCGGGAGGACGCGGCGCGGCACCGCGACACGCTCGGCTTTGTCCACCAGCATTTTGGGGGGACCTGGGCCACTCAAACTTCAGCAGAGAATGAAATCATCTCATCAGCCTGGCTACCACACACGAAGGAAGAAATTAAGACAAAGGGCTTTCGCTCTGGGGCTTTTTTTCTGTTTTAGTCTTCCTCCCCCATCCAAACCCAACAAATCTGCATCTTGAAGTCTGAGGAAACGCTGCTGCAACATCATAAAAACAAAAAGCAGCCCATTAAAGAGGGAAAAAAAATAAAAAGAAGTCAGTTCACCCTGAGCCGCGTTTCTTTATGAAATGGAGACACGGCCAAGAGTTCATTGCTAAAAGCAGAACTGAGCAGCAAAGCCAATTGTGGAGCAAGAAACGCACCATCTCCCGATCCCAAGGCACGGCTGGGGATCCTCCAGCAGCGTGCACAGCAGGAACAAGGGAAGCAGGGCTGGGAAGCAGGGCTGGGATCCCTCGCTGTGACTCAGCCCAGCCCGGGGTGCCACAGGCCCCAGCTCGCCCGCCCGGGCTCACCCCGAGCCCCGCTCCGGGCTGGATGTGCCCCGGCAGGTCCGGAACCTCCCGTGGGACTGGGAGTCCTCCTGGGAGCACAGACAGGGAGCCTGGAAACCACTGAGCTCCACCAACCCTGCACAGCCGGGGTGGCATGGACATGGCTTGGGGGACAGAGCCCCAGCGGCTTGGCTGGAGCCTGGGCAGGCACAGAGCACCCCCAATCCTAATCCTGATCCTGATCCTGCCAAGGGCTTCCCACGGAAAGGAGACAGGTCCCACTGCTCCAGGGCCACGCTCTGTGTCCCAGTCTCACACCGTGCCCCACTGGGGTGCAGAACTCAGTGTAGGTCTCGCTCCACGTCACCGTCCAACCCCTTCCACTGCCCCACAACCATCCCAGGCTGCTCCAACCCAGAGCCCACGAGGAAAGCCAGGCTGTGAGAACGCCAATCGAGCCAAATATTGAGTTCCTGGTAGGGCACACACAAAGAATGTGTCCGTGCCGTTGGGAAACATATGAGAGTTAATCTCCTTCTCCCCTCTCCAGGACTCCACAGAGCCGTTTTCCCCCCACAGAAAAAGGAAATAATTGGAGTTGGTTACGTAAAAATGTTCCATTTTATGAACAAAACAAAAAAGGAGAAACACACTGGACTCCGAGTTCCTTAAATTCATACAGATTTCAGGAAGGCACGGGGCCACTACAGCTGTTTTCACCTTAAAAAAAAAAAAATCCCTGCCTACAGAGGGATAAAAAATGGTGTATCCCCGCTTCGAGAAGCCATGTCGGGAGGGAATTCTGCTGGCAGAGCCGCCTGGAATTCGCCGTGTGCCTACAGAGCCGCGTCCCCAGCGGCGAGAGAGCGCTCTGTGTGTACAAACCCGGGGAGGGGGGAGGGACCCTCTCCTGCAACTGGACACCAAAACAGATCCCCGGGGCAGGGGGCGAAGCCGAGCCGTAAACACGCGGCCCCAGAGCCCCGCCGAGGGCCAGCTGCTGCCCCGGGACCGGGCAGGGGCAGCCAGGGCTCCGCTCCCGCCGCCGCATCTGCCCCTCCGAGCCGGGTCCGTCCCCGGCTCGTCCTGGGCTGCAGCTGTCTGGGGATGGGGTTAAGGTTTTTGGTTTGTTTTTTTTTTCCCCTCTATTCCTTTTTTTCCCCCCCCCCCCCTCCAAGGGGCAAAGGTGCCGAGCGGCCCCTCCCCGGCACACAAAGGCCCCTCGGAGGGGGAGAAGCACGGAGCGATTTAAAGATTAAACCGGGGCCCGGGCCCTGCTCAGCACTGACGCCTGCCCGGGATGATGAAATGGGAAACGGAAATTACCATTTCGGACAACTTTTTGGTATTGTTCCTCCTCGCGCGACGCTCACCCCAAAAATCCGCTTCATCGCCCCCCAACACACCCCCCAACACACACCCACGCCAAATAACCCACCGGGGGCCGGGAGGGGCGGCGGGGC
>JAWWEU010000020.1:19759005-19789069 GCA_035583155.1 Acropternis orthonyx
GGACACTCCCAGGGATCCAGGGGCAGCCACAGCTTCTCTGCCCAACCTGTGCCAGGGCCTGCCCACCCTCACAGACAAGGATTCCTCCCCAATATCCCCTCTATCCCTGCCCTCTGGCACTGGGAAGCCATTCCCTGTGTCCTGTCCTTTCATCCCTTGTGCAAAGTTCCTCTCCAGCTCTCCTGGAACCACTTTAGACACTGGAAGGGGCTCTCAGGTCTCCCTGGAGCCTTCCCTTCTCCAGGCTGGACAATCTGAATTCTCCCAGCCTTTCCCTGTAGCAGAGGGGCTCCATCCCGACGATCAACGAAGGACGTGGAGGGAGAACAATGTGGGATGCTGTTTTGTGCCAGGTTTTTCTGGGATCAATTGAAATCTAAGCTGTCTGTTCCAGCGTGCCTCAGTCCCAGGGTTGCCATCTCAGTCCAGCACAAGCTGGAAAAAAAGGGGAGAAACGGGAAAAACTGGTGAGGGATTTCAGCCTGGCTGGTTTAGGAGCTGGAATCTGTGCAGTGGAGAGGGGACAAGGAATCACATTGGAGAAGGGCCAGACTTGTGTTCAGTGAATTAGTAAATGTTAGTGCAAGTGTTGTTGAAGTTGCCTTTAAATGTGAATATCCACTGCAGGATTCCTGCTGAGTTACCTCAGGGATACAGCTGTGTTGGCCTTGCTGCTGTGCAGCAGGGTTACAAATCCTTACAATCTCCTTTTAAAGGTCCCTTTTAAAAACAATCCTTCCTCCTAATGTGGTAGAGAATCTGCATTTTAAGAACGGATTTCCAGCGTACCTTTAGAATGAAAAACAGAGATACAGGGAGGAAAAAGACTAAATATTAAGTGTTTTGAGTATGTGTTTCTATTTATACCTTTGCTTTCTTTATACTGGGTTCCAAACAACATCTTCAAAGTCACGTGGGGAGCACACAGCACAACCAGGATTCACATCCAGGGCTCCCAGCTGCTGTCCTGACACTCACCCACAGCATTCCCGTGCTCAGGAATCCGAGCCTCAGGGCGCTGCGCCAATAGCTGTGTTGTTCTCCTTCTCTCCTCCCTCAGACTCTCCTGGCACAAACACTTCCCCCCCCACGTCAAGGTCTTGGTGGAGTCCTGGTGAAACAGCACTTAATCCGGGATCCAGTCAGACTTTGGAATCTCCTGGGTGAGTCCTGAGTAGAAGGAAGGGAAAAGGTCTGGTTTGATAGGAGAACTGACCTTTCCTCGCCTTCCCTCTGCATTCCCAAAACTGCAGCTGAGCTGTCCTGTTCCTGGCTGGGGGAGCTGGGAGTGTTTAGAGGGATCCAGGCTTTGTGTTTGGTGACAGGGATGAACAGCCCTTCCCACAGGGAGCTCAGGGGATTAAGGAAGCACTGGAGCTAACTTTAAATGTGTAGATTTTAAGGTAGAGAATCTTTCTCTTCCCCATTAGCAAAGCTTGAGCCAAAAGTGCCTTCAACTTTTGTCTGAAATCCTATTGGATTGCCCTTCTGAAAACCTTGGAAACATGGAAGGGTTTGGGTTGGAAAGGACCTTAAAGATCATATTCCAAACCCCCTGCCATGGGCAGGGACACCTTCCAGTGTCCCAGGTTGCTCCAAGCCCAGCCCAAGCTGACCTTGGACACTTCCAGGGATGGGGCAGCCACAGCACTTTCTGAGAAACCCGATTTAACTCCAGTACCTCTTTTTTTCTTTAATGAACTTTTCCAGTCCCTGGTGTGGAGCTGTTCCTGTCTTCCCACACCAGCGTTAGCCATGGTTGTGCCTTGGGAATTGTGTCCATTTTTCAGCACTAAAGCAATTTCTCCAAATTATTTCCATAGTGCCATTAAAACAATCTCTGAGCAAAGAGATTTTGTTTGGATTGTCAAAAATACATACTTTCTGTAAGGGAACTGAAGGAGTCTCCCTCTGGTGAGGCTGTTCCAGGTCCTTGGCACATGGAGCTCTGTGCCTTGGGGGATGTGGAGCTTTGCTTCTTCTGCCTTTGGAGCTCACATGGATTTCTGCCACCTCAGTCCCCCTCTCACTGCCCTCAGCAGTAACCACTGACCTCTGCTTGCCTCCAGGTAGCACCTACTGGTTTAGTACTTCCAGCTCTTGCAGGAGTAGCCAGAAGGATGGAGAATCCAAGAAGAAATCCCCACAGGAGGAGGATGGTATGTGTGTGCCAAAAGGAGGTTTACTGACCCAAACTGTGTGTGAGCAGGGGGGGCAGACAGGGAGGAACATCCACCTTCACTCTCCTGTCTCTGGGTGGTTCCCTGTACCTGTAACTCACCACCTGTACAACCTGTGGCTAAGAGCAAGTTTGAAGGAGTGTTTTGGATTAGATGATGGACTGTGAGATTTAAAACAGATCACAGAAATCATACAATCATGGAGTGGTTTGGATGAAAAGGGACATTAAAGCTCATCCTGTTGCCACCCCTGCTGTGTCTCCAGAGCTTTGTACTGCGAGTTGGGAGACACTTAATATCATGCTGAAGTCACACAGGTTGTAGTATAATTCTGTAATTTATTTTATAAACCTATCCCTGGATATCATCAAATGATGTGGGCGCTTGGCTTTTCCTTTGTTGTGCTTAGTAGTCAAATCCTCTTGGGCTTTTTGCTTTTTTGAAGTAAGAGGTCAGTTGCTGCTGCTGACAGCCTGGCTGGTGTCACTGCAGTGTCTTTAAGGCCACAGCAGTGGCTCTTCCTGCTGGTTCACTTACCTGGGATGAAGTCTGCAGTGGGATGTGAGTGCAGGTATCACGGAGTCCTTGGGAAGGAGGCCCGACCTTGGGGCCCTTGGTGTGCAAAGGCACAGACTGACTGAGGACAGCACCTGGAGGTGTTTTAGCTGTTAAAACCAGTAAACAGCAATGCTCTGTTCAGGGGCCTCTTTCCTCTTGTGATTAATGGATAGCCTGGCTTTGGGAGCAGGAATGCTGCCCCGTGTCTCCAGGGGAGCACTTGTCTCAGCAGTAATTATTAAAAAGAACTCTTCAAACTGTCACTGCAGCGCTTGCAAAGATTTTAATCAGAGAGTTCAAATTTGGGGTTAATGGCAAATCATTGCTTGGTGGAGGCTCGTGGAGACTCAGAAGCTGGAAGTATTCCCACAGCTGTTGCTTGTCACATCCAGTCACTGGGACTCATTTCCTGAATACTGTGGGGTGTCTTGTGGTGCAGTGTGACTGTTGTGCTGTACAGACAGGCGCACTTTACCTCGGCTGAGAAAGAGATTAATATTGTCCTTAATTAAATGCAGAGTAAAGGAAAGCTTGGTGTTGCCTTCCAGCTTTCTGGTAATGGGGTTTTCCCCTGAAATTACTCGGCTGCAGGTTAAAGGTCCTAAACAAGTCTAATTGCTAGGAACAGGAGAAGTTGTGTCGGGATGTCTAATGGGCAGCTTTCCCCCCGGGGTGGTGTTTTTGTGATCACAGCCCCAGTTGTGTGTGTTTAGGGCAGGTCATGGGCGTCCACTTGCTCTGAAATGTAATACAGAAAAGTGCTTTAGCAGGAGTTGACTGTGACACCTCCAAGGAGCTTGCACAGCCATAGACAGATTTTCCCTGTCGGGACTCTCTTTCCTGAAGTAGTTTTTTTAATCTGTAGAATCTTTTTATTTAGAACTTGCTCAACTTTTCAGGGTGTTGCCCAGACTATTCCTTTATTATATATATATACATGCATATATATATATATATATATATATATATGTAAAAAATGTTTTTAATAATACTGTCATGGCTGTCATCCTGCAGCTCTGGGATGAATTCCTTAGTCCTAACAAAGCTGGATCCAGCAGATAATGCGGGGTGAGGGGATGGCAGTGGAGAACAAAGGGGGTGGGCTGGACGCGGTGTCTGAGCTTGTCACTGCCTTCTGAAATGATGACTTCTCTGCCAAGCTGCTTTGTGTCTATTTAGGAACAGGCCTTTCCAGCGTGGAGCAGAGCTGGGAACCAGTGAAAAATGATGCTGTGCCTCTGAAGGACAGAGGACTTTTTTTAGCAGCTGCCTGGGTCATGTGTTTGTCCCTGGGTTTTGTTGCCGCCTGCGTAGGGTCTAATTGGTGGCCGGTGATAAATGCTGGTGTCAGGACACTGGTTATGAATTTGCAAATAAATCGAATCGGGGCTGCAGCACTGGTGCATTAGAGCCCAGTGGCACAGAATTAATTTATTTCTGGGTGTAGAAGGGTATTTATGTGTGCCGTGGTGCTGGGGCTGTTAAATTGTATATCAAGAGCAAGCGCTAAATTATATATCGAGAACACTCACATGTGACTGGAAAGAGGAGGAGATGTTTGTTGTCGTCTGAACAACTCATACACTGCCCGGCAGTGACATTGAACTGTGCTGTGACAGTCCTTTACAGCCCATAGAATTGTAAATTTGCCTGTGCAATGGGAAAAAAAATGTCAGGAGACTGGAGAAAAGGTTCAGTGGCACAGAGTTGAAGTGAAACATCCCTCCTCCTTGTGTCATTGCTTCAGTGTGGCACCGGTACAGTAAAGGCAGGGAAAGCACATCCAGCATGGGATTCCCTCTTGGATACAGATCCTTAATGTGGGGGAGTTATCAAACCCTTTGAAATGCGAGGGGAGTTGTATAACACGGGGGAAATCTGGCTAATTTGGTTAACAGATGGATTTGCAGTGTATTTGTGTCCTGTGCTACCTCACATTCTTTGCAAATGAGGTATTTTCTGAGGTGGGGGAAGTGTTGCTGGTGTCGTGGTGCCAGCAGGTCACTGGGCTGTGCTGGGATTTACCAGTGGCACTGCTTTTACTCCTAATATTTCCCAGTGGATAGGTTGGCAACAACTTGAGGAGGGGGCAGGGTGGAACCGTGTTATATAAAGTGGGTTACAGTCATTCTGGAGTTTGATTTTTAGCAACAAGAGTCCAGTGGCTTTATTTGACCTCCATCTATGTGGGGCCAGGCAAGTGAGTGTCTCTTGTTTTGGACTGGAATGATATTTGGTGGGATTTTTGTGGGTTTGGGGCACTAGGACGATGTGAAGCCCAGCCCTGCAGCAGAAGACAAACATGCAACACAAAAACTGTGACAGGTTCCACTGTGTTAATCTTTGTCATTTAAATATCCCTTCTTTGGGTCAGAAGGGTTCAAAATTACATGTTTGTCTTTTTTCCTCTGCTATCTTTCTTCTGAAGAGGAGGAGAAACGCAGAAGGGAAAATCAGATGCACCTGGAACGCCTGCGGGCGCTGCTCGTCCTCACCTTCATTGTGCTGATGCTCCGGTTCCTGGTCAGCGAGAACAGGGAGGGCACCAACATTTCCTGGAACTACTTTGTCAATGAGATGTTGGCCAAGGGGGAGGTGCAGAGGATCGAGGTGGTGCCCGAGAGTGACATCGTGGAGATTTATCTGCACCCGGGAGGAACTCCCCATGGGCAAGTTGTGAGTCACTCTGTACACAAATTTGCTCTTCTTTAATTCTTCTCTTTTCTTGTGTTTGAAGTTCAGGGGACTCCTGTTACTCATATCAACCTGGAAATTGAGACTTTTAGTTCAGATCGTGAAAATAATTAACAATAGTTTGGGGAAAAAAAATCTCCTACATGTCTAAAAAGCTGGAAAATTCAATATTTTTTTTTTTTTCAGTCTGATATGGGAGAATATGTCCAGGAGATTATAAACTCTTATCACTGGACCTTGTTTCAAAAGTTTTCTCCTATTTGGATTTCAGTTTTGAGTGTTGTGTCAAACTCAATCAGCCTTCCTTCCTAAACCTTCCAGAATGGAAACAAAGCAAAGCTGGATCACATGTTTACATCCAGGAGTTGCTACTAAGGATCGTTACAAACTGGGCTGAGAGATAAAAATACTGAAAGAAAGTCATGGAATCACAGAATGGTTTGGGTCAGAAGGGACCTTAAAGATCATCCAGTTCCACCCCCCTGCAGTGGGCAGGGAACCAGAATAGGGAACTGTTCTTGGATTCATCCCATTTTTTTGGTGACTTATGATCCATTTGCAAACTGGTGGATGGAATTCATTTCTGGCAGGTACAGAAACAAACTCCAGGAAATCCAAGTGGAGCAGAAGATACTCCTGACCAACAATGTGGTTTTCCAGATGGACTATAAAATTCTGTCTGAGCCCAAAGTACAGGTGTAACAGAGTTTACTTTACTTTTTGCTCAGAGAAGCTGTGGCTGCCCCTGGATCCCTGGAAGCGTCCAAGGCCAGGTTGGATGGGGTTTGGAGCAACTTGGGATAGTGGGAGGTGTCCCTGCCCATGGCAGGGGATGGAACAAAATGGGCTTGAAGGTCCCTTCCAACACTAACCATTCCATGATCCTTCTAACTCCATCCCTCATCTTGCCTGTGAAGTTGTTCCATCTCCTTGTTTCTGGAGAGCTGAGACTTAAATTCTGGCTTTTCTGCTTTCATAAAGCGCTGGAAAGACCAGAGGGTTCCTAAATTCATTCAAAGTCCTCTGCTCTTGATTTCATAGATGCGGGATCAAAGGGTGCAGCATAAGGCTAATTTTAACCTGCCCTGTCCATGCTGAGCACCTCTGCTCCCTGCTTATGTATTTACACCTAATAAATAGTACTGACCTGCTGCTGTGGCCTGCCTGTCCCCAGAACGTGACCCTGCTGTACACCATGCGCGTGGCAAACATCGACAAATTCGAGGAGAAGCTCAGAGCTGTGGAGGATGAGCTGAATATTGATGAGAGAGAGAGAATCCCCATTTCCTACAAACACCCTGGCTTTTATGGAAAGTATGATATAAATTTGTCTTTACTGTTGATCTTGTACTGGTGACAACATCTCTCACTTGGAGGGGAAAGTGACTTTCAGCTAAATCTTGTTACAGAAATACAAAACAAAAATGTGGGCTCAGATTTGGAGCACTTAATATTTCTGAAAGATATGGTGCTCTAGATGTACTATGTTTCAAAAATGAGGGTCCCCGGAAGGTGTCTGAAATTGCAGAATGCAGCAGACAAGATGTTTTGGGTCAGAGTCGCCAAGTCTGAGCTCTTGCCCAGCTGAGCGCTTTTTGTCCTTATAATCAATTATTTAAGTGCAGAGTGTCACAGAAATCCTGACAACGAGTGATGTTACAGCCTGGTCTGTGCAGAAGGCTGGGGGTGCACTTACATGCTTCCAGGGAGGCCTGTGATGGTTCAGGCTGTAGAATTAACGAGTTTGGGCCTGTTTGTCCCAGAGCTGCAGGTCTGAGCGCAGCCCACTCTGGTGCCACGCTCTGAGCGGAGCAGCTTTGGTGCCAGCACACCAAACCTCAGTGAGAGGAGCACTTCTGCTAAACTTACAGCCCTTCCCATTACCTGAAACCAAGAGCCCTTGCTTAGAAACATTCTCAAGGGTTTTAGCTCTGAAATAAGCTGTAAGGAGCAAGAAGGGGGAAGGTCTGTCAAAAGAGCCCAGGGTAGAGCAGATGTCACCTGCTGAGGTTGCCTGGTCACCTGCTTGAGCACCAGGCAGAGCATATCACCTGCTGTTAGTAGCTGAGAGGGCTTGGAGCACGGTGATTTTCCCTCTGGAGATGGCCAGTGTGTGTGATTCCTCCTTTCAGACACCTTGCCAAAGTGTGAAACAAGGTCACATTTATGTGTAAATGGTTACCTGGGCTGGATTTTATCTGGTTACTTGTCCTCTGATCAACATTTGCACATTTTTAATATATAGTTCATAGGAAGATAAACTTTTTTAATTGGATCATGCAGTATGAGACCTTAAGTTCAAACTCAGAACTTGCCAATTTTTTCAGAATTGTGTGTAAAAGGAGAAGAGGACTGAACAGACAATCAGCCACCAGCACAAGCTGTTTCCCTGCCCCTCAAAAGAGATTTTAAAATATATTTTAAGAGCTGTGATGGGGTGTGAAGTCTCTCAGGAGACCTGATGAATGTCTGGAGAATTCAAAGTCAGTCTGGAGTTTGAATGTGTGAGGTGCAGAGCCCTTGGACTTGACTCACTCTGCGGTGTGGGCGCTCGGGGTGTTTCAGAATTAATCCTGTTTGCAGAGCAGACAAACCGAAGGTGACTTTCAGGTTTCAGTCTTGCCTTTGGAGCTCTCACTGAGCAGAAACAAATGCAACTGGGTATAGAGCTCATGATAGTCCCTTGCTTCAGTAAATCATCGCTCTGTGAGAGGTGGAACACACATTCCTGGTGTAAAGATAAGGCACGGAAGTGGGGAGAGGACAGGTGATTTCATGGGCATGTGGAGCAGAACAGGGGCTCACCAATCTCAGCCTGTCATCTGACACTGGGATCATTTTTCCTGCTCTTCATTTAGAGCTCAAAAGTTATTTATCCTCAGTGTGTTTGTCCTGTAACTGTGTTAGACCTGGAGTGTCATGTCTGTTCCTCATCTGTCTCCTAATGCAGTGGGTATTCCAAAGGATCCAGAAGATTGACAGTGTTGGTGCTGGAGCACTTCTTTGTGCCATAAAGGACTCCTGGGAGATTCAACCAGGGAGGACAGGGCAGGCTCTTAATGGGAGACCAGTACTGGGATTTCTGCCAGTGTGGGATTAGGGGAGTTGGGATCTCCCTGGTGTTACCACACAGGTCCTCTGCAGTGAGCTCCCTTTGGATGCACTGCCAGCCCCACTGAATTCTGCTCCGGGTGTGACCTGACTGCCTGAGGGTCCTGCTGGTTTTAGAAGCAGAAGTGCCTCTGAAGGGGTTGGTGGGGTCGAATTCCTTCCACAGCTGTAGGCAGTGTTTGCCAGTTTCCTCTGCTTAACTTACTTCTCGGGTTATGTAATGGTTGGGGTTTGGGGTTTTGTGTATCTGTGTTAAGAGCCTGTAAAAGTTCTGTTTTCTTAGTCACAGCTGCTCGAAGCCTAAATGCCAGCACCTTTGAACACTGCACATAGCCATGTTGGGGAGTATTGGCCAAGCTGTGGCTGAATGCTTCAGTTTGTACCTGTCTTTGTCCTTCCAGTGATGTCCTTTCCCTGATAGTGACACTGGTGGCCGTGTCCATGCTGTGGAGCATCTTCCGCCTCTTCAGGGTGGCGAGTCGGGCCGGAGGGTTCAATGCCTTTGTGAGTAGCCTGGATTTTGTGTGGATTTTGGGGATGTTTTGCAGCCTGTGGTAGCTGTGGCTTCTGCTGGGCTATCTCCTCCCCTTTTCCCAGCAAAATCAGTGCTGGATGAGGATGAACTGGTGCCAAGGACTCTCCAGTCTTGCCACGTCTTGCATCCTGTGCTGATCATCTCCCTGCCTGGTACCTTAACTGGCCTTAGCTGAGGTCCTTTCCCTTCCCAGTGGCAGGAAGGGCTGAGCTCAGGGAATTTCAGTCCAGTTTGCTGTTTTCAAAGCTTGCTAATGAGCTGCAGCTGCAGATGGTGTTTTTCACTGGGCTCTGCCAACATGCCTCCCATACAGCCAGAAGTAGGAATTGCTGCTTTCTGCAAAATGAGTTCTCAATTTATAAAATATGTTCAGATTCTGGAGTTCATTATGTGTTGGCCTGTTCCGCTCCTGCTGCATGTATTGCTTGCAACATCAGGCAAACCTCCTCCTCCCCCCCTCCCCCACCCTGGCCTGGATCTGCTGATGAAACTGCAGGAATCAGCCCGGGGTGCTCTGCCACTGACCCCAGGGACTGGGGATGAAAACATGGTGAATTCAGCCCCTTGTTGGATATCCCACTCAGTCCCCTCCACAGTTCTCTTTGGCTTTCAGATCCTCTTTGAACAAAAGGATGCAGCTGCTCTGAGAAAAAGAGTATTTCAAAGAAGTGTTGAGTAATGAGGCCTTGAGGACTAGATTGTGTCCTTGCCTAAGTGGGCACAGCCAGGCCCTGAGCTTAACTCTTTCTTTGGGTGTTTCAGAGGCCTCAGAAGCTGTAAACTTTCTTGTGAAAGGAAAAGCCTCCTGAGTAGCTGTTTTGAGTAGAACATACTGAGCAGTTACGAGTAGGATGTTTAACTGACTTCTTGGTTTGACTCTCTGCTCTCTTTGTGGCTTTGCGTGCACCAGGAGACAGAAACATGGTGGCTGTTCAGTTTCAGAACCTGTACTTCTGGCCTGGGCTGTGTTCAGCAGAAACCAGCAGCAGCATCAGTCAGGGGTGCAAAGTGTCTATGTGTTTATAAGAAATTATTACTAATTGTTTACCGCTGACGATTATTTACCATCAACACATATTCCTGAAAGCTGTACCTGGCCCATGTGTATTAAGGATCAGAGCATTTAGAAATCGGGGAGAAGATCCCAGATTAGGTTTTGGATGCAAGTTTTTAAGAAGTATCCATGCCTGGTCTACATGGAGTTTGAGCTGGATTGTGTTGGGACTATTACTGCGGGTTTATTCTGTTTCTTCCCAACATGTGGATAAATGAAGCTTGAGTCAACAATCCATCTGGGAATTGTTCCCAGAGAAAAACTCAGTGAAACACCAGTGCTTTTGTGGGCAATTCAGTGGTGTTTGGTAGGGACAACTCACACCTAGGGCTCCCAAAATACGGCAAGCAGCCTTTCCAGACTGTTGTCCAAGGTTTCTCAGTCCTGGTGCTGCCTTCCACAGAACCAGCTGAAGATGGCTCGTTTCACCGTTGTGGATGGGAAATCTGGAAAAGGGATTGGCTTCAAGGATGTCGCAGGAATGCATGAGGCGAAAATGGAAGTCAAGGAATTTGTGGACTATTTAAAGGTATATAAAGGTAGAACAAAATAAGTGTTTGCTACCTGTGTTCTGGGATAGAGGGCTGACCTGGGCAGGAGGGGGTGTTCCGCTCTTCATCCTTCATGATTGTGGGCAGCCTCTGCTGAAATGAGCTCTGTATTTCCAATTCCAGTGGAGATGGAGCTGCTCCCATTGGCAACTCAGAGCTGCCCAGGCTGAGAACAGTCTCAGTAAGCCCTGGGAGGCCCCACTGTGGTGCAGCTGCAGTGGGAGCTGTGGGTCTGAGCCTGCTGTGTTGTCCTTGCAGAATCCCGATCGCTACCTCCAGCTCGGGGCCAAGGTGCCCAAGGGCGCCCTGTTACTGGGCCCACCAGGCTGTGGGAAGACACTGCTGGCCAAAGCCGTGGCTACGGAAGCCCAGGTGCCATTTCTGGCCATGGCAGGCTCCGAGTTTGTGGAGGTGATTGGAGGTAAGGTGCTCTGAGGAACAGGGGGGAGCTCACTCACTCTGCTGTGTGCTCAGAGGGTGCTGGCTGGGCTTCCTGGGGGCAGAGCTTGGTACAGGGAGAGTGAGCTGGATCCTCCAACTGAAAATGTAAAAGGTTCTCGGGGTTGGAGAGTCTTTAATTACGTAGTATCTAAAGTGCATTGCTGGTTGGTTCTTTCTGACAGCCTGCAGACATGGTCCTTCACCTGCAAGCATTCTCCCTGGCTTCCCTGTACCTGTTATTAAAGCTGTTGACCAAGTCTTCCTTCCTTGTATGGGATTTTCTGCTGATGGGGAAAGCAGGGCCTTTATGTGCCTTGAGATTTCCCTCTTTCTCCTTTTCATCCTTCCTCACAGATCTCTTGAGACCCAACGGGGATCAGTGGGCAGGAAAATGCTGAATATTTCTGCTCTGACCTGTGGGAGGAACAGGAGGTTGTGCTGGGAGCAGAGCTCCTCTTGCAGCAGCCATAGGAGTCCCTGCAAGTTTAGGAGCCCAGTTACGCTCCAGAAGGGACTGAGTCTAAGGACTAAACGAGTTCTGGGGCTATTTCAAGGAAGCTTTAGGTGGGATCTCAGGAAAAGATCCTTCCCCCAGAGGGTGTGGGACCTGAACAGGCTCCCCAGGGCAGTGGGCTCGGCCCCAAGGCTGGCAGAGCTCAGGGAGGGTTTGGACAATGCTCTCAGAGACAGGGTGGGATTGTTGGGGTGTTCAGGACCAGGAGTTGGACTCTGTGATTCTTGTGGGTCCCTCCCAACTCAGCAGATGCTGTGGTGCTAATTCTTTGTGCCGGGAGCGTTGGAGAGGCACTGTCACATCCCAAGGGTTTGCCTGGTGCCTCCTTGGGGCCGGCAGTGCTGCCCTCCGGCTGTGCTAACGCTCTTAGGTACGAGGGTCTCTCCTTGCCCTGCAGGTCTGGGGGCCGCACGGGTGCGCAGCCTGTTCCGGGAGGCGCAGGCTCGAGCTCCCTGCATCGTCTACATCGACGAGATCGATGCCGTGGGCAAGAAGCGCTCCACCAACGTGTCTGGCTTTGCCAATGCTGAGGAGGAGCAGACCTTAAACCAGCTGCTGGTGGAAATGGATGGTCAGTGTTTCTCCCTGCCCGTATCTCCTCAGAGATCCAAGCTGTTGGCCTGTTCAGCTTTGTCCTGCTTGAACCTGCCCGGCCTCTCCAGTGTTCTCTGCACCACTCTGAGCCCATGTATCCCATCACTGGTCCCTGGTTTTCAGGGCACTGGAGCATATCCCTTTCCATCTGTCCCTTGGGTAGGCAGGACTGCTCTGGAGCTGGTGGTGCCTGAGAAAGTGACTGGGCTCAGGACAGATCATGGAATCTCAGAATGGTTTGGGTGGGAAGGAACCCTAAAGCTCATCCCGTCCCATGGGCAAGGACACCTTCCACTAGCTCAGATTGCTCCAAGCCCCATCCAAGCTGGCCTTGAACACTTCCAGGGATGGGGAGTCCACAGCCTCAGCTTCTCTGGACAGCAGATCTCAAAGTGTGTGCTGTGACCACATTGTGGACAAAGCCCTCTTGAAGTCTAGACATTTATGCAGGCTTTTAAGGGTTTGGGGCTAAATCTAGTAAATTTTAAAACCCTGGAGTTTAGGTCCAGCCGGCCATTAATGTTATTGGATATTTGCTGTATTCCATTGGAGACAGGGAGTAGTTTAAAACCTGTCAGAGTTTAGGATTCAGATGTCCCAGAGGGACATAGGTGATGGAATATATCAATTATCCTGTCCTTTGCCTTACGTTTGTGTTACCTGCCTAACCACAGGCTCCCTAAACTGAGAGAGAGAAGCTTTGCAAACAAGTCCTGGTTTGATACCACACTCAGGTGTGGTTTCTGGCTGTTCTGCATCTGGGATTGGCCCTTTGCTGAGACACTTTCACACAAAGAATGATCCTTTGGCTCTGCTTGGTTCTGACTCTGTCTGAACCTGCAGCACTGACCCAACTTGCAATGTTTCTGTTGCTAAATCTTATTATTGCAGAGCCGGGTAAGGAATAACCCACTACCTGCATGTCCACCAGGGAGTGTTTGTTTCACTTTTCCCTTGACTGGAACTGTGACTCATAATTTGACTGTCACGTTGTCTCATCACACTCTTCCTATGAAAAATTAAAAGCAGTTGTGCACCAAAAGCATCCCCAGGCCTGGGTTACAACTGCTGGCTCTGTACTGAGTGTTTGCAGAGACGTAGATGGTCTGGACAGCAAAGGCCAGTGGTCACACAGAACAGCAGTCCTGGCTTGGGTGGGTCTTTTTCTCCCCTGACAGTTGTAGCATGAGCTGGCACCTGAATTAAAGGAAGCCTGCATGTCTGTTCTGGAATATGCAGTCAGTGCATTCCACATCTCTGTCCTAAAAATGAAAATGTCTGATTTTCATCAGTCTGTAAAAATTAGGTGTGGTTTCTGGAGTGTTTTCTTGGTGAGTCTCAATGCATAAATGATGGTACAGCTCAACTGGAAAGTGAGCTTAGAAGGTAAATATTATCCTCAATATGTACTTCAGAGTCCCTTGTTTGCTGTGTGCTGCCTGGTTTATTTTTAAATTTATATTATCTCATCCTTTATGTCTCACACGGATCATGTACTGAGTCCCTCATTTTGCTCAGTGCTTTATCAAACACACACTGAAAAACCAGCCCAAGGAGTTGACAGTGTCAAACAGGAGACAGCTGGCAGGGATGTCAGCCTGGTAGTGGGAACATGGGATCAGCAGGGATCCTGGCACAGGCACTGAAGTGTTACCTAATGGAGTGTGTCACCTAAAGCAACACTCCAGTGCCACGTGCATCATGGCAAAACAGTTCTCAGGTTTGTAGTGAATTAGGGAGGGAAGGGTTCTGTCCCAGCTCAGGCGGAGGAGTGGTGAGCGTTTGAGTGTTTGCAAGGAAGCCTTGAGATGGAACACTGAGAGCTCTGGCTTGGCTGTGTTGAGCTTAAATTGAGGGTTGAAGGCAAAGCAGTGCCATAGACCCGAGCTGGGTGTTAAGTGGAGAAAAAAAATCGTTCACAAAAGCAGATCTGTGAGTCACCAGTGATTGCTGGATTTGTGTGACTGAATGAGATTCCTCAGAGGGGAGGGAGAGGGAGAAGAGGAGGGTCAGAGCTATGTGGAACCTGCTGTAGGGGGTGAGTGTGCAAGTTGGAACTGGGTCATGCTGGTGTGCAGATTTCGGAATAATCGTAGTGCTCTTCTTCAGCAACCTGGATTTCCTTCCCTCTGGTTTGCTCTGTGTTTGGGAAGCACCAGGAATCTGATGGGAGAAGGAGAGGCACTGGAGGGAGCCTCTCTCTACAAAAGCTGTTTGTAGGAGCCGAGTGACGCACGAGCTCTGGGCTCTGTCAGAGCAGGTGCCTGGTTTGAATAGTGAATCTCCCTCACAAACTGCAGACGAGCGGAAGAGGAATGTGACCCAAATCTCTGCTCTGTTCTGGATGCTTTGAGAGGAGCTTTGGCAGCCCTGGGCTGAGCTGGGGGGTGTGAATGAAGTGCGGAACAGCTTTTGGTAGCAGCTCTTTACCTGGAGCCCTCAGACAAGACCTGTCCAGAGCTGTGCCATGTGCAGCCCCCAGGCTTCCCTTGGGAAGGTGCCCCATCTCCGTGCTGCTGCTCCCAGGTGACATCCAAAGGCTTTTGGACAAAGGGCTGGAGGGTGACACAGTGTGACACTGCAGGTGAGGTACCCACTAAGCAGTGTGGCGGTCACTGGGGAGCAGAGCACTTGCAGCTCAAGTGGACCCTTTCTCCCTTTCCCTTCCGAAGTGGTTCATTTGTGACCCTTGCAGGAAGTCTCTCTTCAGGCTGCATGTTCAGAGCTGTTCCTCACTGTTGATGTGATCAGGTGTTGTTTTGTAGCCTGTTCCTTTGGCTGGTCTTTGCCTGTGACGTGCCAGGTGATGTTGCACAGGGAACAGCGACATGAATCAGAGGCTATGGTTGTGGATTTTTTGGAGCAGTGTTTCTCCCTGCTGGCATACAGGCTTGGGAGCAAGTGGGGCAGAAGCTGATGTGAGAAGGACGCTCTCAGTGCTTCTGGTTTTTAATTTGTTCTAATAGTCAGGCCTATTTTAAGAGAGTCTCCTCAGCTGCAAGGCAGATAACGCACTGTGCCGTCTAATCCTGCCGTTCCTAGAGTGCCTGCCAGGCTCTGCTTGTTTATCCCACTCTAGAGTGCAGTGGGATACACATCTCAAGGATGCTTGGCTTCATCCTCTCCGGCAGCTTGCTTAGGCAGGAGGCTGTGGAGAGGGAGCACTGGCTCTGCTGTGGCACAGGCTGGCACAGCCAGTCCCCTGCCTCACCTGGAGCCTGCTCCGTGCTGAGCCCTCGCTCGCTGACACATTTGGCAGCTGTTCTGGCAGAGCTGAGAGCTGAAAGCAGCCCAGCTTATGTGCACGGAGCTGCCTCTCCACAGCGTGGGACTTGGCAGGGAGGGAAGCACATGGGACTGTTGTGTCCTTTCCCTGGGAAGGCTGCTTGTGCCAGGGCTGGGGAATGTGCTGGAAGCAGGTGACTCATGCCTAGGGGCCTGTGGACACCTGGTGGAATGTAATAAATAACAGTGTGGGACAGTGATTCAACATGAGCTCTGGCTCCCCACCCAGCAGCACAATGCCTGCCCCTCTGACCTCCAGCTGCTGGTGCTGTGCCTTCCCAGAAAGCCCTGTGTGCCTTTGGTGCCTCCATTGAGGCTGTTCTTGGGCAGCCTGTAAATCCTGATGCTCCCTTCAGCTTTAAAGACCTGGAGACAAAACCTGCTCTGACTGTGGCTTGACCAAATTCTGTGCTGATAATCACTGCAAAGCTCTTGGGTTATGTTTTGTGTTTGTGGTGCAGGTTCTGCAGGGCTGGTCTGTGCAGTGCCCTGGGTGTCTGCAGAGGGTCAGAGATGAGTGAATAGGCAAAGATCATCTCCTGCTGTAACACGCCCTTTGCTGAGTAGCAAAGTTGTGTCCCCTCTGCATTAACATGAGAAGGTCAAAGGAAAGCCTGCCCTCCCCTGGTGATCCTGGTGGCCTGTCTGTGACTGAAGGCTGAAAGTAAATAAAACCTGAAAGGGCTTTCCATGGGAAGGAAAGGCTGTTTCAGCCAGGAAATGCTACTAGTACTACCTGGAGTTAGAGGAGCAGGAAATCACTTAACCTGGTGGTGAAAGGAATCTGTGAACTTGTCAGAACAGAGAGATTCTGTTTTGGGTTCTGGTTGGGGCAGTTCCCAAATGTGACAAAAAGGAAAGGGAAAGAGAACTTTTAAGCCAGGGTTCAATAAGTAAATGAATAGGGGACTTCAGAGTATCCCTGATGGCCAGAGACTGGCCTGGGTGACCTGGGAAGTTCCTTTCTGTCTTTGCTCAGAGCTGAAGGAGATATTCTTAGCCCCAGCTGCCTCAAAGGATGCTGTGAACACCCTACAGCTTTGTGCTAAAGCTGTGCAAGCTCTACCTCTGGCCTGCCCAGCCCACCGTGTGCCTGCAGCACAGTCTGAGGTGGGGAAACCCTTTCCCTCTGGTTTTCCTTGGTTGTGGCAGGGATGGGGACCACGGATCATGTCATAGTGCTGGCTTCCACCAACCGTGCCGACGTCCTGGACAACGCTCTGATGAGACCTGGGAGGCTGGACAGGCACATCTTCATTGACCTCCCAACGCTCCAGGTATGTTCCACCGGCTGCCCTGTCCTTCCCTGAATGCTGATGACTGAGGTGGCCCAGTCCTTGCTGTGACTCACTGGCAAAGGCTGAGCTTGGAGGAGATGGAGATGTTGAGCTTGTTTGCCTTTATTCCGGTTTCTGTGCTCTAAATCAAGGGTTTGTCATGCTAATGCAGTTGCCTGTTTCTCTTAAGTGACAGCTCACTGTCTCTGCTCTGGTAGAGCTTGGCTTTGAATTCTTCTATGTGGTTCCCTTTGCCATGCAGATGCAGAACTGTGTTTGTGTCTTCTCTCCAGTAAACTGGGAAGCACCTAATTGGCAACTGGCTGCTGTGAGAGCTTAAATTGTCATGTGCCTTGAGCACCATTTGTTCTGTAGGTTTATGGCCCTCCCTGTCCTTGTAAGGCTCCTCATTTTCCTTTAGACAGCCTGTTAAGTGACTTTCTCCTTCTGAATGCTTTTTAAATCCATTTACTAGGAGTCTTCCATGTCCACTGTGTTGACATTTGTAGCAGAGTTCTGGGAAAAGGCTCAGCTGCAGAGAGGATCTGTGTGCTCTGCCAGCACAGGCTCTTCCTCTCCCATCTGTGCTTCACTGTCCTCTGCAGAGCTTTCAGTGAAAATACCTTAAATGCCTGATAGAATCTGGCCCCGGAAGCCTGAACTGTGCAGCTGCCCTGAAGGAGGAAGGGGAAAAACCCTGGCAACTGAGCCCATTGTTTGAGTCAGGATCTCCTGGACCAGCTGAATGAGTCACTCGGTGGCTGCAGGCCAGGCATCTCACCCCCACCTCCGTCTGGGAAATGGGCACAGGCTGAGGAGCTGTGCATGGGCTTTGCAGTTTGTGGTTTGTGCGGAGCAGGTTGAGGCAGTCAGGGCTCCTTCCTGCAAGAGCTTTTATGGTGAGGGAAAAGTTGAGACAGATCAGAGTGAAAGTGAAGAGGGGAGAGTGGCCCTGAGAGAGAAAGCAGTGACTCAGGCAGAGCTTCCTGCATCTGTTGGGAATTTGAGAGCTGGGTGTTTATCAGGGCTCCTGGAGCACGAGCTGCAAAGACAGCCCTGCCCTCTGCTGGCACTGTCACCATCCCCTCTGCTGGCTCTGTCACCGTCTCCCTGCCAGAGCCCTGCTCCCTGCCATGGGCAGCGTGTTGGATGTTGCTGTGCTGTGACTCCCTGGCTGGGCTCAGGTGTTGTGTGTTCTTTACAGGAGAGAAAGGAGATCTTTGAGCAGCACCTGAAGGGTCTCAAGCTGATCCAGGATGGCAGTTTCTACTCGCAGCATCTGGCTGAGCTCACCCCGGGCTTCAGCGGTATGGCCATGTCCTGGGGAATGCTGCCCCTGCTCCAGCTCTGCAGCTCGGGCTGCAGCTCCTGCGGGATGCAGCTTTAACAGGGTGTTTTGGTCAAAAAGGGCTTTTTTTTCTCAATTTCTGTGGGAGTAGTGGGAACCTGACCAGCTCCCTGGTGAGGTTTGATGAGCAGTTGTTCATGACTATTTTCAGTCTTCTGAAATTTCTTGGACTAGCAGAGTCGGGGGAGGGGGAGGGAGGGGAAATGCAGTTTTTAATGCTCAGGTTCCTAATTCCTAAAGGGAGGAGCCTCATGCTCCAGTCCAAGCTGTTGTTGAGGATGAGGTGTTGCACTTCAGGGGAGAAGGCTGTTAATAGAATCATAGAACATGCTGAGTTGCAAAGGACCCATCCGGATCATTGAGTCCACCAGAGAACACCCCAGAATCCCACCCTGTCCCTGGGAGCATTGTCCAAATGCACCTTGAACTCAAGACAGGCTTGGGGCCGTGACCACTGCCCTGGGGAGCCTGTTCAGTGCCCAACCACCCTCTGGGTGAAAAAACTTTCCCTGAGACCCAACCTAAACCTCCCCTGACTCAGCTTCATGCTGTTAAATTGATTTATGTTACCAGGAAGGCGATGGGAGGAATAAGTAGGAATTACTTTGCTGATCAGAGTAGAAATTGGACAGCTCTGCCTGGCTCCTGCACATAGAGCCTGCTTCGAGGGTGGGTCCCTGGGAGCTTGAAACAGTGCTGAGCAAGGGGCTCCAGAGTTCCTGTTTATGTGGAGTTCCTGGAATATCCTTCCTGGGTTTCCCCTCTCAGGCCCCAGCACTCTGCCTCTCCATGACTTCTCTCAGCAGCCCCCCACCACCAAACCCACCCACACAAACTCAGAACAGATGTTCCTTCTCTTGGCTCTGAGGTTGAGCAGAGCAGCAGCCTGTGCCAGCCCACTGCCCACACCATCCCTGCCCCTGGGAGCCAGCCTTGGCCTCAGCCTGCTCCTGGATTGCTGAGCTCTGTGTGGTATCAGCATTCCTTGCCAAGGCAGTTGTATTGTTCAAATCCAACATAAACACCACGGACTAAGGCTGCTCTCTGTTCCCAAGGAACAAAAAGCACAGGCTGTTGGGCTTCCTTAGGTCCTTCTCCAGATTTGTTCTTGCCTGTTCTGTCCTCTGAATTCTGTGTCACATACAAATGCAGTGTAATTCCTGTAAACTCGTGTCTGCAGGAGCTGACATAGCGAATATCTGTAACGAAGCTGCTCTTCACGCTGCCAGGGAAGGGCACAAATCCATCGACACCTCCAACTTCGAGTATGCTGTGGAAAGAGTCATTGCAGGTGAGAGATCCAGCCCTTTCATAGAACCATGGAATGGTTTGGGTTGGAAAGGGCCTTAGAGATCATCCCATTCCACCCCCTGCCATGGGCAGGGACACCTTCCACACTCCCAGGTTGCTCCAAGCCCTGTCCAACCTGCCATTGGACACTCCCAGGGATGGGGCAGCCACAGCTTCTCTGGGCAACCTGTGCCAGGGCAGCAGCATTTCTGTTGTTGCCTCAAGAGTCTGTTCCACTCGAGAGAAGGCTCAGGTGAGGGGGTTATGTTCCAGAAAGACAGTCCTAACTGTGGCCTGGCCTGGAGGTCTTTGACACCAGTTGCAGAAAATTCTCCTAAAAAGACCCCAGGTGGATCCATCTTCCTGAATCTGCAGGAGCCTGGGCCCATAGCTTGGAGAAAATGGCCAGTGACAAAATAATAAAGGGGGGGAATTCAAATCTCTGTGCTTTTTTAGTTTAAAAGGTTGGAGTTTTGTGTGGGTTGCTAATTTTTTTAAAAGAAAAAGAGTGGCAGTTTCTCTGGGCTTCTCTTGCTGCTCTGGACACCTGCTACATAAACATGAATAGCAAATAGGCTTTGCATCCTCAACAGCAAGAAATTAGAGATTTTTCTTTCTGGCCTCCAAGCCCAGGCTTTGATGAATTGGCAGAATAAACTGCAAGACAGTAGAGCACTGTTCTCCCTCTGAGAACATTCTGTGGCCTTTCCCTGCCACTTGTGCCATTGCCAGGAGAGGAACCTCTGGAGATTTCCCTGTAGCAGTGTGTTTTAGAGAGGGGGAAAGAGTTCCCAGAACTCTTGACTTCACCTGAGGGAGTTGAATGTGGTGGGTTTGGGGCTGAACTGCCCCGGAGCCAAGCTGTGGTTTTCAGAGTCAGACACTGAACTGCTTCCAGGCTGCAGCGTCTTTCCCGGGCACACAGACTGCCATTCTGTGCTTTCTCGGTGGAGCATGTGGAACAGGATGTTTGGACTGGGTCACTGCTTTCCTGATCCTGGAATTGAGGCCTGAGCGTTTGCTTTATCAGAAAACGCCTAAAGAGTTCCTTGGTTTTTTGAGAATATTCCTGACACTTTCACCTGTCTCTGAAAAACAAATCCCTTGGAGTGCTTTGGGTATAAACATAAATCCCAAACTGTACTCAGCAGCTCCCAGGAGTGGACAGTGAGACAACTGGAGCTGTAACACAGGAAGTCTCATCAGCCACAGCAAAGATCATGGAATCACGGAATGGTTTGGGTTGGAAAGGATCTTAAAGCTCATCCAGTCGCCCCCCTGCCGTGGGCAGGGACACCTCCCACCAGCCCAGGTTGCTCCAAGCCCTGTCCAACCTGGCCTTGGACACTCCCAGGGATGGGGCAGCCACAACATCTCTGGGCACCCTGTGCCAGGCCCTGCCCACCCATGTTTTCCCAATATCCTGTCTAAGCCCTCTCTCATTCAGTTGGAAGCCATTCCCCCTTGTCCTGGCACCGCATTTTCCTGTAAAGATGTGCTTTACTTTCTCCATCTGAAGGAGTGAAAGCACCAGACTTGTAGGGATTTGCTTGGCTTTTCTTTCTGAATTCCAGCCTTGCCTTAGTTCCCCAGACTTGAAGGCTAAAGCAAAAAGCAAGGAAGGCCAGAGGGGATGGCAGCAGAAGGGATCCCTGGGATTCATGTGGTGGGGCATTGCAGGACATGGGCTTTGGCAGTCTTGAGCTGCCTGGCCTCGCTCAGGCTCTGGGGTGTGTGAGAGGCCACAGAGGCTTTTTGTTGCTTAATCAGACTCTCTCATGTTACCAGGACTGGCTATTTTTTGTAGACTGGGTCTAAAAGACCCCAAACAACCCCCCAGGCCCCTGTACTAAGTGTTCCCTGTCATGTCATAGGAATGCTTCTGGGTTTCACAATGCAGAGGGCATTTCAGTTCCTATAAAAGCTTTTCTTGAAAGAAAGAAGATATTACTGTGCTTTCCATTAGGAGCTTCTGGTTTTAATAACAGTGGAGTGGAATCAAAAGGGAACTTTGCAAGTCCAGAGGCCCTGTCGGCCTTAAAGCTTTGTGTTGCTGTAAGGGAGGAGCAAGAACTTCTCTCTGTGGTAGTTCCTATTGTGTTTTTAGTTTGGGAACAGAAAGCAGTCAGCCAGGTCTCCTGGGACTGAGGGAAGGAACCTGCAGAGCACACAGAGGCTTTTAGGCTTGGCTTTAGAGGATGGAGCCTATATTCTTGGAGGGGTTTGTGTAAGGCCAGCAGAGATGCACCAGAGTTGTTTCCTGGGTGCTTTGTCTCATAAATGTGATAAGTACAGGCTTTCAGGGAACTTTCCTGCCTGGAGATTACTTTATGTAGGAAAAGCAATAATCTTGGTAGGCACACTGTGTGCTGTTGTGAAGAGCACAGTCCCTCCCTCAGTGGGCTGACAGGGAATGCTTCCAGAATTTTTTAAATGTGTGTGTGTATATATATATATATTTAGAGAGACTGTAGATGTGTCTCTGTGTGGAAAGAGCCATCCAGGGCCAGGCTGACACGCGGGTGAAGGCAGGGTAGGGACTGAGTGATGCAAATCAAGGCAGTAGCAATTAATCTGCTGTTCCATTGTGCCTTGCAGGGCACAGCAGCTTCCAGGGTCCCTGAGCAGTAATTTTACAAGATCTGCCACACTAATTTTGCTGTTTCCCTGTTTAATAAAGCCTTTGACTTTGTTTAAAAATTCATGTTAATAGAATGTTGTTTTCCAAGACATGAAGCAAGCTTGGTACAATACTGCTCCTGACTGCCTGCCCCCCCCCTTGCTGCTCCAGGCTCTGTGTGGGGACACTGGCCTGGCAGTCCTGGGACGTTTTTGCATCCAACACTCTGAGCTGTAATGAGTGCCTGGCACGCTGTGTGTTCTGTACTTATTTTTTCCTACATGCTAGAAGTTTTACTTCCACTCACCTTTCTTTTTTTAATCCTTCTTGGACTTGCTCTGCCAACTTGGAAAATAGGCACTTTCAAAAATCACCTTTCTGGAGGAGGGATTAAGTGTGAGATACGGCTTCATTTGCTAGTTCTCAGGAGCCTGGGAATAAGCTCATAGAGAGCATGCCATGTGTAATCAGAGACATTTCCAGGCTCTGGGGAAGGATTTCTGTATCCACTCTTGGTCTTTTGCTGATTTGAACACTCTTAATGCACAGTTTTCTCAACTGGGACTTCGTGTATATAACACAACATTTCTCTTCTGCCTAAGGGACTGAAGACAGCAAAACCAGTGTGAGACTCATTTTGGGTTTTGTTGTTGGGGTTGGGGTTTTTGGGTTTTTTTTGTGGTGTTTTGGTTTTTTTCCAAAAAAAAGAGTAAGCTGTCTTGTTGCAGACCTGTCCTTGGGAACAGGACAGAGCTTTCAGGTTCTTGAGCTGTGATCAAATCAAATGTCAAATCATTTAGCTAATGATTAAGTCTGTTGTAAGGAGGAGAAGTGAGAAAAGTTTCTGCCAGTGTTTTCAAGCAATTCCAAGCATGGACTGCTTTCCACTTCAAGGATGGGGAGCACTTTTCCCAGGCACGTAATTGAAGGGGTTTTGCTGCCTCTCCCTCGCTGAGTGCAGCACAGACTGCTCAGCAGCAGGCTGTGTGAGCTTGTGCACTGAGCTGGGCAAGGTTCTGCCCCACTGGTCACACCTGTTGCTTACACCTTATCGAACCCTGCTCTGTGTCCTGCAGGCACTGCCAAAAGAAGTAAGATCTTGTCACCGGAGGAGAGGAAGGTTGTGGCGTTCCACGAGTCCGGTCACGCGCTGGTTGGGTGGCTGCTGGAGCACACCGAGGCCGTGATGAAGGTACCGCCCCTGCCAGGAGGGGTGTGAGGAGCCTGTCACTGGGAGGGAGGGCAGTCCTAAGGGCTTCCCCTGCCCCACGTTGCTTTGTGGTGCTTGTGCTGAATTCTGCTGTTACTGCAGCAAAATAAATGGCAAATAGAGAATCACAGAATCAATTTGGGTGGAAGAGTCTAACCATTAATCCAGCACTGCCAAGCCCACCACTAAGCCAGGAGAGGTTTATGTTGGATATTAGAAAGAATTTCTTCACTGAAAGGGTGGTTGAGCATTGGAACAGGTTCTCCAGGGAAGTGTTGGAGACGCCATCCCTGGAAGTGTTGAGAAACAAGTGGATGTGGCACTTCACCACTGCATGCTATGGTCTAGTGGGCTCGTGGGATTCGGTCAGAGGTTGGACTTGATGATCTTGGAGGACACTTAATGCTTCTGTGATTCTATAAACCATGCCCCTAAGTTTTGCTGTAGAGAAATCCATTATTGGGGTCCGTTGATTATAGTGCTGTACAAAGCTGATTAACCAGCTATAGAAGCCTTGCAATTAAAAATTAAAAGCAACTGAGTCTCCTGGTGCTGCTGCTCAGTCATGCCCTTCTGGGCTGCCCATATATGATCCCTTTCCCAGCACTTGCAGCCAGCGAAGCTCCCAGTGCAGGAATTGCTCTGGTATTGATGGAGAGCTGTTTTTCAGACTGGGAGGTTCTCTGCCTTAAGCCCTTCTCTGCAGGGAAAGGCCTGTTTGGCACCCCGGGATGTGATCGATGCACATCTCCAAAAGCTGGGACACTGGGGGGAGTTGGGGAGTAGAATGACAAGGGTGACAGCTCCTTGGCTCCCTACCAGCAGCACATTCACTCTGAATGACCCATTGTGTAAGCAGAACTGGTGTTAATTACTCTCCTTTAATGGGTGGGGGAAATAGTTGTTATTTTTCTGAAGACATCTCCTCTTTCTGCAGGTAGTCTCAAGGATTCTGGAGCAGAATCAGTAAACTCTGTTTGTCTGTATTCTCCAAAGCAACTCGTAAATCTCAGGATTTTTCTGGCTTGCCCATGGGGATAATTTCCTTTTTATTCTTGAGCAGAAAGTGTGTGAAGGCAGAGCCTTCAGTGCAGGAGTGGGGACACGCTGTGGTGCTTGGCTGTGTCTCTGTAGGCCAACCTGTCCATAGCCATGGACAAGCTTCCCTGGGAGTGCAGAGGCCTGTCCCTGCCCTGCCCGAGCTGCTGCAGTAGGGGGCTCTGGTGCTGCCTGAGCTGAGGGAGCTGCTCTGGGTTGCAGGTGTCCATCGCCCCCCGGACCAACGCGGCGCTGGGCTTCGCACAGATCCTGCCCCGGGAGCAGTTCCTGTTCACCAGGGAGCAGCTACTGGAGAGGATGTGCATGGCCCTGGGGGGCAGAGTGGCCGAGGCGATCACCTTCAACAAGGTCACCACAGGTGAGGAGCCAGAGCCTGGCAAGGGCACATGGAGGTCCAGGGTGGTCTGGGCACACCATGGAGGTTCCCTGCACTGGGAAGAAGAAATGCCAAATGGTGTGTTGTGATCCTGGGCTTTCACTCTTGAGCAGAGGCGTCTCAGTGGTAGTTGTCTCTGTGTTGTCCTCAGACTTGTCCCAGAGCCTAAGCCACAGGTAAAGTTACTGGTGAGGCTTTTGAGAAGATTTCTGTGCTGTGTTTCCAACTAGTTATATCCAAGTAGAATCATAGAATGGTTTGGGTTGGAAGGGGCCTTAAAGCTCATCTCGTTTTGCCCCCTGCCCAGGGCAGGGACACCTTCCACCAGCCCAGATTGCTCAGTGGGCGGTTGGCAGGTCAGCAAGCCAGGTGAGCTGGTCACCATTTCTGTCGCACAAGGGTCCTGGCGTATGTGCAGGAGGGTCCCTCAGTGGGTGGAACGTTCTCCTCTGTGGGTCCTCTGCTCTCTTCACTGGTAGAAGGTGTGCTTGGGCAGGCTGTGCTCCTCCTGTACTCAGCTGAGAGCTGGAGAGTGTCACGTGTGTCTCTGTCCTGCGCAGGAGCACAGGATGACCTGAAGAAGGTGACCAAGATCGCCTACTCCATGGTGAAGCAGTATGGGATGGTGCCCAGCATTGGGCAGCTCTCCTTCCCGGACCTGGAGAGCGCTCCCGGGATCGGCCGCCGCCCCTTCAGCCAGGGCCTCCAGCAAATGATGGACCACGTAAGGCCTCCCCAGCCTGAATGGTTCCTTCTAGTGTACACCCAAACAATTTGCATTTGCCCTGAAGAGCTGTGCTAGGGCAGGAGTTCCCTTATCACCAGCACTCCTTGGGCCTTTTTCCAGTTTATCCATGGTTTCTGTCCATGGGAACCATGTTCTGCCTGGCTCAGTTTGCAGATTCCGTCCTTCAGTGCTCTCCTTGTTCAGCCACACAGTGTGTTTGTTGCCACCTACACCCCAAATTCCTCTTCTTGTTTCTCCCAGGAAGCCAAAGTCCTGGTGGCTCAGGCTTACAGGCGCACGGAAAAGCTCTTACTGGAGAACCGGGACAAGCTGCAAACAGTGAGTTGGATTGTGTGGGGTTGGGTTGCTGGTTGTTTTGGGTTTTTTAGCTGGTGGCTTTTGCCTAGCTGGTTTCTGGGCTCTGTAGCTCAGCTGTTGCAGTGTCTCTCTCCTAGAAAGTCTTGTAGTGGGAGTGTTGGGAAGGAGTGAGTGTTCACTGCGGATCCCCCGGATTCAGAGCAGGCACGGGGAGGAATGTGTGCCTTTCCCAGTACTCTGCCTCCTCACACCAGCTGGTGTTTGCAGAGTAGAGGAGGGGGAGTGCTCAGTGTAAGTGATCAGAGCTGGAATTTGTGTCCCTCACCTGCACTTCTCCGCTTGCCTCTTGGCAGTGGAATTTCCTGGAGAGCAGACAGTGACTGGTTTTGGGAAGCCAAACCAGGAATCAGGTGGACAGTTTCTGGCTTTGGCCAAGGAATATGGGACCTGTCACCTTGGCTGATTGGGGCTGGTTCCTGCTTTCTGGTGACTTCAAGCAGTTTTCACCTCCTTGACCCCTGATGAAACCTCTTTGGTACATCCCCCTTGACACCTGATACACCAAGGAATCCGTGGTGCAGAGGTAGTTTTGCCTCCTCCCCTTTGTGTCCTGACAGTCCCTAACCAGTCTCCTGTCCTGGCACATCCCCATCCGTGCCAGGAGCTCTGTGCCCATTGCTTTGGGCTGAGCCACACTTGGGTCACAGCACTCTGTGTATTTCCTTGACTTCCCTTCAGAATTCTGGTCCAAGATGACCAGGAATCAACTTACTGATGCATACTTTGCAAATCAAGCAATTATTTTTCCTTAAATCTTCTCTTTAAACAAACAGGAATAACAACAACAATCCCTTCAGCTCCACAGGGTCAGGCCTCTGGTGATGTAGAGACGGCTCGGACACGCCGCTGTCCCTGGGCCAGTGCCCTGGCAGCTCTGGAGCAGGGATCCTCAGGGGTGTCTCTGCAGGCTCCTCTGTCCTGCTGCTGCCATGTAACAGCAGCCAGATGTTTGCTGGAGGCTCAGCTCAGAAGACCTTTAAAGTGAAGCCAAAGTATCTCCAGAGTCAGTGTTTCGGTTGCCAGCTCTTTGCGTCTGGTCAGCAGGACTGAGCACTTCCATGCTGGACAAGCCACCTGCTGCTCCAGAGGGGTGGTGCTGCTGCCAGAGGGGCTGGAGAATTCCACTTCTCTGGAGAGGAACTCGTGCTGACCCCCAGCTCCTGGCTGCAGGAACAGGCAGCCCTTTGTTAGTGCTGTGTGTGCAGGAGCGCTCTGGGGCTGCCCGAGGTCTCTGCTGCTGCTTTGGCTCCTGGGCAGGGCCACAGGTGCAGTGACAGTGGCAGGAGGGACACTTCTCTCATTGTTCCTGGGGCTCCCATTCCAAAACCCTGCTTTGTTGCCTGCAGTCAGGCTGTGTGTTCCTGGCCAAACATGCTCTTGGGAACAGTCCTGGAGCCTGGAGACCTTTGTCCTGACTCCAGTGGCTTTGGGGTCGTCCCATCTGTGGAGGGACAGCCAGGGTCTGCTCCTGACTCCTGAAAGTCAGAGTTTCACCTTATTTGGAGAAAGTAAAGCCCTTGAGTTTTAAAGTTTTGTCATCTGTCACATGTCCTAACCCTATCAGTCCTGTCTCAGGAGAGAACTGATGAAAAAACTCTCTGAAAATCTGCAATTCTGAAGAAATAATCAACTGTTTTTAAAATGACGCTCTCTCTGCAATGCAGAACCATCTGGATCCTAGCAGAGAACTTGGAGTTGTTGGATATGCCACTGGCCAAGGAAATATGCTTTCCTAAAACCAATCTGCACTCCATGCTCTGGGCAGGCCTTGGGATCTGAGTTGAGCTGACAGAGCTCAGACTGGCTCAGAGGGGCAGTTCGGAGCCCCTGTGCCTCATTTTGCCTTTTTTCTCCTTTCCAGCTGTCCAGTGCCCTCCTGGAGAAGGAAGTGATCAACTACGATGACATTGAGGCCCTGATCGGGCCCCCACCCCACGGGCCTAAGAAGATGATCGCCCCTCAGAGCTGGCTGCAGGCTGAGAGGGACAAACAGGACACCAGGGAGGAGGAGACACCCCCCCAGGCACCCCCCCACGAGGAGGAGGAGGAACCACGCCTGAGACCAGTGTGAAGCCCACTCCTGTGTGCAGTGGGAGGCTTCTCTTGGACACAGACCCTTTCCCTTCTCAGCTCTGGAGTCAAAGATGCTGAGCAGGGACTTGCTGGCCTGCTGTTACCCCAAAATGAAGGGAGGGCTATGTTGGCTCCTTGATCTTTCTCCTGCAGGAGAAAGAACTCCTCAGGAGTTCAGAATTGATTCCCAGCAGGGTGGTGGTGATTGGGAGTTGGGTAAGTCAGATCTGCTGTGAAGGTTTCTGATGCGCAGGAGCAGGGCATGTGTTCTTAGAGATGAAAGCTCCCGTGTAAGCCAGCTCTGGCTGTGCCCCGTGCCCTGGCAGGAGGGCAGGGCTGTGCCCTCAGTGCCAGCGTGGGGAAACTGAGCTGAGCAGCTCTTGTGTAACCTTTGAGCATCTCTGCTGTGCACACAACACAGAAACAGCAGCCTTGGCTGGAATAAACTGCCCACAACGTGCCTCTGAGTGTGTAGAATGTGTCGGGCTGGGGGGTGTTTTGGCACAGATGAAGCTCCTTAGACCTGGGGAGTTGTACAGGACAAGGGCCTCCTTCTCCCTGGTCAGTAATTTATGTCCCGTTTTCACAGCGAGTGTTTCCCAAGCTGAGATGAAGGAAAATCTTGTGTTCAGAGCTCAGCAGTGAGACATGAGAAACCAACAGTGCAGAGACTGACTCGAGTATACAGGGTGCAGAACTGTTCTGAACTGCTGGTTCAGAGCTGGGGAGGTGCTCTTGGAAATCCAGCAAAAGCAAATCTCTGTGTGTGTGTTGGGAATCTTCGGGAAAGGCTGCTCCATCCTCATGGCTCTTGCACAACAGGCCCTGCGGACAGGGTGTCTGGTGTTCATCAGGGAAAGCATTAAAGTGATTGTTGCTGCCTGGAGTGCCCTGTCTGGCTTAATCTTTTGGGAAGGATTATTGTCCGGAGTTATTCCATGCGGGCCGTCTGTGACCTGGAAGACCCCAGCCCAGCGTGGGCTCTGACAGCTCCCAGCCCTCAGGCCTTTGTCACATCCCGGGCTGCTGTTCCCGGGGCTGGCCGGGAGCTCCTGCTTCCCTGGTGGCCTGGGCAGGATGCTCTGCCTCGTGTCCTCTCCCTGTCCCAGCTCCTTCCCGGGGGTCGTTTCCCTTGAGTGCAGGGGCACAAGTGCTTTTCTGCATTTGCAATGCTGCTGCCTGGACTTTTAATTTCCAGACCTGTTTGTTTCCTCCGAGGCTCCCTCTTTGAATTCCCTTTTCCAGCAGCCGATGAAACTCCACGTGTTCTTTGGTTTTATTGTGTAACTCACAGGCCCTTTGGGTTTGGTTCGGAGGAACGGAGGGTGGCAGTGGGGCTGGTGCTGTGGGGGGGATGCTGGGGGACAGGGTGGGGTGCTCGGTGGCTCCAGCGCCAGGGGGGCTGCGCCCTGCATCCCGCCGGGGCTGCGAGCGGCTGGGCTTGTACGAGGGCTCCGGGCGGCGCTGGAGCTGCTGCTCGGGGCCGGGGCAGCCCTGGGGGGGTTGCCCGCTCGCCCCTCGCCCCCCGTCCCGCTCCCGGCGGGGCGCGGGCCCTTTAAGCCGCCGCCATCTTTACTGCGGGCGCGGTGAAGCCGCCGGCGCTGCCCGGTTCCCCGCCCCTGCGCGCTCCCCATTGGCCGGCGGCGCGGCCCTTCCGGTACCGCCCCCCGCGCGAGCCCTTTCCGGTGGCGGTGCGTGAGGCGGGAGGTGAGTGCGGGCCGGGGGGGGCTCCATCCGCCGCCATCCGCCTCGGTGGGGCTCCCTCCGCCGCCATCCGCCCCGCGGCGCCGCCCCCGGGGGCTCCATCCGCCCCGCGGGGCCGCCCCGGGGCCGGGGGCAGCCCCCCGGGGCGCGGCGGGGACCGGGCGCGCCGCGCTAACCCTGCCCGTGTCCGCAGGCCGCAGCAGCCATGGCGCCCAGCCGCAATGGGATGATCCTGAAGCCCCACTTCCACAAGGACTGGCAGCGCAGGGTGGCCACCTGGTTCAACCAGCCCGCCCGCAAGATCCGCAGGTGAGGCCGCGGGAGGGGGTCCCGCCCGGTTGCGGGGCCGCGGGTTCGTGCTCGGCCCGGCCCCGGCCGTGCCCGCCCAGGGCCCGCCCCGCCCCGCCGCGGCCAAGTGATGAGACGTCTCCGGAATCGCTGCACCGCGGTGATGACTCCTTTCTACCCTGGGTCTCTGATGGCAG
>JAWWEU010000020.1:19789327-19803233 GCA_035583155.1 Acropternis orthonyx
GGAGCTGGGGAGGCTCATCCTGGAGAAAAGGAGGCTCAGGAGGGACCTTTTGGCTCTCTGCAACTCCCTGACAGGAGAGGGGGGGAGCCGGAGGGCGGGGAGGAGTCGGGCTCTGCTCCCAGGGAACAGGGACAGGGAAAAGGGAACAGCCTGAGGCTCTGCAGGGGAGGCTCAAGGTGGACATCAGAAGGAATTTCTTCCTGAAAGGGGTGTTTATGCATTGGAAGGGGCTGCCCGGGGAGGTTTGGAGTCCTCATCCCTGGAAGTGTCCAAGGAATGACTGGATGAGGCACTCGGTGCTCTGGGCTGGGGGTCAAGGTGGGGATCAGGCACAGGGTGGATTCGATGACCTTGGGAGGTCTTTTCCAGCCTAAGCAATCCTGTAATCCTGTGACATTCCAGGAGGAAGGCTCGCCAGGCCAAGGCTCGCCGCATCGCCCCCAGGCCCGTGGCTGGGCCCATCCGGCCCATCGTGAGGTGCCCAACAATCAGATACCACAAAAAAGTTCGTGCTGGCAGAGGCTTCAGCCTGGAGGAGCTTAAAGTGAGTACAGAGCATTGATCCAAACAAAGGAACTCCCAGACTGAGCTTGGCTGCTGCACCTGTCCTGCACAAGGTGACGTGCCCAGGTGTCAGTACCTGCTGGGTCTGGCTCAGCCCAGGGACACTCTGCTGTGCCTGATTCTGGGAGCAAGGAAACACTGGTCTCACTTGTAACTGTGGAATTGGAACGTGTGAAGTGTGCTTTGAAAGGCAAATATCTGTTTGTCTGGTGAGACTGTTGCATAAAACTTCCTTAAAGTCAAGCTGAAAGAGGAGAAATTTAGGTTGGATATATGGAAGGAATTCTTCCCTTGTGAGGGTGGGCAGGCCCTGGCACAGGGTGCCCAGAGAAGCTGTGGCTGCCCCATCCCTGGGAGTGTCCAAGGCCAGGTTGGACGGGGCTTGGAGCAACCTGGGCTGGTGGAAGGTGTCCCTGCCCATGGCAGAGGAGTGGATTTGGATGATCCTTAAGGTCCTTTCCAACCCAAACCATGCTGGAATTCTATGAAAATTGTATTCTGGAAGAACCTTGAGTCTCATAAAATTTTTTGGGGAGCGAGAAGATTAAGGTCTTCATTGAATTATTTTGTTTCTTTGGGACACAGTGTTTTGCTAATCCTAAATATTGTGACCAGTGTGTTCTTGTTGTGGACCAAGTAACCTGAGCTCAGTTTACCTCTAAGAGTAGCAGGGATTGTTGTACCAGGAGGAAGAACCATTCAGTGCAGCCCCCAGGAGCAGCTGGGGCTGTTCTTGTCTAATAGCTGGTTCAGAAACACTAAAACTCTGCAGGAAATATTCCCTGCCCTCCATTCCTCCAGGAAATTGTCCCTGTGCCCTGCCCAGGTGTGCTCAGCTGTTAAAGGTGGTCTGCAGGGACTCCCCAGTGCATATCTGTGCAGTGGGCAGGAGTTGCAGCAGCCCTTGCTGGCAGCCTCTGCACTTGGTTCAGTGTCTAATTAAAACATTTGTAACTGAAACTGGTGCACTGAGGCAGGAAAATTGTTCTTCTGGGTGCTAAATGCTTCATTACTTACTTTTCTTTAATTTTTGGGTAATGGTGGGACACAAAGCGGGACACAGCTGTTTGTTCTCAAACTGAAATGAGTTTGTTGTTTAAGGTGCTTAAAGCAAATAGTTATTTAATGGAGCTCTCAGTGTTCAGTGAACTGGAGTTATCCATGTCCTGACTTCATAAATGCCTGTCTCTGTATCCAAGTTTAAATGTCCCCCTCAGGGATTGCGCTTCCCCCTCCTGGGGAAATCCACCTGCAAAACCCAAAGCCTGAGGAACATTTTAAGCGTTAGGATACACCAGGACACCCTTTGCTGGTGGCGTGGGCGGTCCTTGAGCCATGCCAGGCATTCTGCAGGCACTGTGTGCCGTGCTGGCTGTGCCTGGCCTCCTGCCTGGTGTTGGAGCTGTGGGATGCTGACACCCCTCTCCCTGTCTGCCCCCAGCTCGCTGGCATCAACAAGAAGTTCGCGCGGACGATCGGGATCTCGGTGGATCCCCGGCGGCGGAACAAGTCCACCGAGTCCCTGCAGGCCAACGTGCAGAGGCTGAAGGAGTACCACTCCAAGCTCATCCTCTTCCCGAGGAAGCCAGCCATGCCCAAGAAGGGAGACAGCTCTGTGAGTACCTGGCTGCTGTCCGCAGTCCTGCTTTGGGAGGTTTGGTGTCAGCCATCCCGGGGTACAGAGCTCCTGAGCCTGTTCCGTGATGCGACTCCCCAGGGGAGCAGCCCTGCCCTTGGATGCAGCGTGGTTCTGAGCCCAGCACAAGGCCTGGCCTGGCAGGGTCGAGTCTTAACGGGACTCTCTGGGTCACAGTGACATTGGGGCAGGTGTCTGGCTGGGGGGCTGCAGCCCTGTTTTGGGGCTGATTCCTGGAGCTTTGGTCTTTGCCCAGCCAGTTGAGTTTTAGTTTACGGAGCTAAATTGTCAGAGCGGCTGAAAATTCTGGCCAGCCGTATGGAAGGGTGAGGGGCAGGCTTTGTGAGCGGCTCTGTGCCAGGCAGGCTCCAGAAGGCAGTTGCTGTTGACATTCAAAAATGCTTTTCATTAAAAAAAGCTCTCCGAGATCAGAGCTGTCTGTGTTCCCTGGCTCTGCCGGCGGTGGAGCCGCGCTTCCCGCGGGGCCGTGTGAGCCACGGAACACAGCACTGTGCTCAGGCTGGCCTCAGATCTGCTGGGGAGCCTGGCAGCTCCAAGCTGATTAATTGTGGTGGATCCCTCCCTTTTCAGAGCAGAGCTGAAATACTGCTGCAGATTTGCTTGCTGGAAATTACTTATATAAAATAAATCTTCAGTCAGTTTTGTCTGATGCTACACGCTTATAAGAAGCTGAAATCAGTCTTAGAAGGAGTTGCTGAGAAGTGTGTTGGGTATAAATGAGCAGGGGGGGCTCAGCCTGCAGAAAAGGATGCTTGGGGGAACCTGCAACTTTCTGACAGGAGGGGGGAGTTGGGGGACGGGGGTGGGGGGCAGGTCAGGCTCTGCTCCCAGGGAACAAGAGACAGGAGGAGAGGGACCGACCTCAAGCTGTCCCGAGGAAGGGTCAGGTTGGGCATGAGGAGGAATTTCTTTCTGGAGAGGATGGTCAGGCACTGGAAGGGACTGCCCAGGGACGTTTGGAGTCCCCACCCTTGGAGGTGTCCAAGGAATGACTCGACATGGCACTCAGTACTCTGGTCTGGGTGATAAGGTGGGCACTGAGCACGGGGTGGACTTGAAGGTCCCAGAGGTCTTTTCTGACCTAAATGATTCTGTGATTCTGTATGACACTGGAAACAGCACAGTTGGTGTCAAAGCTTTTCCAGCTGGCAGAGCTGAGAGGCCGCTGCTCCTCAGGCCGGATCCAGGCACAGTGTGGGCTGTTGATGTCTGTGCCAAGGGAAAAGCTGGGTTCATTACCATTCGGTGCTAAATCCCCCGGCAGGATCGTTAACACCGTGTTTAAGCTGAGTACCTGTGTACAGGCTGTGCTGCTAACTGAGGTTTTAACCTGAGAAAGTTTGAATTCTGGGTTTCTAACATTCCTGTCCTCTCTCTGTGCAGCCAGAGGAACTCAAAATGGCCACTCAGCTCACAGGACCCGTTATGCCCATCAAGAATGTAAGTATAATTAAATCATGCTCTCTGTGTGACATAATTGAGATTGAACTCTCTGGAGAGGGTTCTTGCCTTGCTGTTGCACACTGTCTCCAGGCACTGCCCACCCTGGATGAAAAAAATCAAGGAATAAGTCTTTGAGAGAACTCATACCTGTGAAATTGGGAGCACTTTGGGTTGTAGCTGTGGGGAGGTGCCCATGCAGGCTCTGTGGTCACCGTTTGTCCCTAAATCCTCACTGCTTTCCAAAGGTGTTGTCAGTAGTGCCACAAGCTTCTGCTTGCTCTCCCCAACTCCCTGACAGGAGGGTGGAGCTGGGGGGGGATCAGGCTCTGCTCCCAGGGAACAAGGGACAGGACAAGAGGAAAAAGCCTCAAGCTGTGCCAGGGGTGGGTCAGGCTGGATATTGGGAGAACTTCTTCGTGGAAAGGGCTGTCCAGCCCTGGCACAGCTGCCCAGGGCAGTGGTGGAGTCCCCACCCCTGGAAGTGTTCAGTGAACATGTGGATGTGGCACTTGGGGACATGGTTAGAGGTGAACACGCTGCCAGTGCTGGGCTGATGGTTGGACTCCACGATCTTAAAGGCCTTTTCCAACCTGATCAATCCCGTGACTCTGGGAACCTGACTCAGGTTTCCTGTGGTGCTGGTGTGTCCCTGCCTGCTCCCTTGTGCTGGGCCATGGTTCCCAAGGGTGCAGGCCGAGGGTAGGGCCTGTAGGTGGCATGAGCGCTCTGCTCCTGGCCGAGATCCCCATGCTGAGCCCAAGCCCGAGCCCCTCCCGAGGTGCAGCCTGAGATCCCCGGGCCGAGCCCAAGCCCGAGCCCCTCCCGAGGTGCAGCCTGAGATCCCCGGGCCGAGCCCAAGCCTGAGCCCTTCCCGAGGGGCAGCCTGAGATCCCCGTGCCGAGCCCGAGCCCTTCCCGAGGGGCAGCCTGAGATCCCCGTGCCGAGCCCGAGCCCTTCCCGAGGGGCAGCCTGAGATCCCTGTGCCGAGCCCGAGCCCTTCCCGAGGGGCAGCCTGACCTGACCGTCTGGCGCTGTCTGTGCCCCCAGGTGTTCAAGCGGGAGAAGGCACGCGTCATCTCGGAGGATGAGAAGAACTTCAAGGCCTTCGCCAGCCTGCGCATGGCCCGGGCCAACGCCCGCCTCTTCGGCATCCGCGCCAAGCGCGCCAAGGAAGCGGCGGAGCAGGATGTGGAGAAGAAGAAGTGAACTGTTCTCCCCAGAACTGTCAATAAAAAGCCGTAGACAGACGGGTGTGCTGTGTTTCTGGGGCACGTGTACCGAGCGGAGCCACCCCGTGGTGTGGTGCTCAGCCTGGAGTCTCCAGAGTTCCCCGAAAGCAAGTGGAACACCTGCCCTGTGCCCACTCCTCTGCCTTGTGTCAGGGCTGCAGCCTGGGCTCCCTCCTGCTCTGACTCTGAGGGGCTTTGGGGGTACCCCCTCTGTGCCAAGCTTTGTGTGCACCCCCTTCCCTGCCTTCCACGCCAGTATTCCATGTTTAATGATTTCCACACCTCTGCGAGGCAGAGCTGTAAAGGTGGGGTGTTGTGGGTGGCACCCTTGGGTGCTGAACTGTGCTGCCCACAAGGGGAGGCTTTCCCACTTTGGGGGAGTACAGGGGAGCGAGGTGAGTCCCAGCCCCTCAGCTGGACTTGGATGAGTAGAGTCCAGGGCTGGACTGTGCCACCCTGCCTGGCCCTCAGCTCAGCCTCTGGTGCTGTTCTGGGGACCTTCCAGCCATTTATCCGTGGATTAAAGGCCATTCCGTGGTAGGTGTGGCACCTGGGGACATGGTTTGTGGCGGCCTCAGCAGTGCTGGGGAGCAGGTGGAACTCTGATCTTGGAGGCTTTTTCAACCCAAACGATGCTGTGATCCCTCACTCAAGTGGCATCACAGAGGAGCCCAGGAGAAGGGTTGGGGGGCTCTGGCCCATCCTTGTGGCTGTTGGGGGTCCCAGGCTCTGTCTGTCCTGGCATGGGGGGCTGATCAGCCACCGGGATGGGTCAAGTGAGATCGGAACTGCTCTGGAGAGTTCGCCCAGCCCGTTGTTGGCTCATCAGTTCTGGGGCCGCTGCATCCTGGACAGGGTAATGGAGGCATTTGTCTTCGTTAGCAGGTTGGAGAGAGAAACTGGGATGGGATGGGATGAAGTGCTCAGTGCTGGAGCCATGGCACAGCTGGATGGACCCTGGGCTGCTCAAACCCAGACGAGGTGCCCAGAGTGGTGCTGCCCATGCCATGTCCAACTGCCACCCTGTCCCTCCAGCCCCTCTGCCTGGACCTTGTGTCCCACTGGGTCTGGTGCCTCCTGCCCTGCTGGGCAATACTGGGGGCTGGGTGGGGAGCAGGAAGGAGAGTGGCCTATTTCTGCCAGGCAGGAGGGGGATTAGCTCCCCAAGCCTGGGCCCTGCAGTGCCCTGATGCTCATTAGCCCTATCTGCATTTTAATCCCTCCAAATTTGGGCTAATTACATCATCTTTCATAAAGCCGAGCTGACAGCACCGCAGCACTGGGGGGACAGGGGTGGGTGGGGGTCCTGGGCTGGGAATGGGGCAGGTGGGACTCCATGTGCATGGAATGTGGGTCTGGGTGCTCCAGCATGTGGGGAGGGCACCCAGTGGTTTTGGGGCACCCCACCCTTGTGCTTGGGGTCTTGGCTGAGAGTGTGGGGGGCTGGGACCAGGGTGGCCCTGGGTACCCTGAAGGGAGCAGCTGGGGAGGGTGAGGGGCTGTGGCTGCACTGTGGGGGTCTCACCTGGAGCAGGAGCACCTGCCAGCAGTGCTGGGGACCCCCCTAAGCGCCGGTGCCCACGGTGGGCTCCACTCCGGTGCTGGCAGCGAGGCAGTTAACGGAGCTTGTCATCATCCATCTCCCTCTTAGGGCTCCGCTCCCGAACTGCAGCTTGAGTCAGTTGTGTGGAGGTGGCAGCGGCAGCAGCTCCGGCTGGCACACCGGCACGGCTGGCACACCGGCACGGCTGGCACACCGACCCCAGCCCTTGTGTGCAGAGCCCAGGCCACCGGCACCCAGGTGAGGGGGGCGGCGGGCAGGGTGGGACCCGGTGCCCCCCGTGCTGGGCAGTGGATGCCAAGGAGTGCCTGCAGTCCCAGGGAGGGGGACGATGCCCACCGGAGCAGGGGCACCAGAGCCATGTGCCAGGGAGGGCCCGGGCAATGCATGACTTCACCAGGAAACTTTGGCTGGGCTGGGCATGTGAGGGCACAGGTGGGCAGGGGGCTGCTCTGCCCCTGCCCCAGCCAGGCAGCCCCGGAGCTGCAGGTAGGGCACAAGCCCGGGCTGGCACTGGCAGAGCCCCTCAATGCCCTGTCACTCAGCATCGCCTGGCTGAGTGTCGCCAGCCTCGGGGGGGAGTGGTCCCCGGCCCCGGCACGGGGGAAACCATCACCTGGGGCAGGGACACGGCGCTGGTGTCCCCGCTGCCCTCCCGGGGAGCCCTGCCCAGGCTGGGGGTGCTCCCTGGAGGGACAAGGGGCATTTCTGCTCCCCAGCCCCGCTCAGGGTGGGTACCCAGGGCTGCCCGCACAGCCCCGGTCCTGCCCACCCTCTCAGCCCCTCTCAGGACCCCCTTTCCCTTGGGGACACATCCTGTCCCTGGGGTGGGGTTGGGACAGAGTTGGGCATGGCCCTGCAGGACTCCTGATCTGCTCAGGGGCTTGGGGGGTGAGCCCCCCACAGCAGAGCCCATGGGTCTGGCTGGCACTTGGGGGTACATGGGCAGCATCGTGAGGGCGCCCCGGCTTCAGCTCACCTCACTGTGCTCTGATGCCTTGCAGAGCCCCACGGAGCCACCGGGACTGGACGCAGCCACCCTGCCTCGGAGCGGCTCGCGGGGTCCCTCCGCCCACCGGAGCCCCCCACCCCTGTCCTGCCACCAGGGACCTGCCTGGCACCGCGGGGCGCCGAGCCCTGGGCATGACGGGCACCTGCCCGGCCCCCTGACGGCACCCAAGGCAGCGGCCACCCTCGGCCCCCATGCCGTTCGCACACGGGGCCGCGTGCCCCCCAGCCCGCCCGGCCGCCCCCCGTGCCCCGGCCGGCGTGGGCACCGTGCCCGAGCCGTGCCCGCAGGCCCCGCTGGCCGTGCTCTCCAAGGTGGAGCTGCGGGTCAGCTGTAAACACCTCCTGGACAGAGACACCCTCAACAAGTCGGACCCCTGCGTCCTGCTGCTGATGCAGTCCCAGGGCCAGTGGATGGAGGTAGGAGGGGGGGGTCACTGCCAGCAACCCCCACGGTGGGCAGGGCAGGTACCAGGGATGTGGCAGAGCTGGGCATGGCATGAGCTGGGTTCTGGGCACAGGGTGATGGGCACGGGGGGCTGCAGAGTGGGGTGCAGGAGATGGTGGGGAGCATGGTACAGGGTGCAGAGCAGGGTTCAAGGTGATGGTGGGGAGCAGACTACAGGTTGCAGAGCAGGGTGCAGGGTGCAGGAGATAGTGGAGAACAGGGCGCAGGGTGCACAGTGGGGTGCGGAATACAGTGCAGGGTTCAGACGAGGGTGCACAACGGAGTGCAGGGTTCAGGGCAGGGTACAGGGTGCAGAGCAGGGTGTAGGGAGCAGAGTGGGGTGCAGGATGCAGAGCAAGGTGCAGAGTAGGGTACAGGGTGAAGAGTAGGGTGCAGGGTTCAGAGTGGGGTGCAGGAGATGATGCAGAGTAGGGTGCAGGGATCAGACCAGGGTTCAGAATGAGGTGCAGGGTTCAGACCAGGGTGCAGAGCAGGGTCCTGGGTGCAGGGTGCTGAGCTGGGGGTGCAGGGTGCAGAACAAGGTGCAGGGTTCGGGCCAGGGTGCAGAACAGGGGGTGCAGGGTGCACACAAGGGCTGTTGGACGGCCGGTGCAGAGCTCAGTGTGGGGTACAAGGTGCGAGGCACAGAGCAGGACACAGGGTGCCCAAGAGCAGGGCACAGAGCACGAGACTCACAGGGCAGGACACTGGGGGGCACCCAGCAGCCCATGGGGACAGTGCTGACAGCAGGTCACATCCAGCCCCCCGGGGCTGTGGCAGGGCTGGGGAGTGGGCTGGGGTGCCCACAAGGGAATCCAGCACGGCAGTGACAGGGACAAGGGACACCACGGTCTCCCCTGGGGTGGCTCAGGGCTGGTGTCGACTTGTGTGGGTGGGCAGCTCAGAGGGGGTCAGGGCCAGCGCTACTGCCGTCTGCCCCTCACTGCTCTGCCCCGGGGGTCCCTGGTCACCCCAGGAGCCACAGCTGGTGCCGAGGCTGGCACCGGGGCTGATGCTGGCACGGAGAATGGCACTGGGCTGGTATAATGGGGCTGGCACTGGGGCTGGCAAGCACTGGGATGGCACTGGAGCTGGCACTGGGGCTGGCAGGGCTCCTTCCCTCCCTCCTTCCCCGCGCCGAGCTCTGGCTGGCGGCGGCAGCTCCGCTCTAATCGCGGCCGCTCAGCCGGAGGATTTAGCGCTAAATCCCTCGGCTTGTCATCAACTCCGCTCGAGCCAGCCTGGGGCCGGGGGGGCACAGGGGCGCCGTGCCAGCTGCCGTGGGTGGGCTGTGCCGTGCCAGACTCTTGTGCCCGGCTGTGCCACACTCTGTGCCCTGCCGTGTGATGCCATGCGATGCTGTGCCATACACCAGCAAGAGGGCTCCTCCTGTGCCACCTGTTGTAGTAATTCCATGACCTGTCCCCTCCCTGTCCCTGCCAGCCCGTGTCCCCCCGCCCGAGGTGATGGCTTTGGCACTGAGACAGCCCCGGACCCACCAGTGGGGGCTGGTACTGGAGGGTCCGGGGTGCTCGAGACCAAGATCCCTGGGTGAGGGGCTGGCAGTGCCCACGCAGGAGGGACACGGGTGACCCTGGCTGTGTGGCAGCAGTGCAGGCTCAGCAGATGCTGCCGGACTGGGGCCAGTGGGCTGGCAGGGTGCCCTGGCCAGGATGTGTCCCGTTGAGTCAACACTGGCAGGGACAGGTGAGGGGGAGGCTCTGGAACTGCTCAGCACCCACTGCCAGCATGGACGGGACACATCGAGCACCCAGTGGGGCTAGTGACCCCCAGCCATGGCCACCCCAGGGCTCCCCCTGGCACCAGTCCATTGCTCCTGCTCCAGTGGAGCTGTGGTGAGGTGTGGTCAGTGCCAGAGTATCCCCTCAGATGACCACAGGGAGCCCAGGTGAAGGGGTAATCCTGGGAGCTGGGGCTGCAGGGCTGGAGCCCGTGGGGGCACATGGGGCTCCTCCGAAGCCATTCATCTGGGCACAGGTAAATGCCTGTGCATGGCTGGTCCTTCCCAGCACGCCCCAACCCTTTATCCCCCATCCCAGTATCATCATCCCTTCATCCTCCACTCCAACAGCCCCTGCCTCCTCACAGCCCTGTTCCCCTCAGGTTCCCACATCCCCATTCCCAGCCCGGTGTGAGCTCTGGCATCCCAAGGCCGTGCCCGCCCCAGCCCTGGCCCAGCACCTCTCCCATGCAGGTGGATCGCAGCGAGGTCATCAAGAGCAACCTGAACCCCGTGTTCGCCAAGATCTTCACGGTCGATTACTACTTCGAGGAGGTGCAGAAGCTGCGCTTCGAGGTGTACGACAGCCACGGCCACGCCGGCGTGGGCACGCACGACGACGACTTCCTGGGGGGCATGGAGTGCACCGTGGGGCAGGTGAGCCCGGGGACCCCCCTCCCGGGGACCCCCGCCGTGGTGTCCCCTCCCCGACCCTGGGCTCTCGCAGATCGTGGCGCAGAAACGGGTGACGAAGCCGCTGTTCCTCAAGTACGGGAAGTTCGCGGGCAAGTCCACGATCACGGTGAGCGCTGAGCCCGGGCTGGGGTGGCACCGAGGGGGGGACAATGGCAGGGCACTGAGCAGGGCACTGGGGTGGCACCAGGAAGGGACACTGGGGAGGCACCAAGCTGGGACTCTGGGGTGGCACTGGGATGGGGTACTGCGACAGCACTGAGCTGGGACCCCGGGGTGGCACCAGCCTGGGACTCCAGGGTGACACCAGACAGGAGACATGGGTGGCTGGGGCAAGCTGGGACATCCAGGCTGGGTCGGTGGGGTGGCGCGGGGCTGTGGGTGCCATTGAGCTGGGGTGTATGGGGGTCCCCAATGACCCTCCTCCTGTCTGAGCTGCCATCCAGCCCTGCTGGCCCCCAGGATCTTGGGGATGGGGAGGGCTCAGGGTCCCTGTTGGCATCTGCTGGCCACACCGGGGGTCCCTGCTGTGCCAGGGGAGGCACGTGGCACCACAGGGAGGTGGTGGGCAGGCTGAGCATCCTGTGGCTGCCTCTCCTCACAGATCATCTCAGAGGAGATCTCGGGGAACAACGGCTACGTGGAGCTCGCCTTCCGTGCCAAGAAGCTGGATGACAAGGTGAGCCGGGTGCTGGGGGGGACACGGGGCAGGGCGGGCAGGGTGGGCAGAGCTCTGCTCCCTCCTCCTCCTCCAGGACCTCTTCAGCAAGTCAGATCCCTTCCTGGAGATCTACCGCATCGATGATGACCGCAGCGAGCAGCTCGTGTACCGCACCGAGGTGAGGCCCCCGGGCTCGGTCCCTCGGCTGCCCCACGGCCACCCCGGGGCCTCCTCGGCCCTGCTGAGCCCCCCATCCCACAGGTGGTGAAGAACAACCTGAGCCCCGTCTGGGAGCCCTTCAAGGTCTCCCTCAACTCGCTCTGCAGCTGCGAGGAGAAGAGGAAGCTGAGGGTGAGGAAGGGTGATGGGCACCCTGATCCCTGACTGGGGGCATCTGTACCATCTTCCGTGGGGGTGGTGCTGGGAACCCCATAGAGCTGGGGATGGTGCTGGGAACCCCATGGTGCTGGAGACAGCAGTGGGGACCCCCTGGTGCTGGGGATGGTGCTGAAACCCCTCCAGTGCTGGGGATGGTGCTGGGCACCCCCCAGTGCCAGGGCTGAGCCGTGCCCACCGCAGGGCGTGGTGTGGGATTACGACTCGCGGGGCAAGCATGACTTCATCGGGGAGTTCTTCACCACCTTTGAGGAGATGCAGAAGGCAATGGGGGAGAACAAGGTGGGACACAGGGACACAAGGACAGCCTGGGGGTCGCCCCTGCGTGCTGCCAGCAGAGCCCATCCCAGCAGGCCCCTCCCAGAAGCTCCTCTGGGTTTGGGGTTGTTCTCCCATTGCTGCTGCTCACTCTTTGGGGAAGGGATGGTGGGTTTGGGGTCCTCTGGGGAATCAGCCATGGATGGTGTGGCTGGAGCCCAGGGGATGGCTGGGAGCGGGGAAAGGTGGCTGCACCCTGGGGCTGTGCGGTTGTGGGGTTACAGGGTTACAGGGCTGTGGGGCTGTGGGCTTAGGGCACCATAGGGCTGCAGGGAGGCAGAGTTACGGGCCTGCAAGGATACGGGGCTGTGGGGTTGCGGGACCACTGTGCTGCAGAAATGTGGGGCGGTGGTTTTATGGGGCTGTGATGTTGCGAGGCTGTGGGTTCACTGTGCTGCAGAGCCAAGGTAGGCTGCAGGGTTATGGGGCTGTGGGGTTGTGGGGTCACTGTGCTGCAGAGCCATGGGAGGCTGCAGGGTTATGGGGCTGCAGGGTTATGGGGCTGTGGGGTCACTGTGCTGCAGAGCCAGGGGAGCAGGTATCTGGGGGTGCCAGGGATGGGGGGTGCTGGGGCGGGGGCCGCAGGCAGCGCGGGTGCTGCGTGTGCCTCAGGTGCAGTGGGACTGCATGAACCCCAAGTACAAGATCAAGAAGCGCAACTACAAGAACTCGGGGGTCGTGGTGCTGCTGGACCTGAAGGTGAGTGCCTGCATTCTGTGCTGAGCCTGGCTGAGCCAGGCTGAGCTGAGCTGAGCCGTGCCCGGCTCCGTGGCCAGAGTGGGGCAGGACTGGCTGATGTGGGTCCCTCTGGAAGATCCACAGGGTCTACTCCTTCCTGGACTACATCATGGGCGGCTGCCAGATCCACTTCACGGTGAGCAGCGTCCCCCACCCCACCCAGCAGGGACACACCAGTGGCCCCCACTCACCCTGGGGGGACCCTCACTGCTCCCCCCCACCAGGTGGCCATCGACTTCACGGCCTCCAACGGGGACCCCCGAAACAGCTGCTCCCTGCACTACATCAACCCCTACCAGCCCAACGAGTACCTCAAGGCGCTGGTGGCTGTGGGTGAGATCTGCCAGGACTATGACAGGTCAGTGGCTCTGATGGTTCCCCCGGGGCCAGACACCTTGGTGATGGCCACCCTGAGGTCAGATGCCCCAGCAGTGGCCACCCAGTGCCATCACACCAGAGCTCCTCACGCCCCTTCCCTTGCAGCGATAAGAAATTCTCAGCTCTGGGCTTTGGTGCCAGGATCCCCCCCAAGTATGAGGTGAGGGGGTCGGGGGTGCCAGGGCCCTGTGGGACCCCAGGGATGTGCTCATCCCTCCAGACACCCCTGGGCCTGGCACTGGTGGGGCTTGGGAGGTGCCGGGGGCCGTGGTGGGGGTTCAGCACTGGCTGTCCCCTCCTCTCCCGCCCTCCAGGTTTCCCACGACTTCGCCATCAACTTCAACCCCGACAACGATGAGTGTGAGGGTGAGTCCAGCTCCAGCAGGGCCAGATCCATGGCCAAGACATCCCTGCTGACCCCTCGCACCCTCCTCAGGCATCCAGGGCGTCGTGGAGTCCTACCAGAGCTGCCTGCCCAAAATCCAGCTCTACGGCCCCACCAACGTGGCTCCCATCATCTCCAAGGTGGCTCGTGTGGCGGCCGACGAGGAGCGGACCAAGGAGGCGTCGGTGGGTCCCGTGGGGGCGCCGGGCTGGGCTGAGCCCCCCCGTGCTCGTGACACCCGTGGGTGCTGCCGTGAGGGGCCAGGCAGCCCCCCCGAGCATCCCTGTGCCCGCAGCAATACTTCATCCTGCTGATCCTGACGGACGGGGTGGTGACGGACATGGCAGACACTCGGGAGGCCATTGTCCGCGCCTCCTACCTGCCCATGTCCATCATCATCGTCGGCGTGGGCAACGCCGACTTCACCGACATGCAGATCCTGGACGGGGATGACGGTGTCCTGCGCTCCCCCAAGGGCGAGCCCGTCCTCCGCGACATCGTCCAGTTCGTGCCCTTCCGCGAGTTCAAGAACGTGAGTGGGGCAGCGGAGGGACCCCCCGGCTCTTCCCACCCCCTCTCCTTCCCTCCTGTCCCTTCCAATCTTCTCCTGTCCTCTTCCGTCCCCTTTCTGTCCCTTCCCATACCCTCCCGTCCCGCCCCCGTCCCTTCCCGTCCCCTCCCATCTA
>JAWWEU010000020.1:19803333-19826695 GCA_035583155.1 Acropternis orthonyx
CTTCCCATACCCTCCCGTCCCGCCCCCGTCCCGTCCCGTCCCCTCCCATCTAACCTCCTCCCGTCCCGTCCCCTCTCGTCCCCCTCAGTCCCTTCCGTTCCTTTCCATCCCCTCCATCCCCTGCCGTGCCGGTTCCCGCGGGAGCCGCTCCGCCCCGCGGGTGCCGCCGTGGCCCCGGCTCACCTCGGTGTCCCCGCGGTGTCCCGCTGTCCCACAGGCGTCACCCACAGCCCTGGCGAAGTGCGTGCTGGCGGAGGTGCCCAAGCAGGTGGTGGAGTACTACAGCTACAAGGCGTTCCCCCCGCGCTGCCCCCGGCCCCCCACCCCCGACCCCAGCCTCGGCTCCCCCCAGTGAGGAACTCCCAGCCCCCGACTTCTGCCTCAGCTCCCCCCAGTTAGAGACCCCCCGTGCCCCCAGCATTGGATCACCTCAGTGAGGGACCCTGGACCCCAGTGAGGCCCCCCAGCTCCCCCCAGTGTGGCACAGGGACAGACGGGATCCCCGCGAGTCCCGGTCCTGCCACAGCCTCCCCTGGGCTGGGACCTGGGGACGGTCCCTGACCCCCGGTGCAGGTTACCCTCAGCACTGCCCACTCCTGGTGTGCCATGCCCTGCAGCCCACCCCTGCTCCATCCCTACTGTCCCTGTGGTCCCCTCGGTCCCCGCTTCGCTGTCACTGTGACATTTGGAGGCTGCATGTGCCCCCCAATAAAGGACCACCCCGTGCCCATCCTCCTGCTCTCTGGGTACTAACCCCCACCCTCCCGGGGGGTCAGCGGACACCACGATACCCAAGCTGGTGATGAGGGCCGAGGGCAGCCCCCAGCCCTGCTGCCCCCCCATTTCGGGTGTCTGTGTGCTGGGAGCACCAGAGCTGTGGGCACTGGAGCAGCCGCCGCTTTCATGTGCCGGAGCGGGCGCTCCCCGCTGTGCCACGGCCCCGAATCCAGGGCACGGAGCAGAGGGAGGCAGCACCGGAGCAGGCCTTGCTGCCCGGCACACGGCCACTGCCACGTGCTGCCTGTCACATGGCATGTGCCATGTGCTGTATGATGTGTGCCATGGGCTGTGCACCATGTCCACATACCTTGGGACATGTGCCGTGTCATGTCTGAGTGCCATTTGCCATGTACCCATGTGTTGGGTCATGTACCATGCACCGTGTGCCACTTACCACGTGCAGTGTGCTGTGTGCACGTGTCCTGTGCTATATGATGTGTGCCATGGGCAGTGCACCACATGCATGTTATCTTGTGACACGTGCTATGATGTGCCATGTTGCATGTGCTGTGCATCATGTGCCACATACCGTGTGCCGTGTGCCACATGCCATACACCACATTCTGTGTGTCGCACGTCATGCGTTGTGTGCCATGTCCCACATGTCTTGTGCCATGTGCTCTGTGCCGTGTGTCATGCACTGTTGCATGTGCTGTGTTCCGTGTGCCATGTGCGTTGTCATGTGCCACATTCCGTGTGCTGCATGTCGTGCCGTGTGCCATGTGCTGTTTGTCATGTGCCATGTTCGTGTGCTGTGTGCCATGTTCGTGTGCTGTGTGCCATGCACCGTGCTGTGCCATGTGCCGGGCACTGTGCCATGCTGTTGCCACGTGCTATGTGCTGCTGCTGCTGGCCCCGTGCCAGCAGATGCTCCTGGGGGGGTGACATTCCCCAGGGCAGGGTGTGCCCGAGGCCACCACAGGGACTGAAACTGGGGCCTGGCACAGCGTCATGGGGCAGGGACCATCCAGGAGCCAGCCTTGGGAGTGGCACCGAGCTGGGCTCCGGGATGCTGCCGTGGGTGTGGGCAGAGGTGCCAGGCTCTGGCTCTGTGTGGGCAGTCATGCACTGGGATGGCCTCGCTGGCCTGGGGGCACTGCCAGCAGTTTGGGGCACAGACAGGGCAAGATGCCTGCACCCCCATCCAGTGCCTATTTATAGCTCCTGATTCAGCTCCCGAAATGCGGGATCATGGATGTTGCCATGGAAACCCAAACCCACCTCCTGGGAGGCTGGCGCACTGGCCGGTCCTGGCATGGGCAGGGGGCTGCCCTGGCACCCCCATCCGTGGGGACAGATGGGGACAGGGTGGGTGCAGGGGACCCCACGGGGCTGGGAGTGTCCAGAGTCACCATGCCAGGCTGTACCCACTGGCAGCACAGAGCGGCTGGCAAGGGAGGGCAGTGGGGACAGTGCTGGCAGAGGTGGCAGGGCTGGCAGGGGTGGCAGGACACCACAGTGTCCCACAGTGCCACAGGCTGCAGAGGGAGTCTCACCACCTCCCCACTTTCAGCCAAGCCCTGGCAAGGGGTTCTGATGGTGCCATGGCCAAGCCCCCACACTCCTCACCCTGGCTCTGTGCCACACTCACCCTGCAGGGGCTGGGTAACAAAGCCAGTTAATTATTGATAGTGCCTGCTCTTCCCAGGTGGCTCCATAGGGCAATTCCTTGGAGTGTGGCAGGAGATGGGCTGGGGAGGTTGGGGTCCTGCTTGCCTGGGGCACCCCAGGGTGCTGGGGGTGGCACAAGCCCCTGAGTGCAAACACCCCAGGAGGGGACATGAGCAGGGGGAGCATCCAAACAAGGTGGTCAGGACACTGCAGCCCCCACCAAGGCATTGGGGGGTGCACTGGGGCACTAGGGTGCAGGGGATTGGGGGGGCATTGGGGTGCAGGGGGCTCCAGGTGAGCGGGTGCACTGGGGCAGGCTGGGGGTGTCAGGGGGCAGAGGGAATCGGGGTGGAAGGGACACGGAGGGGGGTGCACTGGGGCAGGGTGGGGAATGCTGGGGTTCAGGTGGAACGAGGAGGGGTTGTGCTGGGGCAGGGTGGGGGCATCGGGGTGCAGGAGGGGCTGGGAAAGGGTGCGCTGGAGCAGAGGGAGGGCATTGTGGTGAAGGGGCATTGGGACGGGCTGCACTGGGGCAGGGAGGCTGCAGGGCTGAGGGGCACTGGCTGCTGCTGAAAGAGCTGGCTCCACGCCTCGGGCTCCCTGGCAAAACCTGTCACCCTGCTGTGACCCTGCTGTCACCGCTCCAGGGAGCCTGATACCCCTCCATGGCCCGGCTGCCATTGCCCCCAGGCTCTGATAAGGTCCCCGGGGATGGGTCCCCACCCCGATGTGTCCCTGATAAGACCAGCACTTCTCACTGCTGGCGCCACCGGGATGTTGACACCCGTGGGAACGCACGGCCTGCCTGGGAAAAGCAATAAATATTTATTTCCGCAGGGCTGGATGGGCGGAAAGCGGGGTCACGGCCACGCGCCCCTGCCTGGGGGGAGCGAGGCCACCGGGATGGCTGCAGTGCACAGCTGGAAAAGTCCCCCATCCCCAGGGAGGTGGCACAGTGCCGTGTCCCCCCAGCAGACTCCCAGCCCTGGGGGAGCCCCAGTTCCTGGGGTGACGCATGGGGGTGCGTTGTGGGGCGCCAGGGGGCACCTATGCAGGGTGCCCCTGCTGTCGCGGTTCTGAGCAGGGTGGGGCGAGTGTCCCCCCAAAGCCCCAGGTCCCTCAGGCCATGGGCCACTGCGTGGGCAGCTCCGTGTCCCCCATCTCCTCCTGGTAGCGCTGGTTGAAGAGGGCATTTTGCTGGGGGGAGAAGTGGTCGCGCCAGTCCCCCACCACACCTGTGGGGCACAGGCAGTCAGCGATGCTGCCTCCGTGCCCCCCTCCGTGCCCCCCCCCGCCCCAGCCCGTCCCCCCTCACCTTTGCGCATGAAGCGGCCCTGGCTGTGGTCCATGATCTCGGGGGGGATGAGGGAGTAGTTGGCCATGGCGTTGTCCCGCATGGCAGCGAAGGTGCAGTGCTGCTCCAGGGCTGCCAGCGTTCCCGGGGCCAGCGGGCACCCCAGGAAGGTGCTGAGGCGCTGTGCTGTGCCACGCAGGTCCTGGGGCGGGGGCACGGTCAGCGCTGGGCACCGGCAGGGACCGGGACAGGGGTGGGGACACTGCAGGGCTCACCTGGTGCAGCTCCTCGTAGGTGACGTAGAGGATGTCCAGGAGGTGCCGCTGGCCCAGCCAGCCCTTGACGTGGTTGAACCAGGAGCCGTAGTGCACTGGGTGGGAGGCAGGGGGTGATGGGGGGGCCCTGAGGCTGATTCCTCCCCCCAGGGGCCCCCCAACCCTTACCTGTGCCCTCGAGGAACTGTGTGAGGAAGGCATCGAAGGAGCCGGGGTCAGGCAGGAACTTGGCCAGATGGTGGAAGTGGTAGAAGGAGACAGCAACGTCCTTAGGGTTCCTGGCCACATAGATCACCTGGAGGGGGCACAGTGTCACCCCCTTGGCTAGGGGGATTTTGCTCCACCATACTCAGAAAGCCCCCGGCATTCCCCCAGCTGTGGGAAGCCCCGTGGGTTCGGGATCTCCCTGGGGGGACCCACCAGACCGTCAGGGATCCCCCCAAAGCATCCATCTGCCCCTCACCTTGGCCTGGCTGCGCTGCAGGGCGGGGGCCAGGACGTGGGCGGGCAGGTGGGTGGTGAGGAGCCGGCGGCTCCCCGTGTCCCGCAGAGCCTCCCGGCAGTAGATCTGCTCCAGCCAGGGCGCCCGCTCCCAGTTGGGAATGGTCTTGGCCGGGCGGGCGTCCCCGAGGCTGAACAGCAGCGTCAGGATCTCCTGCATCCAGGTGGTGCCTGCGGAGGTGGGAGTCAGGGCGGGGACAGCCTGGCATGGCACCGCATGGCACCGCATGGCACCACGGCATGGCGCGGCTCAGCGCATCATGGCACTGCAATGGCATGTGCCATCGCATGGCACAGCACGGCTCGGCACAGCTTGGCGCGGCATGGAATGGCTTGGCTCAGCCTGACCCGTCCCGTCCTATCCCGTTCTGGCCAGTCCCGTCCCGTTGTGTCCTGTTTTGTTCCATCACAGCTCAGCCCTTCCCGGCAGCTGGGCTGGCAGTGCCACGTAGCCCCCCCTAGACCCCCACAGTGACACCAGTCTGGGGCTGGGGACAGTGTGGGGTGGCAGCACGGGGGGTTTGGGGGCCGGGAGCCGCTGGCCGGGGGTGCCCGGGCTGTGCCGGTGGTCCGGGTGTCCCCGAGCCCGGTCCCCTCCCAGCCCCGCAGAGCCCGGTCCGCGCCCCCCACCCAGCCCCGGGTGCCCACCCGGCGCTGCCCCCGCGTCCCCCCGCCCCTCACCCGAGTTGGGGTAGGTGGCGATGAGCACGTCGGTGTCGCGGAAGGTGAAGGCGGCGGCGAAGCCGAGCGACTCCTGCGTGTGGAGGTGGCCGGGCAGGGCGATGCCCGCGAAGGTCTCGGTCACCTCCATGCGCTCCATGGCCCGGCCGGGTGGGACTCGCCGGGAGCCGCTTAAATAGCGCCGAAAGAGGAAGCGGCCCCGGCGGGCGGGGGGGCTCGACCCCCCCGGCACATTCCTGCCGGGAAGCCGGGAATCCGGCCGCGCTGGGGCCATCGCCGGGAGAGCGCCGCTGGCAGCGGCGGGAGGCACCCGGGATGGGCGAACCGGAGCCGGGTGGGGTGCGAGGGGGTCCGGCATGCCCAGACGCAGAATCGCACCCAGGGAAGCCCAGTCGCCTCGGGAAGGGCACCAAGGAAGCCTTGCCAGCCGCAGCAGCCCGTGGAGACTCCGAGAGGTGCCAGTGCTGCACCGTGCCCCACAGCTGGGCTCCCCACGGCTGGCACCATGCCGGAGGAAGGGATTCCCATCCCAGCGCAAGCCAGGACCCGGTGTCCAGCCGGACTGACCATCTCCATGTGGCTCCGTGCCATTCCCAGCAGCCCCACCAAGGTCTCTTGCTGGGAAGGACATCACAACCCCCATGCTGGGACCCGCTGGGCTGCTCCCCACGCACAGACGGCGCTGCCTCAGTTTCCCCTCGGGATGCTGCAGGGAGGGGGATCCCAGCACCCGTGGAGGACCACCAGCAGCTCCATGCCATGGCCGTGCCAGCCCGGCTGCTGCTCCCAGCGTGTGGTGGCTCCGGCACCATGGCCGGGGGTGGCTCTGGGGTGGCTGGAGCCCATCCCAGCCCCGCCGCCTCACGCAAGCCAGAAAACATAACTCACAGCCATCACAGACAGCGGCTGCCCGAGCGTCCCGGGGCTGGGGTGAGCGGGGACAGGGGTGCCGGGGGTGCCGGGGGTGCTGGGGGTGCCAGCGCCAGGCTGGGGGTGCCAATGGATGCCATCCCTGAGGAGGCCAAGGCGGGGATGGGCCTGGCACTTTCCCAACCCAAAAAAATCTGGGCTTCATTAGGAGGGCTGGGAGCGTCACTGTGGCTTAGCAGAGAGGCCCCGGCACGGCACAGCCACCAGGGCCGGGCTGGGGGAGGCTGTGGCTGTGGAGCCCTGGCACTGCCAGGCTGGCATAGGGCAGCCAGGGAGGGTGACGCCGCACTCCTGGTTATTCATTGACGGCGGGAGGGGACGACAGGAGCGGGGCAGCCGTGCCAGTACATGTACTCTCACGGTGGTGGCAGGACACCCCTCATCCCCAGCAGCACCCAGCAGGAGAAGATGCCAGGTGGGATCGCGCAGGTGCTGGCACTGGCGCTGGCACTGGCGCTGCCATGTGTTGGGCAGCAGTACCAGCAGGAGGCCGAGCGCATCATGACCACCACACCGGTCATCGACGGGTGAGCAAAGGTCACCTGGCCCCCGGCGCGCCCGGCTGCTCCGGCACCTGGGAAAAACCCAGCTGGGAAACCCTACTGGGACAGGCCGGCGGGGGATCCCCGTGCTGGGCACCCCAAGGGGACAACTTTCCCAGGGGATCCCTGTGCTGGGCGCCCTGGGCCGTGCAGGGACAGGGAGCAACTTTCCCGGGGGGATCCCCATGCTCGGCATCCTGGGGCCACGTGGGGCAGCTTTCCCAGGGGATCCCTGTGCCGAGCACTGCAGGGCTGTGCTGGGCAGGGACAGCTTTCCCAGGGGATCCCGTGGGACCACGAGTGCAGCCCAGGGGTTCCCCAGGGCAGTGCTGCCCAGCAGGGGTGGGCAGGGTGCCAGGAAATCGGAGTCAGGCTTCCCCAAGGGAAGTCCCTGCTCCAGGCAAGTGGGTCCTGTGGAGTCAATCTCCCTGGTCTCTTCTCGGCATCCTCAGGAGGCTCCAGCCCCCCACAGGGTCCCCCTGTGGCACCAGCCCTGTGCCACAGCAGCCACTGGAGGAGGGAGTGGGGCAGAGGGAGCCAGGGGATGTGGGACTGTGAGGCAGGAGGGAGGAAGTGGGAGCCAACTCGTGGCCCTTGCACGCCCCCAGCACTTCCCCAGCAGCACTGCTGGGTGCGGGAGGCACATGGCAGGATGTCCCTGCGGTGGTGACACCGCACAGTGGAGATGGGGACAGTAATGTCCCTGCCCGAGGGCTGCTGGGCTGGCTCCCCTGGGCGCCAGGGTTCAGGGGGATGGGGGCTTGGAGGGGTGCACGGGATGGTCCTCTGGGGGGTCTGATGTGGGGCTGTCCCTGCATGGGCTGGCTGCTGGCTGGATCTGCTTGGGTGGCTTTTGTCAGAGGGGACAGATGGGTGGGTAGATGGATGGAAGGATGAGGGATGGATGGATAACAGGTAGGGGGATGGATGGATGGATGGATGGATGGATGACAGGTGGATGGAAGGAAGGATGGAGAGAGAGATGGATGAGTGGAATAACAGCCAGATGCAAGGACTGTGTGTGCAGCCAGCCAGGGGTGTGGGCAGCAGGAGGCTGGGTAGGCAGAGGGGCCAGGCCTCCCCTCAGTGCCCGTTCCTGCCCTGCCCAGGCACAACGACCTGCCCTGGCAGCTCCTCCAGAGGTTCAACAACCAGCTGAGGCTGCCAGAGGCCAACCTGGAACTGCTGAATGACACCCACACCAACATCCCCAAACTGCGCCGCGGGCACGTGGGCGGGCAGGTGGGATGGCACGGCGGTGGGGACACTGGGGCGGACACCGGGGGCCACTGGGGAGGGCAGGGGGCTGCAGTGTGTACAGTGGCATCAGTGAGGGCAGTGGGGAGGAGAGGAGACAACAGAGTGGATGGGGCACTGGGAAGGGCACCGGGGTGGACAGGGGACCCTGGGGTGAGCTGGGACACCAGGAAGGGCACTGAGATGGGCAGGGGCAATGGGGTGGGTACCAGAGTGGATAGGGGGCACTGGGGATGACACTGGAGTGAGCCCCAGGGCAAGAACAGATCCCTGGGGTGGGCATGGAATACTGGTGAGAGCACTGGGGAGGACATTACGTCAGGCAGGGGGCACTGGGGAAGACACTGGGACTGTCGGGGACACTGGGTGGGGCACTGGGGTGGGCAGGAGCACCGGGGCGGGTGGCAGCAGTTCCGGGTCCGTGTGCCCACGCTCACGGGGCTCCCCGGGCAGTTCTGGTCCGTGTACGTGCCCTGCGAGACGCAGAACAAGGACGCGGTGAAGCGCACGCTGGAGCAGGTGGACGTGGTGCAGCGCATGTGCGACCTGTACCCCGACACCTTCGTCTGTGTCACCAACAGCGCCGGTGAGGGCCACGGGGCAGGGCGGCCGGGGGGGCTGGTGCCCCGTGCCCGCCCCAGCTGATGCCCCTCACCCTCCTCAGACATCCGGGAGGCATTCCGGGCGGGGAAGGTGGCCAGTCTCATGGGGGTGGAGGGCGGCCACTCCATCGACAGCAGCCTGGGCGTCCTGCGCACCTTCTACCGCCTGGGCGTGCGCTACATGACCCTCACCCACAGCTGCAACACCCCCTGGTAAGACCCTGGGGGGCCGGGGGGAACGGGGGCGGCACAGAGGGGTGCACTGATGCTCTCCCTGCTCTGCAGGGCTGACAACTGGCTGGTGGACACCAACGAGGAGAAGCCAGTGCACCATGGCCTCTCAGCCTTTGGGAAGGTGAGGAAGAGCACTGGCAGCAGTGCCCAGGAGCAGTGGCCGAGTGGGAATGTGGTGCTGGTATCCACCCAGCCCCATGCTGGGTGATTTGCCCTGGGTGCAGTGTCCTATCCGTCCACCCACCCACCCATCTGTCCCCTTTACCAAAAACCACCCAAGCAGCTCCAGCTGTGGGCTGGGCACAGGTCACTCCCAGGGGACAGCCCCACATTGGATCCCCCTGTGCATCCCTCCACACCCCCATCCCCATCCCCATCCTGGTCCCCGTCCCCGCAGACGGTGGTGGCGGAGATGAATCGCCTGGGCATGATCATAGACCTGGCCCATGTCTCGGTGGACACGATGAAGCTTGTGCTGAACACCTCCAAAGCCCCCGTCATCTTCAGCCACTCCTCTGCCTATGCCATCTGCCCTCACCGCCGCAACGTGCCCGACGACGTGCTGCGGATGGTGGTGAGCAGGGGGGCACAGCAGGGGCAGGGTGGGGGGCACTGGGGGGCACTGGGGGGGGTCACAGGGCTCAGGGCTGTCTCCTCCAGGCCTCCACGGGCAGCCTGGTGATGATCAACTTCTACAACGACTACGTGACCTGCAAGGAAACGGCCACGCTGGCAGATGTCGCAGGTGAGGTGGTGTCTGGGTGGGTGGGGGGCAGCAGTGACCCCCCTGCCCCACTCACCCTGACCCCACCCATGCCCCCAGACCACATGGACTACGTGAAGAAGGTGGCCGGTGCCGAGTCTGTCGGCTTTGGCGGGGACTACGACGGGGTGTCACGGTAAGGGCAGTGGTGTGTGCGGGATGGGCTGTGCCCGTGGGATGGGGCATGTCCCCTGTGCCCTGTGTGGGCAGCAGGGAGGGTGGGGGTGACCCAGCTGTGAGCTGTGGGTGGCACAGGCTCCCCACCGGCCTGGAGGACGTCTCCACGTACCCTGCACTGGTGGCCGAGCTGCTGGCGAGGAAATGGACAGAGCAGGAGGTGAGGTTGGCCCTGGCTGAGAACCTGCTCCGGGTCTTCAGCAAGGTGGAGGAGGTGAGTGGGGCATGGGCAGCACTGGGATGCGCAGGGCAAGGGAACTCTTGGAGCACAGGGACACTTGGACCACATGGGGACAAAAGGGGCACTGGGGACACCAGGCACGGGGATGTGGAGGGCACGGGGACACATGGAACAGGGACATGTGGGGCATGGGGACACATGGCCAGCAGAGACAGGTGGGACATCAGGACATGTGGCACCCAGGGAATCGTAAGGACACGGGGTGGCACTGGGACACAGAGAGCAGGGCATGAATGCGGGCACAGGCACACGTGTGGGATGGCGTGGGGTGGCACAGGGACGTGCAGGGTGGCAGGGGCTGTGGGGCCCCGGGCACAGCAGGAGCCCACCCTGTTCCCACGGCAGGTGAAGAGCAGCCTGCAGAACACACATCCCCACGAGACACCCATCGCCTTCGAGGAGCTGGAGGGCACGTGCAGGACCAGCTATGGGTACCCCAACAGCGCTGGCACAGCCCGGCTCCTGCCGGCAACCCTGGCACTGCCCCTGGCACTGGCCCTGCTCCTCTCCCTGCTCTCCTAGCGCCCGGCTGCCACCGTGGCCCTGGCACCCTGCCCGGGGGCTGCTGAGCTGGGCACAATCCTGTGGCACTCCCTACCAGAACCACCCGCAAAATAAACCCGTGGCTCGAGCAGCGCCGGCAGCGAGTGTCCATATGGGACCCTACGGGGACCGCCCCTGTGCCAGGGCCCACCAGCTCCGGGCTGGGGGTGATGACACACCCTGGCATGTCACCAGCCACCCCGGCATGTCACCAGTGGGGCAGAGGAGCAGGGGTGGGCTCCGGGGAGCCGTAACCGGAGTGACACATCTCGGCAACACCTGGCCAGGGCGGCAGCGCCGCCTCCGCAGGATGCTTTCATTAATCATTAACTAATTAATTAGCTAGTCAATTATCTCCTCAGCAATTTCCTCTCGCATTCGGGAACAGCCTGTCTTGGGAGCGGAGGCGGCAGAACAGGCAGGAGAAGGAGAGCCACCTTCCTGTGGCATTCGGGATTTGGCTGTGGCACAGAGCGCTGTGCCAGCCCGGCACGGGGAGGGCAGCGGGGACAGGGAAGGGATGGGAACACAAAAGGCTGCACCATCATCCATCCCCGCAGCCCCATCCCCGGCCCTGGGGCTGCCGCGGGCAGGAGCCGATGGCAGGAGCGGGGTGCTCTGGGGTAGGGGGTCCCTCGGTGGGCTGACAATTCCAGGATCTCCCCTTGGGAAGCCCAGGTTGTCCCCACGAGGGCCGGGGAACGGCGGGGGGAGCCGGGCTGATCCAAACCCCCCTGGGGAAAGGAGCTGGGCTGGAGCTGCCTCTGCCTCCCCGAGCTCCTGCTCACCCCGGTCCCCACGGTTTGGCCACACGAAGCGGGTGGGTCCCTGCAGGGGTGGCAACGGGGGGTCCTTCCCTTCCAGCACCCCCAGAGCTGGTACCTCCAGCCATCCCCCGGCCCCTGGATGGGCAGAGGCTGTGGGAGCAGAAGTCTCTTCCTCCTCCTCTCCTCGGCTCCTCCCAGGGCAGGACCTCAGCCCCCCACTCTGCACCCCAACACACACACACAGGGGATGTTCAGGGATTGTTTATTTAAATCCACAGGAGGGGATGGACACAGTTTGGGGAAGAAAAAGGCAAATGAGACACACTTTAAAAAAAAAAGCCACCAATGAAACCACAGAGATACAGCCCCGAGAGGGGGGTGGGTCCAGGGCCCCCAGCCCCACGGGGACACCGTGCAGGGGGGCAGGAGCCAGGCACAAATCTCTGGGGTCCCCCTGCTTCCCACCCAGCCCATCGGGAGGTGGCACAACATCCAACGCTCTGCCATAGACCAAGGCCACCCCCCCTTTCTCCTCCTCCTCCTCGACCGGGAGGAAGGCTCTGTGTCACCAGCCACACGCTGCCAAGGCCACTGAAGTCGGGAAAAATAATGAGAGCAGCGGGAAGTGTTTGTGCTGTGAGGGCCAGGGAGGTGACCCTGCGGCCCCCTCCCCACCCGGAGGTCCAAGTTCCTCCTGGGAGAGCCACAGGAAACAGCACTTCCTTCCTGGAAAGCTTCCAGCAGTGCAGCAGCTCTGCCGTGCCGGGGGTCGCACAGGAGGGGCACAGACACCTCCAGCCCCAGGGGAAGGTGAGGGGGATGAGCAGCGAGAGGGGACACGGGGAGCAGTCCCCGCTCCCAGCCCAGTGCCAGCAGCTGGAGGGGACAGCAGATATTCAGGGAGGAGGCACAGGGAGAGGCAGAGCTGCTCCTTCAATGGTTCAGCGTTCCCTGTCACACCCATCCGGCCGGGAGGGGGACACCACAGCTGCTGCAATCTGCTCCCAGTGCTGGACATGGAGGTCAGGGTCAGGATAACCATTTCCAGCTGGCAGTGGCTGGGGAATGTGTGGATTGACACGCACAGGGCCGGGCAGGGCGGGTGCTCCGAAGGGCACTTCGTGGTACAGGGCTGTGGGGGCTTGGCCCAGCAGGACACGGGACAGCAATGGGGAGGGAAGGGATTCCATGGTGTCACCGCCCCTTCCTGCAGGGCACCGACCCCCCCAGCCCCACAGCCGGGCACAGGGCCCTTCCCACAGTGCTGTGGGGCACAGGGAACCCCACAGGCACCTCCCCGCTCCTCCCAAGCGGCTCCCGGGGAACCCAGCCCGGAGCGCAGCCCCGGAACAGGGAACAACAGAGGGCTTGGGGAGCAGCACCCCGAGAGCAGCACAGTCCCCTTAGTGTTCCATCAGCAGCGGGACACGGGGCACTGCCAGGCACCAGCAGCACCCCCAAATCACCCCCCCAGATCAGACCCAGCAAAGCACTGCCCAGCCCTGCCAGGATGGGCTGTCACCCCCAGAGGAACAGTCCCGAGGCAGGGGGGCTGGGATGGCACCGGAGCCTCAGTTCCGCAGGGCAGCCAACCTGGAGAGGGGAAGGGAGGGGAGGGGGGGTCAGAGCAGCAGCAACAGACACGGCTTGGGAGCAGCCGGAGTGTCCAGGGGATGGATCTGCCTGGGAAACCCCGGGAATCCTGCCCTGGAGCCACAGCCACGGCAGGCAGGGGTCAGCTCGGGCTGTCTGCCATGGGCACAGCAGAGGAGCTGTGGAGAACAGATTCCTGGCTCCTCTTCTCCTGGTCCCTCCCCCAGGGCTGTCCTGTGCCCACTCCTGTCCCCAGCTGTCCCTCCGGTGGCTGTGTGGGAGCGGGAAGGCAGCTGAGCAGCTCCCCCTGGGGCCGTTCCAGGCACAGCGGCTGTTCCAGAGCCCATCTCCCATCCTGCCCCTCTCCCACCCACTGCCCAGCGCCACCCCCACCCCCTCCCTGCCGGTGAGGGATCCCTGGCTGTGCCCAGGGGCCGGGAGAGCGCCCACCTCCGGGAGAGCTGGTCCTCCTGGGAGCGCACGGAGCTCTCCCCCACGGCTGAGGCGCCCTCGGGCAGCTGGCTCAGCTGGTCCATGATCTCCAGCCCGTTCTCCTCGGCGATCTGCACGATCAGGCTGTCCACCTGCTCCTGCGGCGTGCTCAGCGTGGTGGCAGAGCTCATGGAGTCCTCCATGACCTGGGGCAGAGGCAGCCCTGTCACCCTGCCCAGCCCCTCACCCCCCCAGGGTCCCCCCAGGATCCCCCCCCCGGCACTCACCGACGTGTGAACGTCCAAGTTCTGCACCTGCTGCTCGAATTTGTCCATCACTGCTGACACTTTCTGCAGATCCATGGCGTTCAAAGCCTTGTCCAAGGCCTTGGTCACCTGAGCCATGTTCTTTGTCACCTGCAGGAGGAGGTTCCCTCAGGGTGAATCTGTGAGGCCCTCCCAGACGGGACGGACCCCGCTGAGGGGCTCGGAGCCCACCCTGCCCGGGGGCCAGGGGCAGCCCCCGAGGCGTTGGGGGGGGCAGCTCCGGGGAGGGGCACTCTCCCCGTGGGGCCCTCCCCGCGGCTCTTACCCCCTTCATGGTGACGGCTGTCTGCACCTTGGAGGCCACGGCGTCCACGCGGGACGCCATCCGCAGCCAGCTCAGCCCCTCGTTCTTCTTGCGGATGGAATTCTCGGCGTACACCCGGGCACACTCCACGTTCTTCTGCTGCAGGGCCTGGGCACGGGGTGGGGGGGGCGGGGGCTGCTCAGGGAGCCCCCCAACCCGCCCCCCCGAGGGGGTTCCCGGCAGGAGACAGGAATTCCCGGAGCCGGGAATGGCCCTGGGCAGGGATTAACCCCTCCCGGTGTCCCCCCTGCCTGGCAGGTGCCCTGGGTGGGGAGGGGTCCTGCCCCTTCCCTGCCCCCCCCCCAGCAGGATGAGCTCCCCACCCACCTTTTTGACTTTGGCTTGCTCGGCCTTGGAGTCCTTCTCAGCTTTCTTGGCCAGTTTCTCCAGCTGCTTCGCTGTGAACTGGGGAAAGAGCAGGGCAGGGGCAGGGGCAGGGGCAGGGACAGCTCCCACCAGCGCAGGCTGCTCCGAGCCCCGTCCAGCCTGGCCTGGGGCACTGCCAGGGACGGGGCAGCTCCTTTGGGAATCTGTGCCAGGGCCTGCCCCCCCTCCCGGGGCGGGATTCCCCTCGGGGTGGGAGCGATCCCTGTGCCAGTAGTGCCTGTCCCGGCCCAGCAGCCCGACCCTCTGCCCGCGGCCCCCCCCGGGCACCCCCTCAGGCCGGGGCTCCTCCGGGACGGTCCCGCCGCAGGAGAAGCCCCGGTGAGGCCGCGCCAACGGCGGGACCGGCCCCGGCCCCGGCGATATGGGGCGGAGGGGCCGCCGCTGTGCACTCACCTTGAGCTGAAAGAGCGTGTCTGGAAGGGAAGGAGAGCACACAGTCAGCGACACGGCCGGGACCGGGGACAGGGACACCGGGGCACCGGGACCCCCGCCCCACCCGGGCCGGCCCCGCCTCCAGTCCCAGCTCCTGCCCCCCGCCCCTCAGGAGCACCCGCAGCCCCCTCCGGGAGGCCCCGGTACCGCCCAGGCCCCGGTACCGTCCATCCTGCCCCGCCGCCGCTTCCGGGTTCCGCGGCCGCTTCCGGGACCCGCACCGGCCGCTTCCGGGGGGGGGGGGGGGGGGGGGGGGTGCGAAAACCTGCGCCGAGTCTCGCGAGAGCGACGAGACCGGCCGGGAGGGGGCGGGGCCATGCCGGGGCGAGGCCGCTATTGGTCCGTCCCCAGCAACCGTTGCCAGGGGCAACGCGGGCGGGCGGGGCCCGCGGCCGGGATGCGCCGCGCATGCGCAGGGCGGGCTCCGCCATGGCGGAGGCGGCGGCAGAGCCGGGACCGGCCCCGGGACCGGCCCCGGGACCGGCCGAGCCCGAGCTGGAGCCGCTCCGGCTGCGGCGGCTGCGCGGAGACGGCTTCTTCGAGGTGCCGGCCGCCCAGCGGGTGAGCGGGGGTGCGAGAGGGCGCGGGGCGGCCCCGGTGAGGAGCCCCCCGGGCCGCACCGCCTGGACGCGGCTCTTTGGTTCCAGCTGGGCCGCTGCCGCAGCGTGAAGGAGTTCGAGAAGCTGAACCGCATCGGGGAGGGCACGTACGGCATCGTGTGTGAGTGGGGAGCGCGGGTTGGGCGGGGAGGGGGGTGGGGGCCGAGAGAGGGGCCGGGGCTGCGGGACAAACCCCGGTGCGTGTGCCCCGTGCCGCCCCCAGACCGCGCCCGGGACACGCTGACGGACGAGACGGTGGCGCTGAAGAAGGTGCGGATGGACAACGAGAAAGACGGTAGAGGGGGCAGGGGGGGAGCAGCGGCCGCCGCGGCTCCGGCTCGCCCCCCGCGCCGCCCTGCAGCAGCGGCCCCTCCCTGCCCCCAGGGATGCCCATCAGCAGCCTGCGGGAGATCACCCTGCTGCTGCAGCTCCAGCACCCCAACATCGTGGAGCTCAAGGAGGTGGTTGTGGGGAACCACCTGGAGAGGTGAGAGCCCCCTCCCAGTCCCCTCTCGGGCCCCCGAGCCCCCTCAGCACACGAATCTGACCGCGCTTTGTCCCCGACAGTATTTTCCTGGTGATGGGTTACTGCGAGCAGGACCTGGCCAGCCTCCTGGAGAACATGCAGACACCCTTCTCAGAGACTCAGGTGTGGACTGGGGCAGGACTGAGGGCTGCTACCGCGAGAGGGTGCTGCCCCCCAGCCAAAACACCCGGAGCATCACCCTGGACCTTGTGCCGGGGGATTCCAGGGGAGCCTGGGCTTTGGGGGCTTTCACAGCACCCTCCAGGCACTTTCCAGTCTGGGTTTGGGGCTGGAGCAGACTGGCAGGGAAATGGAGCTGGGAGAAAATGCCAGAGCCCCTGGGAGGACACAGGGATGGAGGGGCTGCAGGACACCCCGGTGGGTTTGACTCCAGGGGCTGCTCCCACAGAGGCTGGAGCTCCTGTTCTCTGTCTGCAGGTCAAGTGCATCATCCTGCAGGTGCTCAAGGGCCTGCAGTACCTCCATGAGAACTACATCATTCACAGGTGGGAGCAGCAGGATGGAGCTGGGGGGGCAGGGGGGTGTCTGGGGGTACCACCTTCTGGGCAGGGCTTGGTGCCCATCAGTGGGGCAGGGGAATGCTGGGGTTGGCCCCAAGGCGTGGAGGAGCCGTGCCAAGGGCAGTGCTGAGCGCCCCCTCTGTGCCCCACAGGGACCTGAAGGTCTCCAACCTGCTGATGACTGACAAGGGCTGTGTGAAGATCGGTGAGTCCCGGCAGCTCCATCTGCCCCGCGCCACGGCCGGAGCTCGGCTCCCCCTCACCAGGAGTGTCTCCCTTGCAGCTGATTTCGGCCTGGCTCGCACCTACGGGATGCCCCCCAAGCCCATGACCCCCAAGGTGGTGACACTGTGGTGAGTGGCTGTGCCAGGGCGAGCCCCCACAGCGGGGCAGGGCGGGCTGGCACCGGCTCTGCCACGGAGCGTCCCCTGCGCAGGTACCGCGCGCCGGAGCTGCTGCTGGGCATGACCACCCAGACCACCAGCATCGACATGTGGTAAGGGGGGCTGCCCAGCTGGGGCTGGGGGGCTGCAAGCCACGGGGCGGGGGGGCTAATGGAGGGCTTCTGTGCTCCTCAGGGCTGTGGGCTGCATCCTGGCCGAGCTGCTGGCACACAAACCGCTGCTGCCGGGCACCTCCGAGATCCACCAGATCGATCTCATCGTGCAGCTCTTGGGGACACCCAATGAGAACATCTGGCCTGTGAGAGCTCCCTGCCCGCTCCCCCGGCCAGTCTCTGCCAGTCCTGCCCCCTCCTCACACTCCAACCCCCCCAGGGATTCTCCAAGCTGCCCCTGGTCAGCCAGTACACCCTGCGAAAGCAGCCCTACAACAACCTGAAGCACAGATTCCCCTGGCTCTCGGAGGCCGGGCTGCGCCTGCTCAACTTCCTCTTCATGTACGATCCCAAGAAGAGGTAAGAGCAGGGAAGGGCAGGGCAGGGAACCTGCCTCACAATGTCCCCTGGGGTGGGGGGGCACCTGTCACATCCCCTTGTCCCTGCAGGGCCACAGCCAAGGACTGCCTGGAGAGCTCCTACTTCAAGGAGAAGCCCCTACGTAAGTACTCCCTTCTGGGGCAGGGCTGGGGGACTCTGGGCCCCGCTGACCCCCCCCCCCGTGCCCCACAGCCTGTGAGCCAGAGCTGATGCCGACCTTCCCACACCACCGCAACAAGCGGGCAGCGGGCACGGGGCCGGAGAGCCAGGCCAAGCGCAGCAAGCCCTGAGCTGCCCTGTGGAGCAGGCACGGCATGCCCAGCTGGCACAGCCCTTGGCCCAACAGCCCTGGCACCGCGGGCTCCATCCGTTTCCCCACTGTGGGGACTGGGCAGGCTCCAGGCTGGGGCTGGGCAAGCGCAATGCCCGGGATGGGAGACAGGAGAGAGCAGGCTCCAGAGCCCCCGTGGGCTCAGCAGGGTCAGTGCTGGCCCATGGGGGGCTCAGGCTCCCAGTGCTGCCTGTGGGGTGAACCCCGACTTTGCTGTCAATAAAACATGTCAGCAGCACCAATGTGAGTGAAGGGCCTCATGCTGTGGTGCCAGAGATGCTGGGAGAAGCTGTGGCCTTGCTCTGCTTCCTGCGTGTCACACATCGCTCCCTGGGGACAGGGAGCCCCTTGGCATGAGGACACCCCTGTGACACCCCAGGCTGTGCCCCACTCTAAGTGGATCCAGGCCCCTCTCCTGGGAGGCAGGAGCTGCTCCCACAGGATGTGCTGTCAGCTGTCACCGCAGGCCCTGTCCCTGCCCCGGGACCAGGTGTCCCCCCCCGCCAATCCCCAGCACAGGAGACCCCCAGGCTGAGGCAGCCGCTTTACTGATGCACCGAGTCATTTACAGCGGGAGCACGGCCTGTCCTGCTGGAGAGCCCAGCACGGGCACCGCCCTCTCAGGGCGGGATGGCGAGTCCGGTGTCCCTGTGCCAGGCGGCGGCCGCTCCCCTGGCCCTCCCGGCCGTGGTCAGGAGCGGGTCCCGGAGCCGTCGGGGCCAGCAGCATGTCCAGCTGGGTGCGCCGCAGCCCGTGGCACAGCCCGCGGCGTGGAGCTGCCGGCAGGTGCTGCAGCAGTACGAGGGCGGCGCGTCCCGCCGCAGGCACCAGTGCAGCTGGCAGCAGGGCAGCTCCGGGGTATCCAGGGGGCACTCCCGGGGCTCCCCCGGCACTGCGGGGCTTCTGCCGCCCCCCACGGGCTCCTGCTCCGGGAAGAGCTGGGAGGTGTCCGGCTCAGCGCTGCCCGCGGGCTCTGGTCCTGGCGCGACATCGCAGCGTCCCCAGCCCTTCGCGGGCGCCTTCTGAGGGTCCTTCCACGGCGCCGTGTCCTCTGTCCCCGCGCCCTCGGGACTGTCGGGCGTCTCCCGGTACAGATCCACGCCGTCTCCGCGGTCGGCAGCGGCCCCGCGGCAGGGCCCCGCGTCCGGCTGCAGCTCCGGGGCAATGTCGCCGTGCCAGCGCCCCGTGTCGCGCCTCCAGCAGCTCCTCGGCGCGGGGCCGGCCCGGTCGCAGCGCCAGCTCTGCCAGGATGTCGCACTCGAGGCGGCAGCACAGGAACCCGGCGGCGGCGGCGGCGATCAGCGCCGGCCCCGGCGGCGTCCGCGACACGGACAGGCGGTGCCGGTCCCGCCGCTCGTAGCCCGGGCGGGCCAGGCTGCGCAGCAGGTCGGGCTCGGGCAGCGCCGGCCGCAGGAGGTGCACGAAGGCGCCGGAGAAGGTCTGCGGGGAGAGCGGGGGGCACGGCTGGGGGGTCAGGGCGCCCCCCGGAGCAGCCCCCCCGGCCCCGCGGGGCCTCACCTGGATGGTGCCGACCTCGCGGCGCCACGGGCAGAGGTAGAGGCTGACGGCGGCCAGCTCCAGCAGGGGGAAGGCGGCGGCCAGGCCCCGCAGCGCCGGCACCGGGTCGGGGCGGCCACGCAGCCCCCGCTCCAGCAGCGCCGGGCCGTGCTCCTGCAGCGCCCCCCGAGCGGCGCCGGCTCCCGCCGCAGCCGCTCCGCCGCCGCGGGGCCGGGCTCCCGCTCCAGGCACCGCCGGTACTCCCGGTGGAACTCCTCCCGCAGCTCCTGCCCGTACTCCCGCCGGAGCTCCTGCCGCGCCGCCGAGCCCGCGCACATCCTGGGGGCGCCCCGGACCGTGAGGCCCTCCCACCCGGAGCCCCCGGCCCCATTTCCACCCAGTCCCGGTGCCCCCCACCTGCCGCTCCCGTTCCCGTTCCGCCCCGGGACGCACGTGCCGCCGGGGCAGCGCCCCCCGGGCGGCCCGGAGGGGACACACAGCACCTGCCCGGGGGTGTCCGGGGTCCCCCGCAGCCCCCTCCTCACTGCAGGGACTCCACGTAGGACAGCGCGCTCTGCAGGGACGTCAGGCAGTACCCCTCCTCCCCGATCAGGTACCTGTGCCCACGCCCAACGCACTGTCACCAACGGGACACCGGTGCCACCAGGCCACTGTCACCCTTGGGACACCACGAGGGCCAGCGCACCGACACCATGTCATCATGGCTGGCACACTGCCATGGCTGGGGCACTGCCACAGCCACCACCCTGCCCTGGCCGCCTCCGCAGCCCTTCCACCCCCGCAGCCCTGTCCCCTGGTGACAGTGGCAATGCCCCCAGCCCAACGCCCCCCGGCACGTACCCCTCGTGGATGAACTCCTCCAGGGCGGCGCACTCGGAGAGCAGCTGGGGCAGCCCCGTCTGCAGCACCACGTAGGACAGGATGGGCAGCAGGTCGTCTGCCCCGCTGTGACAACGGGGACAGTCAGCCGTGGTGGCAATGGGGACGGGATCCCCAAGAACTCCCCATGCCCAGGAACCCTCAGCCCCCCACACTCACATGGCGGCTGAGGCGGGGGTCCGGGGGTCCTGGGCACCGCAGTACTCCTCGGCACACTCGCAGATGCCCCGCAGGGCTCGCACTGCGGCACAGGGTGGGCGCTCAGGGTCACCTGCCACCCCCTGTGTCCCCGCCCCGTGTCCCCCTGCCGCTCACCGATGCAGTCCAGCTTCCTGCGGGGACAGGTCTCCAGCGGGATGAGCCGCAGGTCCTGCACGGCGGAGGCGTACGGGGGGCGGCCGGGGGCAGGGGGGAAGAGGCGGGAGGCCAACCCCATGTCGGCGGGGCCGGCGTGCCGGTGCCGCTCCATGCTGAGTGCCAGGGCCGCCTCGCGGGGCCGGTGCACGGCCCTGCAGGCACACGGTGAGGGGGGGCTGCCAGGGGTGGGGCCTGGCCCCCCAGAGCGGTGATGGTACCTGTAGAGGGCCAGGAGTGGGGCCCACAGCGGGGGGAAGAAGGCCTCCTCCAGGCAGGCCAGGCACTGGTCCTTGCCGGCGGCGGTGCCGAGCCCCTCGAAGGCCAGCAGTGTCAGGGCCAGCAGCCTGTCTGGGAAGGGCGAGTTACGCAGCTCGCTGGGACCCCCGTCCTGCCCACAAACAGCTCCCACCGGGCCCTTGCTGCCCCGGCCGTCCCTCACCGATGGCATTGTGGATGTCCCTCACGACGCCCTTCAGCAGCTCCGGCAGCGCCGTGTCCTGCCCAGAGCCGGCCGGGGGCTCCGGGGGCGCCCAGCCCTCGGGGGACGCCAGGAAGCGCTCCAGGTCCTCGAAGGAGCTCTCCCGGGGGGTCTGGGGGGCCCCCGCGGGCGCCGGGGCGCTGCCGTCGGCAAGGGGGGTGCCGGAGCGGCTGTGGCGCAGCGCGGCCGCGCCGGGCTCGGGCACCGAGAACATGCAGTGCAGGCTGCGCGAGGCGCGGAGCCGGCGGCCCCCCGGCTCGGCGGGCAGCGGGGAGCCCCCCGCGCCCCCCACGTCCAGCGAGAGGAAGGCCAGCCCCGCGGGGGAGGCGGGGCAGGGGTCGGCGGGGCCCTGGCTGACGGCGGGGTACAGGCGGGCGTACACCGCGCACTGCAGCCGCCGCAGGAGCTGCGCCACGGGGTGCTCGGGGCAGCTGCGGGCACAGGGACATGGTGGGCACGTGGCCGTGGCACCCCCGCTCTGGGCAGGGCCCTGCCCACCCCAGCAGTACCTGAAGAGGCAGGAGAAGAGCCCTGACACCACGGAGAGATCTGCCGGGCTCCGCTTCAGCTGGGCCTTCCACTGCCTGGGCCAGTCCTGGGGAGTGTCCACGGCTGGTCACACAGATGGCACAGCCCCCTGCCCCACGGCACAGCCCCCTGCCCCATGGCACAGCCCCCTGCCCCCTTTCAGCAGCCCCCAGCACACACTCACATGGTCCTGCTCGTACTCGAGGATGGCAGCGTAGAGCTCTCGTTGCTCCTGCTCCTCAGGGGTGAGTGCCACACTGCTGGAGAACCTCCTGGGGACACGCCGGGCCGGTGAGGGCACCGGGAGGGTGTCCCCAGCCCTGGGGACCCGGCGGTGACGTCCCCACTCACCTGTTTGCCGCCTCCTGCAGCCGCAGCCGCCGCTCCTCCATCTTGCGCTGCAGCTGGGCCACGGCTCAGTTAAGGGTCTGCAGCCTGCCCAGAGCCCACCCACCAGCCCTTCACCCTCCTCCACCCCCCGAGCCGGGACCCCAAGGGCCTGCGTGGGGTTGGTGATGCCCAGGCCAGGGCAGAGGCTCTGCAATCCCTCCGGGAAGGATACGGTCTCCTCCCGGGCCTTGGCAATCACCAGGTTCTCCATCATCTGCCGCTGCAGGGACAGCGTCTGTGGGGCAGGCGGAGCGTTGGGAACACTCCCCACACCCCCCAGAGGGGAGTGGGCTCCCTCAGCCACTGCAGGGACACTCTCCCTGCCTGCTCTGTCCAGCTCCAGCCCCTGCCCACTTGCCAGGGAGGTTTTCTGCAGGGCCTGGCTGGGGTTCAGCCGTGCCACCCGTGCCTCGTAGGCCGCCTTCAACTTCTGGTTCTGCAGAGAGGCCTCTTCCAGCGGGGTCAGCTCCCTGTGGGAACGGCCTCAGCACCCACCACAGAGCGTGGGACACGTTGGGGGCCCAGCCCAGCCCAGCCCGCAGCCCCACAGGCAGTCCTTGTGTCCCAGCCCATGCCAGCTCCCCATGTCCCACCTGTCTGTGTCCCACCCCCTGCCATGTCCCACATCCCCATCCCACCCGCCGTGTCTGAGCCCCCCGTGTCCCACCACCCCCATGTCCCAGCCCCCCGTGTCTGAGCCCCCCGTGTCCCACCCCCCGTACTTCCGAGCGCTCGGTGCCTCGGCGATCTGCAGCTTCTGGAAGATCTCCGGGGGCAGGAACGGCGAGAGCTTCCCCCCCTCGTCCGAGCAGACCCTGCGGTGCCGGGGCAGGGGGGCGGCGCCCCCTCCCCGCTCCTGCACGGCCGGTTTCGCCTGGGCTTTCCCTGGGGAGGGGGACAGGCAGCTCGGCCGGGACCCCACCCTGGGGGGGCCCAGCTCCCCAAAACGACCCCCCCCCTCTCGGCACTCACCCAGCGCCGCCGCGATGGATTTGACCCTCTCCAGGCACTGCTCCGCCAGCTTGAGCAGCTTCGGGGTGTCGGGGGTGACCCCCTCGCTGCTCTCTGTGGGGAGGGGGTGTGGGGTCACCGCGGGGCACCCACCGCCCCCTGGATCGGGGGGTCCCGGGGGCGCTGCCCCACCTGTGCCCGCCGCCTCCTCCTGCAGGGCCTGCGCGATGAGGGTGATGCTCTTCAGGTACTCCACGTAGGCCTCCTGCAAAAGGGGGGCGGGGGGGGGGGCTCAGCCGGGACCCCCAACACGGGGGTGGGGCCCTCCCGGAGGGGGACACCCCCAGACCCCGCAGCCTGTCCGGGGCGGGGTGCGCTCGGGGCACCCCATGGCCCCGTGGGGGGAGGGACCCCAGGGCCAGAAGGGAGCCCGGGGGGTGGGCGGTGGGGCCGGGGCCGACCCCCCTGCGGGCGCGGGGGCATCCGGGGGGGGGGCGCAGCCGCGCGCGGGGGGTCCCTCCCCGCCGCCCCCCCCCCCACCGCCGCTCACCCGCGTCCGCCCGGCGCTGTCCATGCCCAGGGCGCCGCTGGCCGCCCTCATGGCCCCCTGCAGGCCGCGGGACCCCCGGCCCGGGGCGGGCCCCTCGGAGCCCCCCGGCGCGGCCATGGGCCCGG
>JAWWEU010000020.1:19828069-19867548 GCA_035583155.1 Acropternis orthonyx
TCAGTGCTGTCACCCAGCAGGGATTGTGGGGACATCCCGGGGGTGTCAGTGCTGTCACCCAGCAGGGATTGTGGGGAACATCCCAGGGGTGTCAGTGCTGTCACCCAGCAGGGATTGTGGGGGACATCCCGGGGGTGTCAGTGCTGTCACCCAGCAGGGATTGTGGGGACATCCCGGGGGTGTCAGTGCTGTCACCCAGCAGGGATTGTGGGGACATCCCAGGGGTGTCAGTGCTGTCACCCAGCAGGGATTGTGGGGACATCCCAGGGGTGTCAGTGCTGTCACCCAGCAGTTCATTCCCTCTCCGCAGGAATCGGCAGAGCCCTGAGCACCGGCTACTGCCGCCTGTGCCACGGGAAGTTCTCCTCCCGGAGCCTGCGCAATGCCTTCGGGAAGGTGCCCGTGGTGGGGGAGAACTCGGAGAAGCAGCGGCGCGTGGACCAGGTGTTCTTCACCGACTTCCAGCGGCTGGTGGGGGTGGCGGTGCGGCAGGACCCGGCGCTGCCGCAGTTCGTCTGCAAGAAATGCCATGCCCAGTTCTACAAGTGCCGCAGCGTCCTCCGCACCTTCATCCAGAGGGTCAACGCCTCGCCCACGGGCCACGCCAGGGCCAAAGGAAAGTAGGTGGCCTTTCTGCCCTGCCGGGAGCAGCGTGGTGCCTCACGGTGCCGCGTGGTGCTGCGTGGTGCCTCCGTGACCCCAAACCCCACTGTGCCGCTCTGGTTTTTGCAGGAGCGGCGCGGCCCCGGCACAGCCGGGCACGGAAGGAGGTGCTGCCTGCCTGGGTGAGTGCTTGCTCCTAAAGTTGCTCCCCTTTTCCTCCTGCCATGCCACCAGCTGGGGTTGATGGGTGGCGGGGAGTGACCAATGGTTCTGGTGTCCTCTGACATGGCTGGTTGTGGCTCCCCTTCCTCCTCCCTCTGGCTTCCTGGGAGGATCCTCACCTTCCCGAGCTGAGCCACGCAGGCACAGCCTCACCTGGGGTGCACAGAGCTGGTGGAGCTGGTTTGGGTGGCAGTGCCAGGCCTGACCCAGCTGTTGTCAGACACTGGGGACAGACAGAAATACACTTTGAGCTGTGAATGATGGAGGGAGGGGGTGCACTCCTTGTCCCTGGAGGTACAGACTGGACATGGCACTCAGTGGCTCTGCTCTGGCTGATACAGTGGGGATCGGTCACAGGTTGGACTTGGTGACTTTGGAGGTCTTTTCCAGCCTCAGTGAGTGTGTGACCTTGCCAGGTGCTGGGGCTGCCCCGCTCCAGCCCACCCGGGTGCAGCCCCTCAGGGTGGCTCCCCCCCTGCCCTCTGGGGCAGCCCCGAGGGGAGCGGCTCCACATCCCTGTCCCCTCCGTGCCCCGCGGTGCCCTCCCCAGGCCTGACTGCGCCGCCTCTGCCCTGCACAGTTGACCTGATCACGTCGAGCCCGCAGTGCCTGCACAGCCTGGTGACGTGGGCGCACACCCACGCCGGGAGCTGCCCCTCGGTGCCCGGCCTGCGCAGCGTCCTGTCCTCCGAGTACTGCGGCGTCATCCGCGCCGTGTGGGGCTGCGGCGACGGCCACGACTACGTCATGGACACGGACTCGGACTGCAGCACCGCTCTCCTCGACGGCGCCCTGGCTGTCAAACGCGAGTGGAGCCGGGGCACGGCGCCGCAGCCCCGCCTCACTGACAACGGGGCCGGGGCAGACAGTGCCGAGGCTGTTCCCGCTCCCAAGGCCCAGCATGCTCCAGTAAGGACAGCTCCTTGCCAGCAGCCCGCCAACAAAGGGACGGCGGCGGTGCCGCTGGACGGGGAGGACGAGGCGCCGCAGGACAGGGACCCGTCTTGCTCGGAGCCGGACAGCGCGGCCCCCGTGCGGGAGCAGGCCCTGCCCCAGCCCGTGTCCCCGCTGAGCACTGCCACGGGTAAGGGGTTTGCCTCCTGATCTCCCTTCTGGCTTCTGGGGAAGGGCGGGGAGCGGGAGAGGTGGCCCAGGGAGCTACGGGGGGTGGGCCCCCTTCTTGGAGGCTGCTGTCCTGCTCAGGGAGGGCACAGATCCATATGGGAAGCGCTGACTGCCCAGAGAATCACCTCCAGCTGGGGAGAGCTAGGCTGAGGCTTGCAGAAGGGACACGTAACACGGGGTCACGCTCCTGTCCCCATGTGCTGCTCCCCCTCTGATGGAGGGACCGGACCCCGCTGTCGTGCTCCTCCCGGGGGCACAGTGTGGAGCAGTTGCTGGTTCTCCAGCACCACATTTGCCAGATCTTTCTTTCTGCCAAACCCCAGGAGCCCCTTCTGTCCCCAGAGAATACTACCTGGTGGGTTTGGACTGAGTGAACGTGGGTTTGCTGCTGAACTGCCCCAAACGCCACTTCCAGAAGTGAGGAATTTAACACCCATTTTGAGATCCGGAAGCAGGGCTGTGTTTGGCTCCAGCATCCACAGGGGATGTCTGCTGCTGGACACAGGAATGGCAGCTGGGGCTTGCCTGGGGGCAAATCTTTCAGTCATGGGTGTCACAGGGGGACCAAAAGCTGCTCCTGGGAGCTGCGGGGCCAAGGCTGTCCTGTCCCAGGGTGCAGGGAGAGCCGTCTCTGAAGGGCGCAGACAGAGCCTGGTTTAAACCATCCTTGATGTGTCGTGGAGCAGGTGTTTCCATGGTGTGAGCACCCCCCGGGCAGCCGGTTCCTCCTCGGCAGCCATGGCTCTGCTGCCTTTCCTTGTAACGCACCGTGTTCTCCTTCATTCCCTAGGACAGTTGAGTGGGAAGCAGGTTCTGTCTGCAACGTCGGATGAGCGGGTAAAAGACGAGTTCAGTGACCTTTCTGAGGGGTGAGAGAAGAGTGGGTTTAAAATAGCCTAAATGTCTTCTTTGCCAGTGTGAACTGCCCCAGCTCGCAGAGCTCTTTCTCCACCAGCGGCCCGGCCCTCGGAGCTGCTGCTGGAGCCGTGGCCATCACGGGGCCCGTGGCACTGAGGCTCTGGGCTCCCCCCTCTGCTGTGGGGGGCTCACAGGCGCGTGGGCTCCGTGTTTGGGGGCTGCTTCCGGCAGTCCTGGCCTCGTTTCATCCCCTCCCTGTGCCGGGGACTCGCTGGGTCTGGGTGCCACTGCCCCAGCCCCGCAGCCTCGGAGCGTTTCCCATCCTGGCTGGGGCTGTGGAAGAGCAGTGGGAGCTGGAATGCAGGCACGGGGTGGCACGTGGAGAAACCACCCCATTTGCTCCCGGGGAGAGTGATTCACTGGGAAGTGGGAGCGGGAGGGACGCTGGCAGCTCCACAGTCTGAGCAAAGATTTGGCTCAGTCCTTCCCGTGCAGGTGTAAATACACAAATCTAGGAGTCCTGAGTCTGAAAGGCCAAGTGCAGGGTGACTCCAGTGTCAGCTGAGCCTGTCAGCTGTTGCGTTGAAAAATTATCGCCCATTTCCTGGCTTCAGGAATTAATTGCTTCTTCTGTGGTTTAAGAGCTAACAGGAGGAAAAAGAAAAACCCAAGCCCACGTGGCTGCTGCATTTGAGGGAACACAGAATGACCCTCAGCTTCATTAACCTGTGCCAGAAAATTATGTGACATTCTCGCTCCACAAAATTCCTTCTCCCAGTAGAGGAAGTGGAGCCACATCCCGCACCCATGAATAGATCCTTTCAGCAACAGCCGTTTTTTTGTTCTCCTGACAGTGGTTCGATTATTCCTGCAGAGATTTAGTCCTAAAAGGACCTGATTTGGGTCTTTGCTCTCTTGGGGAGAGGCCGGGGAGGAGGAGCCGGAGTGCCCCGCGGTGGGGATGGGTGTGCTGGGCACAGGGAGCTGCTGGTGCCACAGGGCAGTCCAGGCTCTGCGTCGGTAAAGGGCGTCCTCCTCTCTCTCTCAGGGACTTCCTGAGTGACGAGGAAAGCGAGAAGAGAAACGTGCAATCTTCAGATGACTCCTTTGAGCCTTACCCTGACAAGAAGTAAGGGGCTCTGGGGGTGGGTGGGGGCTGGTGCCCCTCCCTGTGGGGCCAGCACGACATTGTTCCTTATGGCTTTGTTCCCTGCACATCCCTGTGGGGTCACAGTGGTGCCCCCAAGCCCCACGTCAGGCTCAGGCTGGGCCACATCTCTCATCCCCAGGCCCAGCACAGGCCCAGCCTTGGGCTGTGTGTGCTCCTGCTTTGCCAGGTCATGCCTCAGCCCAGGTGTGATGCCTGGGGACACTTGGGTGGGAGGACTGAAACCAAGATCAAGTCTTAAACCACTGTCCTGGTTCCTTTTTGTAGGGTTTCGGGCAAGAAGAGTGACAGCAAAGAAGCAAAGAAGGTGGAGGAGCCCAAAATAAGGAAGAAACCGGGACCTAAGCCAGGCTGGAAAAAAAAAATCAAATGTGAACGGTAAGGAGGCCCCGGGGGGCTGGGCCCCAGCCCCGTGCCCACACTGCCTCACACAGCTCTGCTTCCAGGGAGGAGCTGCCCACCATCTACAAGTGTCCTTACCAGGGCTGCACCGCTGTCTACAGAGGGGCTGATGGCATGAAGGTGAGCTGGGGTCTGCTTCTGTCCCAAACCAGGAGCTTCCAGCACGATGGAGCCACTTCCATGTGAGCAGGAGGATTCCCAATAGGTTTAATTCCCTGCCTTGCTCTGTGGGAGGCAATGAGCCACTAAAAGCAGCCTGCTGGGAGTCCCAGCCTTTTCCAGTCTGCTCTGCCTCTCCCTTCTCCTCCTGTCCCAAAGGCTGGCTCCCAGCAGCCCTTGGAACAACTGGCTCTGCTGTGTCCAGTTAAAGCCTCTGCTGCCAGGGGTACATTGGGGTGCAAATCCTGGTTTTCCTCACAGTGGTCTCTGCTTTTGGGGTTCCAGGGTTTTTTCCCCTGTCAGAAGCCCTGTCCTTGCTTTGCAGAAACACATCAAGGAGCACCACGAGGAGGTGCGGGAGAGGCCCTGCCCTCACCCAGGGTGCAACAAGGTGTTCATGATCGACAGGTACCTACAGCGGCACGTCAAGCTCATCCACACAGGTGGGTCCCAGCAGGGGGACGGGCCACAAACACCCCTTGGCTCCCGGCAGGAGGCTGGGAGGTGCCTTGGGAGGGCTCTGGGAGGGGGGCAGGGCTGCCTGTAGGCCTGGAACGGCCCCTCCGGCGGGGGAGGAGCTCCGGCTCCAGCAGGGAGCGCGGGCGGCCGGCAGACCCCATGGCTGTCCCGTTGCCGTTGCAGAGGTACGGAACTATATCTGTGATGAGTGCGGGCAGACCTTCAAGCAACGCAAACACCTCTCGGTCCATCAGATGCGGCACTCGGGAGCGAAGCCCCTGCAGTAAGTGATTCCAGCCCTCCCTCCACAGCCAGGGGGATCAGTCACTGGCCCTGGCACAGGAATTCTGGGATACAAGCCCTGCCTGCAGCTGGCAGCATCCTGGCTGGATTGCTTTGAATGGAGTAAATGGAGAGAGGGTGGAACACCTCTCCTTATTGAGGAAAGGCTGAGAAGGCTGGGGGTGTTTGGCCTGGAGAAGAGAAGGCTCCAGGAATACCTGGGAGGCCTTTCCAGTGCCTAAAGGGGCTCCAGGAGAGCTGGAGAGGAACTTGAGACGAGGGCCTGGAGGGACAGGACAAGGGGGAATGGCTTCCCACTGCCAGATGGGATATTGAGAAGGAATTCTTCTCTGTGAGGGTGGGCAGGCCCTGGCACAGGTTGGGCAGAGAAGCTGTGGCTTCCCCATCCCTGGAAGTGTCCAAGGCCAGGTTGGATGGGGCTTGGAGCAACCTGGGCTAGTGGAAGGTGTCCCTGCCCATGGCACGGGTGGAATTGGATGGTCTTTAAGGTCCCTTCCCACCCAAACCATTCCATGACTCTGTGATTCAATGAAACGTCTGTGCCCAACACCTGCCCCAGCTGCAGGGCTTTCCCTGGCTGAGCGAGGCAGCGCCAGGCCGGGTGCTGAGCCCGCTCTGCCCTGCAGGTGTGAGATCTGTGGGTTCCAGTGCCGCCAGCGAGCGTCCCTCAAGTACCACATGACCAAACACAAGGCCGAGGCGGAGCTGGAGTTCGCCTGCGACCAGTGCGGGAAGCGCTTCGAGAAGGCCCATAACCTGAACGTCCACATGTCCATGGTGCACCCTCTGACCCAGACTCAGGACAAAGCCAAGCCACTGGAGCCAGAGCCCATCCTCCTCCTCACTGCTTCAGGGACTGCGGAGAGCCAGGTGGTGAAGCCAGAAGTGACTGCGCAGCAGGAGCCCACCTGAGGGGGCCAGGGCTCCCTCCCCAGCCCAGCCCCGTAGAAACCGTACGGCGGAGTGGAGATCTTCAACCTGCGTTTTAGTCTCCCCCAGGACTCCGTGGAATTAGCTTCAGCTTGCTCCGAAAAGGCTTGTTCTCATGCAGTGATTTCCATGCTCACGTCTGATTCAGCAGTGTTGTACTACGAGTGTCTAACCCCCGGGGAAGGGACGTTGGCAGCACCCCCTCCTGTCCCCGTCCCCACGCACACATAGAAACCAAGTTGGCCACAGCTGTTCCCTGCCTGCACAGAGGTGCCCTCGGGGGGCTCGAGGGGGACAGAGGACAGTGGGACAACTTTAAGCAGACAATTTGTTTTGGAAGAAAAAGAGAGAAAAAAAAAACATAATTACAGTTCCCAAAGCAAGTCTAAACTGAAATTTGTAACCTTTTTATTGTAACAAGAGCTTCATGGTTATGCTTGTAATAAATTATTTACAAAGTAATTTGGAAAGAAAAAAAAAAGGCCCAGGTGAGACAGGTGGCACCTTGTGTGTCCTGCAGGTGTGGTTGGGGTGTTGTGCTGTGCCAGTGTCTGCCCCTTGCTCAGAACAGTTCCAGCTCTTCCTCCAGCTCCAGGGACCCAGCAGGCCGGGAGGAGTGCAGGAGAGTGGCTCCCAGCTCGGGGTCGAGTTCTTCACAGGCAGCCAGGAGCTGGGAGAGGGCAGGGAGCCAGTTTAGGCCTCCTGGTGCTTCACCCTGAGCATTTTGCAGCCTCTCAGCCAGGCACGGGCAGAGGAGGGGGAAACTTCAGCACCTGCCCTTGGCCGTGCTTGTTTCCCTCAGCCCAAGAGGGATTGGCCGCGAGAGGGCAGGATTTGATGTGCTGGGAACGGTGGCCATGGCACCGGCTCGGCAGCAGGTGTCCTCCCGCTCCCAAGCGAGTGGGGAAGGCAGGGAGCACTCCCCAGGCATGTTAGGGAAGCGTGGACCTTGGCAGAGGTCAAACCCGCAGCACCAGTGCAGGATGAGTGCCCCAGATAGGCTGCAGAGGCAGCAGGAGCAGCACTCCCAGCTGCTCCCACACGCTGGGAGAAAAGGGAAACCATCTGAACGTACCGGCTGGATGTTCCCAAAGCTCTGGGCGGGGCAGTGGGGGATGGCTCCCAGCAGGAACCGCCGGGCCACCGATGTCACCTCCAAGGGATCCTGCGTGACACGGGAGAGACACAGCCATGGAGGCCAGGCAGGCATCACCCCCTGCCCAGCCCCTGGTGGGAGGGGAAGGGGGAGCCAGGACCCCACACCCAGGGCTGCCACAGCCTGCACAGCGCAGAGGATGGGGGAGTTTGGGATTTGGAAGCAGTCCTGGCAGCTCCTCTCCCCTTTCCAGAGGGAGAAACCTGCTGCCTGCAAAGGCACCTGCATGAGCTCCCCTCTGCTTTGTACAGGAAGGTGGGAACAGGAGGGATGCTGCAAGTGGCAGGGCAAGGGCTAAAGAACAGGATCAGTTACAGGAGGTTTTAAGCTGAAAAAGGGTAGATTTAGATGGGATATTGGGAAGGAATTCTTGGCTGTGGGGGTGGGCAGGCCCTGGCACAGGGTGCCCAGAGAAGCTGTGGCTGCCCCTGGATCCCTGGAAGTGTCCCAGGCCAGGTTGGATGGGGCTTGGAGCAACCTGGGCTGGTGGGAGGTGTCCCTGCCCATGGCAGGGAGTGGAACGAGAAGGGCTTTAAGGTCCCTCCCAACACAAACCATCCTGTGATTCTGTGAGAGGACAGAAAAAAGAGTCCAAGATTCACTCACATGCTCTGCAGGGTCTCGATCAGCCTGAGGCAGGACCTCCCCTTCCACAAAGAGCCGGAGCAGCTGGATGTACAGCTCGAGTGCCACGCAGAGGAAGGTCGGCTCTCGCCGGAGCAGCCCCCGGGGGAAGCGAGGGGTGAGGCTGGAGGAGTCACACACGGGCTCTGTGAGCTCTGGCTCCGTGGCAGACACACACAGGCACCAGGCAAACACTGCTGCTCTGCCCGTGTCTGGTTTACAAGCACTGTTGTGTTCCTTCCCAGGACACCCCTGTTGGGAGCACAGGGCTGAAGGGAAACTTCAAGAAAGGTTCATTAGCAAAAGATATGGGGCTCCTTGAACAGCAATCCTGCCCTGATGTGGTGTTCACCCCTGCACAGAGGTAAATATGTGCTCACCTGCAGGCCAGAAGTGCTGCCACCTCCTTCCCAGCTGCTGTAGGTGCCAACCCTCCCCACATCCCCCTCACAGCCCCTTCCCAGCCCAGCAGGACTTTACCTGTAGAATGCAACGGGCAGGAGCCGCATGTGACGGCCCGAGGCTGCTCCACACAGGACACGGTATTTCCCAGGGTCTGGAAGGACAGACAGAAGCACTGAGCACCTTCAATGGGCCTCACCTCACCTTTCTTCCTTCCAAAGCAGCACAGGGGCTGCACACTTTCCTTCCAGCCCACAAATAAATACTGGTGCATGGAGGTGGTGACCAGCAAGAGAAGTGGGTTGTCGACTCAGGTTTCCTCTACCAGCAGGAATAAAACTGAGTTCAGTCATTCCTGATCATCAGCTGGGTCTCCACACTCTGGGGTAGGAACAGGATTCCGTTCTTAGCCTTCACTCAAGTATTTTCTGTGCTGCTTCCTCTCACACGTACACTCTGACCCAAGCGAGGGTCTCACCTGGGCAGCACTGAACCTCTCCCTTCCACCCCCTGGGGACAGGACTCACCTCCCTCTGCTGAATGGAAGAGAAGTGGCCAGGATGTGCCCTTCTCTTCCAGGCACTGCAAGATCTCCATGGACCACTCCAGAGATGTCTGAAAATCCACTCCTTCCTGGGTGTCAGAAAGGACAGGTCATTTGTCTTAGGCTTTAACTCTATCGAAGCAGAAAGGAACCCTCACAAGACTGTCCATGAAGGGCTTTCTTAAAGGACATTAAAAATTTAGCCCAGGTCTTTCCCCTCGCCTGGCAGCCTGGATTCCCCGAGGGAACTGGGCACTGGAGCAAGGCAGTGCCTCCATCACCAAACCAGGCCACCCCAGGGCTCAGCTGAGAGGGATTTGTGGGAGAGGGGGAAGCTGCATCACAGAACAGTTGGGGTTGGAAGGGACCTTAAATATCACCCAGTGTCAGCCCCCTGCCATGGGCAGGCACACCTTCCACTAGAGCAGGTTGCTCCAAGTCCCAGCCAACCTGGATCAATCAACAATTCACTGCACATCCTGCTCCCACCCCACCATGCTCCCCAGCAGGTTTTGTACTCTCTAACCTTTCTAGAGACAACGTGTCTCGGGATTATTGTCGGGGTTTTTTTTTTTGGCATTACTCATTTTACTTGGATTAACCTCCCAGCTCTGTTTGCTCAAGATGTTTCTCTCCTCCCTGGCTCTTCCTCCAGACTCTCCCACGGGCAAGGCTGAGACCAAATGGTTATTTTTCCCTTGAATCTGCTCCCTGATCCAATCTGTGAGGTGACTCCACAAACGGCTGCACTTCAAAGCTGAGGTGACAGCAAAGGGACAGAAGCAAGCCTTCACAGGCAGGAGGATGCTCAGGGCAGACAGCAGCTGGAAGCAGCCTGTCATCTTTGCTCCTCCACTTAATAGCATTAAATCATTTGGAAACTAATGTTCCTCCTTGCTGGGCACCCCTTCTCCCATGAAGTACCACATTTCAGCCTGAGGAAAAACATCATCTGGCAGATGTGAAATGCTACATAAAAGCGGAGAGAGATACGAGGTTCCTGTGCTACCTGGGAGGTGTAAAGTCTGAACAGGAAACTGCAAATAGTAAATCATTCAGGAAGAGAAACAAAAGTACTGAAAGGGGAGATAACGTCAGCGAGAGGAAAACACAGGTTTAATCTGATGGGCACAGAAGGGCTTTCAGCAGGCTTGTCTGGGGTGTTGCTGATCCCTTCCTCCTGGCAAAACAAGCTCCCAGCCTTCCCAGTGCTGGTCCAAAGTATTTTTGGGCAGCAAACCAAGCTGATCAGACACATCCAGTGTCATGAGAATCCCCTCGAGGCACAACTCACCTTTGGTGCTATTCTGGCTGAGATGAGATCCAGGAGCGAGAAGAACAGCAGAGAAACAAGAACCTGCAAGGAAAGGAGGCTGCCTGTCAGTTGTACCTGCAGTGGTGACTCTGAATTTGGCCTTTCCAATCAGGGAGTAACATTTCACCAGGTACACTCCCAGGCTGGGCCTCGAGGAACTGCGAGCACAGTGTGTTTGACCTGTTGGGACTCCAGTGGCCCTCAGCCCTCCCAGGCACCCTCCAGGACTTTTGGGGCGAAAGCTGCTGTTCCTTCCTGTGCACTACATGCTGATATCAGCTCAGTGACAACAGTTTCTGGCTCCAGAGCAGTACAAACAGTGCAGGAGTCAATCCCACAGGAAGAGGAGCTGCTACTGTAACTGCTGCCTGGAGCGATAAACCTCCAGAGGTGTGGGCCAGGCTCTGCTTCAGCACTGCTACCTGTGAACCTCTTGGCACAGGGACTGGGCTCTAATCCTGACCTTTGCCTGGAAGATCAACAGACAGGATTGCCTGGCAGCAGCCTGGCTTCCTTCTCAGCAGAGCCCTTCAGAGAATTCCCCTTCATGGAGGGCACTGAGCATGGCGAAAGGCAGAGGCATTGCCTGGATCAGACTTGGGGAAACCCTCAGGAAATCTGCCCTGGCATTTCCCAGAGCCCTTAAAATGCCTGCACTGCTGTCTCACAAACTTCCTGCATCTCCCTAACCTTCCAGCCAATTTTCCTGAGCTAAAATCCACAGGGACTGCTCCGTTGTCAGAGGGCGAGGGGATCCTGGCACGGCACAGATCGAGCTCTGAACCTCTGCAGGGCCCTCTCCAGCTTCAGTTTTTAAAGCCACTGCTGAATGGTCCTCCCTGACTTCAGAGGAGCCAGAGACTGAGTGAGAAGTTTAAGTTTTGCACAACTTTGCCTTTAGGATAAGAATTTAGCAACGGGTAATTTACAGCCACCCTTTATCAACAAGCCACCAGCAAGATTTCCCAACAGGGATTACCAGGGATACAGCACTGGCTGAAGACAGTTTTTCTCAGTTAAAGACCTCCTGTTTCTACTTTTCAGGTGTAGGGAAGAGCAGACACATAAAATGCACCCAGCCTTGCCTGCTCTGCGTCAGTCCCCAGCCGCTTCAGTGCCTCTCTCCCTCGTCCACGAAGTGACTGCTGTAGGATGGCACTGTGGAGGAAGGCAGCCAAGAGCCAGGGAGGGTCAGAGAGAGGGAGAACAGCTCCTGAAGAAAGGAATCTGGGAAACAAAACAAGCGTGTCATGGGTTTGCAGGAAAAAAAGGGGGGGAAATACAGCTGTGAATGAGGAGGAAATCAGGGACTTGGGCAAAGGTGCAAGTTTGTGACTGGGAACAAAAAATTAACTATTCTCTGCAATTTTTTTCCCTGCAGCTGGATGTTACATGGAGACAGTTCAAGAAAAGAAAACAAGTCTAGAAACAGGCAGAAGCATTCCCAAATCTCTTTTATCAGCAGTTGGACAGGTAGTTAACTCTACACTACAGAAGCATGTGATTATCACCTGCCATAACCTGCAAGGAGGTTCTGACACAAATTCCCAGCTTTTGGAGAAAAGCTGCAGGGTGCTGACAGGCAGCATAAGGACCGGCATGGAGGGAAGCAAACAGCCAGTCAGCAGCTTCAGGAGCCCAGACTCCCCAAATCCAGGGAGCAAAGGGTGTGGCAGCTGGAGGGAGCGACTCAACACTGTGCTCAGGCTTTGTCTCACCAGGACTCTGCCTGCAGCCTCCTCTGCAGAGGCTCCCTTTTCCTTGTGGGGAAGCACTGTGACCCACATCACACACAGGGCCAGACTAAATAGTTATAATGACCCATTTTGAGCTGAAACCCCACAAAGCTCTGTGTAGAGCTGTCCTGCAAGCCCCAGCCCATGTGAGCATCCTGGGGCTGGTCCCCCCAGGGCAGCAGCTCCATCCCTCACACACACCTGGTACCTGAGGACTGCCAGCCCCTCAGTCTGTCCAGTTCTTCTGCAAGTGGAGCCCCAAAGAGTCTCTTCCACTGAGAGCAAAGTATTGGTTCCAGTCTTGGCCACCACAGCTGGGAACAAAGATGGAAACCAGCAGCATTAGTGGTGGGGTGCTTGGTGGTTGGCTGCAGTCAGGTACAGCCAGGTACTCAGAGAAAGGGGTTTTTTCCCCCCCTCTCCATAATTGAAAAGTCCAAGGGGTCATTTGTGACCGTGCTTATACCACAGTGCCCTGGGATTCCTCCAGCAGGACCAGTCAGGATCAAAGAACTGTTCCACAGAGGGGATGTCCACACTTATCACATGCAACAAAACATGCATCCCCACGTAAACCAGCACACGGGGAGTTACTCACAGGACAGAGAATAAAATCTGGGCATTTTGGTTGCTTGTCATGTGACAACCAGCCCCCCCTGGTGCATCAGAGACCAAGACAAGCCTCCCAGCTCCCTGCTCTGAAACAGCCCCTGTGGTAACACTCCAAGGAGCCCAGAGCTGGGATCAGTGACACCCAGGGCTCAAAAACACTCTGTAATCTTCTAAAGGCATTAAGAGTTTCTGTTCAATGTTACACACTTAAATAGCAGTTAAAACAAGTGCTCTGAACCGGTGCTGAATTTCTCCCAGCACTCTTCAGCCACACAGAGAACAGTTACCGCTGCAGAGAGGAGCACCAGGGGACATTTGGTTTGACAGGCTATTAGAGCATCGTTGACCCTTTCTGCTGCCTCCTCACAGTCCAAGCTGGCATTAAGCAGGCCCTGGAAGAGGATAAATGACAGGATGACTCCACACACACATCTCTGCTGCTCCAAGTCCCTCCCTGAGCTGTGTGAACTAATCAGAGATAACTGTAGGGGTCAGCATGGCTCAGCAAAAGAAACATGTGCCCAACAGTTCCTTCCCCCACCAGCTTTGCTGCATTGTATTAAAATTCACCTCTACCACTATTTCCTCCTGCTACCTCCCCTCATTCCCCTGGATTATTGCTCTTCTTGGAATTACACCAAGAGTTCTCAAAACCAGGCTACAAATGGCACACCTCGTGTATCAGGTGTCCTGGGAAGGAAAGCCCTGAGCAGGGACAACAGTGAGGTAGAGTGACAAAAGCAGCAGTTACCCTGAAGAAGTGAGCTGTGATGTCGTAGGACAGCGCATACCCTCTGGAACAGACGTTCTTCTGCGGGAACACAAGGAGAGGGAAACAAAAAAACCTCATTCCTTCCCTTTGGAATATGATTTTCTTCAGGCATTTTGAGTGTCTGGCGCAGTGAGGCTCAGACAGCACAGAATCACCCTGTGAATCCTGATGGCAGAAACGTGGTTTCTATACAAAGCACCCCACGTGCCCGGGGTGGCAGCAGCAGATGCAGTAACAGCCTGGGGATGAGCGGAGCTTTCTGGCTGGGCCTGATACAACAGTGCAGGAGAGCCTGGAAAGGCCAGCTGGGATGAATAAATAGAAGTCAGCTCTCCTCAGAGCACAAAGCAGTGCCTTGAGGGACCTGCAAGCCAAGTGACCTTCCCCCACGAAGGTGCAGGGATGTTTTGGGATGTTTCTCAACAAATCACTTCAAGGCCCTGGCACGACAGAGGGATTGGAGAAGGGCTCATGCTCAGCCCCTTCCAGGCCTCCACAGGAACACTAACCCACCTCACCAAAAAAGAGCAGGTGGTTCCCAAGGACTCACTCTAAATACAGTGCCACCACAATTTCAAATGAGGGAACCCAAAAGGCATAGGATCATGGAATGATTTGGGTTGGAAAGGATTTTAAAGGTCATCTCATTCCAACCCCTGCCAGGGACAGGGACACTTTCCACTAGCCCAGGTTGCTCCAAGCCCCATCCAGCGTGGCCTTGGGCACTTCCAGGGATGGAGCAGCCACAGCTTCCCTGGGCAGTTTGGCTGCACTGAACCTCCTGCCCTAAACCCAGGCTTAAGGTTTTTATCCAGAGCATTTACCAACAAGGCACCACCATTTGGTTCACGACACATACCAGCTCTGAGTTCACAAAATGAAAAAAGTCTTCACAGTCCAGCACTGTTTTCCTTCCTTTCCAACACGTGGTGATCAGAGCAGATGCAGGGAGCCCGACCAGAATCCTTAGGCAGGGAAGGATGAAAAATTGAGGTTACTGTCAGGAAAAGAATCAGCTTCCCTATGAAAATGTGTGGTCTTTGAAATTCACTCTACTAGTGGGGGCAACAGGTAGCCAAAAGTGGCACATGCAAATGAAGTTAATTCAGGTGAGTACCAGGGAATTACTGTCCCTTGCACAACTGTCACCATGACAGAGTGTGGCTGTCACTTGCTGAGGAATCAGAGGGGAGGACACACCACAGACACCGCCCTGCTCTGAGCAGCAGCGTTGTTGGAGGTATTCCCAGCTGCTCAGACCTGCACTTGCCTTCTGTGCAGTAGCAGCTCCTGCTGCCTCCACAGCTGCTCTCCCAAAGGAGATCCATGCTTTCTGTCTCTCAGTCTTCCCTGGAGAATCTCAAACAGGAAGTGTCTCTGGGCAGCCGAGCAGCTGGGAAACAGCTTTCTCCTGCAGCCCAGCTCCAGCACCAGCTCCTGAGCAGGGTGTGGGGGGAAACAGTCAGGGCTACACACCAGCCTGCTCTCAAACCCTCTTTGTTTCTCCGAAGTAACACAAAGAGATCAATAAGGAAAACCTCTCTCAGTCCCCACCCCACTGCTCACACGTGAGAGCCGAACGGAGCCTCGCAAACACCGGGGTGTGAGGGAATGCTTTGGTCAAGGTCAGGGACTGAACCCCCGGGTAACCCAGCACAGCCTGGAATCCCCTGTCAAGGACTGAACCCCCGGGTAACCCAGCACAGCCTGGAATCCCCTGTCAAGGACTGAACCCCCAGGTAACCCAGCACAGCCTGGAATCCCCTGTCAAGGACTGAACCCCCAGGTAACCCAGCACAGCCTGGAATCCCCTGTCAAGGACTGAACCCCCAGGTAACCCAGCACAGTCTGGAATCACCTGCAGCCTGCAGAGAATCTCAGGGCTGAGCGACACCTTTGACCGGCCACAGCCTCCGAGGTCCCGCCTGAAATGGAGGGACACACCAGGTCACCAACCCTCTTAGCCCAGGGGAGAGCACAGTTCAAACACAGTCAGATGCTTCAGATGAACACACAGCTCAAACATTAATGTGCCTTAAATAAGCTGTAGCTGAGACAGCAGCTCTCCCCCAACCTCCCTCCTCATTTTCCAGCTCCAGCCACTCCCCCAGGGAATTGATGCTTGTCTGGTCGAACAAATCTGAGAACAAAGCCAACTTAAAAAGAGACAGTCAGACAAGGGCCTCTCTGTGGCTGCAGCCCCAGACCTCTGTCACCTAAAGCAAGATGCTTATGCAAAGACTGGTGAGTCACTCAGGGCCACCTCCCAGCTCCCACTTCCAGCCAGACCAGAAGGGAACGGCTTCCACAGCCCCATGGAAGGGACAAGCTCCCAGTTCACAGCTTCAAGGTCGTGAGAAAGGGAAGTCATGACACAGAATACCTCTGTGAGGAATCCAGGAGGGCATTGATGATAACTCCACATGCCTTCTCCAGGTCTCCATCGCAGCCACCAGCAGCGGAAGGTGCAGGAAGATACCGCTGATAGATGGCCCAGTAATGGAAATCCTGCCTGAAATGTGGAAAAGGAGATGGGAAATCTATTTGAATGATGCCTTCCCCTTGATGTAAAAGGAAGCTCACACATCAAGAGTGATGAATGATGTGTGCTCAGATGAAAGCACCATGTAGAGACATGAAGAGTCCTCCAGCAGATCCCACCTGTCCCGATGCTGGTCAGCTCTCGGACCCAGAAATGAGAATGTTTTGTTTTGGAAGGGCTGCACATGCAGGTTATGCTGGTGAGCTTCAGAAAACCCCAGAATGGTTTGGGTGGGAAGGGACCTTAAAGTTCATCTCGTTCCAGCTCCTGCCATGGAACTATTCTCTTTCCAAGAGCCCTCTGCACTTACCTTTCCGAAGCGGAGAGAATATCCTTTTCAGGGCACACCTCCAGCTCCATCAGCAGCCACTCTCTGAAAGACAGCTGGGAAAAGCAAGGATTTAGGAATGGGGGAGAACAGCAAGGGAAGTCACTTGTGCAAGGGAAGTCACCTTTACTTCATCCCCAGACACAATCCCATGTGGAAGAAGAGACACGAAACAGGGGACATCAACCCCAGGAATTTTATGTGCTGTTTCTCTTGCAGGAAATCCAAGCTAAAACCCCACTGGCTTTCAAAGTTTCATGGAAGGCCTGTAAAGCCTGTCTCACACATACCCATCCCTTTGACATATCCAAACACCCTCATCACCTCCAAGCCCAGACACCACAATGGATGTGTTACTGGAAATTAAGGCTAAAATGAGGAAAGCACCTCCGTCAGACAGGCTGGTGTAAGCATCAAAGGAGGTCAGAACACAGAGGAGTTTCAGCCCTGCACACTGAGCAAGCACAAGGAGTCATTCGAGGAACACCTCAAACTCCCCTGCACAAAGACAAACTGGTTTTAGAGGAATTAGGTTAAAAAAAGAAAGTCTGTCCAATCAGACACACCACAAGGGTGGTACAAAGAGAAGAGCTGAGATGGTGACCTGCTTCCAGCAAGGCAGAGCCACGCAATCCGAGGTGCACAGGTGGCTCAGGGGACACTGCTACTTAGACAAAGCAGCAAAACAGCAAAGATTTTCAGTTATTTGCCCCACCATCACTTCACAGAGAGCACAGCAAGGAGCCAAGGTGATGGACAGGTCTTTGTTCCTGAGCAGTTTCCTACTGATATGGTATAGCTTGCCAAGCTTCCTGCCTTTCCAAGAAGTACAACACAAAGTTTTACCTCTGGTTTTCTCTTTCTACCTTCTCATCACCATCACAATCCACAAGTAACACTGAGCACACATCCCAGCCCACATGACTCAGCTGCCAGACCAACTTTTCAGGCATTTAGCTCTCGCTTTCAGGCATTAAGTCCTTACAAGAAGCTTTTGATCACCAATAAGGAAATTGCAAAGGGCAGATCTAAAAAATGAGAATTACAAGGTGAATTTAAGGGACGGAAAAGATTTGTACCTGGAATGCTTTTTCCTTTATGAGCTCCTGGAAGCGTGCTTGCTTCCACAAACACAGGCTGGCCCTTCTGGAGTTCAGGGAGGGGCAGGACAGGGAGCTCCAGGCTAGGGCAGTTTTGTCCTCCTCACACAGGACCCCCCGAGCTTCCAAGCTCAGTCGAGGCACGAGGTGCTGCAGCTGGAACAAAGACACAGCTCCCTGCATGTGGCTGTCACACCAACAGGCCCAGAGCCACCTCTGGTTGTGGAACTGCCAAACCAGCAGATACACCAAGTGGTAAGAGGGGAGGGCACAGAGATGCATTTCTATATTGTTTTCTTGGTGTAAGTTGTGTTTGCCCAGGGGCCCTGCAGTAGGAAATTGGGCTGAGACTGAACGTCCTCATAGATAATGGCAACGCTTTCTCCCTTTTACCTTTTTAATCAGGCCAGGAGGAATCAAGGCACAAAACTCTTCATGGGAACAGGATGAAAACCTGCACATTACGTAAGTTGCTGCTGCAGTGCAAAACCTGAGAGAGAAAAAGAAAGAATTCCATTATCTGGTTGGTTCAGTCCCCTCCACATGCTCTGGAAATCCTCCATGGGAGCTTTCCCAGGATCTCCAAAACCCTCCAGCTGGGGAAGCAAGGAGGTGGTGGATTCACCATCTCACCTCATGCAGAAGGCAAATGACTCTTCAGTCCTGCACATGAGCAAGCAGGTCCAGTACTCAGACACGGAAAGGGCCTTCCCAGGAACAGGCTGGGAAACCCCCAAATTGGCTTCCACTCCAGGAATTAAAGCTCTGGATTCACTCAAGTGAATCACAAAAGCTGCTAGCCCTAAAATGTGAGCATCAGTCAGGGAAGGACCCTGAAAGGCAAAATTAAATAAAGAATGAAAGAAAGACATTTTGTTTGCAACTTGGTAACATTTCATTTATAGTATTTTAACATTTTGTCTCGTTGTTAACATTTCATTTGTACCACTTTCATGTTTCATTTCTTGCACTTTAACACTTCACTTTGGTCATTGTAACATTCCTTCTGCACTGAAACAGCCTTTCTCACAGAAAAAGCTCTGAATTAATGAAGCAGCAGAATGTTGTTGCTTCTGCCCAGTGACCAACCAGTGCAGCAACACCAACTGAGCAGAGGAGAGAACCTGCAGCAGAACTGGAGGTTTCTGTAACACAGCGGCTTGAAGCAACACGCTGTAAATTCAGGGTCTGGGATTCTCAAGGCTTTTTATCTTCTCTGACAGCCAGTTTGGTCTATCAGCCTTTTAGTTTCACCCTTGCAATATCAAAGGGTAGAGGAAATAAACCAAACAGCTCTTTAATCAGAAAACCATGCACTGCTGCAGCCTGGATTTGGGAGGTTTGTTTTATTTTTAAGTCTTTACAACTGAATTATTTGATGTGGAAGCTTAGGAATGAAGCATTCTACTCTTTTTGTTTTGTCTCATTCCTAAATTTGCCCATTTTAGCTTCTGTTAAAATGTGTCTAGAATGCATTAACCTTCCACAGCAGTGTTTCTGTAGGAAAACATCCACCTCACGTTCCTGTGGGCAGCTCCATGCTATTTAACCAAAACGGGATTATATTTGGAAGCCTGGAGGCCAGTGGAGTCCCTCCACAGTGCAGGCCAGGCAAGTCCATGCCCCCCAGCCCAGGAAACGGAGCAGGATGGTCCTCAGCACACTATAACCACAGGATTCCTGGCTGGGAAGCTGACCTGATGATAAATAAGCTGGCAGAGCCTGGCCAGAAGTGCAGGTAAGAGATTCCTGTGTCCACACATCATCTTCACCAACAAGGAGAGGCATGGGCCCTGCCTGCAGAAGGTAAAACCATAGACTCATTTTATTTATCCCCAGTGCAGGAAGAGGTGATTAAAAACGCTTGAACACCCTGAAGCTGAGCCATCCTTGTCTGTAAACACACCACAATTATCATTCCATTCACTGGCTCGAAGGAAGGGGCACCTCTGGGGTACCAGAGCAGAGAACCCCTACAGATATGACCCCCACCAGTGCCCTGCCTCACATACTTGGTAATATCCCAAATACTTGTCCTCATCTCAGAAGGCCAAAGTGGCCTCTGAGGTGACGAGAAGGGGAGGAGGAGCTCCCTGGGGCACAGCCCCAGCACAAGGTACACAGAGGCAGAGCAATAAATGGGATCAAGAACAAAGCAAAAAGGAGCTGGTATCACAACGTCCTGCTGCAAAGCAGAGGAAGGCAGGGAGGGAGTTTCCCACCCAGCTCACAGAGGAGATCAGGTAGGAATTGGGTTAGAGACGATTTCCTGGGACTCTTGTTTATCACAGCGACTTCCCAGCACAGGTTTTTAGCACTGATTCATCTGCTCCAGGGCAAAGCAGTGTAAAAGAGGGAAGGATGCCCTGGCTGCCAGCTGCCCTCCGGAGAGCAGCCCCAGCAGCTGGGATCCCAGCCAGCTCTTCAGCACGCTGCTGTTTCCCAGCAAAGTGATTTTCCACTGACATGTTGCCCATAATGTTTACAGACTCTGCTACATCACAAAGAACGTGGCTATCACCAGTTCTTCCAGGGGCAGAGCAGTGCTGCCTCTCCCTCCTCAGCCAGGCCAGAATCAAATGAGTCCCTGCCAGGGGGAAGTAATTCCAGGACAGAAAGGGTTTGCTTCATTGCCATCCCCCACCGCCGAGCTGCAGACACCTGGCCGAGCTCGTTGTGTTTGTGGGGAGTGTTTAAACCTTGTCAGGAAGCACAAAGCAGGGTCAAAGGCCACTTCTCTGAAGGGTTCAGTAACAACAAAGGAAAAACATGTTTTATTTACTCAAATACTTCAAAGTGCATTAGTTCTCAGAGTGCAGCAGCTCTGAGTGAAGCAGCCTACAGCTGCCAGCCTGGCACAGTGGGAATGAACAGCCAAAGTCCACCCTCATCCGTGGACAAGTGTCAGAATTCTGGTGTATCAGCCAGTTCTGATTTCCCTACTCTTTGACTCACATCTTACCTGTCAGGAGGGTTAAAAGAGGAAGCAGCTATTAGGGTTTGGCAGAATGATGTCAGCAGAAGATCAACAACCTGAAATAAAAACCACCAGGAATAAACCTGGAATAAAAACCACACTGCTAATTCCTGCTTGTCAGGCTGGATATCTAAACCTGGTTTTCTGCTTTGTATATATTATGGTCTCCTGACATTCAAACAAGGAGCCACATTGGTTAATGAGATTCACTCCAAGTTGTACAGATCCACTGTACACTAAGGACGGAAAATTAAGCCCATAACAGCGCAGGAATGATCCCAGCACACAACAAACACCTAGACAAGGCTGCTGAGGGAAGGCTTGCTCATGACAGGACTGCTCTGCCAGAACGTATCTCTAGATCTCCTCCTCCAGCAACTTCCAGGAGGTCAAAACACATGAATAGTCTGTGCAGGGCAGGACAAGGGAGACAAAAGGAGAAGTGCATTTCCTGTTGTCTGCAGACAAAGCAGCCTTTCACACCTACCATCCAGATGCATTTTTCCCAGCCCCACTGTTCTCACCCCAAGCCAGATGGTACTCACGCTCTGCTGGCAGGGTTCCAGCCTGGGGGCAGGAATGGAGACTGGGATTGGAGAATTCAAGGGAGCAGCTTCATCCTCATCACTGCTGTCACCCAGGACACTCCGGAGTCTGTCTGAAATCACGGCAACCTGTGCCGGCACATCTGTGAGGAGGGAACAGGGGAGAGAGGAACCAGGAGAGCAGGCATGAAACAGTTACAGCCCCCACAGCAGCAAGAAGAACGAGTGAAAGATATACTTTAATTGATCAGAGCCCAGAGTACGTTAGGGAAAACTTTAGTGAGCAAAAAATGTTAGCAAGGACTGAGTGATCACAGTACTTTTCCCCCAGTACTGTTGCCAACACCGCAGGAAGAGTTTTTCACACCAGAAAGGAAACAGCTTTGCAAAAGGGGCCCAGGTCACCAGGGGAGCCCCAGGAGTGGGGCCGCAGAGATCGGTGTGGCACCAAGTGATCGTCACAAAGTCCCAACTTTAGCACAGGGAATACATCAGACATTAAAATATATGTGTTTATTTGTCAGCTCTGAAGGATTTCCAGCTTCAGGCAGCAGTGGCAGTAACTCCTGCCGTGGCTTTGGCCAGCATTAGCCACACTTCATTCAGGCAGCTTTCGGAACAGAGAAAGACGGGTAGCTGTAACTTGCCTCCCTCATACCTTTCCACTGAGCCTGGTCCACAACCAGCTTCTTGAGCTCAGCCAGCTCAGCCTTCAGCTGCTCAACAGGCTCTTTGGAATGGCTGGGTTCTGCTTTGGAGTCATCTAGACAAGGAAGAGAGGAAATTCATTCAGCAATCTCTGTGTGCACCATCTGTAAAAGCAGAATTTACTTTTCCTGAAGCTCTAACAAACCCCCAAACTGTCAATCTGCCACGCACACCGCTTTGGTTTTACCTTCAGGATGTGCTATTTAATTAATAATTGATGGGTTTGTGCCTACTTGCAGAGAGGAATTCAGTTTTTAAAGGCAAGAGCCAAAAAAAGTTCTGCTTTCAGAGTTTTCTTTCTCCTTCTCTTTAGCTCTGCCCTTCACAGACACATTTGCTGCCCTCAAAAGACGGGAACGAGACTCAAAGTGCAGAGACAGACATTACAGCATGGATACATCATCAGCTTCTCCTCAAGCCAACATCATGCACTTCTCCAGATGCTATATGACTCTGTTCTTTTGGTTTAAAAGGAATACAAGGAAATTCCTTTAACCACTAGAAAGAGATGCCACCAGCAACTGCCACAGCCCCAAAACCCACCCAGAGTTCATTAGTCAGGAACAGCTTCTTATAGGAGGGCCAGGAATAAATCACCCAGGAACAGGAACAGCAAATAACAAAGGCTGAAATTAACACTGGTTGTACACACACTGTAAAATCAGGCGTTAGGAGACCACTGAGTCACCCGTGTGTGCCAGAGGGAGCACTGGCAGACAGGGTTTGGGGCTGCCCAGCGCTCAGTCCTGCCCTAAATCCAGGCTCTGCGCCGAGCCCGGGGATGGAGCAGGGAGCAGGGCACGGGCTCAAGCTGAGCAGGAGGCCGGCACTCGGCTCGGGCTGTGCCGCTAGAGGTCAGTGGAACTCCGGGAGCCCTGCGGATCCTGCCGGGATGCTGCGGCTCCCCGGGCGGCCCGCAGGGAGCTCATCCCGCCGTTGCCAGGCCAACGTGGGCAGGCAGCCTGCTGCACATCTGCGGGGCCCGGGGACCCACGGGCTGTCACGCCTCCCCAGCCACGGCACCTCCACAAAGCCTCAAGGGCCCCGAGCAGGGCGGGGCTACGCATTTATCTCCATAGTCAAGAGTGTGAATCTGCAACTTATCCCCACCACGCTCTGGGAACGATCTCTGTTCCCCAGCCCGACCTTTTCATGCGATATAAAACATTTGAAGGTGTGTTACAAACACCCGCTGGCCGACAGAGAGGGCAGAGCTCATTAAATACCCATTACACTGACACAGTAACGCTGCAGGGCCCTCCCACCCAAACACCTATAAAACCAGGAGCTGCAATCGTTTCCCAGCCCCTCCTGCTCCCCAGATCTCCCTAATCCTCTCTTAAAAGAGGATGCCAGGAGCTCAGACAGCACCAGTGCCAGGGCACAGGGGATCAGCAGAGCAGCTTCCCTGCAGAGCAGCTTCCTGGGGCTGAGCAGCTCAGGCTGCAAACGCTGATTCATGGAGAGGTCTCAGAGGTGGAATTCAGCCAGCTCAGGCTCAGGCATCATCCGCAGCCTCAGCACAGCCAGAGCTCCCAGGGACTGCAAAACTCCCACCCAAGCAGGGCTGGCAGAGAAAGTCATTACAGGAGTAACGATTTAACACCTCGACACAACACAAAGAACATACACTTATATATGGCTGCACTAAGGACCTATCCAGCCACAAAGCTCTGAGAATTTTCAATTCACAGGGCATCAATGGAAAAATTAACCTTTCAAACTGATCCATAAGTATATGTTGTATTTTTTACCTTGTAACCTCTTCTCTTTCATAGCACAACAGGCTTGCAGGTACGTGGAGTACAAGTTTGAGGGTATTTTATCAGCTCTGCAATAATAAAAAAGAAGAGATTTATCATCCTGTATAACCACACACTGCAGCTTTATTAAATATAAGCAAAAACAACAGCTCTGCTATGAAATGTAATTAGAGGAGCTCTGAAGCATAAAGAGCATCTGAAATACATTTTAATCATCTGACATGAGGGGTAGAGATTTCTATCCAAGGCTTTCACAGCAAGTATTGCACACATGTAACACACACAAAAACAATACTATATATGTTATTAATTCATGCTTGAATGCCTATTTCATATCTAGTAGGTGTCTAAGATCTCCTTTAGACTGTGAGCTGTGAGATGCAGCATTCACACATGTACAACAGGAATGTGCTGAGCCCAAGATGTGACCTCTCTGTGCTGGGCAGGCACTTGGTGCTACAAACACAACCCAGGAGGCTCCCTGGAACTCAGCTGCTTCTCTTACAACTTTAATTTCACAAAATGATCCAGTCTTTAATTTTAGAGCCAGACTGGAATGACAAGGCAGGACCAAGCACTTCATTAGCAGGCAGCGTTGCAAACATTTTTCCTTCATGAGAGGTTACAGAGGAACTACTGGATGTAAAGTAAAGCTGTTTCTGCAATGCAGAAAAGCACATTTAAACATGCATGCAGGGCAAGCTCGAATCCTGAGAGGGGCTGTGTCCTCCTGGGGCACCATCCTGGTGTCCCTTGAGCACTAACAGACATTTAAGTTTCATCTTCCACTCCTCCCACATCCTCTCCCAAAGAGGCTTTCACAGGGGGGGCTCATATTCCTGGGGAAATTTTATACTCATCTACATCCTCCAAAATTTGCATAAAAATAGAGCTGGCTTGGAGCCAGAGGGACTCCTAGATAATGACTTCACAGTGGCCAGAGGACTAATTACAGACCTGAAGACTACAAAGATCAGCTTCCCCATCCACAACCCGCAAGCCACAGGCCTGGGCCACAAAGCCCTGCCAAGAGGTTGGTTGGACCCAGGGTGTCACAGCCTCTGATAATCTGATATCAAGTGTCCTGAAAAGAAAGCCCATCAGCACAGAAAATGACACTGGGAAGTCTCAATACCTCTTCAGAGAGTCTATAAAAGCCATGTGTACATCTGGGGTTTTAGGGAGCTGCAACAGAGAAAGAGACAGGTTAAGACAAATCACCCGTGTACAAACACACAGCTCATGGGAGGGGAAAAAATAAAGCCAAATACTGACCACACGTGGCCTGAGCAAAGCAGGAAGGAACCAGGAAATGTAATATGGTCGCCTGAAAATACTGACAGAACAAACAGAGCGAAATATTAACACCACCAAAGCTCCAAAGTGCCATCTCCTTACCTCAGCAATTAATTTGGCTCCTTCAAGTATGAAATATTCATGGCAATGTGAATAACCACAGACAAACCAGGTTCAGGTTAGCCAATGCTTATTAATTTCTTTTACTTTGCTTTTTATTATAACAATTTTGGATCCCTCTTGAAAGGGTGCACGTGCCTTTTCACTCTCCCCACAAATATTCTCTAGTAAGATGACTACTGAGGAAGTGGGAAGAGCTTCCCCGAGCCTCCTTTGCTCACATCCTCAATTATTCTTGTTTCCTTATTTGGATTTGGACTCAGCTTTTATTGTTACACCTAAACCCAAGCAGAGTTGACCAGCACACAGTACCTGGCTTCTATCACAGATGTTGGGATCTTCCTCGTGGTTTCAAATATCTGAAGGGCCTTTTCAACATCACGGAGTGCCTGGCCCTGGGGCTGCCCCACCCAGAGAAGGAGACAAAGATGCTGTGAGAAACCAAGGGTGATGACAAACTTCCCTTTTTTGCTCTGAATTTGGTTTATTGCGATTCTATTTCAGTTGTACATGTGGAATTAAGACCCATCATCTCCACTTCCAGCCTGTGCCTGCAGCCAGAGGGACTGACACTCTGAGTTTTTCTTGTCTGAGCCAGAACACACCTCAAACTGCAAGGAGTTTCTCTACTGACAAACAGATCAGACTTGGAAAAATGAAATTAAATCTTCTCTTGTGACTGTCAGTTCATCACAGGACTGGATTTCTTGCAGTACATTCCACTGCCCTGTCTCCAGCCTGTATTTCATGTACTGACTGACTGTGTGAGGCCTCTCATGGAGGAAGGAATAATAAAGCCAAACACTTCCTTATAAATTGCTGTTGTTACCCCAAATTTACCAGGAACCACAGTGTGAAGCTGCAGACTGTAGGTTCCATCCCCATGTCTGCTTTGAATATCCACACTTGGGTACAATACCACACAGATAAGGTGCTCTATGGAAAAGAATCAAGATGCCCATAAAATGTTACTCCAGTTTTTATGAAATCGGGGAGATCCTGTTTCTGGCTTACAGCTGGAGACCTGGCAGCATGGTCCAGCTGGGAATGGCAGGGGGTTGGTAACCTAAGTGCTTTTCCAGAGGAAAATGATGAGAAAACTGATGAGAAAACTGGGAGACAGAGCAGCAGTACCTGCACAGCCTCGTCGGTGGAAGACAGGTCTTCATAGAGCCCCATGTCCTCTATGGCCACCTGTGTGAGGTTACAGAGATGCAGGTGGTCACACAGCAGGGTCTGACAGACACAGAGGGAATCCTTCTCAAGAGAGACCATTTCCACTGACCTTGAGGTCGGCCAGTCGGGTCTTAGCCAGGGTGATGTACTCGAAGAGCAGCGACCGGTACTTCGTTGGCACAAAAGGTGGGTACATTATGTGGACCTGAAATAGGAAAACCATAACCAGATTTGCCATTTTCACAGGAAATCAGTGTAAAATTCTGACTTTTTACAGTCATTTACCCCAAATATTCCCCAAAGAAGGCATTATTGCTTGGTTTAGGATAAACCATTTTCATGGCAACTGGCACATAATTCTTCACAACAACAACAAATAAAGAAAATCACTGAAGTGCTTAAACTTAATTCCATGAAAGGAATTCTCCTTGTCAATAAATAAAATAATCTTGTCCTTCCTTATTTCAGGAAGAAAAGGGTTTGAATAATGTATCAGAAGTAATTCAATTACTATAACAGCATCAAAAATGAGCTGAGCCTACTCAAAGGCACCAGGACAGTCGCTTTGGGGCAGCTCAGGATGTGAAAATCCTCTGTCAGCTCCTCCTCACCTTCAAGTACGGGGCAGCTTCAAAGGGCACCAGCTCTGACAGGAACTCAAAGAGGAAGACCAGAGCTTTCTTACTGCTCCCATGGTGGCCACCAGCATTCCCAAAGGAGGCCTGAAACGGAGAAAAAAGACAAGACAGCCTTTCAGCGTGGAGAGAATCCTCATCCCAGCAGTGCCGGAAGAGCACACAAATCCCAGACATCCCATTTCTGTCAGGGGAATCTTTCTGGAGAAAAGCCTCCAGAGAAAGTTTGTAGGATCCCAGAATGGTTTGGGTTGGAAGGGATCTTAAAGACCATCTAGACCCAATCCCTGCCATGGGCAGGGACACCTTCCACCAGCCCAGGTTGCTCCAAGCCCTGGCCAACCTGCCCTTGGACACTCCCAGGGTTGGGGCAGCCACAGCTTCTCTGGGCAACCTGTGCCAGGGCCTGCCCACCCTCACAGCCAAGAATTCCTTCCCAATATCCCATCTAACCCTGCCCTCTGGCAGTGGGAAGCCATTCCCCCCCTTGTCCTGTCCCTCCATGCCTTGTCCCCCGTCCCTCTCCAGCTCTCCTGGAGCCCCTTTAGGCCCTGGAAGGGGCTCTCAGGTCTCCCTGGAGCCTTCTCTTCCCCAGGTGAGCCCCCCCAGCTCTCCCAGCCTGGCTCCAGAGCAGAGGGACTCCAGCCCTTGGAGCACAGGGACTTGCAGAAGTCTCTACAGAAGTTTGCTGCCACAAGAACTCTCAGAGTTTAAACAAGGCAACACCAAGATGCACCAAAGGATTGAGATTCATAAGGAAAACACAAACCTGCAGGTTTCTACACAGGTTTATCTGGGCATTCCAAGGAAAATAACCAGTCTGAGACAGAACACCACCAGGTTACCTTTTGATACCTCATGAACACTCTATCAGCCAAAGCTGAGCTTGGATTTGCAAGCTCATACAAAGGAATTTCCAGGTTGAATTTACATGGAGATTTGCATCCCTAAAATACCCACCTGTTTACAATTAAAAACAACAATTATCTCTAAGGTCACACACACAGCAATTGCAGCTGCATGCAAACCTCCAGGAAACAGGAATGCTTCCTGTGCCACAACCCACCACTTATGCAATAACAACAGTGCTGGTTATCAAGATACTGAATCCATCCAAGATGATGACTATAACAGGAATTACATGTCTGCATTCCTAACAAATAACCAGAGCAGGCAAGGTGGACTTGAAAGATGAAAGGAGGGAAGACTGGGGAAAGCCAAATAAATTTATTCTTTGCAGACACAAAAGCAGTAATAAATATTCAATTATTCCCAATCAATCCAATTCCATATCAATGCAATCACTTGTTACTCTTTCTTCTTTTTTTTCTTTTTTCCCCCCCCCTTTCCCATTCCTGGCTATCCTGTCTGGAACAAGGCTTTCTCCATGCAGCAGGGCATTCCTTGTGCACATTTCCTCACACAATTAAAACAAAGCTCACCAGTCAGGCCTCATTTGATCTTACCTTAAACCACTCAGGGTAAGGCATGAAGACAGCAGGGCCCTCCAGAGCAGCCTGACGAGCGATCAGGAAGGCAGTGATCATATTTTCCATGTCATAATTCCCAAAGGCCTTTAGCAGGAGATGGCTCAGTAGATCTAGGAACATAAAACAATAACCTCACACTTTGCTCTTGACAATGGTGCTGTAATTTTCAACAGTAAATGAAGACAAATGTCTGTGATAAAACATGAGGCAGGATGTGTATTGCAGCCTGGGGAACCTTTGGGATCTGATTTAATTTTCTCATGGACTGTCGACAGTCAAACACTCTCGGACTCCCTGCAGGAATTGCAGGGAGTCCAGCACTGGGATAATCAGTAAGGAACTCTCACAAACAAGCTCTGCTAGTAAAGGTGAGCCAGAACTAAGCTTCAGTAATCACTACACCAATTAATAATGAATGTAATTATCAAATAACCACCGTGAGCTGTACACAAAGTTTGAGAAGTGGCAGGCATGAGGAGTGGCATTCATATCACTGCTGACATGGAATGTCTGAGAGGAAAAGCAGATGTTCAGCTGTTCTTTTCCATGCCAGGAATGCTGGGCAGCACCCATGGATGGCTCCCCTGTTCCCTACCAGAGCAGCACAGGCACTGCCCAGCCTGGCAGTGCCCACATACCCTTGAAGAGCTGCTCAGCCTCAGCCTGACACACCACCAGTGTGGAGACACAGGACAGGACGTGCTGCCAGTTCACCTCGTGGGTCTCCAGGACTTGCTGCAGCTGGCAGATGGATTCCTTTGCACTGAATGCCACCAGCAGCTGGAAGAGTGATGGCAATTCCTGTTAGCTGGACATACAGCCACATGAAAGAGGGAGACACAGACAAGACTGACTTTTCTGTGTCAGAAAAGATGGCACAGACAAGATGGTTTTTCTGTGACTTTCTCAAGCTGTCCTGCAGCTTTTGCATCAGCCTTCCAGGCCCAGAGATCAGCCTGGCTTGGAACCAGCACTGGCTACAGTAAACAGTAATTCCAATTCACTCAGAACTCATGTCATATTCTGTAACACTGGAAACTCACATTCCAAAACAGCATCTTCGTTCTCATTAAGAGTTTAGGACAAACAAAAAACCCTGTAGTTTTTTTCCTTCATGATTCCTCCTGCCTACAGTTTCTGGCAGCTGTTTTGGATCCTGTGACTGGAACACTGCACTAATTTTCACCAATCTCATTTCAGTGAATGGAAACCCAACACAATGAAGTTCTCTCCGTGACCCCAGGCAGACATACTTTGCGATACAGGGCAGTGAGCAGGGAAGAAGTTCTGGTAAAGCTCCACTCTTTCTGCATCTGGATGGCATCAGACACTGCACCCAGAAAAAGAAAACTTCAGCAACAGGTTTTAAAATACACCCAAAATGCAGAAATTGACCACAGCAGGTGTCCCTTTGGCAGCCAGACACAAAAACTGCCCACTCTCTCTCCCATTTGTTTTTGGATCACTGACTGTGGCACGAGGACTGTGCCATTCCACTGGGGCACTGTCATCCCAGTGCTGTTTTCATGACCACACACACGTAGGCTGACATGGCACATGCACAGAGATCCAGAAAGGAATCAGCTTTTCCCTCATTAACCTCTCTCATCTGGAAGCCAGCAATGACACAGCTCTCCCACACAACAGGCAAGCAGCTCCAGATCACAGCTCACGGGGATTTTATAGCTCAAACATGTTTCTTCCTAAAAACAACAAGCTTCAAATTACTGATCAGGGATTAGAACCTTCCTGCCTTACTCTCTCATCTACCAAAGCACTCATGTCGTGCATGTAAACCCAGCACGTGGGGCCAGCCTGGTTTATCCCCAGGCTCTCACTGCAGCATCCCCTCTCCCACCCAGCTTCTTCTTTGCCCAGAACTCTTCCCAGAGGCCAGAGCTCTCCCATGGCTGCTATTAGATGTTATTCCAAAACTCTGTGCATGAGCCCTTGGCTGAAGCCCTGTTTGAATTTTTCTCCTGATCTATGACCCTCTAAAAGCCCAGATGATTTTTTTTGTCTGATCTGGCACCCCGATTATATGGACCTGAGAAGGAGCTAGGGAGACAGGCAGTTTTTCTGGCTCTGGGTCCTCCAGGCTGGACCCCACACAGCAAGGCCTGGGTGGGATGGAGCTCCAGACGCTCCTGGAGACACTTCTCCCCACCCATTCCTACCTTTCAGCACTGGGTTGTAGGTGAGAACCTCGGTGAGGGTGTGTCTGAAAAACTGCCGCACGGCATCCGGGTGAGCCACGCTTCCATAAACTGACACACTGAACACATTCAGCCTGCAAAGGACAAGGAAATAGCAGAAACAAGGCCAGGAAGTATGATCAGCCAGGTACTGATTAAATAGCATCAACCAGGTACTGATTAAATATTATCCATTAATCAGTTGCTGATTAAACGTGATCGACCAGGTGCTGCTTAGTGTGAACAGCTTATTTTTATTCTACATCCACATTCTCAAATTGCCACATAGTTTTTGTATGCACTTTTTCTTAAAAAGTCCAAGGGCTACTCAACACTGTGTACACATCAGATTTACAAATGTGAGTCTAATTTATCTCCCTGCACAGGACTGAAGGTGGCATGTACAAAGCAGTTAAACAGAACAGGTTTGGAAGCAGGAATTGGAGGTGATGGCACGTTCCAGGAGCAGTGAGAATACTTGATGGGGAGTTTCCTGCATGCCAGGAGGGAGCTCCAAGGCTGGTTCCAGCCATGCCAGAACCCCCTTTCCAACCTGGCCCTTATCTTCTTACACGCACTTTCGTCTGCACATGTTTTATTAGAGGAGAATACCAAAGACAAGCAGCACTGGGAAGGGTGGGGGGTGTGTAAATAAGTGAAAAACACTCCCAACATTCCCCCTACTTCAGTAACAAGTGTAACAGTCAATAAAAACCTACTCCTGACACTATTTGGAGCATTTCTTACCAGAACCTCACAGCTTGCAACGTGGAAACATCTTCCTGCTTCTCTCTACCAACAGCATCAAGCACCCCTGTATGCCAAAACACACAAAAGCACAATGAGAAATGGATATGAAAGGAACTGTGACACTAAACACCACAGAGGAACTAACAGGAATGAGACATTTGTGCATCTTTTCAAAGGTGACTCTGTCAGGGAAGTGTGCAGAAGTCATTCAGCAGCATTAAATTCTTACCAAATTTTTTCCAAAGGCACACAGAGACTCAGAAATTATTACCACTGACCTTGGACCAATTTAAAAGCATTTCCAAGAATCTGCTAATAATGAAGCCATCTAAAAATGCACATAAATGAGTATGTAATTTCCAAGCCCAAACCTAAGAGTGCTGTGCATCTGTGTGAGAACTGTGAGGCTGCAGGAGAGGAAAGCCTGTCTGGAGGCAGGGATTTGCACAAAGCTGAATTAACCAGCCTGGGAACTCCAGTCCAAACAAAGAGCAGGCTGGGGGAGGGCCACACATTTGTAATGTTCCATTTGCTGAGCAGAAATTCCTTTAAAAGCCAGATCTGCCCCAAAAGGACTGGCAGAGATCAAACAGGTTGGCAGCTTGCGCAGCTCCGTTGTCTTGACGATCAGCCCACACCGCTCAGAGCCCACAGACTGGAAGACCCTCTGCTTTGCAGCCTGCTGCAGCAGCACTTCTGCTCCCTGTGCCATCCTGCCTCGAAAACCCTCCTCGCTGAACAGCTAAAGGAGCCTGCTTTGTTTGTTAAAATCACTGAGTGAAGAGAAAAACCCTGCAATGGCAATTTACTGAGCAGGGGTAGTGAACCAGACCCGCCTCACATGCCTTTACAGGGCTGGGATGTAACAGTCTCCTCTCCTGCTGAGGAATACTTTAAGGTTAAGTAGGGGAGAATAAAGAAAAGGAGATAAACCCAGCTTATCTTCAGGCACAGCAGTTCAACACAGTCAGATCACCACTGCAAAGCACAGCCCTCCCATGCTACTCACAGCCTGTCCTTCTCCTCCTGTGAAGGTCTTCAGTGATAGGGAATTCTTTTACATAAAAAAACCCCAATGTTCTCCCAAAATTAATGAAGTAAAACGCCTCAAAGGTGACCCAAAAGTATAGACTAATAAAATCTCCTCTATGAAACTCGTGTAATACATTTTGCAGGCACACAGACCGCGAGTGTGGCAGTGCAGGCTGCGCAAACGGGAAGGTCAAATGAAGAGCAGGATGCAGCCTCCTGTCTGCCTGCCAACAGCCTGCTCCTCCTCCTTCAAAATCCCTGCTCCTCTGTTGAGAAGGGCTGCTGTTCAACTGTTAAAGGGCCATCCGAGATGAGATTCATATGTATTAAATAATAAAGCACTCCTCTTGCAGCTTTCCCTTTTTAGAAGCACTCACAAGGTCTGTGAGGATGCTGTGTGTACACACAGCTCTCCCTACAAGACCTGGGGCAAGGGATGGGGCTGGCAGTGCCCATAGGGAATGGCACAGGATGGAGGGGACAGCCCTGGTGGCATGCCCTAGGTTTGGGTCACCTTGGAGCAGAGCAAAAGCAGCAGCTTCTGCAGCAGCACTGAGCAGGAAACGTGCCAGCAAGGAAAGTGGCGGAGCACTGTCACTAAGGAGACGGGAGAGTGACAGCAGCTGTGCAGTCAGGTGACACTACCCAGGGGTGTGAGGGGTGTAAGGAAGGTGACAACAGCAGGTACAGCATCTCCCCGTGAAGATCAGCTGCGACACAAGACAAAAATAACCCCCTTGTGTGTTTAGTCTTCCCAGGTCAGGATTTGCATGTAAATCAGGCGCTGCTACACTTGAGCCCTCAGCAGTCAGGGCAGCTCAGGCCAAGGCAGGGGCGTTGTCAGTTCATAAGGGCTGCTTAAAGACTACACATCAACATTAGATGTCTTTGCTCAGCATGAAAAAATAGGTTCTACAAAACATTAAACTGCAGACCCAAACGGTGAGTCAGCAAAATTGCTTATAATGTTCTGAGTTCAAAGTTTAATTCACTAAGCATTAAAAAAGCAGCAAAGCCTAACCCCTCCGCTCCACCTGCTTCCCAGCAAACTGGTTAAAAATCAGGAAATCAGGCCAGGTATCTATCTGATGTCACAGCTGGGAGCATCAAAACAAAGTGGCATAAAAGGCAAGAAATTATCTGCAGTGTCTGGAGACTCTTTAAAGAGCGAAGGGAAAAGCAGAGGCAAATAAAATCAGTGGCATAAATATTATGCACAACAGCACAGACAAAGCAGCCAGGCAAAGGATTTCTCCTTAGGGATTCAACAGTGAACAAGGAACAGAAGTCTTGGAAACAGCAGAGGCTGCAGAAAGCCAGGGTCACAGCAATACTTACATGCCAGCATTCTCTGTAAGACAGCACGGCAGATCTGTTCAAAATTGACAAATTGAGGCATTTAGAGTTTCAAAGAGCTGCAGTTCTATGCAGAAAAGGTAAACTGACTCCAAGGAAGAATTTTGTCCCCTCTTAAAGCTTCACTTTGACCTCAGGCTCAGCAGTGGAACAGGTAAAATAGACAGAAGGGCAGCACTTCCCATCCTAACCAGCATTCCATGCCTCCCATTCAAATAGGAAAAACAGGGCAGTCAAGGTGAAAGGAAGTTTAAAAAGCCCTTGATGTGCCACCATGGATCAATTCTCCATACCAAGAGCATCTCTTCTGGCTTCACCATTTCCCCCACTCCAGCACCTGGACCACCACCTTTCCCTTGCTGTTCCAAGCTCTGATTTATTTCCACTCAGCAAGACCCAGAGATTCATAATGGAATTACTTTTTAAAGGCACTGTTTGTAACCAGGTTTATGTTGTCCTTACATAGGGGACCTTCTGGAATTCCACCTTCCTCCCCAGCTCCGAAGCTTGCTCAAAGCCATTCTGAAGGAGCACGACGGCAAAATCTGCAAACCAAGAATGGGTGTATCATCATCCCCCTGGCACACAGACCACCTGCTCTTTTCCCTCCCACCTCTCCCAACAGGGTCTGGAAAGCCTCCTTCACCACTCAGCAGCAATCATTTATTGTCTTGGAGTAAATTACTTGCAGGAAAAAGGATCCAGAACTTAAAGCATTATAAAGACTAAACAATTCACAGGTGTTAATCTCCGTGGCCACTGCAGAACTCAGAGGAGCTGGACCTCACCAGCTGCACTGTTCCACTGTCAGACTGTGTAGGGATTTTTCCCTAAATAAAATCAGAAAATAAGTAACATGAAATGACAGGGGGAGGATGGAACTGACAAATATTTGGGGTCCAAATTCTCTCTGACACTTTGCAGTGTATCCTACCTGGACACATTTTTATTCTGTTACTATAACTCTGAGGGATGGGAAAACTCAAACCACTTTCTAAGGGGGAAAAACTGCTGAATTTGCCAAATTATAAAAGATATATTCCCCTCACTGAAATAAGGTAAGAAAACACAAAGTGAGGCTTGTGTTTTCGAACCTCCAAGGTTTAGCCCCACACACAGATGAGGGACTTGCCTGAGAGAAGGTGCTGTGCCAGCTCCGTGTCCCCAGCAGGGATGTTCCCAGCCTGCTGGCAGAGCCCACAGAGGCCACGGCACAGCCACTCCACCACTGCAGGGCCTGCAGGGCCCCTGGAACACACAAAAACACCTTCACTTCAGTCCCTCCTGCTTCCTGTAGGGCTTGGTTCTCCCCACCACCACCCTCTGGGCTCAGGGAAGAGCCACCTGTGCACTCTGCCCTAAATGTGGCATTTCGTGTATTTAATTTGGACCAGCACATTTGCTTTACAAACAGTTGCTTTTTATATTATTTGCTTTATAAAAAGATTCCACAACACACACACGCAAAGGCAAAAACACGTGTGAAATTCTGCATCCAAATAGCGCCATGGGCAGGGACACTTTCCACTAGACCAGTTTGCTCCAAACCCCATCCAACCTGGCCTTCAACACTTACGGGGCAGGGCAGAAATTAAAAATACAATTCTTAGACTAACTATTGTCTGGAGATTAACTCTGCCAGACCAAAACTGCAAGGTTTTGTGAAAATGGAAGCACCCAACTGCTGCAGAGCAAGACTTCCCGAGTCCAGCAGCTCATTTGGTGGACATCAACAAGCCACTGCACCTAAACTGGGCTAATTATCCCAGAGTAACCTCCCAAACCCCCATTAACTCCTTAATCCTGCTAATCTGATCCCTTGCCAGCACCTGACTATATCCCTGGTCCAGAATACTCATGACTAATCCCTGATTATATTTCAATAGGCTTTAAGAGATTAAACACATCTGCAAAGCCACAGAGCTCTGCTCACCTCTCCAGCAGCTCCGCCAGTCCAGCGATGTCACTGCTGTGCAGGTGCCACACGGCTTCCAGCACTGGAGGCTCCTAAAGAGATGCCACCCTTGGGTCACAGGCTGCAGTTCACAGTTAACATTTGGCTGATGTAAATGTTATATAAAAAAATAAAGCTGAATCCCGGTTCTTCAAACTATCCAGAAGTTGTTAAAATTTAAACCTGATACCACTGGAAATAGCTGATGAGGAAAGATTGTGTTTGATTTTCCCTTCCTACAGAGTTTGGATGGTTTAGGGTTGTAGATGCATCAACATTTTAAATTTTCATGAACAAGTGATGAATATATCCATCTTTGTCCCCTGGAATAATGCTGCGTCTGCACATTCAATGGAGCAGTGGGTACTCCAGGAAGCAGGTAACACCACTGAGTTTCAGGTCTTGTTGATTCAGATCCAGATTAGAGAATTGTCTTTTAGTCTATTAACTGTTTATTAGTCTCTGTGGAAGGAGTTTGCTGCTCTCCAGTCTATATCCCAATACAGACTGGGATTGCAGGAGACTGCAGGAAGCGACACTGCACCTATCCAGGGAGAGAGGCCGATGGACACAGAGGAAAAATTAACAACTTTTGGCCAAAATCTGCACCAGGCATCGCTCCTGTGGGGATCAAATTGCTGCCCTGCAACATCCCTTCCAGCTCCTGCCTGGGACAGCATGTCCAGGAGAGTCCTGAGCCAGCAAAACACCACTGCAGGGTGCGCCTGGCAGGGAGAAGGTGCAGCGGCAGCTTCTGCTCATTCCAAACCTTCCCACCGCAAGAATGAGGTGCTTGAGAGCCTTGGGCACCGGGGAAAAGCCAAAGCCTCGGGAGCTTCCTTCAGCCCCCGGCAGCTGCCTTACACCCTGACCCCAAACTCGCCCACATACTTTGTCTTCACAACCTAATTCTTACTGTAACATCCTCAGTTACAGGGCAGCACTTATCTCCCATTTATCCCTGTCTGCCCCAGGACCAGGAGATCTTAATCAGCCTATGAAATACACAGGTTCTATTTTCAGCCCAGGAGCAGATATTTGAGCCCAGAGCACGGCCCTTTATCCTGGCAAATCAGCCTCTTTCTCCTTTCCCGCCAGAGCAGAGAGGAATCAGAACTGTCCTGCTCACAAAGGGCCCTGAACTCCCCTCAGAGAAACACTTGTCTTCACAAAACAAACCCAAATGAAATCAAGACATCCCATTTGTGAGGCAACACAACCTGTTATCTGCTCTCTCTCTTTCTCTGTGACTTCACTGTGGCTTATCACCATTCCCAGATAAGCAGGGTGGAGAACCGGGACAGCAGCCACAAGGGATATTGTTGGCAAAGCACAGGAAGGACTTTGGGACTGGCTCACCCCACAGCCAGCCAGGAGCTCCTGCACTGGACCTGGAGAGCTCCCCCAGCCAGCACTTGATCACCAAGGTGCTTCCAACCCTCCTTTGTGGCAGTTTCTAATAATTCACCTCATTCCAAACCCCAACCGAGTCCTGTGATAAAGCAAATCCCGCTGGCAGAGACAAGGAAGCTCCCACTGGAATTGCTTTAAAATAAACAAAACAAAAACCCCTCACATTTATAATTCAGATCACTCTTTTGGCAGGTCAGGAACACCACAGTCATTCTCAGGAATTCAGGGGTGCCACATCCCACAGATGAAATCTCAAGGTCTGTAACAGCACACTGTTACTCCATGAGTGATTACCTTCATTTTCCACATTTCTTGGCAGAACAGGGAACGACAGAACATGTTGTTTGCCAGCAAATCCTTCACTGTTTGAAGCAAGCAGGACAACCTCCTCTGGAATCACCCCGGAAATGAAGCAGAAACAATTCCCTTTGTGAACAATGGGTTCTTACAAAAATAATTTGTTGCTTTTCTCCAAATGCTGCTTTTTAAAGGGTCAAATGGTGGGGAGAATTCAGGAAAAAGGCATAAACATCTCATCTTATACATCTTGTACTTCTGCGAGTGAAGCGGACACATCAGTCAATAATTGTCCGCTCAAACCCTCTCTGTTTGGGGGCTTTATCAGAGCAGATAAACTGGGCTTAAAGTCAAGCCTAACATTGCCGTTCTCTTGATAGATTAAATTTAACCCTTGCCCCTTACTCTCTGGTCCGAGCTCAGCAGTGGCTGTGGGGAGGGGCTGGCAGGAGCCTGGCAGATCCGCTCCAGGTTGGCAACGGCGCTTTGGGCTGCCAAGGTCGCTGTGGGCACACCCAGTTTGGAGGCCTGCTCCTGCAGAACAGAGACTAAACACAGCAACAAGGCAGAAAGCTGTCAGCAGGGCAGGGAAAACGAAAACCTGACTGTGGATGGTGGGATGCTTTGGGCTGGAAGGGACCTCTGAAAGCCCTTCTCCTTCCGCCCCCTGCTCCAAGCCCCATCCAGCCTGGCCTTGGACACTTCCAAGACAGAATCTCAAGTCTCAAACCCCTTTCAGCACTTGTATCATCTCTTGCACCAGGCAAATCATTTTCATTTCCATGTGTCATTCCTTTACCACACAAAAAACAGCCACAGAGGTGCAAGGTCCCTGAGAAGCAGATTTTATTTTTTTTTGTTTTAGCCCTGTAACACTTTCAAATAATCAAAATATTCAAAGATCAGCCTTTGCCAGGGGTGTCATCACCAGGCAAGCAAGAAACAGGACCAGAACAATAAAAAGAAAGTAAACGTGGGGTTGCATTAAACAGGCAAAAATTCAGTATGCGAGGAACTCTTCCCCACATCTGTCCCCAGAAGATACTCACCAATAAATGACTCTGATACTCCCAGGTGCTCTGTGCCGTCCTGCACACCTGGCTTGGCTGAATCTCCCACCTGGAAGCCAAAAAACCCCTTAGATTTCTGTTACACACATTTGAAAACCTATTCCCTTTAAGGCTCTGGCACTGCTGGAGCAACTGAAGTTAACACTGAGCTCCCCCATGGGAATGGAAATCCATGGATTTCAGGGAGCCTTGCAACAGACATATGTATAGTTGTTGTCATTTTGTGCAGAAAACAAGGAGATACAGGTCCAAGTTCCTCATCCCCAGGCACCCAACAGCTCAGCAGCAGTGCCAGGAACAGAATTTCTGTAATTCCCATCTTTCAAGTCCTTTCTGTGAAGCCACACGGCCATAAATATTTGATGAAACACGTCCAATCCCGCTTTTCTTTTCACAAAGGCAAAGATCCTGAACTATGGGAAGTATTTGCAATGTCTGTTGCAGGTGTAAAAATCAAAAGCATGTGAGGAGAGGAAGAACACAGCCAAGTCCAAGCCGGAAGGTTGGCTCAAGTCTGGTTTGTCAAGAAGACAGTCACGTGAGTCATTAATGGTTGATCACTCAGAGAAAGCCCAAGTCTCTCCTGATTTTTTTCCCCCCTAGATTCACAAGGAGACAGTTCTGACTCCAAGAAAAACATGCTGGATTTCCCTTTGTCCCAAATCCAAACCACGCTTAATCGTTTTTAGTCTGTAAGTGTAAAACATAGAGGAAAAAAGGATAAAATAATCTCATTTTGACAACACAGACCTCCCAACTTCAGCTCACTCCTCCAGTGTTGGTTTTTCTTTCCATGTGTCATGAAAACTGTTTTCCTGGGACATTCACTGCAGAGCTGGTGGGACCCACCTCCAGCTGGGATCTCCCACCGTCCCAACTGGGATCTCCCACCATCCCAGCCAGTTCATGACCCCCCAAACCACCTTGCTCCTACCTCCAGGAGGAGGTCAGTCAGGTTCTGGTGGTGATCCAGCAGCTGCAGAGCTGCTTCCTGGAGGTCCACTCTGCTCCCAAAGGGGCTTTTCCGTTTCCTGGCTCTCCCTGCTGAGAAGTTTGGGTTTGTTTTATGGCCACAGCTTGTTCCCACAGCCCCCAGGGACACCTCCTGCTCCCTGCTGCTGGTGTATGAGGGCTGAGGGGGGTATGAGGGAAAAGAGGGGGGAGGGTGTGAAGGCTGAGGGGGATGTACGAGGTGAAGGAGAGGGGGCTGTACGAGGGCAGATGGGGTGAATGAGGGCAGAGAGGGGTGTGTGAGGGCAGAGGGGAGTGTGTGAGGGCAGAGGGGGCTGTGTGAGGGCAGAGCGGGGTGTGTGAGGGCAGAGGGGAGTGTGTGAGGGCAGAG
>JAWWEU010000020.1:19867648-19881820 GCA_035583155.1 Acropternis orthonyx
GGCAGCCACAGCTTCTCTGGGCACCCTGTGCCAGGGCCTGCCCACCCTCCCAGGGAAGGATTCCTTCCCAATATCCCCTCTATCCCTGCCCTCTGGCACTGGGAAGCCATTTCCCCTTGTCCTGTCATTCCATGCCCTTTTCCAAAGCCCCCCTCCCTCTTTTTTCTCAGCTCCCTCTAAGTGCTGGATGGCTGTGAGGTTTCACAGGGAGCACTGCAGAATTCCCAGCGGGATTTTCCCCTCTGATCCGATCCTTCCTGGCCATGAACCAGCACCGTGAGCTGCCGTGCCTGTGCCCTGCGGAGGGCTGGGAGCAGCAGTGTTGGCTCCCTGCGGGAAGGTGAACCCCGAGGGGGGATCCCCCCGGGCAGGAGCTGGCTCCTGTGGGATGGGTTGTTGGTGGCCCCGGCGGGGGTGGCCCAGCAGCACACAGTGCCAGGAACGCTTCCCGGCAGTGCCAGCGCCCTGGCATCCCACAGCCGCTGCCAGGGAGGCTGCGGGGAGACCCCACGGCACCGGCGCTGGGAGCCCTTGCCAGAGTCACATCCCTGAGGGGCTTTGCCCTGCCAGGGTGCCATCCTCCAGCTTGTGGCCGCCCCAGATTTTGGGATCCATCTCGGCTGGCCCGCACAAGCGTCCAGCTGGGAGCTTGGCATTCCAGTGTGCTCCCAAGGTGTATTTGCATGGACACTGGGGAGCTGTCTCAGAGTCAGTGTCCTGGGAACCTGGTGCCTCCTGACTGTGCCCCCGCTCCAGGGTGGGTGCAGGGTGGTGGGAAGGCAGCAGGATGAGGTTGGTGTTCTCTCAGGAAGATCCAAGTCCAGTCCCAGGGTGGGAGTTCATTGCCTCGGGACTGGCCGGTGCATTCCAGGGAATCAGAAAGCCTGGGAGCAGCACATGCTGTGGGACACTGGGTCAGGGGCTCTGGTTTGACCGAGGAAGGAAAGTCAGGGGACACCATTCCTGTGATGCAACCCTACAAGGGGACATTGGGAGGTGCAGTCAAGAGCTCATCACTGCCCAAGATCCCCATGGTGTTCCCTCGGTGTCCCCAGGGTCACCCAAGTGGCCTTGACATCTCTAAGGTGTCAGCAAGGCTGTTGTCAAGGTCCTTGAAATGTCCTCAAGGTCCCCAGGGTGTCCCCAAGGGTGACCTTAAGACCCTCATGATGTCCCCAAGGTCCTCAGTGTGTCCTGAGGTCTCCAGGGGTGTTCCAAATGCCTCCAGAGTGGTCCCCAAATGTCCCCAAGGTGTCCCTCAGACCACCTCCCACCACACCTGAGGCCAGCATGCAGCAGGAGCGAGCTGCCCAGCCAAATGCCCCCTCCTTCCATATTCCCAGTTTACTGCAGTATGGAAGTAAATCCAGAGGCACATCCACCCCACAAGTGCTCCGTGTGCTTTTTAAGGAAATGCTTTGCATAGGAGAGTTGAAACCCATGGGAATGGGTTATCCACAAGGAAGCACAGCACACAGCTGCAGGTGGCCAGGGAAAGGCTCTGCTCTCCATCCCGGATCCATGCCCATCTCATCCTGATTCAACACTGCAGCCGGGAATTCCAACCCGCCCATAGTACTCTGATACCATTTCTCCCCTTATTTCTTTCATTTTCAGTTCCATTTCCCTCATCCACACACACGCTTGGCTCCTGTTTGAGTTTTCCACGCCGGTAGCTTTTAATTACGCCGTGATTCCATATTAATTACAGATTTACCCAAAGCAAAGGGCCCCGTGCTTTGTCATGCAAGTGCCATGCCCTGGATCCTGCAGGGTGGGTTTATCCCGGCCTTCAAACGCCGCACGTCCTCCCCGCTCCCCTCCCCGCCGGTGCCGCCCCGGCTGTGCCCGGGGGCCATGGAAAGCTGGCACGGCACGGCACGGCACGGCCCTGCTTGGTGGGCTTTCCTCCCGGGCAGTCGCTTCCCCAGCAGGCTCCAAACCAGCTGATTACAGGGCGAACGTCGCATTCAAATCTCCCAAGCCAGACCCAGGTGTCGGCGTCCTAGCCAGGAGTTGCTCCAGGGGCTGGAGCTGCGTGTCATTCCGTGTGGATCCAGCTGAGGATGAAGCTGGCACTGTGCTCCCAGCTCCCTGTAACATTCTCCCCCACAGCCATGGTGCATTTGAGCAGTCCCAGAGATGCACGGACTCCTTGGATTAGCTGTATCCATCCTCCCCTTTCCCAAACCCCAGGGCACTGCACAGCACTGCATTTCCCAGTATTCCAGCTCCATTCTTCATTTCCTTCCCTAAAGATGGAGCTGGCACTGCTCAGGTTCTCTGGGATGGGCACTGAAGGGCATTTTTCCTCTATCCCAGCCTCTTTGCTGGAGGTCTCTGGCCCTGGAGCAGGTCTTTGGCTGTGTGGGATAGACAGAACCCATGTGCTTGCTCTATCCCTCTCCCAGCCCAGCTGGCACAGCTCTAAGATTGATCCCACTTTATGCTCATGAGTTAATGGAGCTGAGATGGAGTTTTACGCTCCTTCCATCATGGGAACGGGAAGCTCATCATGACAAGTGTTCATTTGCTCCCTCTGACCTTTCCCACGGACTGGCTGTCCTTTCTGTTCTTCCAGGACAATCCTGCCCTCCCCATGTGTCTGCAGGGATGGGCTGGTGCCCAAGGGTGATCCCACCATGCCATGCCTGCCTTTCCCACTGGCTGTGGGATTCTCCTTCCCTCTGGGGAGTTTTCCTATCCTAGCCTGGCCCATTCCCTCTCCATCCCAGCCTAGTGCCTGGGGTTCCCCCAGCACCCCACAGGGCAGGTGCCCCGTGGCAAGTGTTCCCATGGGTGTTGGCATCCTGCATTCCTGTCCTTGCTACCGCATTGTGTCCCCAGGTGACCCTGGTCCCAAGGTCTTTGTGTGTCTCCACCTGCTGCCCCACACGTGGCACGTTGGCTCCATGGTGGGGGAGCCAGACTTGGGGCCGAGCCATGTGCTGTGGCCACCCCGATCCTCTCAGAGTGCACAGGGGCTCTTGTGTCCCTTGTGGGGTGTCACTGCCCCGCACCCACCCTGGGCACTGCACCCCACGCCCGGGGCACCCACGCCCTGTGCCCTGTGCCCAGGTAACCCAGGGCAGCCACTCCCTGCTCCCAGTCCCGCAGTCAGGGCAGTGCACTGTACTGCACTGTACCGCGCCGTGCCGAGCTGTGCCATCCTGTCCTGAGCTGTGATGTGCTGAGCCGAGCTGTGCCATGCCATGCCAGGCAGTGCCACTCCCAGCCATGCCACACTGCACTGAGCTGTGCCGTGCCCGTGCCATGTTCTGCTGACCTATGCCAGACTATAACAACTGTGCCAGACATACCGAGCCGTGCCATACCGTACCGTGCCATGCCACACCGCACCATGCTGTGCCGTACAGTACCGAGTCGTGCCGTACCACACCGAGCCGTGCCACTCACACCGAGCTGTGCCATGCGTATCGAGCCGTGCCGTTCGGAGCCGTGCTGTACCGTAACGTCCCATGCTTGCACGGTACCGCACCGTGCCGTGCCGTACCACATCGTCCCGATCCGCCCGGTGCCCCCCGGCGGTGCCGGTGGCGGTGGCGGTGCGGTGGGCGGTGCCGGCGCGGTGGGCGGTGCCCGTGCCCGGTGTGCCCGCCCCCCCGCTCTCCCCGGTGTCGCGGGCGTGCCCGTTCGGGGGCGTGTCCCCGCGCGCCCCCGCCCCGCGTCCCCCGCCGCGCTCGGCGGTGCGGGATGGGGCGATGGCGCGGGCGGGCGCGGGGCCGCCGCGGGAGCTGTCCCTGGAGGAGGTGCTGAAGTGCTACGAGCAGCCGCTGAACGAGGAGCAGGCCTGGGCGCTCTGCTTCCAGGGCTGCCGCGCCGCCGCCGCCGCCCCCGTGGCCCCCGCGCCGCTCCGCACCGCCGACATCCGCCTCCGCGCCGACGGCTCCCTCCGCCTGCCCGCCCCGCCGCACGGTGAGCGCTCGGGGGGGGGCGGGACGGCGCCGCCGGCCGGGGCTGACCGGGGCTGACCGGGGCTTATCGGGGCTTGCCGGCACCGCCACTTGACGGGGCTTACTGGGGCTGACCGGGCCTGACCGGGGCTTACCGGGGTTTGCGGGCACCGCCACTTGCCGGGGCTTACACGGGCTGATCGGGGCTTACCGGGGTTTGCGGGCACCGCCACTTGCCGGGGCTTACCGGGGCACTTGCAGACACCGGGGCTTGGTGGCACCAGGAGTTACCGGCGCGGCGGTACCGGGGCGCCAGGGGTTACCGCGGCTTACCGGAGCTTACCGGGACCCGGGACGCCGGGGTCTAACGGCACTGGGGCTTACCAAGGCTTACCGGCAGCGGGAGCGAGGCGCCGGCACCGAGGCACCGGAGCTTACTGGCACTGGGACCCGGGCACCTGCGCTTGCCGGCACTGGGGCTTGTTGGCACCGGGGCTTACCGGCTCCAGGGCTTACCACGACAAGGAGCGGGGAGCTGGGACTTACCGGCACCGGGGCATAGCAGGAGCAGGGTCGGCCGGCACAGGGACTTACCAGCACCGGGACCCGGCATGTCGGAACTTACCGGCACCGGGGCTTGCTGGCACCGGGAGTGGGACACGGGGTTTACTGGCACCGGGGCTTGCTGGCACCGGGGCTTGCTGGCACCGGGAGCGGGACACGGGGCTTACTGGCAGAGACTTACCGGCACCAGCAGGGGGTGCTGCACCGGCGGCGGGGTCGCGGAGGGACCGGCGGTATCGGCAGCGGGGGGGGCACCCGCAGCAGTCCCGGCGGGAGGGACCGGCACCGGGGGGGGAAGGATCGGTACCGGGAGCGACGGGTGGGCAGGAGAAGCGACACCGGGAGAGGGGAACAAGAACAGAGGCACCGGCTACAGCGTAGCGGTGCGGGGGCAGCAGCGGAGGGACTGGGAGAGACTGTGAGGACGGGAGAGGGACGGTACCGGCACCGGGGGCCAGGCAGGCGGCAGAGGCAGGGATGGGGGTGAGTACCAAGTCCCGGCCCCGGCCAGGGGGACCGGCACCGGCGGAGGGGGTGGGCTGGTGACTCGGGGGTCCAGGACTGCTGTGGCACCGGCAATGGCACCGGCAGGGCCTCCTGGGCAACCCAGTGAAGCTGGACGTGGGTGTGGAGGCTGCAGGACACACGGCAAGGACAGACAGACGGACACGGGGACACCCACACGGCACATGCAGGGGACCCCGTCTTGCCCCAGCACCCCGTGGGATAGCCCCATCCCCGACCTTCAACCTCCGGGCCGTCCCTTCTCGGGCAGCCGGCACTGCCAGGCAGGCGGTGACGGTCCCGGGGTGTCACCAGGCTGGGCTGGCTGCCAGCTGTGACACCGGGTGGCTCAACGCCACGAGGAGCACCCGGAGCATGGCCAACACCTCCACCTGTCTCACCCCATGGCGAGGCCACCGGGGCCGGCACCTGGTGCCGCGGGGTCACCGTGTGGCCTTGGTGCCGGTGACCCGGCAGACACCGGGGTGTGTTGGGCATCTCTGTGCCCGAGGCGTGGACATGCAGAGGCACGGCACGTGCCAGTGGCAGCTGGGCATGGCGTGGTCACACCGGCTCCACTGGTCCTGCACAGGAATGGCCCCACGCCCTGCCCCGAGCCACTGCAGGGCTGGAGCTGGTGTCACCTGCCAGTGCCACCGTGACAGTGCTACCGTGTCACCTCCTGCTGCCAGGTCGCTTCTGTGCCAACATGAGGCATCTCCCCAGGGATGAACCAGGGCTCTTCACAGTGAAGCCCGAGGCTGAGAGGGCTCTGGGTGCCTCTGGGCACTGTTGCAGGTGGTGGCACCGGCCTGGCACGTGGCTTGGCAGCTCTCCCTGGCCACGGGGCTGGATCTAGGCTGGGTGAGCCGACAGCACCCTCTGGAGCCGCTCCAGTCCCCCATCTCGTGGAAACTGCCTCCTCAGTTGTGCCTCAGTGGCTGTAAGGAGCTGCTGGGACCCACTGCGCTCAGCCTGCTGGCTGGGCACCAACTCCCAGGGGATGGTGGCATCCCAAGGTCTGGCACTGAGGTGGGAATTGGGCATGGCTGAGGCAGATGGGCAGGTGATGGGTTTGTGTGTGGCACCATGGCCATAACTTGAGCTGCCCTTCCTGTCTGTTCCTGGCTGGCACACGACTGGCACATCCTTGCAGCTGCCGCATCGATCAGCTCAATGCAGAGCTAATGGTCAGGAAGCAGAGCCGGGAGCCCCAGGGACACTGCAGAGGCCACTTGTGTTCCTTGTCCTGCGGCTGGCAGGAGAGTTTGAGCTGTCCACAGGCATGTCCTGGGCTCTGTATGTGTCTGTGTGTGTGTGTGTGCTGTGCACCAGCTGTGACTGCCAGTCCTCAAGCTGCCAGTGCCCACACTGCTGGTGCCCGTGCTGCCAGTGCCCACACTGCTGGTGCCCACAGCCCAAAGAGGTGCAAGGGCATTTCCCCACAGTTGCAGAGCTCTCAGCTCACTCTAGCCCCGGAGGTGAGAGGTAAAGGGATGCCTGTGGCTCCCTGATGAGCTTCCTAGGAGGCTGCACTTGCACTGCTCTATGCCAGGGCTCATTGTCCCGGTGCCCACTGTCCCACAGAGACATGCCCTGGGACCAGAAAAGCATGGGAGCAGCCAGGGAGGGGGATTCCAGGTTGGGGTAGGAGCTGCTGGGGGTGGGATCCTCTCAGGGTGGATGTCCCACAGCCAGCCTGGGTGGGCACTACATGCCCAGGTGATGCTGGGTGGGATGCCCAGTGCGGGGCTGTGGGTGTCAGTGCTGACTCTGCCCTCCTCCCCCAGACGTGCCCGCGCTGCTGACACCCTCCGCCGAAGCCCAGGTACGTGGGGGACGGTGACCTGCCCTGTCTGCCATCGCAGCTCGGTGTGGGTGGGCACTGCTGCCTGCCCCCCTCACCCTACGGCCACGGGGCCTGGGATGGAACCCAGCACCGATGGGTGGGGGCCAGCTGGTGCCAGGGTGAATCCAGTGCCCAGCCCATGCCATCTCCGTAGATGGTGCAGTCGCTGGGCTTCGCCGTGTACCGGGCACTGGACTGGGGGCTGGACGAGAACGAGGAGCGGGAGCTGAGCCCGCGCCTGGAGCAGCTCATTGACCTGATGACCAACAGCGACTCGGAGGACAGCGGCTGTGCCACGGCCGACGAGGGCTATGGGGGGCAGGAGGAGGAGGAGGAGGGGGGCGAGGGCCCGCCGCGCGCCGTGCGCACCTTCGGGCAGGCCATGCGGTGCTGTGCCGCCCGCCTGGCCGACCCCGCCGGCGCCCCGGCACACTACCAGGCCGTGTGCCGCGCGCTCTTCGCCGAGACCGTGGAGCTCATGGCCTTCCTCGCCAAGATCCGCGATGCCAAGGAGGTGAGTGTGGGTGCCCACCGGCACCGCTGCCTGGCTGAGGAAACCACCCCTGGGGACAGGGCACTGGGGCGAGCCCCATGCTCCCTCTGCCCACCCCAGCAGGGCTGCCGGTGCCAGCGTTTGGCCATACACCCTCTCCCAGAGTGCTGTGCCAGCTGGGAATGGTGGTGTTTTGGGGTGCACCTCAGTGCTGCAGCCCCGTGACACGGTCCCAGTCGGACCCTCAGTGCCACCTGGGCAGGGTGACAGCATCTTGTGCCACAACAGCTGCTGCAGAAGCTGAAGGAGGATGAGGAAGAGCAGGAGCGGCCGGCGGCGGAGCTGGGCAGCCTGCGCAACACAGACTGGGTACGGCGGCACGGCCGGGCACGGGGGCCATGCCGGGGACGGGTGGGTGCTGATGCCGTGCCCGTGTGCCCGCCCAGGCCCGGCTGTGGGTGCAGCTGATGCGGGAGCTGCGGCACGGCGTGAAGCTGAAGAAGGTGCAGGAGAAGCAGTTCAACCCACTGCCCACCGAGTACCAGCTCACGCCCTTCGAGATGCTCATGCAGGACATCCGCGCCCGCAACTACAAACTCCGCAAGGTCATGGTGAGCACAGCCACCGTGCCAGCCCCTCACCCTCCATCCTGCCACCCCCCAGCCTGGCACTGACCCCCTGCCCTCCCCAGGTGGATGGAGACATCCCTCCCCGGGTGAAGAAGGATGCCCATGAGCTCATCCTCGACTTTATCCGCTCCCGGCCCCCCCTGAAGCAGGTGAGCACTGGCACTGGCCACCTCCCTGGTGGGTGCCACCCTCCTTGAGGGTGCCATCCCTGAGCCATGCCCACCACCTGAGGTCCTGTCCATGCATCCCACAGGCATCAGAACGACGGCTGCGGCCCCTGCCCCAGAAGCAGAGGACGCTCCACGAGAAGATCCTGGAGGAGATCAGGCAGGAGCGGAAGCTCCGGCCCGTGGAGCAGAAAGGTACCCCTGCCCCCTTGCTGCTGTGCCACACCAGCTCTGTGCCGATCCCCATGGCACTGAGCCAATCCCTCCACAGGGTACAGTTCCCTGCCCTGTATCCCTCACGCCTGTGCCGGCCGCCTGGCCTCCAGCTCCTGCCTCGAGCTCTCCCGGTGCCCGGCCAGCGCCATGCCCATGCGCCCGCGGCCACGCGTCCTCCTCAAGGCACCCACCCTGGCCGAGATGGAGGAGATGAACCTCTCCGAGGCAAGGGGGGACCCGTGGCGGCAGGGGGGACACGGGGGGTGCCAGGTCCTTGGGCTGACGCGGTGCCCACGGCCTTGCAGGAGGAGGACTCTCCGGGCACGGAGGTGCCGCTGAAGCGGGATCGCTCCTTCTCGGAGCAGGACCTGGCACAGCTGCAGAACCAGCTGGGGGGTGACCAGGCTGCCCCCCAGGACCCGGAGCCGCTGCAGCCTGAGCCCCGACCCCGCTCAGGTGCCACCACATCCCCATCCCCAGTGCCATGCCCTGTGGCAGAGGTGGCACCAGGTAATGTGACCTCGCCCTGCCCCTCCTTGCAGGCTCTGTCCCTGCCAGCTGCCACCGGCTGCCAGATGGCCCAGCACCGCCCCGGGCTGCCCTCGGAGCCGTGGAGGAGAGGCCAGAGGATGGATCCAGCGCTGCCCCCACCAGCTCCAAGCACCTCTGGCTGGTGGGTGCTGGGGACATGGGCTGGGGACACCACTCACGTAATGACCATGGCCACACAGCAGCTGGCACAAGGGCATATGGTGGCTGGGGAGTCCTCACACCAGGAATAACCTGCCCCAGGATGCTCTGCTCGTCTGGAGACTCTTCCCTTGGCACAGGGATGCTCCGGGCCATGCCCTGTGCTGGGGCTGATGTTCCTGTGTCCCACAGGAGTTCAGCCACCCCGTGGAGAGCCTGGCCCTGACCGTGGAGGAGATGATCAACGTGCGCAGGGTGCTGGTCAAGGCTGAGATGGAGAAGTTCCTGCAGAGCAAGGAGCTGTACAGCAGCCTTCGGAGAGGGAAGGTGGGAGTGGGGCCAGGGAGCCAGAGGGGCTGTGAGGGGTTGTGCCCCTGCCTGCCCCCAGCTCACCCTGCTCTGCCTGCAGGTTTGCTGCTGCTGCAGGGCCAAGTTCCCCCTCTTCTCCTGGCCTGCAGCATGTCTCTTCTGCAAGCGGTGAGCACTGTGCCATGTCACGGGGCTGGGAGGGTGGCAGGAGGGTCTTTGTGATGGCCCCACTCAGACACCTCTCTCTGTGTCCCCAGGTCTGTCTGTAGCTCCTGCAGCCTGAAGGTAAGGGACTGGCTCTGGCCGGTGCCACTACATCCCTGTCCTTTCCTTCCCCATTTTGTCCTTATCCTTTGCCATCCCTGTACCCATCCCATCTATGCCCTGCATCATCCCTGTTCATTCTGCCTTATCTCTGCCCTATCCCATCCCTGTTCTACCCTGTCCCTTCCCCATCCCATCCTTGTCTCTGTCCCCATCCCAATCCTGCCCTGACTCCCACATCCCTGCAGATGAAGATGCCTTCCAAGAAGCTGGCTCACATCCCCGTCTACGCGCTGGGCTTCGAGAGCCTCCCGGGCTCGCTGCTGCCCAAGGCGCTGCCGCTGCGCCGGAGGGAGCCCTTCCAGTGAGTCCCCGAGCCTGCCTCCCCCTTCCTCCCCTCTCCTCCTCCTCCTCCTCAGCCCGGCGGGGTCTGACGGGGTGCCCTGTGCCGCAGCTCGCTGTCGGGGCCGTGCTGGCGCCGGGTGGAGGAGGAGTTCCCGCACATCTACGCGCAGGGCTCGGTGCTGCGGGACGTGTGCCCGGACTGCGCCGGCTTCGTGCGGGACGTGGTGAGCTCCAGCCGGCGCAGCGTGGCCGTGCTCCACGCCAGTGCCACGGCCCGGCGCCACGCCAAGGCCCGCTCCCTCTACGCCGACGCCTGGCTCCCGTGAGGGGCCCGGGGTGCCACGGGGGTGACCCCCCCCGCCGCTGTACATATATACATAGGATGGAGACACACAGCCTCTATATTTATATACCTCATGGACCCGGGGGCAAAAGGACCCGCTCCCGCCATCCCCTGCCACCCCCGCCACCAGCCCCTGGGGGGACGAGTCCTGATGGGGCACCTGCAGCCCCCGAGGGGATGGATCCCACATGGAGCACCCACGGACCCCGAGGGGATGGATCCCAGTGTGGGACAGCCCCCGAGGGGATGGATCCATCTATGGGGCAGCCCCTGAGGGGATGGATCCATCTGTGGGGTACCCGCAGCCCCCAGTGGAACGGATCCAGCTGTGGGACAGCTCCTGGGAGGATGGATCCAGCTGTGGAGCGCCCACAGCCCCCGAGGGGAGAGATCCAGCTGTGGGGCAGCTCCTGGGAGGATGGATCCAGCCGTGAGACACGTGCAGCCCCCGAGGGGAGACATCCAGCTGTGGGGCAGCTCCTGGGAGGATGGATCCAGCTGTGGAGCGCCCACAGTCTCCGAGGGGACGGATCCCACCATGGAGCATCCTCAGCTCCGAGCGGAACGGATGCAGCTGTGGGACCTGCAGCCCCCAGAGGGGTGGATCCCGCTGTGGTAGACCCGCAGCACCGCGGGGGGACAGATCCCAGCGTGGGGGAGCTCCTGGGGGAACGGGTCACACCGCGGGGCACCCGCAGCCCCCCGGGTTGGCCACCCCCCCGCCCCGCTCCCGTGCCAGGCCCTGGCTGTGCCGGGGTGCCCCGGGCTGGCACGGCTGCTCTGTATGTGCCCCCTCCGACAATAAACCCGCTGGGCTGCCCTGGGGCCGCGTGGCTGCTCCGGAGTGGGTGTGGGTGTGAAGGCGGGGTGGAGGGTTGTGAGGGGTGTGAGGGGGCCGGGTATGGGGGTCCCACCACCCTCCGCACCCCCCTCTCCATCGGGCACATCCCCCCCCCCCCCGCGCCATCCCTCCTGTGCCCCGCGCTCGGCCGTGCCCACCCGCGACCCTGCGCCGCTCCGTGGGAACGCCCCTGTGCCCGCCCCCAGCCTGTCCCCCCGGTGTCCCCGCCGTGTCCCGGGGCCGTGTCCCGTCCCGGTCCCGTGGGAATTCCCCCCCCGCGGGTTCCCACGCCCCCCCCCGCCCCGGGACATATTTCACGCGTGGCGCGAAAGAGGTCGCGGGGGGGTGCGTGGCGTGGCCGGGGCGTGTCGCGGGCGCGCAGGCGCAGTGCGCGGCGCAGGCGCGCAGCCGGCGGGGGCGATGTCGCGGCGGGCCCTGCGGCGGCTGCGGGGGGAGCAGCGGGGCCAGGAGGGGCCGGGGCTGGGCCAGCTCGGCCTCGGCACCGCCACCGCCACCGGCACCGACCGTGCCCGCGAGGCGGGCCCGCCGCCCGACCCCGGCCACCGGCCCCGCGCCGCCGTCAGCAACCGCTTCGAGCTGGTGAGGGCGGGCGGAGGGGCCTGAGGGGGCGCGAGGCGGCAGCGGCGGCGGCGGCGGGGTGGGGGGGGCAGTTCCTGAGGGGCAGCCGGGGCGGCGGTGACGGTGGGAGCGACTGAGGGGGCAGTGACTGGGGGACAGCTGGAGTAGCGGTGACTGGGGGGGCAGTGACTGAGGGGGCAGTGACTGGGGGGCTGCTGGGGGGACAGTTGCAGGGGGTGCCTGGAGTGGTGGTGGCCAAGAGGGGGTGGCAGTGGGGCTGGCAGAGGTGACAGTTTGTGGGAGGCTGTGATTTGGGGTCCGAGTGGTGTGAGACTGAGGGGTTGGGGTGGCTGGGAAGGGTGGAGGAGGCACAGTGGGGCTGAGCTGGGGGGACATGGAAGGGAGGCCCGAGGTGGCAGGGTTTGGGTGTTGTCAGAGCTGGGGTGGGGAAACTGTTTTTGGGAACAGCCCTGCCACACTCCTGCCCTGCAGGCTCCCAGTGCGGGGGGCTGGGGGTCAGGGGGGCACTGCCAGGTCTGGTCCTGCTCTCCGGACACCTCGTCCAGCCCCAGCCATTCCCTGTGCTTTCCCAAGGGCCTGGCTGTGGGAGGAAGGGCAGGGCTGGGTTTGGAAGCTCTGCCCAAGGAAGAGCAGGGTCTGGACAGGGCCGCGGTGTCCCTGTGCTCCCCTCCATGGGCACGGGGCTGTCTGGGCACCCACTGAGTGACACGCTTGGCATGAGGGGTCATCCCTGTCGGTTTGCAGCGGGAGTGGTGGATCAGAACCCTGAGGAATTCCACCCCTGGACTGTCCCTGCAGCTTGTCCCTCTGTTTGCAGATCCCTGCCGAGGAGTCAGAGGATGAGCCGCCGGCTGGCGAGGAGCGAGCGGACACCCGGCTTAGCGAGGGGGACACGGCAGGAGGGAACCAGGAGAGGAGCAGGGGAAGGAACAAGGAAGGGGCTGTGACTGAGGACACGGACGATGGGCAGAGAGAGGGGGACGAGGCCGAGCAGCCGGACCAAACGGTAAGTGCCCTGCAGGGACCCCACGGTCACCACGGCAGGGACAGAGGGACAGGGCAGGGACACGCACAGGGAGCTCAAAAACCGAGAACCTGAGTCTGGGAGAGGACCGGCAGTTTGGTGCTGAGGGCTGGGTTTGTGGGGGGAGTCTGGGGACATTTTCCAGCTGGAGAGAGTAGGCTCCTGAGGAAGACTCTGTGCCGTGCCCACACAAGCACTGAAGCTGGGAATGGTCTCAGGGAATCATTTGTTTCGGAATACGGAGTGTGCAGGCTCCAAGCAGTGCCAGCTGAATGGATTCTTTCCCGTAGTGGTTTGTTGTTGTTTGGTGTCAAGATTTGCTCCTGTGGTCTGTATCAGCTCGCAAGTGTCTCCTTGCAGGATTTCGTAAGAAGAGGGTCATTTAGTTAACAATTCCCCATGGCAAATCCAGCCTGGATCTCACAGAGATGAGAGCTGGAACAGCGAACGGGGGTTGGCCCCCTGGCCTCACCAGTTTGCTGTACATTTGGGTTGTGTGCCCATGTGTTTTGGGTGCCAGAGGGGCAAAGTCTACTATCTGTGCTGGGAGTGCTCTGGACAGTGGGCCCTGGTGTGAGCAGTGGCTCCAGGGTGAGTTTGCTGTGTCAGCACCACAGGACACACCTGTGGCTGCTCCCAGAGCTCCAGGTAGAACGTGGGAGTCCTGGGCAGGTGGGTGCTGCTCTGGGGTAGAGCCAGACTGGGGCTGCACCTTCCCTCAGTTCTGGAACCAGCTTGGGAGGGTGGGGTGGTTCTGGTAACACCATTACCGGATGTGACAAGGGGAGTTGGCTTCCCACTGCCAGAAGCTCGGTTAGATGGGAAGTGTCCAAGGCCAGGTTGGACGCACAGCTGAACCTGTTTTCTTCCTGATTTTGTAGTCTCAGACATTGATCTTAAAGTCAGCTGACGTTTAACCCCTTTGTGAACCCTTGATGCTTTCCTCTGTTTTCTCCTTGTGCCTTAATTTCCACTCATTTAAGGGCCCTTGGTGTGCTGATCCCAGTGGGAAATGCTCTTCTTCCCTTGGAGCTGACACTCCTCAGAACAGGCTGACAGCTCTTCCCTTTGTCTTTGCAGCCTGCATCGAGTAACAAGCCACGGAAGAAAAAAAAGAAAAGGAAAACCAAAAAAACTTCAGCAGGAGACACTGTGGTATGTCTGTCTGTGCTCTGAGTCAGGGACCAGGCTCATTCCTCCAGTGGGGCTGGCAAAGTGGGAATTCCAAGGTGGCTGCAGGAAAGATTTGAGGCAAAAAAAGACATTTCAAAATTTAAATTTAATGAAGCGTCTTTAGAATCACGGACTCCTGGAATGGTTTGGGTTGGAAGGGACCTCAAAGCCCATCTCATCCCACCCCCTGCCATGGGCAGGGACACCTTCCACTAGCCCAGGTTGCTCCAAGCCCCATCCAACCTGG
>JAWWEU010000020.1:19881920-19892355 GCA_035583155.1 Acropternis orthonyx
GATGGGGCAGCCACAGCTTCTCTGGGCACCCTGTGCCAGGGCCTGCCCACCCTCACAGGGAAGGATTTCTTCCCAATGTCCTATCTAACCCGCCCTCTGGCATTGGGAAGCCATCCCCCTTGTCCTGTTCCTCCAAGCCCTGGTCCAGAGTCCCTCTCCAGCAATCCTGGAGCCCCTTTAGGCCCTGGAAGGGGCTCTCAGGTCTCCCTGGAGCCTTCTCTTCTCCAGATGAACACCCTCAGGTCTCCCAGCCTGGCTCCAGAGCAGAGGGGCTCCAGCCTTTGGAGCATCTCCAGGACCTCCTCTGGACTTGCTCCAGCAGCTCCGTGTCCTTCCTGCATTGGGGAGCCCAGAGCTGGAAGCAGCAGTTGGGTTAAAGTCATCGATCTTCTAAATTCAGTGGGAATGAATTTCATGTGGGAGATGGTTTTCTGATGAGGTTTGAGTCTGAACTGTTCACAGAATCACAGAATCATTAAGGTTGGAAAAGACCTCCAAGATCATAGAGTCCAACCTCCCTGTGCCCTCCAGAGAGATCCTTTACTAAACATCCTGAGGTGCAGGATGCTGAAGTGCCGAATGGCTGAGCTGTGATGCTGGTGCAGGTGCCCAGCTGGCCACCCCCTCCCGCCCCTTCCATTCAGGAGCGAGTTCCTGAGGTGGGGAACCCAACTGAAGGGGCCATTTCCTCTCCCAGTCCAAGAGTACGGAGCAGCAGGGTGACATCTGCCAGCTGGAGGCTGGGGGGAGACCCGGGCCCAGGCAGTTTGGCTTGCCAACCAGAGAGAATACAAGCTCTGTTCCAGCACTTCCGTGCAGAGCACGTTATCCCTCCCCTGTGTAAATCCACGCGCAGGGGCTAAATTTAGCTGGGAAAGGCAAGCTGGCAGTGCTGCTTGGGTTTCCTGAATGGAATTCTGTGTTCCACCCACAGACATCGTGAGGAGAATGTGAAACACGCACGTAAGAAATGTGTCACTTGCTGTTTGTGGGGGGAAGATAGAGGGAAATCAGGGTAAAAGTGTTATACAACTCTTGGATGTGAGCAGCTGGATGGATTCCTGAGGTGGTTGGAAGATGGGGAATGTGAGAGTTGGATTAAAGTCATGTGAGTGTTTGAGACCTTATCAGATTGGTCACAGCAGTAACTTGGTGTTTCCATGGAAAGTAAATGGTGAAGGCTGGTTATTTAAATATTTAAGATGTGTTTGGACAGTGGCATGGAGTGACAGAACAAGAGGGAATGGGATCTCACTGAGAGAAAAGGACTAGATGGGATATTAGGGATAAATCCTTCCCTGTGAGGGTGGGCAGGCCCTGTGACAGGGTGCCCAGAGAAGCTGTGGCTGCCCCATCCCTGGGAGTGCCCAAGGCCAGGTTGGACAGGGTTTGGAGCAACCTGGGCTAGGGAAAGGTGTTCCTGCCCATGGCAGGGTGTGGGACTGGATGTGCTTTAAGGTCTCTTCCCACCCAAACCATTCCTTGATTCTCTGGAGAGCCTCAGCCCATTGCACGGGGATCAGAATGAGCCAGAGGTGGCTGGGTGGAATCTGCCCTGGGTGAACTGCATGAGGCTGTGACTCATCCTGTAATAACTGCCTTGGATTTGCCTTTCTTAAGGAAGATGACAACCTGGAAGACATTGACAGCCTGCTGGAGAGGCTGGAGGACCCTGGTGGGCTGTCCCCACAGAGCCAGGGTGGGCTCATCACCGACAGCCGCCCTCTGCTCTACGTGGAGCACAGGTACTGCTGGACCTGGCCTTGGCTGGGACAGGGATATCTGTTCCCAGAGCAAGGCAGATGGGAACTTCCCAGTGTGATCCAGCCAGGAATTCCAGACTTTGTTTGGAAGGGTTTTGCTGGTTTTGCACATCCCCGTTCCTACCGCTGCTCTGGGAACTGGTTTTGGTTCTGACAGTGATTCTCTGCTGCCAGGCCTGGTTGGAGTGGGTGGCAGGACCAGATTAGTCTCCAGAGGGGCCTTCCAGCCTCCAGTGCTCTGTAGGAGAACCTCTGCAGAGGTACCAGGAGCCCTGGTGTGTAAGGTTTTGGCATTGGATTCACCTGGCCAGGTGCTGGCTGTGAGCAGCAGCCCCAGTTCAGCACGTGCTGCCGAGGAGGAGGAGGAGGAGGCTGAGTGGTGCCAGGGGCTGATTCCATCACAAAAGCAAGTTAGACTTGTTCAGCCTTTCCCACATGTCACCTCAACAAAGTGGACTGAGCACCAAGCATGTCCAAGAGCTGAGAGGGATAAGTCTGCCTCAGACTCAAGGCCTGCATGGCATTGGGATTCCCTTTGGGAATGGGCTGGGTGGTGTGTCCAGCATATTTCAGAGCCCTAGGCTGCTGCAGACACTGGCAGCTCTTCCTGTTGATAGAGAAAACTTTTAAACTTGAAACTGGGACAATTTACTAGTCCCAGTTTGGAACATCCAGTCCTAGTTTGGAACCTCCAGCCATGCTGCATCCAAACCAAGTGTGGCATGCTGTGGCAGAACCAAGAACGTGTGTGCACCTGGGAGTGGGTTTAAACTTCAATGGCTTCTTGGTTAAGTAAACATGATTCCAAGACCTTTAAGAGCTGAGTCACCCCTGGTGAGGGCTGGCCATGCTGGATTCCAGCATTCCCACTCCCTCTCTTCAAGCCCCACAGCCTACAATCCCTACAATTCCTACAAATGAGTGCTGCCTGGAGGCTGGCAAGGAGACCTGAGCCTGTGCTCCTGGAGCAGTGTCTTCTCCTGGGAGTATCTCAGACGAGGCTCCAGCTGCCCTGGAGAGGGCAGCAGCAGTATTCCCCAGCTCAGTGCCTCTGGAGCAGAGCAGGAGGGGAGCAGGTCTGATGGAGCAGGGCTTTCTGTGACAGTCCTGACCTGTTTAGCCTCCCCTCTCTGTGCTGTGCCTGATCAGTGGGGAGTGTGTGACAGTTTGGGGTTTTCCAGAGGCAGTTTGGGTTATGGAGCCCTGGGTGTTGCTGGGGAGACTCGAGTGTGGCACTTTGGGCTGTGTCTAACTGACGGAACTTTTCTTTCTTCTTCCACCTTCTCAGAAACTTAAATCCAGAGAATGAGTTGAAGAGATACTTTGGAGCTCGTGCTGTGCTTGGGGACCAGAGGTTAGTCCAGAACTTCATATTAAACCCTTTCCAGGTCTGAGGAGGTGTGTCTGTCCTTCCCTTGGCACATCTGGAGTCCCCAGTGCCACACCTGGGCAGGTGTTCCCAGGCTCAGGGTGTGGTACTGGTTTAGTCGTTGCTTGTTGGGACAGAGGGTTATTTTTTGTGATATGTGCGAGGTGGGGGAAGACTTCTCCAGGCTTTTGCTTTTGCTGCTTTCCCCTCCCATTTACTGCCAAACCACCCTTCAAAGTCCTTTCACTCAAGTTCACGGAGTACAGACCCTTAGATTTAGTGGATCCTTTCCAACTCAGGTTATTCTGTGATCCCTTTCTGAGGAGACATGACACTCAGAGTAGCCTCAATCCTGAATTCCTTCTGAACCAATAAATTGTGCACATATGAGTATGGCTTAAACCAAATCAGCTGACATTTGAAGGCCCTGCTGGAAAGAGGGATGAGTCAGAGGGATGTGGGGATCTCCTAATTGGACCTGGGAACCTGCTTGAAGCACAGAGGCAGCTGAGAGCTTGGAAGGGATAAAAACAGGGAGAAAAGCTCTTGAAGTGGAGATGCTGGAGGCACTGCCTGGCCCAGATGGTGCACGTAAGGTTGTGCATGTAAAGATGGTGCAGCTTCGTTGTGTCTTGAAGGCAAACATGTAGAGCTCTGGGCACAGCTCCATGTGGCAAGGCTGCAGCTGGGGAAAAAGGTGGATCTCTTTTTCTCCTGAAACACCCTTTTCCTGGCTGTTTTCATCCCTCCCCCTTCTGTTGGCACGGAGGAATTGTGAGCTGGTGTGTTTATCTCCCCAGGCCAAGGCAGAGGCAGCGGCAGTACGTCCGCAGCACGTGGCTCACGGCTCCCAAGAACACCTGGCCACGCTACAGCAAGACAGGTGAGGCTTTTGGGGCCACCTCCTGCCCACAGGTCACCTTGGTCCCCTGCCCATGTGGCATGGATACTGCTAGAGACCTCACTGCATGAAATTAAGAGCTGCTTCAAAGGGAGCTGCTCATCTGCTAGTGGAAATACATCTCCTTCCTCAACAGACGACTCTGTTGAGTTGTGTCTTAGCATTTGGGCTTGTTTTCCCCTCTTTTGGAGACAGCAGGGTGTGGGGTGTTTCCCGTCTTAGCAGCAGGATTGCTGGATAATGAGAAATATCCATGGGAGAAAGAGCAGCTTGGGCTTCTTGGGTGGGTTTGGGACTTTGATTCATGAGAGGAGGGAGAAGAGTGAAATTCTCTGGAGTTTCCAAAAGCATGTGTGGCTTTGGACTCAGTGATGTGAGTGAGCTTTGGGTGTGCTAAGAGAGCAGAGGAGGTTCTGCTGGGGCACCCAGGTCTGCCCTGCCTCCCCCAGGTATCGCCATGCGGCTGCTGGACACCCGCAGGGGGGTGCAGCACTTCACCTTCGAGCACCACCGCGAGTACCAGCAAGTCCAGTTCAAGTTCCTGGATGCTGTGGAGTCCATGGATCCCAACAACATCGTGGTATGTTGGGAGATGGGGTTGGTTGTGCTGTTCCCTCCTGAGTTCCTGCAGCCCCTTTCACTGGCAGGGTAGGTGGGCTGGTGCATCCCAGCACTCATGGAATTATTTGGGTTGGAAAAGCCTCTTGAGATCATCAAGCCCAGCTGTTCCCCCAGCACTGCCAAGGGCAGCCCTAACCCGTGTCCCCAAGTGCCACATCCATACAGCTTTTAAATCTCTCCAGGGATGGGGACTGTAGTGTTCGTGGGGCTGTTGTGACCCAAGTGCAGGATCAAATACATCACTTTGTTGACCCTCATCCCCTCCATCCAGCCTGTCCAGATCCCTCTGCAGGGCCTTGAGTTTTTTATTTCCAGTCTCGTTTTAAGCAGTAAAGCCCCATGTCCCTCTGTGTGGGGTGAGGCAGCACTGAGAGCTGAGCTCTGCTGTCACCTTAGTAATAAGATAAGCGACCTCCTGGGTCAGATGGGGTCTGGTGGCTGATGGCCAGGCCTTGGTGGCTCTGCCCAGCGCATGCCAGGTCACCTTCTGAGAGAGGAGCCCACAGGAACTGTCTGTTTGGCTGGAAGGGTGGGAATAAAGCTCCCTTGTCTCGGCTCTTCAGCTGGGAAAGGAGGAATATTGTATAAACCCATCGTGAACTGGGAATCTAAACTAACAGCTATTCTATTTATAAACTCCTGCATGGAAGAAAAATGTGTCTTTTCTTGGTATTTCAGCAACACGGGCTTTGTGTTGGGAGTCCTTCAAGCATGTCCGAGCTCATTAAGCTGTATGGTAACATTTATAGTTTGGAGTGATAAGCAACAGCAAAATTGCTCTTCACCCAGCTAAACCGTAACTGAGGGGTGTTTCTCTGGAAGGCCTGGCCACATGAGCCGGGATACATGCCCTGGAGATGTTCCTTAAAGAGCCCATTGTCTGCTAAATAAAGTTTCCTTCCTTCTGCTTTCCCACCCTCGGCTCAGGCCGCGGGGCTCGCGCCAGCTCATCAGTTCTGCCTGGATTGAGGGATTTGGATTGAGGCAGGGTAATTCCTGCCCAGCAGGGAATGTCCCAGGGACAACTCAAGCTCGATCCCGCACAGGATGGGCTTTCCATGGTGTTTTAATCTGGGTGCTCTGTCCCTCTTGGGTGAGTCTGGCTAAATTTGAAGACATTCCTACAGCTTTAAGTCCTCCACTTTTTCATTAAGGGTAAAAACTAACCAATGGATTTGCCAGGACCAGAGAGTTTATCCATGGCTGCCACAGTCCTGGCATAGCTGAAGCCCAGCTCTGCATTGCTGATGTAGTTTCAGCATATAAAACATTATTTTGGAGGCTTAGTGAGTGTTTTGTTTGCTCTTCCTGATAGATTAAAAGGGTCTTGATGAGCTTTTCTTGGCTTTTCCACATCACAGTGACCCTGGGTGCTCCATCTCCTCCAAAAAGAAGGATTAGAAAGGAGCTTAAATTAGTTTTGCCCCTTAAGGAAGGGGTTAAATGTCAGGCAAGTGGCTCTGAGGCAAAGACTGGGCTGGGCCAGACTGGAACATCCAGGCTTTGTGCTGTAGGTGGTCCCACTGTCCCCCACCCTGCAGATGGAAACTTCTGGAGCTCTGGAAGCTGTATTTTTTCAGTTTTGGGGGAAAAAGTAATCCCCAAACTCAAGTGTGGGGAATTTGAAGTAGCTTCAGTATTTTCATACTGAACTGAGTTTTTTAGGTACTTGAAAAAAACAGCCTTGTTTATAATATCATTAGTAAACAGGGAAAGTTTTTAGGTGAAACTTCTCTTTAGAACAAATACTTATTTATTATTATTATTCATTACCATTGCTGGATCCTGGATTTGTAAGAGATGTGTCCTGATGTCCTCTCGGTACCCAGAGGAAGCAAAAACCTGATCAAATGCTCAGAATTGGTGAGGAGTAGAGAAAAAACCCCAAACTGTAACAGTGTTTGCATCTTGGTCTCGCTTTCCAAAGGATCTGGAGGAGCTGGGAGAGATCCAGAGGAGGGCAATGAAGATGATCAAAGGCCTGGCATGGCTTCTGCTGGAAAAGCTGGGTCAACTGGGAGGGAGCTGCCTGAGGGAAGCTGCCATCAAGGGCTCCCATCCTGTATGGGGTGGGGAGGGAGGTCCCTGTGCCCTTCCAGCCCAGGAACAGATGTGGCAGGGTGGGATTAAGGAAGCTCTTGGCGCTGTGTCTGGGTGCTGGGAGGTACCTGGGTCAGGAAGTGCCCAAGTTCCTGAGACGCCAGTAATGAAATGGCACCTTTGCCGTGCTCTCCTGCAGCTGCTGCTCCAGATGAACCCCTACCATGTGGACTCCCTCCTGCAGCTCAGCGACGTGTGCCGCATGCAGGAGGACCAGGAGATGGCCCGGGATCTCATAGGTAAGAGCTGAGGTGAGGAGCAGATGTGCTGCTGTGAAATCCTTCCCTGGGAGGGTGGGCAGGCCCTGGCACAGGGTGCCCAGAGAAGCTGTGGTTGCCCCATCCCTGGGAGTGTCCAAGGCCCAGGTCGGACAGGGTTTGGAGCAACCCGGGCTAGGGGAAGGTGTCCCTGCCCATGGCAAGGGGTGGGTTGAGGTGAGCTTTAAGATCCCTTCCAACCCAAACCATTCCATGATTCAGGATGGATGGAAGGGTCGCCTAACCATGGCCGGATCCCACCTGTAGGACATCCCTTGTGGAAGGAGGGTCTGATTTAGTAGCTCCAGGAAGGTCATCCTTCCATGGGAAGCCTGCCCAGCCTCCCTTTGTCTGCTCAGCATCCCCAGGTTGGCATGTGGGGCTCTGCCCCTTAGGTGAGGTCAGAGACTCCAGGAACCCCCAGCCTGTGCTGAGGCCCTGGATTCAGATGGGCTGTTTGGGAATGGGGCATGTGCTCTGCAGCATGACAGGAGGGGCAGGGGCAAAGTGAGGACAGGGGCTTGGCTTTCTCATATGAAAACAGTTGTGGCAGAGGTAGCTGGACCAACCTCAGTCCCAGAAGGGTTCCTTTTCCCACCTGTAGCAGGATCTGATGCCCACAGGAGGCAACAACACTCGCTGCCCTGGTATCTGTTGCCACCACATAGTGTGAAATAGCTTTGTGCCTCTCTGAGCTAGCAATGAGCTGTTCTCATGTCTTTCGGGCTAAATGGAGTGCTGGGTGGTGGCACTGTCCTGTCCCTGACATGTCCCTGCTGTCCCCAGAGCGGGCACTGTACAGCCTGGAGTGCGCCTTCCACCCCGTCTTCAGCCTCACCAGTGGGACCTGCAGGCTGGACTACCGGAGACCAGAGAACAGGTGGGAGGGCTGCGGACCAGGAAGGCTCAGCTGGAGCTCCTGGCCCACCTTGGACAATCTGGGAGGACCTTGGGAGTCCCTTTCTGTTGGGGGCTCCCGGGATGGTGCTGGATTACAGGCATCTTGTGCACTGAAGCTTCTGTGCAAAGTATTCCTTTTCCCAAGGAGTATCTTGTGGAGCAGTTGTCCCTCCTCGTCACATCCTTCTCATGCCATTACTAATAGGCCTTACCCGTTAGCTGAAAATGACATTTATTTGGTCACAAAAATCCTTACTGTGCGTTTGCAGCCATCATCCCCAGCGCTCACACTGCTCCCAGCACAGCTCTTTACGTAACTCCAGCTCTGCAGCTGCTGGGAAAGGTGACTTTATTCTGGGAATTTTCCAGTCAGCTGACCCAAGCCATCTCTCCCAAACTGCTGTACCTGGAGGGTGCTCACATTTCCAGTCCCTGTGGCTGACAGGCTTTGTGCTATCAGTGTCCTGTAACACCAGTGTGGGTGTTGGGCCTCCCCACTCTGTGTCACTGCCCCCACACCGCTGGCACAAGGCGAGATGCAGGCTCTGGGGATTTACTTGTGTTGGCCCCAGTCTGCAGAACAGGCCTTGAGTTTTCTGTCCCTGTACTTGCACAAAAAGATAACAAAAATGGGAGCATGGGGGATCTGTAGCATTGTCCCACACCAGGATGGGAGATGCTCGGGAGTGAGGAGCTCATGCTGACTCTGTGTCCCTGTTTTTGAGTGGCACAAGGTACTTCTCTCCACATCTGGCCTCTAAATCCTGCTGTTCCCCACGCAGGGCTTTCTTCCTGGCTCTCTTCAAGCACCTGATGTTCCTGGAGAAGAGGGGCTGTCCCCGCACTGCCCTGGAGTTCTGCAAGCTCATCCTGAGGTAGGTCCCCCCACCGAGGGTGGAGTGTCTGGGTTTGGGGAGAAACACTTGGAACAATGCACTGAAACCAACCTGGAAGAGGGGTCCTGCTGCTCCTGGGCTTGGTGAGGGGTCATTCCCACCCCTCACAGCTGCATGGGTGTGTGCTGGTACCCTTTGGAGAGGTGATGGGTGAAGGGGGGACCTGGGTGGTCCGTGACCACTGAGATCAGTGGAGGAGATACGTGACAGTGGCTTCAGCCCACTCAGTTTGTGGCCACTGATACTCCTCCTGGGTGGTGACAGAGGACTGTCCCCTCTGCAGGGACACAAAGCATCACTCTGCCATCCTGGCCATGCGGCAGCGACTGTGTTCCCATTCGCTCCGCTTGCTGAGTCACTGGATGCCACTGGGAAAGTCTGTTTGACCCAGAAATCAGGGCAGCTCTCTCAGCTGTTGTGACACTGATTTTGTTTCCTCTCCTTGCTCCCAAGCCTTGATCCTGAGAATGACCCGCTCTGTGTGTTGCTGTTGATTGACTTCCTGTCCCTCCGGGCCAGGGAATACACCTTCCTGACTCGCCTCTTCCAGGAGTGGGAGGTGAGAGGGGGACGAGTTGGCTCCTGGGACACTCCTCATGGGAGGGTTTCACAGACAGGTGATCCCTCTGGGGTGGGTCTCAGAGCCCAGCTGGCATCCCAAGGGTCTTGGAACGATCCATAGAGGCTGTGCTGTTGGTTTCTGTAATCCTGGGCCCCTGCAAACAGTTGTAGGAACTCCAAATTGCTCACTCAGCCATGGGGGCACCGAGCCAGCAGCTGGGAACTCAGTTAACCCTGGCAGGCATTGCCCCCACCGCACGCAGCCCAGACCCTGCTGCACAGCATCATTTCTCGGCAACTCTCTCCCTGATCCTGCAGAGTCACCGGAATCTGTCCCAGCTGCCCAATTTTGCCTTCTCGGTGCCGCTGGCCTATTTCTTCCTGAGCCAGCAGGAGGAGCGCCCGGAGCTGGAGCGGAGCCAGGCCCGGGAGCGAGCGGCCCGGCTCATCCAGCTCGCACTCATCATGTTCCCCAGCGGTGAGTCTGTCCCACCGGTAGGGCCGACCCCACAGGCTCTGGCACTGGCCTCAGCTGGGAGCCAGGGCTGCATTCCAGGCAGGCGGAGGCAGAGGCAGGAATTTGCGAAGGGCTGCTGAGGGAGACGGAGCCCTGAGTCAGAGGGGACGTGGTCAGGCAGAGCTGTGCCTGGGGCGGGAGGGGTTGGGTTTGGGGGGTGTTTGCTCGGTTTGGGGACCCTGGGGGGGGGGGGGCTGGGGGGTCTCAGGCTGAGCAGTGCTGGGTTTGGGGGTCCCCTCGTGCCCCCCAGACCCCCGTTTCTGGGCGCTGTGCCTGGGGGACGTGCGCTGGCTGCGGAACCAGGTGGTGGCCCCGCTGACCGAGGAGTTGGTGTTCAGGGCCTGCATGTTGCCCATGTTGGTGCCCTGCACGGGCCCCGGCCCCGCTGTCATTGCCTGCCCCCTCTTCTTTGGGGTCGGTGAGTGGAGACCACCCCTGAACCCCAAAACCCACCAAAAACTCCTCCTGACCCCCCTTAATCCCCCCCTGCACACCCCAAACCCCCCCGACCCCCCTGTCATCACGTGTCCCCTGTTCTTTGGGGTTGGTG
>JAWWEU010000020.1:19923281-19935862 GCA_035583155.1 Acropternis orthonyx
GGGCAGTTGATGGGGGGAATGACCCAGTCCCTCTTCTGCCGCCGGAGGCCGTGTCCGTGCTCCGGGAAGGTCAGCACGTCCCAGGGGATGGAGAGCGAGGCTGCAGGGCCCTGGAGGGACATGGCTCTGCCCAGCGGTTCTGAGGGGGTGGCCGTTCTGCGCCCCCAGCCCCACTGGGATGGTCCCACCAGGAGGAGGAAGAGGAGGGTGAAGGTGCAGGGTGACATGGCTGCAGCTGCAATGACTGGTTCCGCGGGTGCCAGCTGGGGACCTTCCCTGTGGCGTCAGTGACCTTGGCTGCGTCCCGCTGGGAAAGCAGAGCTGGCTTTCCAGCGCTGCCAGCCCCTGCCGGGGGGGCGCGGGGGCCCTGTGTGGGGCCCAGTGCATGAGATGCTGCTCCAGGCTGGGGGGGGGAATAAAGGAGCCCAGGAACCCTCCCAGGGCACTGTGCCTCGGTGGCCACAGGACCCCCCACTCCAGCAGGGCTGCGGTGCATCCATGGTCCCCCCTGGGGGTCCCGTGCACCCATAGACGGCAGAGGGGGAGGAGGCACCTGAAAGCGGCACAAGGAGCTTGGGGGGGTTCCTGGGGGGAGCGGAGGGGGATGCCGGTGGTACCGGGGTTCGTGGGGGCACCAGGAGGGATGCGCGGTGGGAACAGGAAGGCACCCGGAGACACCGGGATGCCTGAGCGTGTCCACGGGGCCGCTGAGAGGGGCCAGGGGGGGACAGCGGTGAGGGGCTGGGGGCAGCACAGAGACAGGGTCTGCCCGGCGGGTACCGGGCAGTGCCCGAGAGGTGTTGGGGCGTGCCGGGGGTTGCCAGGGGTGCCGGGAAGGTTCCCAAGTGGTAACGGGGAGTCACCGGGGGTTAATGGCGGGTATCGAGGGTTGTCCAGCGTTGCCGAGAGGTTCTAAGAGGTTACCAGGCAGTGCCCGAGGGTTGCGGGAGATGCCGGGGGCGCCCGGGTAGCACCAAAGGAGGTTTCAGGGGAATACCAGGCAGTGCCCGAGGGGTACCGGGGGGTTGCCCGGAGCCGGCCGGACGGATGCCCGGGGGTAACAGGGGAGTACCGGGGATTGCCAGGGGGCTCCAGGCCGGTACCGGGGGTGCCTGGGTGGGGCCGGAGGTTGCCGGAAGGGTGCCCGGGTGGAAACGCGGGGGTGCCATGTGGTTGCCGGAGGTTTTCAGAGGGGTACCGGGGTGTCCCGGAGACTGCCGGGGGATGCCCGGAGGGTGCTGGGGCCGCTCTCCGGGGCGGGGCGGGGCGGGGCGGGGCGGGGCGGTACCTGCGCGGCCGCCGCCTCACCTGGGGCGGGACGGGGCGGGACGCGGCGGGCGGCGACCGGAGCGGCGGCGGCGGCGGCAGCGGACGGGCCATGTGGGGGCCGCGCTCCGGGCTCTGCCCGCTCTCCATCTTCATCCTCCTCCTCCTGCCCCCTCTCCTGCCGACGGCCGCCCCCTCCCCGGCCCCGCCGTGCGCTCCCCCGGGGCTGCACCGCGGCCCCTTCCCCGCACCAGGTAACTCGCACCGTCGGGGCGCGGCGGCACCGGGACCACCGGGCCGCCCCAGGGACAGGCTGGAGCAGCGATCGGGGCTCTAGGCGCTGGGAGGGGGGGGGGGGGTGGGCGGCGGCAGGGCACCCCTCGCTGCCGGGATCGGGCTCGAGTTGCCCCTGGCGGTGCGGCCGCTGCTTTTCGGGGGGACCTGGCGCTGCCCCGGGTGTGGGACTGGCGGGGGTCCCCGGGTGGGGGACTGCGCCGTGGAGCTGGCTGGGCTCCTGTGCTCCAGGGCTGCGCCCCTCCGGGCCGTGGGGCTGTTATAGGGCAGTGCGCCCCCTGCTCGGGCTGTGGGGCTCGTTATGGGGCAGTGCCTCCCCTCCTCGGGCTGCGGGGCTTGGCCATGGGGCTGGCTGTGCCCCGTGGGGCTGGCTGTGCCCCGTGGGGCTGGCGGTGCCCGTCTGGCCCACGGGGCTGGTGGCGGCTGATGCCGATGCCTCTGGCCCAGCCGTGGGGCGCCCGTCGGGAGCAGGGCTGGGTCCCCGCAGGGTGGGTGCCCGGTACCGGGCTGGCCACGGGGTGGGTGCCTCGGGGCCACCCTTCTCTGGCCATGGCGTGCGGGGTCCAGCCGGCCCGAGGCCGGGCAGGAGCCCGAGCTCGGGCAGGGGCTCAGGGCTGGGCAGGGGCTGAGGCTGGGCAGGGTCTCACTGCCAGCTCTTGGCCCGGTGTCGGCGCTTGGCCCGGGCCTGTTGCCCTCTTTACTCAGAGGCTCCTGGGGGATTGGGGCTGGCCGGGAACGCGGCCAAAGCCAGCACTTGGATAATGGTCGCGGAGGCACTAAAAGCTCTCCTTGGCGGTAAGTGCCAGGGAGTGGCCCCGACCTCGGCTACCACATCCCATCTCACTTCCACCGGCCGAGCCTGCCAGGAATGGAGCTGGGCAACTGCCGGGCCCCCGCCGAGGGCAGGGGCTGGGGTCTGCGCCACTGCGACCCCCTGTGTGGGCAGCACATGGCCCGGGCAGCACATGGCCCAGGCACCGACCGTGCGGCTCCACCTCGGCACCCCGGGGCACGGTGGGGTACCCTCTGCTCCACCCGGCCCTTCGGTGGGGAGCAGTCACCTGTGCCACAGCGGGGGAACAGGGCTGGGGGCTCCCGGCGGCAGGGGCTGGGGGCTTCCCCCGGCTCCTCGTGCCCCAGCCCTGCTTGCCAGGGTGACTGAGATTTCCCCAGCCCCGCTGCTGTCCCTTACCTCGCCCATCGCGGCTGGGAGGGGCCCCGGCACTGCCCTCGGGGCACGGCCGCTGCGCCCCACATGGCCCCACTGTCGCCCCCGGGGTTGCTCCCTGCCCGGTGTGGGGCAGCCGTGGGGCACAGCTCTCCCTGCCCCATTCCACGCCTCACGCTGCCCCCCCCGCCCCGCTCCCCGTCCCCCGCCCGGGCCGCTCGGCCGCCGGGAGCTGGCTCAGCTCCGCTAATCCCCTAATCCTGGCCCCGGGGGGGTGCGGAGCCGGTGCCGTGTCCAGCTCGGGGGATGCAGCGTGGGAGGCGGGGAGGCCATTCAGAGCCCAATGTCCTGGCCACGGGGGGTTGGGAGCCCCAAGGGGGGTGACACACCACCGGGAGGGGGCTGGAGCAGGGCTGCCCGCCCAGGAATTTCCCATCATCTGTGACACAAAGCCGAAACTTCCACCGAAACTTCCACCGCGCTCCCGTACGGCTCCCGGTGTCCCTTACCTCGCTTCCACTGTCCCCTGCCCCGCTCTGCCTCGGGACACCTGGAGCTGGTGGCTGCTGCCCGGAGGCGCTGGGGGACAGGTCCCCCCGTGCCCCCTGACCCCCCACCCCTCGCAGGGAGCTCCGGAGGCTGCGGTGGGCTGCCTGGGACCGAAGAGCCTGCTGTCGGGGTGCAGGAGGAGGGGGGCCCTGTGTGGCTGCCGGGGGTGGGCAGAGCACTCGCTGTACTCCCCCCGGATGCTGGTTCTGCCCGGGATGCCGCCGGCCAGCCAGACCCTGCCCTGGTTCCCGTGCGGAGACGGCGCTCCCCCCAGGTAATGCTGCCCCCGCCGTGTCCCCCATCCCCTGTCCCCTGGCCAGCTGTGCCCTCACTCACCCACATTCCCACAGGAGATCCCCGCCACTCTCAGGAGGCAGAAGAGGGACTGGGTGATCCCCCCCATCAAGGTTCCTGAAAATGAGAGAGGCCCTTTCCCCAAAAAGCTGGTTCAGGTATGAGGGGGTTGATCTGGGCTGGGGGTCTGCATGCAGAGGTGGGTGCTGGGGGGTGCTGAGCCCCTCCCCGTGTCTCCTCCCAGATCAAATCCAACCGGGACAGAGACACCAAGATCTTCTACAGCATCACGGGGCAGGGAGCAGATGCCCCTCCTGAGGGCATCTTCACCATTGAGAAGGAGTCAGGCTGGATGAAGGTGACGCAGCCTCTGGACCGTGAGCACATCGACAAGTACCACGTAGGTCCCTGCTGGGGGGCACTGTGGGGTGCCAGGGTACCGTGCCAGACCCCCCACTCACCTCCTGCCCCACAGCTCTTCTCTCACGCCGTGTCTGAGAACGGGAAGCCAGTGGAGGAGCCGATGGAGATCATCGTGACCGTGACAGACCAAAATGACAACAAGCCTCAGTTCACACAGGAGGTGTTCAGGGGCTCCGTGCCAGAGGGAGCTCTGCCAGGTAGGATGCCGTGCCGTGGGGGAGCGCTGCATCCTGCCAGCCACAACCCTCAAGGACGGCCCTGGGACCATCCCCCCAACCCCTGCTGACCGGGCCATCCCCATCCCCAGGCACCTCCGTGATGCAGGTGACAGCCACGGACGCGGACGACGCGGTGGAAACCTACAATGGCGTCATCGCCTACTCCATCCTGAGCCAGGAGCCACGGGAGCCCCATCCCCAAATGTTCACCGTCAACCGGGGCACCGGCACCCTCAGCGTCATCGCCAGCGGCCTTGACCGGGAGGTGTGTTCTGTAGCAGTGCAGGGTGGGGGGCCCGGCCCCAGGCAGGGGGCTGACGGCTGTCTGTCTGTCCCCTGCAGCGCGTGCGGGAGTACACGCTGACGGTGCAGGCGGCCGACCTGGACGGCGAGGGACTGACCACCACGGCGCTGGCCGTCATTGAGATCGCTGACGTCAACGACAACGCCCCCGAGTTTGACCCCAAAACGGTAATGTGGGCCCCCCACCGGGTGGGACCCTCCCCGGCGCCCTCCGGGCCACGGTGCTGACAGTGCCCCTGACCCCCAGTACGAGGCGGCCGTGCCGGAGAACGCGGCCGGGCAGGAGGTGGCCCGGCTGGCTGTCACCGACCTGGATGAGCCCGGCACGCCGGCATGGAGAGCCGTCTACTCCATCCTGCGCGGCAATGACGGGGGTGCCTTTGCCATTGCCACCGACCCCGCCACCAACGAGGGCATCCTCCGCACCGCCAAGGTCTGTGTCACCCCCGTGTCACCCCCTTGCTGCCCACAGAGGGGTCCTGCCTGTCTTTCTCGCTGCCCATGTGCCCCCCTCTCCCAGGGTCTGGACTACGAGGCCAAGCAGCAGTTTGTGCTCCACGTGGCAGTGGCCAACGAGGTCCCCTTCGTCGTGAAGCTGCCGATGGCCACTGCCACAGTGATGGTCACTGTGGAGGACGTCAACGAGGCGCCGGTGTTCGTGCCACCGGTGCAGATGGCCACAGTGTCGGAGGACGTGCCGCCAGGGCAGACCCTCACTGCCTGCACGGCCCAGGACCCCGACAAGGCACAGGGACAGAGCATCAAGTGAGCGGGGACAGGGTCGGAGTCAAGTTTTGGGGTCTCTGCTGCCCCCTGCCACAACACCAGCTCCCCTGTGCCCCCCAGGTACCTGGTGGGGCATGACCCAGCGGGGTGGCTGGCCGTGCACCCCGACAACGGCCTGGTGACAGCGCGGGACCACCTGGATCGCGAGTCCCCCTTCGCCAAGAACAGCACATACATGGCTGTGCTGCTCGCTGTGGACGATGGTGAGGGACATGAAAGGGCCCTTGTTCCCCCTCCCGCATGAGGGCCACGTGCTTCCGTTGCTGGGAAACACATCCCAGCCTCCAGCATGGAGCAGTGCTGCCTGGCCACACCTCTGCCTGGGGCATCCCCAGCCCTATGGGGATCCTGGCTATGGGACTCCCCCCTTCATCATCACTGCCCACTGTCCCCACCCTTGCCTGGAGTATCCCTGTCCCCATGAAAATCTTGGTTTTGGGGCTCCCCCCTGTCCATGCCCTGCTTGGGGTGCCCACATTCCTGAGGGAATCCTGGGTTTGGGGGTCCTCCCTTCTGCATCATTCTCTTCTGTCCCCACCCCTGCTTAAAGCATCCCCATCCCTATGAGTGTTGTGGTTTGAGGTCTTCCCCTGTCCCCACCCCTGCTCAGTCACCCATGTCCCCGTGAGGGTTTTGGTGTCCCCTCTGCAACATCATCCCCGCTCCAGGCTCGCCGCCAGCCACAGGCACAGGGACGCTGCTGCTCACACTGCTCGATGTGAATGACAACGGCCCCGAGGCCGAGCCACGGGACATCACAGTCTGCCAGCGCAGCCCCGAGCCCCAGGTCCTCACTGTCACTGACAGGGACCTGCCCCCCAACACCGGCCCCTTCCGCGCCGAGCTCACCCACGGCTCAGGGGACAGCTGGGCCGTGGAGGTGGGTGACACAGGTAACATGAGGGCTCCAGAGGTAACGTGGGGGCTCCTTGATGGAGGGAGCTGTGCCATTACTGCGTTCCCAGTGCATCCCCCACAAGCCCCCCGTCTCCCCCAGGTGACACAGTGACCCTGCGGCTGGTGGCAGCACTGGAGCCAGACACCTACAGCGTGTACCTGCGGCTGCTGGACCGGCCGGGCAGGGCGCAGGTGACCGTGGTCACCGTGCGGGTCTGTGCCTGCGAGGGGCCGGCACAGGGCTGTCCCCAGAGGCCCCAGCCCGTCACCGCCCTGCCCTTTGTGCTCGCCGCCCTGGGCGCGCTGCTGGCCCTGCTGCGTGAGTGGGGGTCCCGGAGGTCCCAGGGCTGTGGGGGTGTCCCTGGCATGGGGCACAGTGGGTGACACACGTCCCCACTGACATCACTGCTCCCCCCAGTCATCCTGCTGCTGCTGCTACTCTTTGTGAGGAGGAGGAAGGTGATGAAGGAGCCACTGCTGCTGCCCGAGGATGACACACGGGACAACATCTTCTACTATGGCGAGGAGGGCGGTGGTGAGGAGGACCAGGTGGGTATGGAGGGTTTGCAGGGGGCTTGTGACCGTGGGGGCAGCCTGACACTGCCCCTCTCCATGTGTGTGTGTGTCCAGGACTACGACCTACGGCAGCTGCACCGGGGGCTGGACGCCCGTCCCGAGGTGATCCGCAATGACGTGGCCCCCACCCTCCTACCGGCCCCCCAGTACCGGCCCCGACCTGCCAACCCCGACGACATCAGCACCTTCATCGAGGAGGTGAGTGCTGACCCGTGGCGCGCAAGGGAGTGATACCCCTACCCACAGCAGCTCAGGGGGGACAGGCGCTGAGCCCTGTGCCCCCCCAGAACCTGAAGGCGGCCGACACGGACCCCACGGCCCCCCCCTACGACTCGCTGCTGGTGTTCGACTACGAGGGCAGCGGCTCGGAGGCCACCTCGCTCAGCTCCCTCAACTCCTCGGCCTCCGACGGCGACCAGGACTACGACTACCTCAACGAGTGGGGCGGCCGCTTCCGCAAGCTGGCCGAGCTCTACGGCGGCGGGGAGGAGGACGAGTAGGGACCCCCGCCCTGCTGCCCCTGCCTTATTGCTGCTTGTGCCTTGGGGGTCTCCCCCACCGTGCCTCCCCCACCTCAGTGCAGCCCCCTCGCCTCCTTGCCTGCGTTTTTGTGGTTATTATCTATTTTTTAAGGTATGAAATGACGGCGTGTGATGCTGCGGACGAGGGGATGGGAGCTGGGTCAGTTTTAATAAAGGATTTGGTTTTTTTAGACGCTCCAGGCTCTGTGTTACTTTGTGCCCTGTGGGTCAGTGCTGACCCCAGCCCCTCAGTGACACCCCCTGCCCTGTCCCCCCTTGCTCCCCCCAGTGTGGGACCCACAGCACAGCTGCAGCATCACATACGCAGGGCCAGTGCCCATGGGGCTGTGGGGTGCTAGTGGGCATGGGCAAGGCACTGACCACCCACCCTGCCCTCCAGGATATTGCTGATGCCAAATCCCTCCTGGCCTGGCAATCCCCGCTGTGCTGGTGCAGCTGGAGGCCTGCAGACGCCCAGGTCATCACCCTCACCCTCAGGTGCCCACAGGTGCTGGCATGGGTGGGCACGGCAGCCCCTGGCCCCGGTAGAGCTCCCAGTGCTGGGGTTCTCCCACTGCCTCCGGGCTCAGCCCCTTGGAGCCGTGGGGTGGCGGCAGCTGGTGGCACCAGGCACTTCCTTACTGGGAGTGTCCTTGGGTACGATGTTTGCTCCCCTGCAAAGCTGGGACCTGTGTGGGGTGCTGATGTGGGGACAGCCTGGGGTGCTCCTGGCTCCTGTGACCCATCGACACCCCCTGCTCCCACAGCCCTGGGCGGACACCCATGGGGAGCCCGGGCTGGGTCTGGAGTACTGGGAGTATTGGAGGTGTGGGATTCGAGGGTATTTGGGAGGCTGGGGGCTGGTGGGCTACTGGGGGTACCAGGGACTGAAGGGGTGCCGGGAGTACCACATATTGGGAAGTGGTATTACCACGGAGGGAACTGGGGGTATCGGGATCCCGGGAGTGTGGTGGTCCCACGGTCCCTGAGTCCCGTGAGCCCCGGGGTCCCGGGTGTGGGCGCAGCGGTACCGCCTCCTGCGAGGCGGGACGGGGCGGTTCCCAGGGGGCCCCCACCTGCAGGGCGGGATCGGGAGTGGTTTGGGACCCGACGCACCTGCGGCTCTTCGGCGGCAGCGCCCGATCCCTCCGGCACCTACTGAGACCGACACCGGCACCGGCACCGGCCATGGGGCGGCGGGCGGGCTGCCCGGCCCCGCTCTGCCTCCTCCTGCTCCTGCTCCAGGTGAGCCACGGGATGGGGCAGCAGGACCCTGCCGGGGGCAGAGGGACCCTGCCCAGGACCCTGCCCGGTGTTAATGTCTCTCTCCGGGCAGAGTGGGCACCGGCTGTGCCAGCAGGCAGCGTCGTGCCAGCCCGGCTTCACCGCTGAGACCTTCGCCCTGATGGTGCCGCGGGACAGCGTGGCAGCAGGACGGGCCCTGGGACGAGGTAAGGACATGGGAACGGGTTTCTGCGGGGGGCAGGGCAGCTGTGGGAACACGGACAGGATGGTGGGAGTGGGGATAGGACTGTGAGAACGGGATCGTGGGGACGGAGTCGGTGTGTGGGACAGGAGTTGGCAATGGGGGGCAACAAGCTCCATGCTGAGTGGTTCTGGGGTGACCCTGGGGGCACACTCTGCCCAGCTCCGTGGGGACAGGATCATGGGGAAGGTGCTGTGACAGCGGGGACAGTGCTGTGCGGATGGTGCCATAGGGACAGTGCCATGGTGGTGGGGACAGGCTCACTGTGGTGGCAGGTGGCACTGGGGACAGAGCCGTGGTGGTGTGTCCATGGACAGATGTGGGACCGCACGGAGGACAGTGGTGATCCCAGCATGGGTGCCGGTGGTCCTGCAGGATGGGGCGGCATCGTGGCATGGGGGCAGTCGGTGCTGCTCCCCGGGGTGCGCCGGCGTAGGCGGCGCTGACTCAGGCACCGCAGACCTGTCGGGGCTGGCAGACTGGGGTGTGGGTGCACCCATCCTGCCCCACACCTCAATGGCACCCGGGGTTCACCGGGCCAAACTCCCCTTTGGGCTTCCAGTGCAGACCCCCAGTTGTGGCTCTTGGTGTTTGGATGGGCACAGGGACTGGCATGGGCTTCTCAGCTTTTGGGGAGGTTGGTGTCCCACTGCGCTGGCTCCAAAGCACCGTCTCGGTGCGGCAGGGGGGCACTGGGGAGAGGTGCGCCCAGGGAAGCAAGTGCAGGGGACCTGCTGCCTCTTTAGGGTCCCCTAAAGGAGCTTTGCGGGCACTGGGGCTGCGCAGCAGCTGGGCTGTCACCATCTGCACCAGTTCATGGCTGACGGTGGTCCTGGCATTGTGGTGTGCCAGGGCGGTTGAGGTGGGCACAGGGCTGAAGGGTACTGAGTACCCGGCACTGTGCCAGGGCTCCCAAACACCCTTGATTCCAGAAAGGTTTCGCCTGGGTGAGTCAGAAGCTGGACCCTGCCCCATACCCAGGAATTGCATTTGTTAGTTGTGGTTGATCATTAACAGCTGCTGGTACAGCAACCAACGTTTGTCCGGCCGTGCCTGAATACCAGTGTGATACCCTGTGACCTCCCAGTGGCTCAGAGACTTGCTGGAAATCCCGTGTTGACACCAGCACTTTCAGTTTTGGGTCCCCAGCCCAGACTGGGTGTAGGAGGAAGGAAAGGGCTGTCTGCCCGTGGGGGCCGTGTGTCACCCGGTGATTCCTGGCCACGATGCCAGGCACAGGGTGGCCAAGCCCGGTGGGTGCCAGGCCATGTCGTGTTGCACAGCACCCCAAAGCCCATGGCCAGGATGAGGAGCTGGCCTGTAATTAGCCTGATGAGTTGAGAGCGGTGTTTTCCCTCCAACAGGTCTGGACAGGCCGCGCGCAGCGCCGGGGCGGCGAAACGCCCATGTGGGGGCTGCGGCATCCCCAGGGGTCTGCTCCACGGGTCGGGGGGCTCAGGGTGATGGCAATGTGGCGGGGGCTGGCACGGTCCCTGTCACCCTGGGTGGGGGAGCCTCGAGAGTCTGAAGTCACAGCGAAACTGCGGTGACGTCAGTGGGACGTGCCGCCTGCAGCACCTTCACCCTGGGCTGAACCCCCCCGCCCTGGCACGCCGGGGTGTTGGCACCGCTGTGCTGGCATTGCAGGGGTGGTGGCACCCAGCTCTGCCCATGCCCAGCCCTGCCAAGACCCCACGGGATGTGGGGTGGCTTTGTGGGGCTGTCCTGGTCTCCTGTGTGTGGGGTCTCAGCCCCACACCCTGTTTGGCAGCCTGGTCATGCCAGAACCTGGTTGTCCCAGCACCCTGTGGGTGGGGGACAGATGGGAAGTGTGGGGGGGACGCCACTGTGGGACCCTCTGAGCTCTCCTCTCCTTTTCCCCCATCACTCCCAGAGAAGAGAGGGGCCCCCCGGCTCCCAGCCTCGGGGAGGGGAGGGCTGGGGCCGGCTCTGCTTCAGCCAAGCTGGAAAAACAGGTTGTGCATGGCCAGGTGGGAAGGGAGGGAGCAGGAAGGAGGGGAGCAGGAAAGGGGGAGCGGACGCTGAGCACCCAGCACTCCTTGAACCCGGTGGGGGCTGAGCACTCATTGCACCCAGTGTGGGGCTGGGGGCCTCATGCTGCCCCTCGCTGCACCCACCCAGCACCGTGCCAGGGCCGGGCACTGCGCCCGTGCCCATGGGTGTCTCTGGTTCCCCTGCCCCGGTTCCTGCCCAGCCGGCCCCACTGGCTCCCCCAGCCTCCCGCCTCGGCCGGGGGTCCCGCCGTGGGGCGAGCGGGGCTGGCATCGCACCCGCAGACCCTCCTGCGCTGGGTCAGGGGCACCGTGGTGGGCAGGGGGGCAGCGACCGCTCCCCCCTCCGCCCCACAGCCACCCCCGCATTCCTGAGCTGCATGTGGGCTGATGTAACCCCCCCACGGTGCCTCCCTCCCACCCACCCTGGGCACGTCCCCTTCCCGCGGGGGTCACGCCGGGGCGATGGCAGCCGCTCCGACAACCCTTTCCAGACAAAGGGTGTTTGTCCGGGAGCTGCGGCCGTGCGGCCACGGCTCATGTGATGCCGACTGACCCCCACCGTGTGCCGGCCCAGCTTGTGCCACACCCAGTGCGGTGCCAAGGTGGTGACACTGGGACATCGCCTGCCGCGGTGGGTGGCAGGTGCTAGCTGTGCCTGGAGCTGGGGGTCCCAGGGGTACCTGGGAGGGTTGGGTGCCGGGATTGCCACCAGTGCCATGGGGTTAGCGCCTTCTTCCTCGGAGGTTGCTGTCCCAGTCCCACAGTGTAGCACAGCCTGGGCTGTCCCTGCTGCAGATATGTGACGACAGTTCACAGCCCCACGACCCCCATGGGTCACTGTACCCCACCTGCAGTGCCTGGGCTGCTGGGGCACTGGGTGCCAGCACAGGCGAGCGACTGCTGCCCTTGGTTTTACTGGAAAAGCAGCTGGAGCTGTGGCACTCTCTGCCATGGGCACGGGGGTGGTGACACCCCATGCTTTGAGACATGCTGTGCCACAGGGTACACCTGCATGGGGATGTGCCATGGGTGGGGATGTGCCATGCACGGTGCCATGCCCTACACGGTGCTGGGGACAGGGACATGCTGTGCCAAGTGCCACTTGCCCCATTGTCACTGTCTGGCAGGGACCCCGTGGTACAGCAGGTTGTGCTGTGCCTACTCCTGGACCAAAGCCAGGGCAGGGACACACCATGTGCCATGCCTGGGAGGGGATCCTGGCAGGGCGGGTGACACTGTGTGTGGAGCATCCCCGCCACCTCTGCAATCCCACGGTGGGGGCCCGGGCCACTGTGCCATGGCCGTGCTGCGTGTGCCCCCGGCCCTGCGCCCCCCTGCCCACCTGCTGCTCTGTCCCCAGTGAGCTTTGTGGACTGTGGTGGCCCACACCGCGCCGCCTTCCTGCCGGACGACACGCGCTTCAGGGTGAGCCGGGATGGCGTCGTCTCCGCGGCCCGGCCCCTGCAGCTCCAGCGGCGGGAGATCGCCTTCGCTGTGCACACCTGGGACGCCGCGGGCAAGAGGCACTCGGCCAAGGTCACCCTGCACCGGCGGTGGCACCAGCACCACCAGCACCACAACCAGATGCAGCAGGTAAAGCACAGACCCACTCGCTGGGGCCACGGCAGCCCCTCTCCCTAGGGCAGAGGGCTCAGCAAGGTGCTGGCACTGAGCACAGACATTGTCCCTGCAGGACATGGCACCCGATGTGCTGACCTTCCCGGAGCACGGACACGGCCTCCGGCGGCAGAAGAGGGACTGGGTCATTCCCCCCATCAACTGCCC
>JAWWEU010000020.1:19941836-19974741 GCA_035583155.1 Acropternis orthonyx
GTGCCCACACTCAGACGGTGCTGGTGCCCACACTCAGAGGGTGCTGGTGCCCACACTCAGAGGGTGCTGGTGCCCACGCTCAGAGGGTGCTGGTGCCCACACTCAGAGGATGCTGGTGCCCACAGTCAGAGGATGCTGGTGCCCACACTCAGAGGGTGCTGGTGCCCACACTCAGGGGGTGCTGGTGCCCACACTCAGAGGGTGCTGGTGCCCACACTCAGGGGGTGCTGGTGCCCACGCTCAGAGAGTGCTGGTGCCCATGCTCAGACGGTGCTGGTCACCTGCGGGTGTTGCTGCGCTTCAAAACCCACTCCCCCAGCGCTGGGGAAGCTGCCTGGGGGTGTGTCATCGCAGTGCCAGGGGTGTGTGCGTGGGTGTGAACGCAGGGGCTGTCATCGCGGCACGTGCCACCCTGGCTTGGCACCCACATCCACCGAGCCCTGCCAGGCACAGCTCCTGCTGCTCCACAGCCTGCCCCTTCTCACTCAGGGCTGGCACGGGGCACCTGCTGCTGTCTGGGGCCATTCCCAACCCTCATCTGGAGGAGGAGGAGGTGGAGAATCTCCTCAGTGTTGTTTTTGGAAAGTCCCTAAGGGATAATAACAGAATCACAGAATCCTGGAGTGTTTTGGGTTGGAAGGGATCTTAAAGCTTGTCCTGTTCCAACTAGACACCTTCCACTAGACCAGGTTGCTCCAAGGTCCACCTGGCCTTGAACACTTGCAGGGATGGAATAACATGCTGAGCACCACTTGAGGGCTGACGAAAAGTTAAGGCGTGTTGGATTGATGGTCCTCGTGGGTCCCTTCCAGCTGGCCTTTCACTAATCCCTGATGTGTTTCGTGCCGCTGGATGAGGCAGCGGTTCCAGGGCTGCCCCTGCCCTGTGCTCCCTGGCAGGGCACAGGCTGCCTGCCCACCCATGGGGTTGGCATGTGGGTGTGCAGAGACGCTCCTCACCCTGCTGTGTGTCCCCTTGCAGAGCACTCCGTGCCCGGGGGCAGGCGTGGCACCGGCACCGGCCTGGCTGCGGCGGCTCTGCGGGCACCTGCTCTCCGAGAGGCTGCTGAGGCCCGGCGGGGTGCACGCCGTGGTGAGGGGCATCCTGGAGGGCACCGGTGAGTGGGGGGCTCTGGGCTCCCGTGGCCGTGGCCTCGGGGGTATCTGAGGTGGTTCATCCCATGAGAGACCCAAAAGCACAGAGCCACCAGGGCATGGATGTAGCATTCGACTTTTGCTGGGCCAGGGGGTCTTGGTGGCACACAGATTTTGCCTCTGACTCCTGCTGAGCTCCCAAACTGCCCTGATTTGGGGTACGCTGTCATATTTGAGGCCTGCACTGAAAGCCTCTGACCCCATTGAGCCTGTTTATGCCTCTATGGGGTCACACCTCATGTGTGTCCATCCCAAGGAGTGCCCCGTGCCAGTGCGGTGGGAGCCATGCTGGGCACAGGGTTGTGAGAGCTGCAGGGACAGTGAGACCCATCCCCTGCTCTCCATGTCCGCCCAGGGGGGGAGACTGTTGCTCTTCAAAAGCTGAATCCCACACATTTTAGTGCCAAAGCCTCCTTCAGTCAACACCAACCTGACAGCACCGTCCATGCACGACCTCCCTCCACCTTTTGGCTCCTCCACCTGTCTGTAGAGTTGTTTTCCATTATCAGAGTTCTTGCACAGCAATTTTCCCCCTTCTCTCCTTAAGTTCGGGTGTGTCCTGAAACATGGTTGGTTTAATGACAGCAATAAAAGCTTGAAATCCAATTTTTGGCCAGAACACCTGGCTCCAGCCAGAGCTGGCCGTCAGTCAGAGCTGATCCTGGATTTCTACTGCTGCAGGTGATGCTGGCGCTGAAGCAGCAGCTCTGGACTGGAGGAAATGTGACGCAATCGCAAAGATCTTGGCTTCCTGCCCACAGCAGTGCCTCTCCCTCGAGGACTACTACAGACAGGTGTGCCCTCAGGTAAGTCCCTTGTTCCCTCTGCCCGGGAATGCAGAGCCAGCTCCATCTTGGAGAGTTCTGGGATTTCCTTTCTGCTTGAGTGTGACTGGGCTCAAACCAGCACAAATCGGAGATATTTATCTGGCACTGGCACACGTTCCCGCTCTTGAATTCTCTGTGTTTTATTGAAATGCTGGGTGGTGTTGCCTGATTGCATGAGCTGCGCAGCACTGCACTACATGGAGCTCTGTGTGGAGCCCTTGCTTCCAGCCTTTGGCTCTGGGAGTGGTGCAGGCCCTTGGTTTGAGCCCAGAAAGGCATCCTGCGTGCATGGGAAGGACACTGGCTCTTCCATGCATGGAATGTCATGCCAAATGTCCAGCAACGGAGCACATGGGCAGCTCCTTGGTCACCGTGAGGAGCCAGGCTGCCCCCTCTGAGGGGGTGCTGGTCCTTGTTCCTTTGTCATGGACTTTTCTTGCAGATTCTGGACTTGCTGCACATCCAGGACAAAGTGGCAGCGCGGCAGTTCCAGCGTGTGGCCACCACCACACTGCTCACCATGGCCAGGGAGCACCCAGAGCTGGCAGAGAGGCACCTGCTGCAGCCCCTGCTGTCCCCACTCCTGCGGTGCTCCGAGGCAGCAGGTACCCAGGTTTGGGAAGGTTCTGGTCTCTCTCCTTGCTGATTTTTTGTCATTCCATCCGAATTTCCTCAGGCTGCAGACTGTGCCAGCCTGGCTCTCTGTGCTGCCCGTATCTGATGTGTGGTTACACCATGTTTACTACCACTTGAGCCAAGTTACTGCAGCATGGGAGCTGAGGGCTGTGGCTCCTGCCATGGGCTCCTTGGGAAGCTCTCCCAGCCTGACACCCTTTGTTTGGGCTTCTGGACAGAAGCCATCGGTTCCCCACCCTACCAGCAGCTCTCTGGGGAATCACCCACTGTGGGGTTGAGGGCTGCCTTGATTCCCACGTGTCCTTGGGGGTTTGCAGCACTGCAGTGCAATTAGCGCTGCTAACGAGGCTCCGGGGTTCCTGTGGGGAGGGGAGGGAAGGGAAGGGAGCTGTGGGAGCGTGTTTGGGCGCAGGGGATGGCAGGGCTGCTCTGCTGCTGGGGGCTCTGGGGTGTTTTGGGGTGCTGATGTCCCTTTGCTTCCAGAGCTGGCAGTGGAGGATTTGGCAGCAGGGACCGTGCTGGTGCCAGAGGCAGAGCTGGGCAGCTGTGTGGAAGATGTGCTGAAGGTACCGTGTCCGATTTGGGGGAGAGAACTCTAAGAAAGAGCTGGCTTGAGATTTGGTGAGCAGTTTAGTTTATGTTGTACCAGACAAACCCAGCATCTCGTGCAGTCATGCACAGACTCACCTCATCCTCATATGCAGGAGTACCCCAGCCTCCACATGGGCTGTGCCAGGGCCTCACTGCCCTCACTGCCAAGAATTTCTTCGCAATATCCCATCTAACCCTGTCCTCTGGCAGTGGGAAGCCATTCCCCCTTGTCCTGTCACTCCACGCCCTTGTCCAGATTTCTTCTCCAGCTCTCTCGGAACCCTTTCAGTCACTGAAAGGGGCTGTAAGATCTCACTGGGGCACAAATCTTGTCTGTGGTTTCTGAGGAAGCACTGGGGTCCATCCTTGTGTTCCCTATGAAGGATCAGGGCTTTTCCTGGAGGCTTCTCCTCTGACACCTTCCCCCCAAGCTCCATTGCCTACCATTCCCACCAGTATCCCCAGTGCCACTGGTGGCTCCCTGCTGGCTCCCCTGCCTGCCCTGACAGCAGCTTCCTGCTGCATGTTCCAACCCAGAAGGGCATCTCCAACCCAGGAATTCAAATTTCAGAAGCTGGTGACTTGCTTCCTGGCATGCCTCAAGGCAGGCTAAGCTCTTAAATGCTGTATTTGTTGTCTCTTTTCCCAGTAATGATCTGTCGTAACTGGCTGGCAGGCAGAGACTGGTCTGGAGGGCTGCTCCCTCCCAGTGCTGGGGGGTTGGGGTTGGTCCCTCCTTAATGGCAGAGTGCTGGAGGCCTGACAGCAGCCAGATTAGTGAGGGGACCCTGGATTTGGGGGGATTTCTTGCCTAGCAAGTGTCATTTGATGCTAGGTGAGAAACCATCCTTGGGGCTTCATCAGGGAGGCTTTGTGTACACAAGGGTCTGGGGAGGAGGAATGGCTCCATGGGGATTAGCACAGGGAAACAGATCTGTTTGCATCAGTGGAGCAGGGCAGGGTGTTATCAGGGCCATCTCCCTCCTGCCTGGGCTGTCACACTGCCTCGGGCAGGTGTGTCCCCAGGACACTTCCAGCCCTGGAACAGGGGTTGCTAAGGTCACGGTGTGGGGTGAGGGAGGTCAAAGGTGTGGGGAACAGGAGGTAGAAAGTGTTAAAAGGAGGTTGGAGGCGTGGGGAACAGGAGATCAGAGGTGTTGGGAGATAGTCAGAGGTGTAGGGAGCGTGAGGTCAGAGATACGAGGAGTAGGAGGTCAGAGGTTTGGGACGTGAAAGAAGTTGGAGGTGTGGGGAACCGATCAGAAATGTGGGGAGCAGGAGGTTGGAGGTGTGTGGAGCAAGAAGTCAAAGGTGTGGGAGAGTGGAAGGTTAGAGAAGTGGGGAGACTGCTGTGAAAGGAGAGCACCTTCTGAGCAGGTCGTTGACCACCTGACACAGCTGGAAATCCCTTGGGAAACTTGGAAAAAGGCTTCATTACCTGCCCTCCCCTTTTTTTAATGCTAAAAGCTGTGGAGGGAGATAGAGCCTGCCAAAATCAGGACCTGTACACACAAACATTGAGTAAACCCTGAGTCCAGGTGGCACAAAATTTTCCCAGCATATGGCTCTGACTGAAGCATCCTACCTGGCTTCTAGTTTTGGATAATTCCTTCAAAAGGATCCAAAAGGAAACACAATGACATGAAGCTTCTGTGAATGCTATGAGGCTTCTGTGAGCGTTTTTCCTGTACTCTATGGGCAGCAAGGTGGGAGATGTGTGCAGTGAGCCTGGGAAGGATGTGCTGGGTTCATAGGGGACATTGACAGTGATTCGGAAGGCTACTGGTTGAGGTGAAGGAGAGCAGCAGGGCCCTGCAACACCCCCAGAGCCCCTGCAGCCCCACCAGAGCCCCAGCAGCCTGGTGTCTCAGCTCAGCACCCGTCAACCTGGCTGCCCTGCTAGGGTCTGATCTCTGTGTTTGAGATTTGCAGTAATTCCATGAAGATTTGCTCATTCCAAGGTACCTGTTGCATCTCTGGGGAAGGCAAGACCTTACCCCTAAGCAGCAGACTTCCCAAAGGACTGCCTGCAGCCTTCCTATAGCTTGGAGGCTGCTGTGGCTAAGGAAATGCTTGGAGAAAAATGGTGCTGAAGGCAGGTTTTGATAGGGAGTATGGCATAATCAGGGAAAACAGGCTCCAGGCTGAAGGCAGAGGCTGAGAACCCTCTGCCATCCTCCCTGGCAGCCGCCCTGCGCACAGACGTGTTCCCGTCCTCCCCTCTGCTCCACGCAAGTGTTTGACTCCCTTCCCCGTGCCCTTCTCTCCGTAGGTGTATGTGGTTGGGAATGACAGCTCGAGCCTGCTGCTCAGATCCTTGCAGTCAGCCCTGGGAGTGGTTTTTTCCCTCTATTCCTTCGCCAAGCAGAATGTGTCATACTTACGGTAAGGAAGGATTGCACTCTGCTCTGCTGGGGTTTCATCTGCTGGGCTCTGCCCACCACCAGCAGGCACTCTGTGGGCACGGACAGGAGCAGAGATACATTTTCTCATCCCAAGGAGCTCTCATTTCAATCAGGCAGGAACCACAGGCAGGGTACATGTCTTTACTGGCAGCCCTGTGCCTGAGGAAACAGTTCTCACGTCAGTTTTTGTCTTCCCTGAAGCCAGAATGTTCCATGTAGAGGCGAACATGCCCTTGGGAACTCAGGCTGGCTCTGCCTGGAGCAGGGATTGCCGTTGTCCATGGATAAAGGTGGTGATGTTGGGACCAGTCTGAGTGTCAGAGTGATCTACAAACAGGATAAAAACTGGATAAAACAGCTCGAGCTCTGGCTCTTGGAAATACAGGATCATTCTCCTCTGATCTGGGATCGCTCTCTGATCCATGCAGGACCTGCCTCCTGGCAGCTGTCCCTCATGCCATGCCCAGCTCCCCAGAAGTGGGAAGCACCCCATGTGCCAGTCATGGTGGCAGGGACAGCGGTGACCAGGCGCTGGCTGTCCTCTTTCCTTCTGCCCCCAGGCTTTTCCTGGGCTACCCGGAGTTTGGACTGTCCTGGTAAAAGCATTCCTGGTGGGGTTACGCTGTTCTCTGGTGATCCTGGCGTGTGCAGGCTTTCCCTAAAAGTGTGTAGACGGAGCCTCTGCTGCTATTAAAGACATCGTTAATCACTTTGAAGAGCAGTGAGTGCCGTGGCAAGTTGGTGGAACACGCCAAGCTCACGTTGCTGGGCCAGCAGTCGCTGCTCCCTTTGCTAGCGAATTTGGCAGGGATGACTAAGCCCTCAGCTGCCTGGAAGTGTTCGGGTTTCCAGACCCCTGGCACAGCCCAGCGCAGCCGCTCCACCTCATTAACCTGCATCTTTTCTTGGCAGGGCTCCCACGCCACCTCACAGTGCTCCCATCTCCTTCCTGTTCTCCCTTGGCACTGCCACCAGCTCTTCTCACCTTGGCATGAGGCATGAGCACAGCGTGCCAGGGATGTTCACAGTGCTCCCTTTCTCACCAGGCTCAAGCCTGGAGGGACCCAAATCCTTCCATCTGGGAATGCCAGAAAGGCAGGATGTGCTGCTGGTCCCCTTAGAGACTCCATAAATGCCTTCAGCTGTGGGAGCCAGAGCATCCTGAGGAGAGCGTGTGGCCGCTCCAGAGTGCTCCAGTCCTGTCCCTCATCCCAAAACGTGTGTCCCTGGGCAGGGAGGGGAGCAGCAGGCAGAGCATTGTCACCACTGCCTCCTCTCTCCTTGCCAGCTCCCCATGCCAGGAGGTCCTGCTGTGGTTCCTGGAGAAGGCAGATCGGGAGCAGTCGCTGGCTGTGCTGGGGGGCCTGGCCGGGCTGGGGGGCACCGTGCCCACCCTCCACCCACGGTGCCGCGTCCGTGCGGGCAGCCAGGGCGGAGCTGCCATCGCCCTGGAGGAGACCATCAGGTGAGTGCTGTGGGGACAGTCCCCCGGGGTCGCTCAGCACCCAGGGCTTCCCAGAGAAGCCTGGCAGAGAGCCTGGGTGAGTGGGGGGCTGCCGGGACCATCCCACCACGGTCTCATCCCCTCAGGCTCAGGCAGGTGATGTTTCCACACAGCCCAGGCAGCCTCCAGGCTCCCTGGACACCACGCAGAGCTCTGGTGTCCAGCCTCAGAGAGCATCATGCTCCACCTGAGTGTTGGTGTGCACTCCCTGCCTGCTTTTCCTGATTCCCAAGCCCTGCCTGAGGGCTGTCTGGGAATGGGATGTGCTTTTTCAGTCCCTGCAAATACAACTTCCACCTTCCAGCCTGAGCCTGTCTCATGGCACAGTGAGTGGAGTCCCTCGGGCACAGGTGGCACTGTCATAGAAGGACTCTGGTGGTGCCAGCGTGGCAGAGCAGTGACTGAGTTCATCTGGAGTGCACAGATGGTCTCTAAGTGGAGGCAGAGTGTGGCCGTGCTGGGAATAAACTGCAGCCATTAGTCTCCAGCCAGGCAGGCCAGGATGTCTGGCAGCGGGAGGTTTGGTTTAAAGGAGGGGGCAGTGAGCTGGCAGGGAGTGGTGTGGGATAGGCAGAGACCTGGCTGTGTCCAGAGGTGTCCGTGGGGTGGGTGTGCCAGGAGCTGGGAGCACCTGCAGCAAAATACCTGCAAATGCATTTGGCTTGTCTATGTTTCAGTCTCTTCCTGACCTGGGTTAGAATCACAGACTGGTTTGGGTGGGAAGGCACCTCAAAGCCCATCTCATTCCACCCCATGCCATGGACAGGGATGCCTTTAACTATCCCAGGTTGCTCCGAGCCCCGTCCAACCTGGCTTTGGACGTTCCCAGGGAAGGGGCAGCCACAGCTTCTCTTCACAACCTGTGCCAGGGGCTCAGCTCCCTCCTAAGGAAGAATTTCATCCCAATATCCCATCTAACACTGCCCTCTGGCAGCGGGAAGCAATTCCCCCTTATCCTGTCACTCCAGGCAGTTTTCCAAAGTCCCTCTCCAGCTTTTTTATAAACTCTCTTTAGATACTGGGAGGCCACAATTAGAAGAAGCTCTGCTGTGGTTAAACTGGGAACATATTACTCCTTAATGGCCCTGGCTCTGCCCATGTTCATGTCCCTGCTTCCATGGCTCTGACCACTACATGACTTAGCCAGCACTAATCTTACTGTTTGTGGGATGGCTGGATGAAACATGGGTTTTGGGCTCACGGTTTCTATTAATGAGTGTAGGTTCGTTAATAAACAGAGCGAGTGATCACAAATAACCTGGGCAGTGTTTGGCTTGGCTGCCTCCAGGCTCTGCTGGAAAATGCTGGGAAGGAAGGCTTCCAGGAAAAGGCAGACTGGGATTTCACCCTGCCCTGGAGGGCCAAGGGGGTGTGGATGTGTTTGTGTTAGTGACACAGTGACCCGTTGCAGTGATGGAGATGAGGCCCTGTACCAGAAGATCTCCTTGGAGCAGTGCCATGTGCAGAGCTTGGTGGATCTCCTGTCCCATTGCCAGAAGAGTGGGCTGGCTGGAGACTTCTTCATCCACTGCCTGAAGGTGAGGACAGGCCTGTCCCTGGTTGGGGCACACCTGCAGGAATGGGTTCCTCGGGTCAAGCAGAAAGGGTCATCCCCCTGCGTGTCTTGGGATGTGGCACGTGCTGGAGCAGCCCTGTGTGCTGGGTGGGAGAGCTGAGGAGAGGGAGCAGCCCTGTCCCTGAAGGGGTTAACCCTCATCCCCCCAGGGTTTTTTTTTAACAACATGAACAAGTCTGGAGTTTAAAGGTGTGTTGGAAGCTGGGAATAATCCCTGTTGCTTCCTTGCCTTTCATGGAGGGGCCCCAGCACCTGCTTCCTTTCATCTTGCTTGGAGCCCCTGTGGTTCCCTTCTGGGCTGGGCTGGGCTTAGCTTTTTGTGCCCCCCCCCCAGCCCATAGTCACACAAAGGGCTAAAGGGATGGGACTCCCAGGAGCTGTGGCAGCTCTCAGAGACCTTCGTGTACCAACTGGAAGGTCCTGGTGGTGTGAGGAGTCATCTGGCATTCCTGGCACTGGCTACCAGTGCTTAACCACTGCCCCTCCGTGCCCTGTGCTTCCTTCCTGGCAGGAGCTGACTCAGGTGGCTGCAGAGGATGAGGTGGCTCCAAAAGTGGCTGTGGAGCCTGGAAGGAGTTTGCTGGAGCTGGAGCAGGAGCAGGCCAAGCAGGGGAGGAAGCTGCTGGTCCTGCAGCTCGTGGCTGCGCTGTGCGAGAGCGTCTCGGACACCGTGTTCACTGACATTGTGCAGGTTGGTCGTGGCAAAGCCGGGGGGATCGGCTGAACTCTTCCGGGAGGAAAGGCTGGGAGAGTTGGGATTGTTCAGCCTGGGAAAGAGAAGGGTCTGGGGTGACATTAGAGCTACTTCCAGTACCTAAAGGAGCTCCAAGAGAGATGGAGAGGGCCTTTTGACAAGGGTCTGGAGTGACAGAACAAGGGGAACGGCTTCCCACTGCCAGAGGGCAGGGTTAGATGGGAGATTGGCAAGGAATTTTTGGCAGTGAGGGTGATGAGGCCCTCGCACAGGTTGCCCAGAGAACCTGTGCCCCATCCCTGGAAGTGTTCAAGGCCAGGTTGGATGACTCTTGGAGCAACTTGGTTGGTGTCACTGTGCTCCTAGATCCATGAATGGGCAGTGCAAAATTTATTAAATGTTGTAATTTCACAATCCACTGGGGCTCCTTGACCATGGTCCCAAAGAAGATTGTTAAAGCATGGCACATCTGCCCCTGAGCACAGGCCTGTACACCATGCCAGTTGGGAATGCAGCTGGACACCGAGGGCAGCACAGCATTGCCCTGCAGTCTGGTGTCTTTAAACTTCCACATCCTGTTTTTTATTGGTGTTTTTTACCCCAGTGCCCCGGTTATGCCAGCCCTCCGTGCCTGCTGTGGGCAGAGGCGGTCACTGCTGAGGCAGGTTTCCTCAGGCAGGTTTCCTCACGTTTGCCTTTGGGACAAAGGATCCTTTGTGTGCTCGGCAGCGGTGGGGACAGCGGGGGGGACACAGCCAGCACGGCTTTGTCCCCACCTGCCTCCCCATCACACCCACCCGCAGGGCCAGAGAGTTGGGGTGGGAACCAGGGCAGGGTTTTGCCAGGTTTCAGGGTCCAGCCAAGAGTTTGGTATAAAAACCCACCACGAAAGAAATCCAGACAAAAAATCCATTATCCTCCTGCCCGGGGTTGTGTTTCAGGGAGGCCCCTGGGCTGGGACAAGGACAGGGACAGGCAGTGGCAGTGCAGCCTTTGAGCAGGTTCCTTGGGGCATTTGGGGGGCCCTAATGGGGTGGGAACAAATGGGATCCATCTTTCCAAAGCCAGAGCCCAGGCATAGTGGCTGCTGTGGTCCCCTCAGCTGCACACCGATTTACATATTCCACCACATAACCAAGGTCAACCTGATTTCCTTTCTGCACCAAGGATTCTCTCCTCCTGCCTGAGACTCAACCATGGCCCAGGGTTTTATTTTTCAAGGGTTTTTCATCTCCCACACTGAAGTGGGTTTTTTTTCCTTCTAGATTAGTTTTTTTAACTTCTATTCTCAGTAGCCACCTGCTGATTATTTATTCACAATGTTCCTTTTCTGTACATTAAATATAATTTCAACCCCTTCTGCTTGTGTGTGTCGCTGTGTTGTGAGAACAGACATTCCAGCATTTTTTACTTTCTTGCTGTTGGATGGAATTTATTCTCTGGGATAACCACCGCAGCAGGTACTTTCTGCAGCTTTTTCCAAAGCCTTTTTCCACAGCTTCCCTCCTTAAGGAATGTGCTCAAGGAGGCTGGCAGCTGAGGAGGAAATGATGCCTGCACCCGGTGCCTATGCCCTGGGGGCTGGAAGTGTGGGATTTGGTGCAACAGGACCTTGTTGCCCTCCTACTTTGCCTTCCAGAACAGGAGCACAATAGTTCTTTTGCAACACGCCTGTTAGGTTGGAATGACCCTGATCCAACCCCTTCCCAGGCTTGTCCCAAGCCCTGGTGTGGAGAAAATAAGGCATGTAGAACATCAGCTTCCTAATTTCAAGGTCTGTTAGGAAGGCAGAAACCCTGTGGGATCAAAGGTGTTGGTGCCAAGTGTGGAGAAGGTCGATGCCAGCCAGGCAGGATAGTTACAGGCTTGTGGAATAAAATATTAGGGAAAATCAGTGGGAACACAGGAAATGGCCCAGCTGAAGTGTCAGCTGTGTAGGGGCAAGGGGGCTAGCACAGGGCAGTCTTGGGGCAGGGGCTGGAGCTCCTGGGCTCTGGAATTTCCCAAGCCTTTCTCTACCCCAATTCCATACAGACCCTTGTTGCCACCACCCTGAGCTTTCCTCTCAGACCATCCCAGTTGCCTTCCCAGCTCCCATCCATGGTGGAGCTGGGCAGGAGGCAGAGATGGAGCTGAGATCCCCCTGTTCCTGCAGCCCCTGGGGGTCTTTTGCTGCCGAGAAATGCCCACCAGTTTAACCGTCACCTTGTCCTGGGGTCGTGAGTGTGACTTTGCCAAGCCTTTGTGGGAGCCCGGTGGCTGCAGCCACTGATGGACTGGGCTGCGTGGCTCCCAGAATCCTCTCCCGTGGGTTCACACAGCCCGGCACAGGGCTGGGGGCTGCGATCCCAGGGAGCCCATCTGTGCTCCTGCTGGAGGGGTCAGTGTGATTCGGGGGCTTCAGCACCCCCACAACCACTCTGGGAGAGCCTCGACTCCCTCCTGCATCCCCAGTGCATCCCCATCCATCCCCCAGCTCTCTGGGGCTCCCAGCACTGCTGAGTCCCCTCACCTGGGCAGGTGGGGCAGCAGTGGAGGGTAATGACAAGGCAACTGGGATGGTCGGGAATCTGAAAGGGATGCAGAGACAAGGGGTGCTGAGGAGGAGGAGGCGGGGGCGCCCTGGGGATCCCCCCTCCTGACTGACTGCTGGTCCCTGGCAGGTGCAGGAGTTCGTGGCAGCCGTGCTGCAGCGGGCCTGTGCCAGCCCGGCGCGGGGCCCCGGCGCGGCGGCCGAGGCGCAGACCCTCGCCATGGCCATGGGGCTCGTGGCCGCCCTGCTCGGGGGGGCCGCCCAGGTGAGGGGCAAAGCTGGGGGGCTCGGGGTGGGGGGGGTATGGGCACTGCCATTCCCAGCCCAGGGGGGCTGCAGGGGGCTGGGTGCCTTGGGTGGGGGGACGTGCTTAGTCCCAGCCTGTATATGTGTATATGTGATTTATATATATTGTTTTTTCCTTGGAGTGGTGTGGGAGCGCTGGCCAGGGCTCTGATCCCAGCAGGACATCCTTGAAATTAATTTAATTAATTTAATTAATTTATATACATATAATAATATATAATACCTGTTGAATTATATATACAATTATCTATAATTGTAGATACGATATTATATATTATAAATGAATATATTAATTTATAATCTAAAGTTTGCTTCCAAGACAGCACTGACAGAGCAATGCAGCTGTGTACAGCATTTTAAATACCAACACTGCATCCTCTGCATCCCTACACCCACAGGCTCCGACCCTGAAGTGCAGTAAACTTCCCATGTGGGATGTACCCTTGTTGAGAATCCTCTGTATTTTTATCTTTACATTTTCATACATAGTTATATTCTTATTTGCATCACTCAATTACCACACTATACCTATAGAGAGAGAGAGAGAGAGCTGCCCATCTCTTAATATGCTGCCATCCCTCTGGCTTGTGCTGCTCTCACTGAGCTGCCGGGGTTGCTTCATCCCTGGATTCGTCCAAAGGAAGATCCAGCTGTTAATGGTTTTTCCATCTATTTATTGTGTCTTATTGCTAAATTTCTAACACTGGGAAAAGAATTTTATTTGGAGAGAAGTTAAAGCCAGAGTCTTGCGGCTGCAACGGGCCCCTCCCAGGCGAGCTGCTGTTCCCACTCTGGTGTTAATGGGAGCGACGTAACTTGGGAAATGGAATGTGAAAAGTTTTGGAAGCAGCTGCAGAGCTGTTTGGGTTTCAGCAGCCAAAGGGGTTTTATGCAATCATCCACACTCCCTGCTAAAGCTAAAGCACCCCTTTTCAGGCCTCACAGCCCAGAATGCAGCAGTTACATCCAGGTTAGGGCAGGAGCTTCTCCTGCTCAGGACAGGTTGCAGCTGCCCTGCTGGGGGTGTCCTTGCTGGCAGGATTGATGGCAAGCCTGGCACAGCTCTGGGAAGATGGTAGGAGGGGTGTCTCTTGTTTCACCCCCATGCATGGGTACCCCTGTCCTTCAGACTCGTGCCCTTCCCACCTTCTCCCATGGCATCTGCTGGAGATGCTGGAGCTGGGATCAGCTCTGGGCCATGGGCATTGCTGTCAAGAGGGGCTCGTGGTGCATGGAGCCCAGTTTGTAGGGTGGGGATGGCGGTGGCCATGGGGCTGCAACTCTGGACTCTGGGGCTAATCATCCCCACTCCTGCCTGCCTGCCTGCCCTGCCTGGAGCATCCCGGGGAGCAGATGGATTCCCTGTTTTAGTGGTACCAGTGCTGCTTTTCTCCCTCCGCAGCTCCAATCCAGTGACTTCTCGGTGCTGAAGCGGCTGGTGCCGCTGCTGGAGGAGCTGTCCCACAGCTACCCCGAGCCCCTCACCCAGGAGCTGGCCTCGGACCTGCGCATCGCCATCTGCACCCACGGCGCCTGTGCCCCCGGCACGGTGGGCGCCGCTGCCGACAGCGTGCTGGGGAGGAAGCCTGGGATGGGAGCCAGCGGAGCCCCCAGCCCGGGGGGCAGCCGGGCACCGCCGCAGCACAGCCACAGCAGCCCCTTGGCTCACAGAGGCAGGAGCACAGAGCAGAGCACAGGCCGTGAGCCCAGGGCCACCAGTCCCACTCCAGGCCCCTGTGCCGACAGCCCGGCCCCAGCTGGGCTCCAGGAGCTGCTGGTGTCAGCCTACGACCCCCAGCCCCCCGGCCGGGCCGCTGCCCTGCGCTGCCTCGCCAGCCTGATCACCCAGCGAGATCCAGAGGCACTTCGGCTTCAGGAGAAACTGCTGCAGGTACCGGGCTCCTGCCATGGTCCCTGTCCCTTGCCATGGTCCCCATCCCCTGCCATGGTCCCTGTCCCTTGCCATGGTGCAGGGCTTGTGCTGATCATGCCATTGGGCTGGAGACAGTCCCAGTTATCGGAACACTCTGGCCTTGCTGGCCCAGCCCAGAGTCACTGCTGATGGCACTTACCCTTCCTTCCAGGTGTTCCTGGAGAATGTGCAGCATGAAGATGCCTTCGTCTACCTCTCGGCCATCCAAGGTGAGCAATGCCTGTTGGGATGAGTGCCAGTGGTTTGTTAGGGAAGGATTTGTGCTGGGGTACTCTGGGCAGTGAGAGGGAAGAGCAGTAGAGCCATGGCTGGGCTGGGGGGCTTGGCATCTGCCCTCCCAGGTTGTGGCTCTGTGCTGTTTGGTTGAGCCTCCATACCAATTTCCTGATGCTCCAGGCTTTGTCCCAGTTATTCTTACTCTCTGGAGCTGGTCACCATCCCTGTGTTAGGCCTGTGCCACCAGCTGGGGCTGCAGTTCAAGCACAGTGGGGGCACAGCTCCAGCACCTCGGCCCAGCATCCACTGAGGGGTCTGTTCAGCTGAGGCTGGCAGAGCAGCAGGGCCATGGGGCCCCACTGGTTATCCCTCAGGGCCCCGCCACATCCATCCCCATGGCCAAGGTGGCAACTCCTGCTTCCCAGGAAACCCTCGGGTCGGTGCCTGCTCCGACATGCTCAGCACAGCCCCACGGCACCGGGCTGCCCGTGGGATCCTCAGGCAGGTGCCTCCACACCGGAGTGACGTGGGTGTCCCGTGTGACACGGCTGCTCACGGTCCGCCGGCTTCCACGGAAGGGACGTGCCATTCCCCTCGCCCACGGCGGTGCCGGCACCGCTGCCGCTGGGTTGGTAACCTTCGGCAGCACCTGGGAAAGGAGTTTATCCTGTGCTTCCCGCTGCCTGCACGGTCTTGAGAGGGACGGGTCTGCCCTTGCCCAGCGGCTGAAACACAAAGGCTGTGTGTAACCGTCCCGGTGATTAACGCGGTGCTGCAGCTGCCGCCGTGTTTGGCAGTGATTAACCCTGATGCGGTTCCTTGTGGCAGTGACTCACCTGGCCCGTGCCAGCGGCACCTGTGCCGAGCCGTGCCGAGCAGGGGCCGGTGGCTGTCCCAGCTGGAGCCCCCCAGCCCCACTCTCTCCTCCTGCAGCAGCAGGGCCGGGGCTGAGCTGGTGTTGTGGCACCACAGAGCCGGACTCCAGTGGGATATTCCTGCTGTACTGGGCACCACACCTGGAATCCTGCAGTTGATTTTGGTCCCCTCACTGCAACCCAGACATTGAGGGGCTGGAGTGTGTCCAGAGATGCGAACGGAGCTGGGGAAGGGTCTGGAGCAGCAGGAGCAGCTGAGGGAGCTGGGGGGGCTCAGCCTGGAGAAAAGGAGGCTCAGGGGGGACCTTCTGGCTCTGTAACTCCTTTACAGGAGGGAGCCATGTGGGGGTCAAGCTCTGCTCCCAAGGGACAAGGGACAGGACCAGAGGAAATAGCCTCAGGTTGCTTTAGGGGAGGTTTAGGTTGGATATTGGGCAAATTTCTTCATGGAAAGGGCTGTCCAGCCGTGACACAGCTGCTCAGGGCAGTGGTGGAGTCCTCACCCCTGGAGGGATTTAAAAGCAGCGTGGATGTGGCACTTGGGGGCAAGTGTCAGTGTGGCCTCTTCTGTACTGAGGGAACGGTTGGACTCGATGATCCTAGAGGACTTTTCCAGTCCAAACAATTCTGTGATTCTGGGATAAGACAGTGCCAGAGGAGAGGTTGCTGCCTTGCCAGATGTGCCTGGGCTTGCAAAGGGTGACCCACACGAGGCACCCTCCAATAACCAGGGAATGGGACTGGAGGTGAAGCTTCTGGAGGGCCAGGAGCTGGGACTCACTGAATCAGCGCTCTGCTGCCTCTGCTACTCACTCTTTCCCTGGAGAGCAGCCCCTTTCCCCATCAGAGAGGTGCCCCATGCTGCCAGAGCCCTGCCCAGCACTTCCCCCAGCCCACAGCTCCACAGGGACAGCAAAGCTGGTGCGGCCCTGTGGCATTGCCCAGCCCGTGTGCTGTGTCCAGGATCTGATCCCTCAGCAGTCTTGGGGAGATGCGACGGGCGTGGGCTGCACTCAGGCTGAGCTCCCGGTCTGGGCCAGGGAATCCAGCAGGGACAAGGACACACTGGCACCATGTGCCAATGGCCAAGCGCTGGGAGCAGTGACCAGACCCTGTGCCTGAGCATCGCCTGCAGTGCCCAGCTGCCCCCATTGCACCGAGTCCACACTGGGTCAATGGGCATCAACCAGCAGCAGAGAGTGGGCACCCGCTGCCAACTGCCAAATTACTGATTTTCCAGCTTTTTTTCCCCCCCAGGCATTGCCCTGCTCTCCAGTGAGTACCCAGAGCGGATCCTGCCCGTCCTGCTGGCACGGTACGAGTGCCCGGCGCAGGGCACGGGGGACGCCACGGCCGCTGTCACCAGGATGAAGTTGGGCGAGGTGCTGATGCGTGTCACTCGGGCACTGGGTGAGTCCATGGCCATGGGCACAGCAGGGCCTGCTGCCGTCAGCCACAGCACCCCTTGGCCTCACCAAATCCTAGGAGGAAAGCCCATGGGCGATTTTTGTTGGGGAAGGGTAAGAAGGGTCCAGAAGCTGCAGGGTGGCTGGCCAGGGTTTGGTGTTGGCAGGGGCAGGGCAGCAGGTCCTGCCAGCAGCCCACCATCCCCTCGGCCGGCAGCGCCAGGCTCGGAGGCTCCTGGGAAGTGCCTGGACACGCAGGGCTGAGGGGCAGAAGCTGCATGAGGCCTTTCCATCAGCTGCTGTTGGGACACGTCCTAAAATGCCTCATCTGCCTCCCCGGAGGAGGCCAGGCCAGCAGGAGCACGCAGCCGGAGCTCTCCGTGTCCAGGGAGGCAGCAGCCGGTGTCCCACTGCCGGGACAGCCAGGCTGGGGTCCCCCCTCCCCAGCCAGGCCCTGTGTACCCTGGTTGGGGTTCCTCCTGCAGAGCCTGGACCCCCAGAGCCCTGGGGCTGTGACTCCCCTGGGACCTGTGCTGCATCTCCTGGCCATGTTGGCATCCCTGGGCTTTGCTGGCTGTGGCATCCCACCGGTGCCAGGCTGTGCCACTGTCTGGCCCCGCTGCTGCGATTGGACAGGGCACCCCACCATCTCCTGGGGGGGCTCCAGTGCTCAGCAGCAGAGCCCCTCCATCCCTGAATGCCCCAGGCAACGTCCGTGTGTCTGTCCTGGTGCTGGGCATCGCTCGGCAGCTGCCCTGGAAAGGGTGGCACAGCCTCCCTGTGCTCTCCCCGCTCCCCGTGGTGCCGCTGCCGCAGGCAGCAGCTCCGGCGCGTCCCGGCTCGCCGGCATATTTATAGAACAAATTGCACCAAGTTGTTTCTGTTGCAAAGCTTCAGGATCCGAGAGCGAGGATTTATCCAGCACTTCCAGGATCGCTTTGCTTTATGCAGTTCCAAGATGTCCTGCTCTGCCAAAATCTCCTACTCTGTTTCTTTCCCACCCCATCCCTGTCCCCATCCCTGCCTGTCATCCCACTGGAGCAGCTTTTCCCATCCAGGGTAGGATGGGAAATGCTCCATGCTCCTTCTGTGGCCATCTGGCACTGGGCCAGCGTGCTGCTGGCTTCTGAGGGAACATATCCCGCTCAGATCACCCAGCACTACTCACACTGCCATGATTCCAACCCCTGGGATGCAGTCAAAGAGCAGGATGCATCCACAGCAAGCCTGGCCATCCATGGCATCACAGCACTGCCCCAAGCTCCCCCACCCTGTGCCAGTCCCCAGCTCTGAGCCCCCATGTGTAGTGGGATGGGGTCCCTCCACTGCCTGCAGGGATCATTCCTGTCTTTGTATCCCAGGGCATCCCAAGGCATCTATCCCACTGCCTCCATCAGCTGCATGACACCAGGATCTGAGGAGCTTCCAGAGCTTGGGAGAACTGGAAAACCACTAAGCTCATGGGCAAAGTAGCCTGCAGTAGCTTCCCTTCCAGCCCTTTGAGCCCCTTCCTGGTGGGAGCCGTGCCCACCCCATGGGGCACACGGCTGCCCAGCTCCCACGGGATGACCACACTCCCGGGGTGTTTGTGGATGTTGGACACAGGCCCCGACCTCTCGTTAGCAGCTCACACATCCACGGTGCTTCCCTGTGCTAATTGGGGTGGGGGGCTGGGTCTGAATGATGTGGGAATTTGGGGTTCACACTTGATGTGTCCTTGAGGCCTTGGATGGGGGGCCTGGGATGTGCCAGAGGGCCCCCACAGGGAATGTGCCAAGGGGCAGAAGCCATGCTCCAGATGCTGCATCCAGCTGTTCTGCAGTGCTGCAGGGGGGATGCCGAATCCATCTGCTCCCAAAGGAGCCAAAGCTTTGGCAGGAAGGGGCTGTGAGCTTTTCCCTGCTGGTGACACACCGCTCTGCTCTGCCTTGCAGGGGACATGGTGTTCCAGCACCGGGAGCCGCTGATCTGGGCCTTCCTGCGGGGCGCCCGGGACCCCGACGGAGCGCTGCGGGCCAGCAGCCTGTCCAACCTGGGCGAGCTCTGCCAGCACCTCGGCTTCCAGCTGGGAGCCATCGTCCAGGAGGTACCAGCTCCATCCTTCCCCAGGTCCCTGCCTGGGGAGCTGTGGGGACATCCCTTGTTTACAAGTGGCTTTGTTAGCGCGTGGTTGGGCTGCTGAGGATGCGGAAATGGGGCATTTCCACATGGAGATGGAACATTTCCACAGAGGACATGAGTGATAATTGCTGATACCATGGAGTATAAAAGCCATCGGGCCTGAAGGAAACACTCAGGAGGTTCTAGCTCTGATTTTTAGGTGTCTGCTCCATTCATGGCAGCTGCTGCCAGAGGAGACCTGAGGGCACAGGTTGTGCCTGCCAGAGACACCTCCTGCTTAATGACACCTTATCATAATTACCGTTATCATAATTATCATCAGTATCTCTGCAGGCTCTGGGTGAGACAGGGCTGCCGGAGCCACCACAGCTGTGATCCTGGTGGGGTGATCCTGGCTCCTGGGGGTCTGGCAGCCTTCAAGCCAGTGGGTCTGTGCCCTGTGGCAGCCAGAGCTTTGCCCCCTCCAGTGCTCCTGAAGCAGGAGACATCATGGCCTTGGCACTGGGGCTTCTCCCCCCAGGTTCCTGCTCAGCACCGGTGGGTCCCGGCAGTTGATGTGATGCCAACGCGCCACACGGTGCTATTTCGGGAAGGCGCGAGCTCTGCTAGTTCTCCTGGCTGTCACTGCTGGGATTTAATTAGATTCCTTTGGCTCTGCCTGATTTTCATACAGATTGTTACACAGCTTCCCGAGGCATCCACGAGGAGGAAGGGCTGCTCGGAGCCTGCGCCCTGCAGGAAGCGGGACCCGCCAGCTGGGTGCCAGGCCGGGCACTGGTGTCCCATCCTCATCCTTGGGATGCCCCTGGCACAGCAGTGGCTGCTCTGCCGGGATCTCCCACATCCCACAGCCCTCACTGACGCCCCCCTGCCCTGTCCCCACAGGTCACTTGCTGTGTGACAGCCATAGCCCGGACGGACCCCGAGGCCGAGGTGCGAAGAGCCGCCGTGCACGTGGTGGTGCTGCTGCTGCGGGGGCTGAGCGAGAAAGCCCCCGAGGTGGGTCACCCCCTGCTTGTCCCCAGGGCAGGGGCAACCCCCAACAGACTCCTGGGTATCCCTCAGGCACACCTTTGCCCCACAGAGGCTACAGGGCTCATTCCCAAGCAACTTCCAGGGAAAGTCTCAAGGGACTAACACCCTTTCCCACCAAAGAGCACTGTCAGCAGGTCCTGGGAAAGAGAGGATTTTGTGGGGGCATCCCTCTGAGCCTGCTGGGATGTGCTGTGGGACAGTACCATGCCATGGACTGTGCCAGCTCTCAGGAGCCGTGGGAGTTATTCATCGCTGATTTGACTTGGAAATGCCCAGTTTTTCCGCCACTGTGGCCTCCCTCCCCAGTTCCCAGTAACAAGCATGTTGGGACTCAACTCCCATGGAGGAAACAGCTGGTTCCCCGTGGGAATCCCCGCAGCTGGGATCTCAGCATCCCCCTGGGCTGGAGGTTCACCACAATGCGCTGCTGGTGTGTGGGGAAACTGAGTCACGGGGGGCCAGAGCCACGGTCCGCGGCCGTGCCGTGGTGTCCTGGCACCGGCAGCGCTGGGGGAAGGGGCAGCCCCGCGCCTGCCGGGACACGCCGAGGGGGCAGGAGCGGGCGAGGTGCTGGCGGGTGCTGACGCTTGCCATGCCCGCTGTGCCCAGGTGCTTCGGGATGTGCTGCGGGACCTGTACCGCCTGCTGAAGCACGTGGTGACGGCTGAGCGCGACGGCGCGACGGTGCTGCACGCGCAGCTGGCGCTGGAGGAGCTGGACGCCGTCATGAGGAGGGTCCTGTTCCCCCCGCAGACGCTGGAGAAGAAGATCGTGGTGCTGCCATAGTGGGGCTGAGCCCATGGAAATGAACTGGTCCTGCTCCAGCGTCAGGGCCAATGGCTCCCAGAGGGGAAGGGCTTGCTGTGCCCCCAGGATGCTGCTGGCAGATGCCAGATGGGGCAGGAACCTCGCTGGGACGAGGTGTGGGATTAAACAGAGACACACTCAGCCCTGTGTCCGTGGCATCTCTGGGGGACGGGTGAAGCTACAGTGGTGGGGGAACAGAGTACCCAGGAACCCAGTCCTTAGACCCCTTCGCTCCCCTGGCACCAGACAGCCTCCAGCCCCTCCATCCACAGCCCCAGGTGCCCATTTCCCAGCTGCCCTGTGCCATGCCAGGTGATGTGAGGGGGTCTGGCACACCCCTTCCCTATAAGGTTGGGAGCCCTGGGCTATGTCTCCATCCCCATGCTGTGCTGAGCTGTGTCCCAAGGGCATGGGCAGCAGGAGCACATTGTCCTCACCAGAGAGCAGTGGTGGCCAAATGCTCCTCCTCGCTCTCAGTGCTGGTGTTGGACCATGGGCACGCACCAGGGTGCTGCTGTATCAGCTGTGCCTGTCCAGGGACTGCCACGAGTTGTAGAGGATGAATTTGGAACAAAAAGTCTCTTTTGATGCCACTGGCTGGGCACTGTCTGGCCATCCTACCTCTGGGAACAAGGACATGTCCAGCTGTCCTGCCTCTGGGAACAAGGTGTCTGGCTGTTCTGCCACTGGGAGCAAGGATATGTACAGCTGTCCTGCTGCTGGGAACAAGGCAGCAGCTATGCCAGAGGTGGAGGAAGGGGAGTTTGGTTTCCACTTTGGGCAGCCACAGGCACACCAAAAAGTGAGGGGTCCCTGATGGCATGGGGAGGGCTATGAAGTGGGGACACACTGCCCCTGTCCTGTGTCCCCTCTACCCCTCCCTGCAGATGGGCACCTGTAACCCCAGGGACTCTGGCAGTACCATGGTGGTGGCACAGGCCATGCCAGTCTGACCCTGCCTTGCTGGGCTGCACATCCCCCCACCCCACTGCTGCCACACAGGAGCCCCACTAGCGGTGCCAAGGGTCCTGGCATGTCCCTGGTCCCCTCCATGGGCTTATCAGTTCCTCACCACCCACTACTGGCACTTGGGAAGCTCCCAGCCAGCGTCACTGCAGCACTGGGGCTGTCAGTGGAGGGGAACCTGCGTGCCCAGGGTGTTCCCACTGGAGGGATTCCCTTCCCCAGCTCCCGGCGCTTTGGGGCTCCGGGTCCAGCCCTGGTGTCACCTCACAGCCGGCTCGCAGCACAGCAGGACACAATGGCCCATATTGGGGTGAGGAACCCAAAAGTGTTGGATTTGAGCCCAGAGCCGAGGCTGTGGCTCCTGTGTACTCAGAATGGTTCCCGCCGGAGCTGTTTGTCCCCTGCCGTCAGCCCGGCACAGGGACACGGTGCTGCTGTCCCCGGGATGATCCTGGTCCTGCCCTGGCACCCACTCGCCACGGGAGCAGGGTGACACGGGTGGCTCATAGCCGTGGGAGGACACGGTGGCGCAGGGAGGTGACACGTGGGTGTCATGAGAGTGGCCCCGGGAGCCTGGCGGGGGTAAATGGAGGGGCTGGTCCCTGGCCCTTGGCTCTGCGCCGGTGCCGGGTGATGGTAATGCCGGGTGATTGCCGGTGCCGGGTGCTGGTGATGCCGGTTCCGGTGCAGCACCAGAGCCGCTGGCGGTGCTGCCAGTGCAGCAGCTGTGCCTGGTGCCTGTGATGATGCCGGTGCCGGTGCAGCGCCGGTGCCGCTGATGCCGGTGCCGCCGGTGCTGTCGGTGCCGGTCATCGCTCCCGCAGTGCGGGGCTGGGGCCGGTGCCAGGTGCTGCCGGTGCGGGGGCGGGTCCCCGGTGGATACGGGCGGAGTCGGAGCCGGTGCCGGTGCCGGGGGCGGTGCCGCCGGTGCCGGTGCCGGTGCCGGGCGGGGCCCCCGCGGGCTGCGGGCGGTGCCGGCCCCGCCGCGGTATAAAGGGGCCGCAAGGGCCGGGCTGGGCGCACAACGGCGGCGGCGGGCGGGGAGCGGCGGTACCGGTACCTCCACGGTGAGTCCCGGTCCCTCCTTCTCCCTCCCGGCCCCGCCGGTGCTGGCTCGGGGCGCTTCGCGGTGCGGCGAGACCGGCGGCGGCGCCGGGGGTAGCGGGAAGCCGGGAGTGCCGGAGGCTGCGGGACCGGCAGGAGTCGGGAGCGCCGGGGGCTGCGGGGCCCGGGGAGGGGCCGGGGGGATGCCCGGGGGGCGCTGCCGGTAGCTCGGGGGTTCCCGGGGCTGGCTCTGCGCCCTGCCCGCACCCCCGCACGTGCTCGTGCACCCTCCGACACGCCCGCACCCCCTGCCCGCGCCCCGGTGCCGCTCCGCAGTCCCGTCCTGCCCGTCCCCGCGTCTCCATCCTGCAGCGGGGTGCGGGTCTGAGTGCTGCTACCTCCGCGGCCCCCGGTCGGGGTGGCGGGGTCCTCTGGGTGGTCGTGATTTCCCCGGGGACACCCCGGTCCCTGGCGTCCCTGTGCCCTTCCCTGTCCTCCAGCCCCGCCGCCGCCTGGGAGCAGCCGTGGTCCCGCTTGGCTGGATGGGGAGTGCTGGCACTGCACGCAATGGGGTTCTCGGGACTTCCAAACCTCACCCGACACCACGCACAGTCCATGGGACCCTCACACTTTATCTGGCCCACGGAGACACCGAGAAGGTGCCGCCCCCAAACCAGTGGCCAGCAAGGGACAGGACATGGGGCAGCAGAGGATCGGCTTTCGTGCTCTGGGGGTGGGTCTGGTAGGGAACCCGTCCCCCTGTGCCTGCCCTGACCCTTCTTGGTGTTCCCCCAGATGCCAGGGAGCCTCTCCACGGCCCTTCGTGTCGTGGGGACCAGCCTCTTCGCTGTGGCAGTGCTGGGGGGAATCCTGGCTGCCTACGTCACAGGGTACCAGTTCATCCACACGGAGAAGCACTACCTCTCCTTTGGGCTCTACGGGGCCATCCTGGGGCTGCACCTCTTCATCCAGAGCCTCTTCGCCTTCCTGGAGCACCGGCGCATGCGGGGCGAGGGGCGGCCGGTGCGGCCGGGGCGCTCCGTGGCCCTTTGCATCGCCGCCTTCCAGGAGGATCCCGACTACCTGACCAAGTGCCTGCGCTCTGTCAAGCGCATCGCCTTCCCTGACCTCAAAGTGGTGATGGTGGTGGACGGCAACGGCCCTGACGACACCTACATGCTGGACATCTTCCATGAAGTGATGGGCTCTGAGCGCTCGGGCAGCTACATCTGGAGGAGCAACTTCCACTCGCAGGGCGAGGGGGAGACGGAGGCAGAGCTGCGGGAAGGGCTGGCCCACGTGCAGGCGCTGGTGCGCGGCAACACCTACTCCTGCATCCTGCAGAAGTGGGGCGGGAAGCGGGAGGTGATGTACACGGCCTTCCGGGCACTAGGAGACTCCGTGGACTACATCCAGGTGGATGCATGGGCTGGGGGAACGTGGGCAGTGAGCTCCTGCGTGCACGGCAGGGCAGAGGGGCTGTGGGTGGGGCGGGAGCAGCCCTGGGAGCCTGCAGGAGCACTTGGGTGCCTGGTACTGCATGCGGCCCCATTCACCGGCCCCGAGCCACCGACACCAGGGCTGGGGGTAACTGGCACTGGGGTGGCCGAGGGGTCGAGCCCTGTCTGCAAGGGTGCCACCACCTCCTCAGCACGTGCCCTGCCGCGGTGTCACTGAGTGCGGCAGCGCGGCTTGGTGCAGGGTGCCAGGTCCCCTCGCATGGCTGGGGCAGGTCCTCCCTCAGTGCCAGCAGCCGGGGATGCCATCTGTCCCGGGGCAGCGGTGTCCAGGCACCGCGGGGCGCTGCACCCCCTGCCATCTCCTGCCGGTCTCCGGGGCCCTGCCTGGTCTCGCCGCCCGTGGCTCGGGCTTGCCCGGCTGTGGGCTGGGCTGTCTGCCGGGCGCGCGTGGGCGGCGGGAGCGGGGCTCGACGTTCCCTCTGCCCCCAGGTGTGTGACTCAGACACGGTGCTGGACCCCGCCTGCACCGCAGAGATGCTCCGCATCCTGGAGGCCGACCCCCGTGTCGGCGGCGTCGGCGGCGACGTGCAGGTACCCCGGTGTGAGGGAGGGCACCCCGGGGCGGCCAGGAGAGGGCAGAGCTGGGGATGCCGCTGGGCTGCGAATGCCGCGGGGCTGCGGTGGTGCCGGGGGGTGCGGCGGTGCCGGAGCTCACATCCCTCCCCTCCCCAGATCCTGAACAAGTACGACTCGTGGCTCTCCTTCCTGAGCAGCGTGCGGTACTGGATGGCCTTCAACGTGGAGCGCGCGTGCCAGTCGTACTTCGGGTGCGTGCAGTGCATCAGCGGCCCCCTGGGCATGTACCGCAACGCCCTCTTGCAGCAGTTCCTCGAGGATTGGTACCACCAGACCTTCCTGGGCAGCAAGTGCAGCTTCGGGGACGACCGGCACCTCACCAACCGCGTGCTCAGCCTGGGCTACCGGACCAAGTACACGGCTCGCTCCAAGTGCCTGACAGAGACGCCCACGCGGTACCTGCGCTGGCTCAACCAGCAGACTCGCTGGAGCAAGTCCTATTTCCGTGAGTGGCTCTACAACGCACTGTGGTTCCACAAGCATCACCTCTGGATGACCTACGAGTCAGTGGTCACCGGCTTCTTCCCCTTCTTCCTCATTGCCACCGTCATCCAGCTCTTCTACCGTGGTCGCATCTGGAACATCCTCCTGTTCCTGCTGACGGTGCAGCTGGTGGGTGTCATCAAGGCCACCTATGCCTGCTTCCTGCGTGGCAGCGCTGAGATGATCTTCATGTCCCTCTATGCCCTCCTCTACATGTCCAGCCTGCTGCCTGCCAAGATCTTTGCCATCGCCACCATCAACAAGTCGGGCTGGGGCACCTCGGGGCGCCGCACCATCGTGGTGAATTTCGTGGGGCTGCTGCCGGTGTCTGTGTGGGTGGCAGTGCTGCTGGGCGGGCTGGCCTACACCGCCTACAGCCAGGACCTCTTCAGCGAGACTGAGGTGGCCTTCCTCATCTCGGGCGCCATCCTCTACGTCTGCTACTGGGTAGCCCTGTTCACCCTCTACCTGGCCATCGTGGCCCGCCGCTGCGGCAAGCGGGAGGAGCAGTGTGGGCTGGCCTTCACCGAGGTCTGACCGTGGGGTGGGCCCATGTGCCGGGGGGCTCCTGCGTGCTGGGGCCATCCCGTGTGCCAGGGCAATCATCCTGTCCCCTCTTACCCCATCCTGGAGCTGGGATGGTGGAAGTGCCAGATGCTGGGCAGTGCTGGGGTGTCCCTGCATGCCAGAGCAACCATCCCAAATCCCCTCTTCCCCCATCCCAGAGCCAACAGGTGCTGGGGCAACTACCCCCAGTCCCCTCTTCCCTATCCCAGAGCTGATGGGCAGCGCTGAGCGCTCCCACTCCCTGGCATTTCTCATCAAATCTTGAAATCTTGCTATTTTTTTTAAATAATAAGTTTATTTTTTTCTTATGATCATTTTTTCCATCCCAAGCTGGCCATGGAGAAGCTGAGCCAGGGCTGCCCATCACCCAGCTGGGTGCTGCTGGCCACATCCTTGCTGTGCCCTATGGAGCATCCTGGTGCTGAGCGCTGCTGGCTGCGCTCCCTCCGCCCCAATCCAGCGTTTTCCACCCTTCGGTGCTTTTTATAGGGATTTCAGTCCCACCTCCACGGTGCTAGAGCACTTCCCACCCCCAGGACACGCTCAGTCCAGTGCAGTGCCGGCACTGCTGGATGGTGCTGCCTCTGCCCCACGGCTGCGTGCGGGCACGTGCCCACAGGGAGCCCCTCCAGCCCTTTTTGGAGGGGTCTGGCTGCTCCAGGAGGGCAGCAGGTCCCTTCAGCTTTGCCAAAGAGCCAACGGGGTAATCCTGGCGTGGAGAAACTGGGAAAACAGGGGGACCTGTGGGTTGGATGGAGCATTCCCCCCAGAGGGGCCTTGGTGATGCTCTGGCCAACCCATGGCCCCATCATTCCCATCCCGCTGCCTTCCCAGCAATGGGAAGACACTGGGATTTAGGCAAGGTGCTTCCCAACCTTTCCCCTCCCAAGGGAATTCACCTCTGGGTCCTTTTTTTCAGGACTTGGATGAAAACCCCTTTCTACGATGGAGCTTTTAGCTGGTTTTTGTTTAATTTAATATGAGGTTTTTTAGACTTTTGTAGCTCTTTGGTATTGTCATGGATGGTTTGTAAATCTATTTATTTTTGAAACTGCCCTGGGGATTTTTTTTCATATTTTAGAGGGAAAAAAGTTGGTTTTTATATCCTGATGGAGTTGTGGAAATAAAGACTCGCATCGAGAATGCATGGTGTGCTTTGAGAAGGGTCCCTGCTCCCCCTGCCCTGATTTGAGGGAGGTTGGGGCTGAGCCCCTGCCTGGCACTGGTGTCCCCACAGCTGCAGGGGAAGGGTAGAGGGGGACATCTCCCTCATGGCACTTCTGTGGGTCGCTGGGAACTGCTCAGTCCACACTGAGGGCAGCCCCCAGGTAGGACACCCCTGCCCAGCAGGAGCTGTGTCTCCTGGGGTGACCCAGAGGTTCTGTGGCTCTCAGAATAGTCATTTTTGGGGGGGACAAGTGACCCAGGAAGGGCTCTGGCTGCCCAGACACCGCACCCATCACCCTGAGAGCTCCCTGTGCAGGACAGGGATGAGGTCCTGGATCTTCCTCCGTCCTTGATTCTCTTCCCAGCGGCAGAATGAAGTTCAAGCCCCCATCACACCTTCTTGGGCACATGGGTGATGATGGGCTTGGGACGTGTTTTGAAGAGCAGTTTGGTTTTGATGAGGGCAGTGACCGTGTAGTGGCCGTGTGGCGCCTCGGGGCCGGGCTGGGGGGCTGCCCCCTGCTTCACCAGCACGGCAAAGGGCTTCTCCAGCTGCACCACCTTCCCGTAGAGGATGTGGTGGCCCACGATGAGCACGGGGATGCCCTGGGGAGAGCGGAGGGTGAGGGTGGGCAGGGCCAGGCTGTCCCTAGCGGGGCCCCGGTGTCACCCGCCTCACCTCGCAGGTGTAGTGCAGGTCTCCCAGGAGGCTCCCGGCCAGGCTGCCGCCCTCCCGTGGCTGCACCTCGCCCTGCAGCTCCACCAGCACCCACTGTGCCAGGGCCCCGGCGCCGCCGCTGCGGGAGAGAGGGGGGTCACCCGGGGTGGGGGTCAGCCAGGGCCCGGCCGTGCCGCCACAGGGGCTGCGGGGCCGGACCCCGCGGGGGCTCACCTGGAGATGACGATCTGCACCATGTCAGGTCCTGCGGAGGGGCTGCAGAGACACGGCAGGGTATGGGGCAGGGTCTGCCACCCCCGGGGTCCCCAGGCTGAGCTGCTGCCCCTGGGCCCCACCGACCCCCGTGTCCAGACCCCCGCTCCGGGCCCACAGAGCCCGGGATCCAACCCCCAGGACATACAGGACCCCCGGGACCCCCAGAACCCTCAGCGGGCCCCACAGCCCTCCCTTCGCCCAGCATCCCCCCCCGTGCCCCGCAGCCCCCCCCGGTGCCGCCTCCCGGTTGCGCGGGGCTCTGGTGCCCTCCAGCGGTCCCGGTGCCGCCGGGCCGGGCCGGGCCACCTCGGTGGGGCCGTTCTGGGCCCGGGTGCCCCTCTCCCCCCCGCCCGGCCAGTGCCGCCCCGCTCCCGCTCCCGCCGCTCCCGCACCCTCCGCCGGCGCCACGCGCGAATCTCCCGCCGCGCCGCCGCTTCCGCCTCCGGTCACGTGCAGGCCCGGGGCGGGCCCGGTTCGGGCGGGCCCGGTTCCGGCGCGCCGCGCGCACGTGGGGCGGAGCGGGCGCCGCACCGGGACCGGGACCGGGAGCGGCACCGGCGGAGCGGGGCCGGGGCGCCATGGGCGAGTTCGAGGTGCACCGGGTGCGGTTCTTCGGGCTGGTGCCGGCGGGCGTGCGCTGCCTCGCCTGCCAGCCCCGCGGCCCCCGCCTGGCCCTGGCCCGCACCGACGGCGCCGTCGAGGTGTACAACTTCGCCGCCAACTACTACCAGGAGAAGGTGAGGGCGCCGGCACGGGCCGTACCGGGCCGTGCTGGGCCTGTACCGAGCCGTGCAGGGGCCGTACCGGCCCCGTCCGGCCGCCCCGGTGCCCCGGTGCGATGCCCGCCCCTCCGCAGGTGATCCCCGGGCACGATGCGCGGTCGGTGGAGTCGCTGTGCTGGGCCGCCGGGGGCCGGCTGTTCGGGGCCGGGCTCAGCGGGGACATCACCGAGTACGACCTGTCGCGGCTGAGCGCGGGGCGCGGCACCGACGGCGGCGGGGGGCCCGTCTGGAGCATGGCGGCCAACAGCACCGGCACCCAGCTGGCGGTGAGTCCCGCCGGGACCGGCACCGGGGATCCCCCCCCGGGCCGCCCAGCTGACCCCCCGCCCCCCTGCAGATCGGCTGCGAGGACGGCTCCGTGAAGATCTTCCAAGTCGTTCCTGGAGGGATCCAGTTCGAGCGGAACCTGGACAGGCGGAAAGGTGGGTCTGCCCCTCCCGGTGTCCCGGTGACCGAGGGGCTGAGCCCGCGGGGTCACGGCCGGACCTTCCCTCCCCAGGCCGTGTGCTGTGCCTGTCCTGGCACCCCTCGGACACCCACATCGCCGCCGGCTCCATCGACACCTTCCGCATCATCGATGTCTCTTCAGGTACCTCCTGCCCCGGGGGGTGACCCCGGCCTGTCCTGCGGCACTCCCAGCCCCCCACCCCGTGCTCTGGGGGATCCCCGGCCACCCCCAGCTGTCCCCCCCGTGCAGGTCAGACAGTGCAGAGGATCATGGTGAACTACCACATGGAGAAAGCCAAGCGCGAGTGCGTGGTCTGGGCCATCGCCCTCCTCTCCAGAGGCTCCGCGGTCACCGCCGACTCCTTCGGGAGGGTGCAGTTCTGGGACTGGCAGCAGGGCACGCTGGCAGAGTCCCACACTGTCAGCACCTCAGCCGTGCTCTCCCTGGCCGTGTCAGAGGTGGGTGAGACCCCCGTGTCCTCCTCCCCGAGCTGACAGGGGCCCGCGGCAGGAGCTGCCGGGCTCGGTGCCTCCCCCCGGTGCCCTCACGCTCTGCTCCCACAACCCCGTGCCCGTTTTGATCCCCAGAGGGAGGACAGCATCGTCGTGGGCACCTCGACCGGGGCCACCTACCAGCTGCAGCTGCTGCCCGTGAAGCTGGGCGGGACGGAGAAGCGCTGGGTGCGGACCAAGCCCTTCCAGCACCACAGCCACGATGTGCGGGCCGTGGCACACAGCCCCACCGCCCTCATCTCCGGGGGTAGGGCTGCCCGTGGCACCAGAGTTGGGGGGGGGGGGGCGGGTCTCCCCTGCCAGGAGCCGCGAGGCTGATCCCTGTTTGGCTTCCAGGCCTGGATGCCCAGCTGGTGATCCGCCCGCTGATGGAGAAGGTGCAGAAGAAGGGCTACGACGCAGTGCTCCGAAAATTCACCTTCCCCCACGTGAGTGACGCTTGGAGTGGTGTCTTGTGGTTGGTGGGGCAGGCGGGCAGGGCTGGATCTTTCTGTGGGAGAAGCTGGACCTCCTTGCCCCTCTGGGTGCCCTCCTTGCCCTGACGGGGTCCCTTCCCTGCCCCACTGTGCCCCCTGCCTTGGACCTGCTGCATCTGGAGGCTTCTGCCAAGGAGCGGTAGAAGTTGGCAAGCTGGTCTTGCTGGTTCTGCCGGATCTCTGTCTTCTAGCTCCCATCCCATGGGACCTGATTCCTTGTTCCCCCCCACCTCGGAGTCTCCAGCACCCCAGGGTGTTCTGGGGGTGCCCCAGCCCGTTGTGCCAGGCCGTAGGCCCGTGACGGCCTGGCCATTTTTGTGACATCCTGCCTGTTTCTCCACACAGCGACGCCTTGTCTCCTGTGCCAGGAAAGCCCGACTGCTCCTCTTCCAGTTCTCCCAGCACCTGGAGCTCTGGAGACTTGGCTCCACTGAAGAGAGCGGTGAGTCGGAGGTGCAGCTCTCCAGTGTTGGCCCCATGGTAGAATTTGAGGATTGAGCTGGTCCTGTGCCTTGGGGAAGGGTTTGGTTGCTCCCCCAAGAATCCTCAGCTGCCCAACAGGACCTGTGTGGTTTTGCCACCATCACTGATGCTCTGTGTGGTTTCCTGTCCCAGGAAAGGACGGCGAGGTCCTTCCCTTGTGCCGCATGCCCGAGCACCTCGTGCAGCTCAAAAGCAAGGTAGGACTGAGCAGGACTGGGGGTGCCCCTGAGGCAGCCAAGGGGTGCGTGGTGGGCTCTGGGGGTGCCCCGGGCCCCTCTCAGCCCTGCAGCATCCCCAGGGCCCGGAGCACATCTACTGCAGCTGTGTCTCACCCTGTGGCACCTGGCTCGGCTACTCCACCGCCTCCCGCTTCCACCTGTACCGCGTGTGCTGCGACGGCGACGGCGTCAGCCTCAGGAAGGTCAGGGGGGTGCTGTGGAAGGGGTGCAGGTCACGGGGGGCTGGCGTGGGCAGTGTCACAACAGTGACAGCGGTGGGTGGCAGTGGGGGGGGGGGTCCCAGTGGGCTGGCATGGTCCGGGGGGTTGTCATGGCTGGTGTGGTGGCAGCCAGGGCTGTGTTCTCCCAGGTCCAAGTGCCCAAGGTGCTGCCTCCAGCCTACCAGCTCCAGTTCTCGGCCGACTCCGACAGCCTGTTTGTCGCCTCCGCGCGAGGATCTGTCCACGTGCTCCAGCTGCTGGAGCCGGGGGGCTGCAAACCCCTGCACACGCTTCGGCCGCCCTCAGGTGTGGGCTGAGGGGGGTGGGGGTCCCTGGGCTCCGCAGCCCCTCCGCGCTGGGGGTGCAGAGGCGGGGGGGCGTGTCCCCACCTTCCCTGCCCTGGGTTGTGTGTGGGTCCTTCCTGGGGGCGTTTGTGCTGCCCTCACGGCCTGGCACCAGATGGGCAGGGGGAATGTGGGTCTGGGTGTCCCCTGGGAGGGTCTGCGGGGTCCAGCACCCCTTACAGCTGGAGGGTCTGTCTCTCTGCAGGGTGCTCTGAGGCTGTTTACCTGCTGGCACCGAGCGCAGACGGGCATTGGCTGGCAGCTGTCAGTGGGGACTGGGCCATCCACATCTACAACCTGAAATGCTTCAAGGTGGGCACAAGAGTGACCCCGCTGCCTGGGGGGATGAGGGGCAGGAGGCTCAGTGGGCAGGGCCCTCCCTGGGAGCCATTGCTGTGTCCCTGGAGCAGGGCTGGAGTGGGTGTGTGGGAAAGGGGGTCACAGAAACCTCCAGGGGTGGGTGTGAGGGAAGAGGGATCAGGCATGCCCAGAGACTCCAGCTGGGAGTGGTGTGTGGGAATGGGGGTCAGAGGTGGCCCTAGGTGCTCTGGTTTGGGGCTGGGGGTGTGGGAAGGGGGGATCAGAGGCAGCCCCGGTGGGTCCCATCAGCCCACTGTCCTTCCTGCAGCATCACTGCGTGGTGCCCACCTACAGCTGTGCCGTGACAGCCCTCGCCATCCACCCCAGCACCAACAACCTCGTCATCGCCTACTCAGACCAGCAGGTAGGAGCCCTCCGGCTCCAGCCCTTGTGAGTCCCTTCCCTGTGACTCTCGCTGCCCTCAGGGCTTTCCAGATCTGGCCCATTGTGGCTGTCACTGGAGCTGGGGCTGCCCGTGTGGGGGTGATGCCAGGCAGGAGCAGACCCCTGAGGTGCCCCTTGTGCCCCTGCAGCTGGTGGAGTTCAGCATCCCCGAGCAGCAGTACACGGCCTGGAGCCGCACGGTGCAGAGCCGGGGGCTGCACCGCTGCTGGCTGGAGCGGGACTCGCCCATCACCCACATCACCTTCAACCCCAAGAACCCCTCACACATCCTGCTCCATGACACCTACTTGTTCTGCGTCCTGGACAAGTCCCTGGTGAGCCTGGGGGTGCCCAGGGTATGTCCCTGTGGGAGTGGGGGTGGCCAGGGCAGCGCTGACCTGAGCCCTGCCCTCTCCCCACAGCCCCTGCCCGACGACAGCACCACCCTGATGAACCAGAGCACCCTGAAACAGCTCCCAGAGACGGCCAGGAAGCAGCAGCTCCATGCCTTCAAGATCTGCAAGAAGTTCCAGGTGGGTGGTGGTGTCGAGGAGCGTGGTCAGGAGAGTGCTCTGAACTCTGGAGAGGGACTTTGGACAGGGGATGGAGGATGGATAAGGGGGAATGGCTTCCCACTGCCAGAGGGCAGGGATAGATGGGATATTGGGGAGGAATTCTTGGCTGTGAGGGTGGGCAGGCCCTGGCCCAGGTTGCCCAGAGAAGCTGTGGCTGCCCCATCCCTGGGAGTGTCCAGGGCCAGGCTGGACAGGGCTTGGAGCAACCTGGGCTAGTGGAAGGTGT
>JAWWEU010000020.1:19991672-20001770 GCA_035583155.1 Acropternis orthonyx
GCACCGCCCACGACACCGGCACCGCCCCCGGCTCCGGCACCGCCCCCGACACCGGCACCGCCCCCGGCTCCGGCACCGCCCCCGACACTGGCACCGCCCCCGGCACCGGCACCGCCCCCGGCACCGGCACCGCCCCCGGCCCGCCCTTCCGGCCCCGCCGCCGCCGACATGCGGCCGCTCACCGAGACAGAGACACGGGCCGTGTTCGAGAAGCTCGGGAAATAGTGAGGGGTCGGGGCCGGGGGTGAGGGACGGGGACCGGTAGGGGATGGGCCGGCTGGGAACCGAGAGGGATGGGGCCCGGGATAGGGAGGGATGGGGACTGGGACGGGATGGGGACCGGGATTGGGAAGGATGGGGACCGGGATTGGGAGGGACGGGGACCGGGATTGGGAGGGACGGGGCCCGGGATTGGGAGGGACCGGACCCGGGAGAGGGAGGGACGGGGACCGGGAGAGGGAGGGACGGGGAGCGGGACGGGGCGGCACGGGGACCGGGCCGGGGAGCGGGAGGGCCGGAGCCCGTGGGGGGCGGGCTGGGCTCACGGGGCCCGTCCCCGCAGCATCGGTGAGAACATCCAGCTGCTGGTGGACCGGCCCGATGGCACCTACTGCTTCCGCCTGCACCGGGACCGCGTGTACTACCTGAGGTGGGGCCGGGGGGCGCGGGGGGCTCTGGGGCAGCCCGGGGGGCGGCGCTGCCCTGCACTGCCCGGCACTGCCCCGCTCCCGCAGTGAGAAGCTGCTGAAGCTGGCGGCCAGCGTCCCCAGGGACAGCCTGGTGGCCCCGGGCACCTGCTTCGGGAAGTTCACAAAGTCCCAGAAGTTCCGGCTCAGCGTCACGGCCCTGGACTTCCTCGCGCCCTACGCCAAGGTGGGACACAGCCCCCTCCCCAGGCAGCCCCCAGCCCCGTGCCAGCCCCCAGCCCCTCATTGCTCTGCCTCTCCTGCAGTACAAGGTGTGGGTGAAGCCTGGCTCGGAGCAGTCCTTCCTCTATGGCAACCACGTGCTGAAGTCGGGGCTGGGCCGCATCACGGAGAACACGGCGCAGTACCAGGGCGTGGTGGTGTATTCCATGGCCGATGTCCCCCTGGTGAGTGCCCGACCCTGCCAGGGCTGGGGGTGGGTACGCGGTGGGAGCACCCCCTCTCACCCCGCTTCCATCCCCCCAGGGCTTCGGGGTGGCTGCCAAGTCCACGCAGGAGTGCCGGAAGGTGGATCCCTTGGCCATTGTGGTGTTCCACCAAGCCGACGTCGGAGAGTACGTGCGGAACGAGGACACACTGACCTAGGGGACCCTGGGGCACCTTAAGGGACCCTCAGGCCTTCCTGAGCAGAATGGACCTTGTCCTGCACCGTGGGTGGGGGGAGCTGCAGGGAGCCCGCCCCGAGTGGGATGGAGATGGTGGGAGCTGCCAGCACATGGCCCCACAGCCCTGGGGGGACTGCTGCCAGCACGGGATGAGGTGCCCCTGCACCAGCCTTGTCACATAAAGCCTGTTCCTTTTCCCAGTGCCTGTTGTCTGGTGGGGAGCCTCAGCAGGGGTTTCAACCTTTGCTTCTCCTGCAGTTCTCTGCCCTAGTGGGGCAGTGCAGTGCACTGGGGTGTGACTCCAGAGAGGGGAAGCAAAGTTTGGGGCATGGATGAGGCTGGGGGAAGCTCAAGGGGAAGGTCACAGCCCCGGGCTGAGGTTCAGGGTGGGACAGAGGGGCAGGCAGCTCCCCCTGGGCTCACAGAGGCTGGGCAGCAGCAGCAGGCAGCGATCACTCCCCAGGGTGTGCCAGGGGTTCCTTTATTGGGGATCTGGTAGAAAAGGCAGGGACGTGACAAACCCACCTGGCACACAAAGCTCAGGTGATGGTGGTGCTTGGCTTCTCTGGGGGTGATTTTCAGGGCTAGAGCAGGAGTGGGGGGAACTCTCCAACCTCATCCTGGAAGCAGGATCTGGCCTTCTCTCCCACTCCACAGCAAGGCAGAGTGGCAGCTGGGGCACCAGGCACTGGCAGCTGTAGCCCTGTCCTGTTCTAGCACTTCTGGCTGCCAGAGGTTTGTGTGTGGAAGAGACGCTTGAGGAAGTAGAGCTGCAGCACCCCGGAGAGGACAATGACACAGCTCTGGGCCATCGACCACCAGTTGACATAGTTGTAGTTGGACTCCAGGAGGAAGGAGTCTGCCCCTTTCCGCATCCGGGCAAAGTTGTAGAAGCGCCACATGTGGAAGGTGTGGATCTGCAGCCTCTGGATGCTGACCTGGGGAGAGGCAGAGCCGTGCTCGGAGCTGCCCGCCCTGCTCAGCACTGAACTCAGCTGCAGCTCAGCCAGAGCAACCCCTTCTTGCATCCTGGGCGGGACATGACTGTCCCCCCAGTGCTGGGGCACCCCATGGCCACCCTGACCCTCACCCTGATTGACTCCAGCGTATCATTCAGCTCCTTCTTCTCTGCTGGCTGCTTGTGTTCCATGTTGAAGTCTTCGTAGTAGACACCGAAGTTGAGATACACCTGCATGAAGCCGAAGTGGTTTTCCTGGTTGTCCAGGCACAGCTGGTAGAAACCTGCAGAGGGAAACAGGGATTGCTGGTCTGTGGGCACCAGGCAGACCTGTCCCCAGTGCTTGACCCTCATCCTTCCCATCTGGGAGCAATCAGCACTCTGGGAGGCGCTGGCCGGGCAGGATCGGAGCTGCTGCAGGGACCGGGGCAGAGGGGACCTGTGTCCTTGGTGAGGAAGTCGATCTGCCCTCGCACATCCTGGGACACGCCGAGCTGGAAGCCATTGGGGTCACTGGCCGTGACCAGGACGTTCCGGCTGTTGCCAATCCCCGTCGCCCGCTGGACCTGGAGGCAGAGAACACCCGAGGGGAAGCCGTGGGCCTCTGGTGTGCTGGGGAGCTGTGCCAAGCCTCAAGGCCACGTTCCCAGGGGGCTGCTCTGCCAGGCACAGAGCTGGGGGGAAGCTGCCAGCACCAGGCACAGCCACGGCCCAGCTCTCCTTCAACCAGCCCAGTGTAAACAGGAGATAAAAGGGCTGGAGTTTCCCTGCAGGAAGGAGACGGAGCGTGGGGATATGCTGTGCTGAGACCTTGGGCTGTGCCACAGCCTCTGGCCAGGCGGCAAAGGGCAAAGCTCCCCATGGTGCCAGGACACCCCACAGCTCTGCAAGCGAGCTCTGGGTGCTCGGGCACCGCGTGCAGAGCTCCCAGCACTTCATGCTTTTAAACCAGGTATCCAAAAAAATACATGGGATTGATGATGGATAGAGACTAGATTGGATATTGGGAAGAACTGCTTCCCTATGAGGATGAGACCCTGGCACAGGTTGCCCAGGGAAGCTGTGGCTGCCTCATCCCTGAAGTGTCCAAGGCCAGGTTGACAGGGCTTGGAGGAACCTGGTCTAGTTGAAGGTGTCCCTGCCCGTGGCAGGGGGTGGAATGGGATGAGCTGTAAGGTCCCTTCCCACGTAAACCATTCCATGATACTGCCTAGACAAAGCACAGCCCTGAGCGGTGGCGTGCCACAGGACCTTCCTCACGGGACTGATCCAGCACAGCCATTCCCTGTCCAAGTCAGCAGCTTCCCGGGACACATTCCCCACACTCACCTCGTAGCTGAAGTAGAAGTTGCCGCCCTGGTGCGAGAACTGCCAGAAACACTCCACGGTGCCGGCAGGGATGACGACGGCGAAGTCGTAGCGATCGGCCCCGCGGAACAGCGGCTCGGGGCTGGCCCCGCTCAGGGGCTCCGTGCGGGGGCAGCCGGCGGGGCCCGGCAGTGCCAGCAGCAGCAGCAGCAGCAGCATCCTCCTCCTCCTGCTCCCCGGGCTCCGGTACTCGCTCCCGCAGAGCAGGGCAGAGCGGCACGAGGTGGCAGCGGGTAATCATTAACTGCTCCATCCACAGAGCTCAGCACGGGCTCCAGCGCCCAAGGTGATCCCCGAGCAGAGCAGGAGCTCCGGGACGCCCTCCCTGTGCTGTCGAGGGCAAGAGCTGGGCATGGAGAAGGGAAGAACAGGACACAACTCCTTCCAATGGGGCACAGCCAACTGGCGCTGCCTCACACGGGCCCACACTGAGCCTCTCTGCCCCAGTGCTCCTGCTGCCCAGGGCTGCTCCAGCCCCAGGGGGAGGATTTACAGGCAGAAAGAGGGGGAAATGCACGGCCACAGCCAGGGCACAAGGGACGCTCAGCACAGCACCTGTGGCTGAAGGACAGGTGGGGAAGCAGGTGTTCCCAGAGAGAGTTCTCCCAGCCCTGGCTCTGCTGGAATACCGCCGGAGAATCTTTAAGTTTAGGAAATGCCCCTGTACCTCCCCTGCCCTGATTCCACAGAAATCTACTCCAGAATCTCCTGTTTCCCAACTACACCCACATGTGCCACCTTCAGCACTGCTCCTGACCCAACACCCCTGAAGGGGAAGGGGGAGCCCCACATTCCCAGGGTGGTCCATGCCCCACAATGCTGCCTTTCCACCCACAGGATACAAATTCACATTTTTGCAATTCTTGCTATCCAACAAGAAAGGAACTTTATTTTACAAATAACAGATTCCAGCTTTGACAGGTGAAGGCAGGAACATGAGCACCCTCAGAGCTCACAGGGACTGCACATGGCAGAAGGGCATTACCAGGAAAAGTGCCAGGAAGTCATGGCCAAAGTCAGCCACAACTGGAACTTTTAACATAGAAACACCCAACGTTTTTAAGTACTGCAACACAAAATAATGTTGTTAAAGCCTCAGAGCTGGAAGGCAGGATTTTCCCCTCACAATCAGTCATTTACAAAGCAAAAAGGAATAGGGAGGAAAAAAAAAAATTAAGTAGATCCCATTGCCTAAATCACCTGTTCCCCCGAGGAGCTATGGGAATCAGTGCTGCCCCTCTCCCACAGGTAAGTGATGGCAGAAGAGTGAAACAAATGATTCAGGGATCAGACAACTACAACATAGTCACCAAAGGCATCACGCTGCTGCTTGACAGCACCTGAGCAGGGCAATCCAGGCAGTTCTGAGTGCATGCAGAGAGGCTGCACAGCCCCTGCTATGTGCAGACTGACTGTTGCAGTCATGGTTCTGGGGTGCCCAGAGGGGCTCCCCACACTGGCACAGCCTCCCCCTGCCAGCACTCTGGTAGAGCTTCCAGAACACAAACCAAGGAGGTTTTTGCACGGAAGGTCCCGTGGCTCCCAACTTCAGAGGATTCCCAGCTTCTTCATGGTCCGCCAGCGGTCCTTGATCATCACCGGCGTGCGGTTCTGGAAGGGGTACTTCTGGCAGATGGCCTTCCATCTGCCCTCCCCAAACTTCTTCACGCCCTCCTTGATCCACCCGCTCTCCTGGATGGTCCATTTCTACAAAGAGCAGGCGAGCGGGTTCAGGGAGGAGCTGGGTTGGCAAGAGCCTGCTGCAGCTCCCTCCTGCAATGCTCCTTCCCTGTGCCAGGACCAGCAGGGAAGGCAGACAGGTCCTGGCAGCTGCACACACAACACTCCAGCACTGCAGATGCGGTGCAGCAGCACAAAAGGCAGCAGTTGCCCTCCTATGGCTCGGGGGGAGAGCTCCTGGTGGCACCAACATTGGGACCTTCTCCCAGGTAACAACTGCTAGCATGTGTCCCTCACCTGAACAAGGCTGTGAATCCCTCCAGCACAAGGGGAATTGGGCAAACCTGACACTAAGCCATCAAGGCAAAGGTAATTGAAGCACATTTCCAGCGCCCAGAGGGTGGGGAAGGGCACAGCTCCAGCCACGTTCCAAAGGGGGCTGTTTTACCACAGACTGCACAGACACAGCCCTGTTTCAGGCCCTGCTGGAAGCACCTAAGGCTTCACATACCTGTTTTTTGGAGGTGAAGGCTGAGGTGTTGTGGTTGTTGTTTGTCCCAAATGATGCTGGAAAGCAAGGGAGAGGGTTACATTTCCCGTAATTTGGGGAGGTACAGATCTCTTCCAGAGGCTGCCTCAGGCGTAACTGCTGAGCTGTGCAGTCAGAGCAGCCCATGAGAGGTTACAAACCCCAGTTTCTTTATCCCAGCCTTTCCACTGGATTTCTGGGTTCAAAATTCAGTCACCTCTGGTAGCAAGACCCCTGTGAGTGACCCCCAAGGCAGGATTAGCACCATGTAACTCCTGCCAAGGGACTCTGTTCTTACCTACATCTGAGAAGAGCTCATCCTCCTCACTCCAACTGTCCTTCTCTTCTGTGCCACAGGAGCTGTTCCACCTTCCTTGGAAGGACCTGAAAGCAGGTGAGGGTTTATTTTGGCTACTGGCTCAGGAGAAGGCTTTGGGGGAGGAGGTGCAGGGCCAACCAGCACAGAGAGCCAGCCTGTGGGCATTTTGTTTCTCAAGAGGTGGGAAGCAGTAACCTGTTCCACAGGATGCTCCTACAAACTGTGGCCAGTGATGCTGAAGCTGGGTAAAGTGCAGAGAAACGTGTGTTACCTGCACTGGAATCACCTGCCAGGACTACCTGCAGCACCTCACTGCCAGCAGGAGCTGGATCCTTTGCTCCTCTCCATTAACCCATAACTAATTTTAGAGCCAAATGTAAGGACAAGAGAGAGTTTGCTGTGCCCAGTTCCACATGTGCTTGTGGACAAGGTCAATACTCTCATTTTAGGTTAAAAAGCAAGGATTTGGTGCTCACGCTACCAATGTCAGCTGCAAGACAAGACCAGGGGCAGAGCAGACTATACCACAAGAGAGGGGCTCCATACTTGGCACTCTCAGTAGTCACTGGCTGGTCATGCAATTTCTGAACAGGTCTGGAAGCAGAAGAGACCACAGGCTCCTGGGAAGAGTCGGGGCTCTCACTCGACTTGCTGGACTGGTTGTCTGTCTCCATGACCAGTTTGCTTATGGTGAACAGGCGTTTGCCCTTATGGGGTATTTCAGGAGGGTCTGAGATCTCAGAATCTTGATTCTCCGCTCCTTTCCGTCTCTTGGTTCTGTGGGATACAGAAGGAGACAGTTGCTTGGGGAACGTAAAGTCTGTTTCATCCAGTCTGGTGAAGAGTGCATCAGAGTCCTGGGAGTCTGACAGGATCTTGAAAGCTTCTCTCAGAACAGAAATCCCACACGAGGTTACAGCTCCGGGGGGCTGCCTACAAAATAAACACAACCGAGCGGGTTGGAGAGAAACGGCCACGGGAGTTCCACTGCCCCGAGATCAGCCTTGCCCCACGCTGGGACCCTCAACACCTGGCCCTTTGGGCTCTATGGGAGAGGGAATTCCCACCCTCCCAAACAGTGCAGAGTCCCAGGAAGCAGGTTTGGAGAACACATGCCCACACTCCACCACTGCCCTGCTATTCCCCACTAAGGGCTGAGCCACAGGAGCAAACCTTCCACAGCCACTGTCCCACTCCCGGTCGTAACAGCGACCAAACCAAACCACCTCAATGCCTTTCCTGGGATCCACAGTCCTATACCAACACCTTTGGGACACAGGGCATTACCCCACGGAGGAGAACTGCGGCCACACTTCATCCACAGTCCAGGCCCAGACTCTGCCCACCTTTCTGAGTCCCTGGAGGACACTCCTGGGAGTTCTGGAGTTACTGCTGCTGGCTCTTTAGTTACTTCCATGGGCTCTGGAGTATCCCTCTGGCCATCAAGCTCTGCTGTTAAATGTTCAGGAGTTGCAGCTGGGTCAGTGGCTACTTCCATAGGTTCCAGAGCTGCTGCAGGGCCACTGGCTCCTTCCACAGGCTCTGGAGCTGCTGCAGGATCCACTGCCCTTTCTGCAGGGCTGGCAGCTCCCTCTGGCTTTTCTGCTGTTCCTGCAGGCTCTGGAGCTGCAGCTGGACCCTCTGCCCCTCCCAAGGCCTCTGGAGCTGCAGCTGGGCCCTCTGCCCCTCCCAAGGCCTCTGGAGCTGCTGCCTGGTCCTCTGTGCCATCTGCAAACTTGGGAATCACTGACAAGGATTTTGGTTCATCAGCATGTTCCAAATTCAAAGTCTTTTTCATTACCTTGGAGAGACAAAAGGCAAAACACTGTTATAGATGATTCCTTGTGCTCCCATCCCATTCTATCCCCTCCTCAAAGGCACTTCATGGATTCAAAAACGTGTTCAAGCATATAAAGGTTTTAGGGGTGGACTGACTTTAAAGGGTTTAACCCCCTGCTAACCGGGCACCTCAGCTCCAGGGCACTGGGGTGGACACGCACCGTCAGCAGCAGCGGCTCCGAGTCATCCATGTAGACCTGCAGGAACTCAAACATGCCCTGCTGGAAGTCCTGGTAGGAGAAGTTTTTGACCTTTGGATGAGAGAGATTCTTCTCCCGGATGACAGCCAACCACTCATTCCTCTTTTTCTAGGGGAAGGAATCGTAGAATCGGAACACTGGGCAGGGACAAGGAGCAGTGACAACCACAGCAAGGATCTGGGCAAGGACCAGGCCTTTCCTCTTTGCCTTTCTCCAGAAACAACCAATTTACACTGAGATGAGGCTGGGAAAAGGCCAGAGGAACAGCAGAGACCCCCAGTTTCAGGAATTCTCCTGGCCTCCAGTGCCCAGGCACCCCAGTGCCTGCAGAAACAGGAATGGCAATTCCAGCTGCTCCCAGAATCAGCTCGAGGTATGAGTTTGAGTTTGGGGCTTGTCACGGGACAAATGGGAATGCCTGGAAGACCCACGGAGGTGTGAGGAAAAGTGAGTGACTCCAAGGTGACCATCCCAATGTGTAATACTGGGAATGCAGCAGTCCAGGAGGACCGTTTCCATTTTGGATTCCTCACCCCAACATGCCCCAGAGCACATCAGCCAGCCCCCACTTTATTCCAACACAGACTTACCTGGTTCTTGGGATCCTTCCCCATGTGCCTCTTGACAATTTTGGAAGCTTTATCAAACTCTTTGTTTTTGATGCAGACAATAACAGCCTGCAGAGGAGAACAAGGACAGAGTGAAACAGAGCACAGGGAGCAGCTGGGAGCCAACTCCCACGGAGCACAACCGGCACGGGTCTGTGGCTAAGGAGGGAATCCCACACGTGGGGCAGCTCCCACCATCCTCCACACGAGCCCTTTCCGAGGCAAAAGCTGCACAAAGCATTTAGCGAGGAAGAAAAAGCCCTTACAGCTTCCTTCACCGTCCTCTGCACGGTCTCCATGGTCCTCTCGGGCACGGAGAACTCCTTGTGGACGAGCTCCAGGACGGCGAGCGCCGACTCGAGCGGCGTCAGCTCCGACTCCTTGTCGAAGGTACAATCTACAAGAATTGTCATCCAGGGGGTTGGGGGGGGCTCGCGGCGCTTCCCTGCGGAGAGCTGGTTACACACCTGCACAGGCGGGGCTCCTCACCTGCACAGGCGCTGCAGAGCGGCGCAGGCTGAGCCACTGCCCGCGGCCTGAACTGCAGCCCCGGCCCGCCCCCAGCCGCGGGAAGCGCCGGGGGCAGCACCCGGGCCTTCCCAGGTGCGCAGCGCTGGCCCCGGGGAGCGTGATGGAAGCTCCGAGGCCGGGCTGGAATCGCCAGGCTGGGGGGGGTGGGTGTGTGTGTGTGTGCGGACAGCGGGCCAGCCCCGGAGCACCACAGACACCGCCCAGAGCCCTGCCCGGCGACACGGGCACGGGCACGGGCACGGGCACGGCCCGGGGGCACCGACACGGCCCGAGCACCTACCGAGGTTCTCGCCCTCCTCGACCCGCGACAGCAGCTGCATTATCCGCAGCATCTGGGCCACCTCCGGCTTCTTGTCCAGGGGCCTCACGAGCAGCGCTGTGGGGTGAGAGGCAGGTCAGGGCGGCGCAGGGCGGGCGGGCGGGCGGGCGGGCGGCTCTCCCTGGGCCCGGCCCGGCGCACCCTGCATGATGTCGCGGAGCTGTCGGAAGTCGCGGTTGCGGCCGGAGCGGTAGGCCTCCATGGCGCGGTGGAAGTAGAAGTGCAGGACCCAGCCGTTCACGGTCTCCTCGCGGAGCGCCGCCATCCCGGCCGGGCACGGGCACGGGGACACGGCCCGCTCCCGCCGCGCCGCCCGCGCGCGCCGCGCCGCCATCGCGCCGGAAGCGGCGGGGAGGGACTACAGCTCCCGGCGTGCCCCGCACCGGCACCGCACCGGCACCGCCTACAGCTCCCGGCGTGCCCCGCACCGACACC
>JAWWEU010000020.1:20006733-20021725 GCA_035583155.1 Acropternis orthonyx
CCAGGGATGGGGCAGCCACAGCTTCTCTGGGCACCCTGTGCCAGGGCCTGCCCACCCTCACAGGGAGGGATTTTTTCCTAGTAGTGTTAATGCTGTTGACTTCTGTTCGTGAGAAGGTTGAAAGTGGTGTCCTGAGTGGTGGGAGCTGGAACCAGAGCGGGAAGAAATGGTAACAGAATTTCAAAGGGTTCTTATCCCAGCTTAGAATAACAGCAAACACTTTGTGGCATCAGCAGGGCAATGTACAAAGGCTGGACTGAAGAAACTTCATTGAAATGCAGGTTCCAGCTTGTTGGTTCTGCTGGTCTAAATTAGACTCTGATTTCCCTCTGGGCACGTGTGGTTGAAGCCTGTCTGTGGTGGAGTCACAGCGTGTGGTGACAGAGCTGCCTCGCAGAGGGCGGAGGTGCAGCAGGAGGGAGGGATCACCTACCAGCTGGAGGCTGGGCCTTGTGCAGCTCTCAGGATTTATTTATAAAGTTGGACGCAGCCTGGTTTGTTCTTTGGGTCCAGAATCACAGAATCGCTGAGGCTGGAAAAGCCCTTCCAGCCCAGGGAGCCCACCCTGTGCCCGATGCCCACCCTGTCCCCCAGCCCAGAGCACTCAGTGCCACGGCCAGTCCTGCCTTGGGCACCTCCAGGGCTGGGCACTCCAAACCTCCCTGGGCAGCCCCTTCCAAGGCCTGACCACCCTTTCCAGGAAGAAATTCCTCCTGATGTCCAACCTGACCCTCCACTGACAAGAGGTTTCCTCTTGTCCCATCCCTTGTTCCCTGGGAGCAGAGCCCAACCACCCCCAACTCCACTCTCCTGTCACAGAGTTGCAGAGAGTGAGAAGGTTCCCCCTGAACCTTTTTTCCTCCAGGCAGGGCAGTTTGGTGGGATGGGATTTGCCAGGTGGAAGCAGGACAGTTTGGTAGGAGCAGGTTCTGGGTGCACAAAGGTTAAGCAAATTCAGGGGAAGACCTGGAAAAGCAATTCACTGCTGGTTTCTGAATAACAAAGTGCTGGTTTAGGATTTAGGAAGAGCTGGCACCAGCCAGAGGTCGGGACAGCAGTTGCAGGAGCTGCGTGGGGCTCCATGCTGTGACTGGGAGCGTGGGCACTGCGGAGAGGTCACAGCCTTCACCTCAGTGTTCTCAGTAAGAGGGAGCCTGGGACCTGCTCCCTGGGACACCTTGGGAATTTAAATGAGCCCAGAAAGGCACTTAAGCCCCTGCAGGAAACTGAGTGTAGGCAGCAGTGCCCTGAGTGTTACCTCGAGGTGGTGTTTCACCTTGAGATGATATTTCACTTTGCCCTTTCCAGGCCCTTTACCCCACTTGTGTTTTTCTGTCGTGAAAGGACCTACTTGGACAAGGGAAAGGGAGAAGAATAAGGGCACTGTTGCTGTGCCAGCATGGCTGACACAACGCTGGGCTGTGCACACCCCTCGCTGGCACAGGGGAACTGCAAACGTAGATCAAGGCCTAATTTATACTGGCAAAAATCCTCTTTATATCTGTTTCCCCCTGAAGTGCTGCGAACAACGTGCAGCTGATGGCAGCCAGGGGGGTTTGTGTGGTGTGGAAGTGTCAGCCGTGTGATGAGCTGCTGCTCGTGGGCTGTCAGTGTCACGTGTGCCCCTGGCCCTGTGTGCTCTCTGCTGCAGTGCCTGGTGGGTGCCTGTCCTGGCCTTTGCTCATGGATTGTTTGGCCAGGATTGCTGGGCCTGCTGTGTTACCTGTGGGGATTGTGCAATCCTGAAGAAGCCTCATGGCTAAAAGATTGAATTTTGCATCATGATTCCTGCAAACTTAAGTCCAGCGGCTCAGCCAACCCTAAATCCATGTGCTGCTGGAAGTGTAGACCAGTTTAAACTTCCAATTCACTTTATCTACTGTGTAGTAGGAGTAACAAGCAAGACATTTATCACAGAGCATGAATTACAAGCATGTGAGACGTGCAGAGATGGCAACTGAAATCTCCCATGTGTTTCTGAGAGGTGCAACCTTCAGAGAGCCTGTGGGTACCTGAAATTAAAGGGGATTATTTGAAATCTGAGAGACCCTTATGGGGATGTATCTTCTCCCAAATCTGAGTAACTTGGAGCACCAGGGTACACATTTACTCCTGGTTGCACTGGTCTGGCAAAGCCGGTGTAGACTGTGGCTGGAGCAGGAGGGGCTGGGTGCTCAGTGCTGGGAAGAGCTGGAGGTGAGAGCATGATCATTGCAATGAACAGAGAGAGGAGGGGAGAGGCAGATGGTTTCTCACACCAAAGAGGCACCGAGTTTTTATGTTCTTATCACCTGCTGCTGACCCTTGATTCTGACTTGTGTGGTGGTGGCACATTATTACTCCCTTTCCTGGCTTATCCTGTGCCAAGAAGAGTGGGCTGTAGGAATAAAAGCTGCATCCCTCCTCAACCTGATGATCTGTGTCTTACCTGACACAATGATCTAATTAGCCCTGAGGCTTAGTGCTGCTGCTGATCTCCTTTGTGTCTGCAGCAGGTCTCTATCAGCAGTTCCCAACCAGACAGGCCCTTGGAGTGTGTGGAGAGGTGACTCCAGGCTCTTTCCTTGTGCAGGAGTTTTGGGATGTGCTCCTACTCTGCTTCTGGTTTGCTTTTGGCTGTTTCTTTCCAGAAACCAACATTTCCCAGCCATTGTTTCCTCTGGAAGTACTTTTTTTTTTCTTTCATCATTTGCAACACTCAGTTTCCATGTTTTGCTGCAGGAGCTGTAGCTTTGGGAAGTTTTGTGGTAGAGTCAATGACTTCCTGTACAAATAGTCTGGGTTTATGTTTGCTGGGGTAGAACAACGTAGGAATTGTCTGGTTGAAGGGGTGCTGTCTGGAGGTGGGAGGCCTTCAGAAATAGGAGATGGCAACATGTTTTGAAGGTCTTTTTCTTTTAGGTTTGGAGACTACAGCAAAGGACAGATACGCATGAATAAATAATTGTTTTTCTTACCTGTGGATTTAGCAAGTGCATAGAAAGGCTTCAGAGCCAAAGATGTAGAGGAGTGAACTTTACTGTTCTCCTCTCTTTAACTTTATCCTTCCTCTTGTCTCTTGTCTGTGCATAGACTGGGTATCACTGAAAGTCAAGATCCACCTTGTGTTCTCTGCTCCTGCGGGATTTTGTCTGTCCTTTTAGGGTGGATGATTAGGAAAGGAAGGTTGTCTGCTTAAAATTCAGTTTTGATATTTTCCCATCTGGAATATGAGGTTTCTAGTGAGACATCCTTGAGGGGTTCTCCTGGAAGGCTTAAATAGATGGGCAGCTTTTCATTCCCTGGTTTCTGCAGATCTTGAGTGGAAATTGGCCAGTTTTTCTCAGCACTGTGCACAGACAACATCCAGTAGTTCCTGATCCGACTCCTCTGGGATCAAGTGAGCCACAGAAGTAGCAGGAAGAGCTGCAGGCAGGCACAGGGAATGAGCCGTGGAGCCTCACTTGATTTCCCAGCTAAGGCCACCTGATAGCTGCCTGCTAACAAACTGTGTCTCCCCCGCAGCAGACTTTGCCCTTCATGGCTCCTGAGAAAGCTTCATGTTGGTTTTGTGACATACCTGGGCAATAAAGGGATGTATTCTGAATAAAGAGCTCTGATATGAGGATTGCAGGATTGGCTGCAGCAGCTCCCCAGAGTGAACAATGGGGCTGCTTTGTGTCCACGCCGTGTTTGGTATGAGGTGGGATAGCCGGGTGGGAATATTCAGACTTCTGGGAGCAAAACCAGACAAGCTGAAGGAAGAGGTGCAATGGCAACTGCTGTGTCTGTGAAAAGAAAAAGGATATTACAGAGAGAAACAGGTGTGTTGGTCCTTTGATCTGAAACACAGTCCAGCATCTCCTCTCCAATTCAGGGCTTGTTCCCTGATGCTCTGGGAAACTGGGTTAGTCCCTGTGTGTGTCCTGGGATGTGTGACCACCTTATTGGTGTAACTGGATTAGCTGGTAGCTCACACAGAACTGTTTGTTCGCAATCAGGCTGTAAAGGGATTGTCCTTTGCTGAGTCTGTGGTTAGTGCTTCCCATTGCCAGGCTGTTCCTGGAATTGTGGCACTGACAGTGCTAGAGGAGAGCCCAACCCATCACGGAAAACAGAACTGCACCAGGGTTTGTGTCCCTTTGTCCTGCTTGGTCTGAGAGCCAGCCGTGCCCAGCTGCCACCCACAGCAGTGCAGTGTCACTGGGGAGCTCCCTGGGGGTCTGACTGTTGTGACTCTGGATCTCTGAAGTCAGTATATGATGTCAAACAGTGTCGTTTTCATGGTACTTCATTATTTCCTCTCCCCATATCATTGGGTGGTTGCAGACTGGATCAAGTTCAGTATTTTTGGGGCTACACAGATCTGACACTTCTCCTCTGCTGCTTTTCATTCCTCATTGCTCAGCCATGTGCAGAGAGAGGCCATCAGCCAAACACTGTCATTTTCGTAGTGGCCAAGGAAATAGTATATCCTTTCCTCCACTGGTGTCTGAATTCCTGAGGAGATGCTGGACAATTAAATCTTTGGCAGATTTTATTGATGCTGTTGGTTTGAGGCGTTGATGATGAACAGGAGAGGTTGGGAGGAAGGCTGCTGACACTCAGTGCCTTTCTGCAGCCAGCCCCCTTGGCTCACCTGGGGTCTTCTCTTCCAGCATCCAGGTGGAGAAGAGGTGTTGCTGGAACAGGCTGGCAGAGATGCCACGGAGAGCTTCGAGGATGTGGGGCATTCCACGGATGCCAGGGAAATGCTCAAGCAGTACTACATCGGGGAGGTGCACCCGGTAAGGCCCAGCTGGTGTGAGGGGTGGCTCCTTCGTGTGACCCCCAAACACAGACACTCAGATGTGTCTTGGGAAGTAAGCTAGTACTTAAGGGGTTTAGGCAGTCCCTGTGTTGTCCAGGATTTCTGTTGGGGGAGTAAAACTAAATCAATCTTCTCCTTCCACCATTCAGAACAGATTTCTTACTTCAGTTAAATCAGGGGCACCTCAGCTGATCTCTGAGCTCAGGAGGGTGAGAGATCCCAGGGACACAAACACCTCCTTCCTGCCTGCCTTGGGTACTGAAGGAAGGACTCCTTTGAAAACTGAGCTCGGGCAATTACCCGGTGCTAAGGACTGTGTACAGAACAATTCCCTCATAAAGGCTGCAGCTTCCCATTGAAGTCAGCGCTTATCTTTTGTCCTCTTCTTTTTTCCCCCTGACAGCAGGATCGTAAAAAGGAAGGTTCCGAGGTAAGCTCTCAGTGTTTCAGTTTTCTGCTTTACTTCAGTGTCACATGCCTTGTGGGGTTTCCCCCCCCCACTTTTTTTTCCCCTGTGGAGCCTGTGGCTTTATGTTTACACAAACTACAGTCATGACTAAATCTCCCAAGCAAATTCTACCTTTGTTTTTGTTCTGAAGCTCAGCGGGCACCTCAGTGTGAAATTGGAAGTGGGTTTTTGTGCCCTTTCTCTGCTGGCAGCAGTGATGCTGTTTCCACACCTTGAGCCACAGACCGTTTTTCGCATTTGTCGCTGTGTCCTGACCACGGAACTATTGGTTCCCTTGTTGTTCCCTTGGAGCCTGGAGCCAGGCACGGCTGGCAAACAGGAATTCTCTGTTAACTGCCCCGGGGATCAGTGGTGTTGCTTAACACTCAGGTACTCCTGGATTAGAACAGGGCAGAGCGTTGGTTGCAAAACTGCCTTTGGAAGGGATGGGAAGAGGGAAAAGGCAATAAATAGAATCCCAGCTGGGAGGTAAACATGTGCCTCACAGCTGCCTGGGCCGGGAGGCCTGGACAGGGCACAGCTCTGCCTTCAACAAGGCTTTCAGGAGATGTTGCTCTGAGCAGGGCCACTTGTAGAGCAGCAGGAGTCCAAAAGGGAACTGTCAGCAGGGAAATCAAGGATAGCTCAGGCTGGGTAAAGCCTGTGCTTATTTACAATGGGGGCTACGTGATCATGCACATGTTCACCTTAAAATTGATTGTTTGGGTCAACTCTGATTCATAAACAGAATCCACACCAAAAATGTGCACAGAACTCAGTGATCATTGGACTAGCTCCCTCAGATCTGAGTTAAATATATTTTTTCAAATATTTTTCACTTCTGAGCAGGAAGTCCAGCACATTATACACAGCTGATGTCTCTCCAATAGGCAAAATCTGCTTTAAAAGCAGGTTCCAGTGTAATTTAAAGATGGCAGCAGGACACAGAATCAGTAATGTACAAATAGATAGGGGAGAAACACAAAAAACCCCCCCCAAAACTGTGATGTAATGAGCAAGGCCTTTTTTTGGGAAGGCTGACAGTTCCAATGTGGAGCTGGTGATGGGGTGAGAGGGATTGGATTGATGGAAATAATGTGAAGACAACAGTAAACATCCCCCAAAACAGCCACACTGGTGACAGAGGGTGCTTGGGAGGGCAGGGTTACTTTTCATCTGTATTTGTAAGCTCATGCTCAGGTTTGTCTTGTTAGCACATGTTTGGCGTTTCTTTTTTCCCTTGCTAACTCCCTCTTTCCTCCTCCAGAATCCAAGTAGGACATCCTCCGGCCAATCAAGGTACAGTATCTCCTGAAAATAAGAGTTAAGAAATGGCAGGGCTGGGACTCTGTTCGTAGAACTGCATATTAACTCCAGGAGGCAGGAAGACCCCTGAGGATATGCTGCCGTGTCCTTCTGGCAAGCAGATATTCCAAAATAAGTTGCCAAAGGAACAGCTGCCAGGGGTGCAGCTCCACTGTGGGATGTGAGCCCACATCCCCTGCTCCGTGCTGGGCAGAACCAGCATCCTGGTGTCTGGAATTCTCTCCCCCCTGTATGGCACGGCTGTGGCTGCATCCCTGTAGCCACAGGGGCAGTTTGGGTGGTCGCTGTGGGCTCTGGTGTGACACAGAACAGTGATGTGTGGTTTTTTTGGAGGACTTTTACTGTGACCAGCCCCATTTGGTTGAAAATCCTTACAACCAGCACAGGATTTTTGCAGCTGCTGAAGGTTTTGCTCGAGGCTGCTGAGGGTGAGCCCGTGGCCCCTGGTGTCAGAGCAAGGCAGATTTACTGTGGCACAGCCATGCTTGAGTCAGCTTCACTGTTTGTACAACACAAATTACAGCCTGACTTATTTAAGGAAAATAAAACCCAAACCAGCAACAAAAAGCCCAAATTGGTCTCTGTGTGTGCCAAGCTGGAAACTTGAGCCATCCAGCTGCTGTTTTCCAAGGCACGAGGCCACGCCTGGGCCTCTTGTGGGGGCTGCAGAGCCTGTGCAGAAGGACAGGGGGACCTGCCCGGCCTGTGGCCACGGCTGGGGGGGTCACCCTGTGCGATACAGCTCCCGGCAGTTCCCTGGTGTGTAATAAGGAATGAGTTATTAACTGGGTGTTTTCTTCTGGTTTATGTGGTGTGTATGGTTTGGTTTGTTTCTCCTTTTCTCCCCGTAGTTTCTGGTCCACGTGGTTAATCCCGATCGTCGGCGCGCTGCTCTTAGGTTTAATGTATCGCTACTACATGGTGGATGGGAAAAGCTCCTGAGCTGGCCTTGCTGGGACCTCAGACAGCCCAAAAAGAGGGAGTGAGAGAGTGTGTATGTATGCAACACGTGGAGTTCCGCTGCCCTTAACCTGCCTGCCTTGCTTTTATCTCTGAGTCTGTCAAGTGATGTCGATATCCATGGGACCAAGCTAATTCCAAACTCTATCCTAAATCTGGGACCCACAGATGTGTCATACTTTCCTCTTGCAGTGGCAGGGAAGGAGGAACTCCCCGGTGTTCCCTGATGTTGGTGTGGTCTCCCTCATGCACTCTCTCACTCCCTCTCTCGCTCTCTGACGTAACCCCCAGACAACCTTTTTCTCTCAATGCCTTTTCGTTAAGCCAGACACCGTGAAAGAGCTGCCCTGGGCCTGTGGCTCTGCTTCAGCCCTTCATCCAGTCAGGAATCATCTGCCAGTTGTCTCCAGCCCTTCCCAGGAAAGATGTCTGGAGCTTTGGTTCCGTGGGAAGGTTCCCAGTGTGTGCAGGCAACACTAACTGGAGCAGCAGGGAATTGTTTGCTTTGCCACCTCTTTCTGTACGTGTCTGTTTTTAACGGTTAAACAAATATATGGATTTTAAAAGTGATTCTGTTCATTTTGTAATATTTTTACTTGTCCCTTTGGAATGTATATCCTGTGAACAGCTGCTGTTGAGTCCTGGTTGGTTCAGGCGCTTTCGTGCTGTGTGTGGCAGAGCCAGGAATGGGAACTGACATGTGGCTTCTGGAAATGCAGATTCTTCTTTCTCCCTGAGGTCTTGATCTGACACATGTACTGGAGACAAAACTCCTTCTTATGTACTGTGAATGTGCACCAGATGGGGAGAACAAATAAATCTGGTCTCTTCTGAAATGAAAAGGGAAAAGCTATGCATTTGGGATTTGTGGATAATGTTGGTTTTGTCTCAGGACAGAGGAGGACATTCCTCTCTTCTGATTTTGTGTGTTGTGCAGTTGGCCTTGCAGCACAGACAACCCAGGTTTGCTTCCTGTGCTGAGGCAGGAAACTTTCCAGCTCCTCCAGCATGTTGGTCTGTGGCTCTGGGATCTGCTAAATAAAGGGAGCTGACGCCATGGTGCCTGCTACCCTTTGGCAGGGCTGTGCCACTGACACTGCCTCCCAATCCAAACCTTCAACACAGCTAATCATCTGGAATTCCATCAAAAAGGGCAGCAGTACATCAGGGTCCTGCTGTGAAAACCTCCTGTGGGTTGTGGGTTTTCTTCTCTTGCATGAAACTACTGTGTCCCCCAGAAGGTCATGTAGAAGAAATTCATGGATGTGGAATTACACTCTGCTTTTTAAAACTAAGGCCAAGGAACTGGGAGTGAGAGCCCTGTTGGGGCTCCCTCGTGTCCCCCTCCCACCATGGGCACAGGCCTGGTGCCACAGCAGCATCCCAGGCTTTGGCACTCCTGGTTTTACAAGGTGCAGAAGTCCCCATAGAGGTCTGTCTTCCCACAGGATTTTTTGTCAGTCCCATTGACGGTTTTGTCTCTTACAGGGAATTTCCAAGGAAACCTGGAGTTCCCAGAAGGGGCTCTTGGATGTCTCCTGCAGCTCCAGCTGTCTCTGTTCTTGCCCTGCTCCTTTTGGGGGTAAAGTTTCTGTTTCTTCTTTCCTGACATGAGTGTGGCAGAAGACTGTAAATCTGAGCCAAGGAAAATCCCAGAGGAAAGACCTGGGATTTTCTGATTAGCTGCATTTTACAGGTTAAAGGTGCCAGGCCACACAGGCATGCGTTAACATTGGTCTTAAAATGGATCAGGCACTGTAAGGGTGTGGAAAATAGATCTTACCAAAATTTATCAGAGGCTTTTTGATCTTGAGGAGGGTGGTCCCACAAAGGCCCCCAGTTAAAACCAGAGAAGTTCAAACTGGGAAGAGGTGCTTTTTCACATTAACCACAAAAGCATGAGCCCTGAACACAGTTCAGGGAGGTTTAGAGTGGATTCTGTATCGGGAAGGTTTTGGAGCTGGAAGGCACGTGTTGGCCAAAGCATCACCCTGCTGAGTTGGGGTCACTCAGGGCAGTGCAGGGCTCCACAGAGGTCAGCTGGTTTGGATCCAGGACTGTCGGGTTTGCCTGAGGAATGGGGATGGTGTGATAGTGCAAACATGTCTGTTTTCTCCATAGGCAGCACTTTTACCTGGATTTTGACTTTTTTTTTTTTTAAATACCATTTTCGTGGTGCTCTCTACATTCCGTTGCATTTTGGCTGCTCTAAATAACTTCTTGCCATCATCATTCCCTCTGCTACTGGAGAAGCTGCCTGTCAATCCCATATGTTACAGAGTCACTTTTTAATGGATTAACTGCCAGGGGGAGACCCTCAGTCACGTTCCAGGACTTCTTGGGAGCTGGTAGGATCCTTGTCCCCTGCCCTGTGGAGCCACAAGTAGCCTCTGCACATGTGCCTCAAAGGCCTCAAGGTGCTCGACATGCATTTACAGAAGCCACATTGAAGTCTTCCCACTTTTCCATTAATGACAAAGGGTGGAATGTCTGGGATGGAGGGGGGCTGGTGTGAGCTTGGTGTCCTGGTGAACCTGCCTCTCCTCATTCTGTTCTTCTGGCTGGCTCAAGGAGGGTCCCACAGGTGTGAAACTGCTCAGACAACAACGGAGGCATTAACAAAGCCTGTTTACTGGTTTTAAGGATTAAAGCAGACAATTCCAAAGCTCTGCCCTTAGGCTGACCCCGCACAGCCCAAGTTCCCACACAATGCCTGCCCTGGCTTGGCTTCCACCCCACAGAAACCTCCGGGGGTGAAATCCAAGCTGGGCCGTGCTCCGCTTCCTTCAGGTGCTGCAGAGGAGGAGGTGGGTGAAGAGCTGGAAACACCAGCCCCGGGGCAGCTCCCACGGTTAATGGGAGGGTGGTGGGGCTGCCTGGGAGCACCAGCAGAGCTGTGCTGGCCTCTTCCCCTCTGCACCATCCCAAATGCCTTGCCGAAGCAGAATGTAACTGTTAATTGGGCTGATGGTTTGTTGGGGGAGTGTTGGGAGGTCTGAGGGTGTTCCTGGGAGGCTGTGATGCTGCGTTCGAGACTGGAGCACCCACAAAATGCCATTTCTTGTACCTGGAGATTGTCTGCCTGGCGAGAGGTGCCGGGCTGTGTTCGCTGTGCTCAATAAAGGTGTACAACAAACAGGTGCGGGATTCTGTCTTCCAGCAGGTGCACAATGTTTGGTTATGCCATCCCTGTTACCCTGTGGTGCGTAACCCCAGTGTTACAGGGCTTGAAAGTCCAGCATTCGTGGGCTCTGGCAGACACAGGATTTGCCAGGAGTTGGTGCTGAGCCTGTGCCAAAAGGGTGATCCACAGCCCGCGTGGTCCCTGCCGGGTGTTGGGGAAGCAGCAGTTTGGGGCTAAGCACTGTGCAAGCCACTCCTCAGTTCCTGATCCCATACAGTGTTCCATGCTGCAATTACAATGGGAGTTTCAACAACCGCAGCAGGGCAGCTGTGAGGGCTCCCTGCATAATCCTGATAATCCCAATCTTAGGAAGTGCCATGAGCAAGTGGCAGAGCAGCCGTGGGGGTGGGTTTTGCCCGGGAAGAAGCCACATGGTGTGTGACAGCAGCACCATCACCTTGTGCCCCCAGAGCTCAGCCACGCTCCAGCAGTGCTCTGGGGACTCCCATGCCTGTGCAAGAGCAGCATGTAGGAGGGTTGTTTTCAATGGATAGATGACAGATGACATAGAGACCATGGAATAAGTCTCTTACTTTCCTGTCTGCATATGAAAGGACATAACATCCTGTTTCTGTGACTGTCAGCAGAATCTGGCTCTTAAAATGTGCCTAATTATGGATCCGCAGCCTCACGGAAGCGGTACCTGGTCAGAGCATCCCAGGAAGGAGCAGGAGATCAGCAAGGTGCTGAATCAGAAAAAGGGCACAAAAAAGTCAGTGGGAACCACTTGCTTTGGTCCTGGATTTCAGCTGAAATAATGCAGGGAAAAAGGGCATGAACTGAGTGGAAAGTGGAGGTTTTGGGGGAGGAAGGTTGGGAATTGTGTTCTTGGCAAGCAGTGTCTCACTGTAAACTATTTATCTCTGATCTAGAGGAAATGGATCCAAAATTCACAGAAATAAACAGAAGATTTCAGAACTCTTTTTAAATCTGCCTCCAAGCACTGCAGTACTGAGTGTGGTCTCACTTCTCTGAGCACTGAGGAGGGTTTGCAGGGTGTCTGGGACAGAGATGGCAAAATCAGGGGGCAATGGGCCCCAGAAGAGTCCTGGCACAGCCAACTTGTATTTGCACATCACAGCTGCCGCTCTCGGACAGGGATGCTGCAGTGGCTTTATTCCCAGGATGGAATGGGAAGACCCCTTTCTTTAATGAGATCTATGTGTCCCCTCTCTTTTAAAACCCTCACGAACCGGGCAAATATTCACAAAATTGGCAAGTCCTGGGCACCAGCTCCTGGTCCTAAAGCTGGACCTTGCCCAGCATCAGGTGTCCTGTTCCCTGTCCCCAGCACGAGGAGAGGGAACAGTGTCTCCTGTTAGCAGTAACCACCCTGGGCAACCTGATGGCCCTGGCAGCTCCATCACGAGGTGACACCAAGGCCAATGTCAGTGTCACACGCCGCTGTCACACGCTGGTGTCACACACACTGTGTTGTCTCTTCTCCAGGGACACCGCCAACAGAACTTACTATGAAACAAGTTTCCTGCGAACCTCGGCAGCTCTAATGAGTCAGGAAGTCGTAATCTGGGAATAGGGGAACTGTTGACAGAGCCTAATTATTTTCTGACAGTCTTTCTAGCACCGCTGGAAAATAAAACACCTACATAGGCTCCAGAATCGCAGACGGGGTGAGCGATATTCCGCAGGCACCTGCTAATTTGTCCCCACGATCCTGGTTTAGGCTCCTGCCCCCTCACACGTGCTGCTCTCCAGCTGCCTCTGCAGGGAGAGGAACTGTGATCAATGGCACAGAACCATGCGCCTGCTCCCGTGGCTTTTCCACATGCTGGGCCCCACAGGAGGAGTTTGTGGCTCTGACTGGATCCCAGAAAACCTTGGACCTGTGCTTTGCTGACCTGTCTCTGTGTGGTTATTCCTCCCAGTCCCACTGCTCCAGGCTGCTCCCTGGACTAATTGTATTTAGTCATTAAAATTCTGATTGTCCAGGACTGCCCTCTCCTCCATAAAACAGATTATTAATTCTTTCTTCAAATTTGGCCTTTGCCCATTACCTCCCCCTCTTGGATTGCCGGGAGCAATGGACCTGTCTCCTTTCCAGCCGTTATCAGGGCTGTGCTTTGGAAGTTCACCCCAGGCTGGGTGAGCACAGGCAGGATTGCACAGCTAAGCTGTTTCTGCCTCCACTCCACAGAGCACCAGGACTCCTTTTTTCCTCTTTTACCCCCATTCTATGTTGTCATCTGTGCTCTCCCAGCTCTGCCTCTGCAAAGCTCTTCACAGCCAAACACCCTGCAGTGGGAGCTGGTGCCGCTGTGCCAGCAGTGTCCGGGCTTTTGGTGCTGTCCTTTCACTGCCCAGCTACGACTTCCTGTGCCCCTCAAAGGCAGCTGCTCCATCCCTGATCACTCTGTCTCTCCTCACTCCCCATTCAGGACTAAGATCTGTTTTCCTTCCCCACCGCAGCCCATCTGTTGGTGGCACCTTCTCCATGAGCCTCTGTCTCCCTCATCACTCAGACAGGAGGTGAGTATAGCACAGTCTTGCATTGTTTTCCCTGGATGCTTCCCAAGTGGTGTAGGAGTAGCTCTCTCTCCACTTCATGGAACAGACATTCCTCCCTTGCTGGGCAGGGCTATCCCTGCCTGGCACAGGTGAATCCCTCTGGGGGAGCTGGCAGGTATGAGACTGCCAAAGGAGGAGACCTTTCCCTGCAGCTCTCCCGAGTATGACTGCTCCACAGACAGCTGGAGAGGGACTTTGGACAAGGGCCTGGAGGGACAGGACAAGGGGAATGGCTTCCCACTGCCAGAGGGCAGGGATAGATGGGATATCGGGAAGGAATCCTTCCCTGTGAGGGTGGGCAGGCCCTGGCACAGGTTGCCCAGAGAAGCTGTGGCTGCCCCAGCCCTGGATGTTTTGCTGAGGGACACAGTGATCACAGCAAACCCCTTTGGAAGATTCTTAACTTTGGGATGACACTCGTGCCTGGCTTGAAGCAAGTGAACAATGTAAGGGTGAGCACCCCGAAAGGGTGTGCCATAAGGAGTGTTCCTGTGGAACAGGCCAGCTGCATCCTGGCTGTCCCTACCCAGGGCAGGGTCCCAAAGAGCTCTGTGGCTCACCTTGGGCAGGGGCTGCTCCCCAGGCGTGCTGGCTGATGGACAGTGCCAAAAGCTGGAGATGTGCTTGCATCTCATGGCTGCTCGCCACACCAGGGGTGAAGTCAGGCGCAGGAGAGGGAAAAGCCAGGACAGCTCCAGGGATTAAAACAGCTCACGTGGGATGAAAGAGAAACCAGCTCCAAATTCTACCGAGCGCACACGTCCCACACCGGCCCCACGGGCACCGCCTGGGCTCCAGGAACCAGCACAGCCGCGTCAAAGGCACCAGAGGGGGGTTGGGTACCTGGGGAAGGCACTGGGCTGCCCGTCCCACGCCGTCTGACCCTCCGGCGAGGCAGGAGGCCGAGGGGCTGCTCCCCGGCTGAGGGGCTCCGGCGAGGCCGTGGAAGCTGCCCCGTGTTCGCGGAGGGAGGTGTTGCCGGGCTGGCACGGGGAGCCGGTGCGGAAGGGCAGGAGCCAGGCGCCCGGTGCCGCAGGGAAACCGGAGCCGGCGCCGCGCCGCAGGCACGCGGCAGCTGTTCGCAGCTCCGGCCCCCTCCATCTGTCACGGCTTAAGCACTCCCCTGGCAACCCCGACCGCTCACGCGGGCACCTCTCTCGCTTCCCTGTCCCATCCCCACTTCCAAGGCAGGTTTTGGACACTTCTTTGGAAGAGCAGCTGGACACCTGGGCGGGTCACCTCTCCTTACACCGTGTCAGGCGAAGGGGCTCCCCACTCCACCCACGGGGACTCCTCAGTGCTCGTGTTCTCCCCGTTCCCCACGTCGGGGGCACTTGTTTCCAAGGGCACCTGCCACGCCTGTGTCAACGGCAATGCACTGCTGACACTCCTTTGGCGTTTCCACGTCGTTTATTTGGGCACAGCCGGCTACTGTGGACACGGCTCACCGGCGGGTGTGATGAGAGCCCAGGGCCGTGGGTTTCCATGGCAGGGCCCTGGGAGGGGACGGCGCTGCCCCAGCGCCAGGGCGGGCCCTGACCCGCGGGGACCCTCGCGGCCCCCGGCGGCGGGCGGGGAGGGCCGGGGAGCCCCCCGGGGCAGGGCGGCAGCCCCGCTGGCCCCCAGGCCCTGCCGGCCGGGGCTGAGCCCGCCCCGAGGGTCCCACCGGGCCCCCCCCGGCCTGTCCCCCACACCCGCCCCCTCGCCGTGCGCATGCGCGGCCGGTCCGCCCCCGCCGCTCCCCGCCCGATCCCGCCTC
>JAWWEU010000020.1:20022566-20033563 GCA_035583155.1 Acropternis orthonyx
CCCGGGATGCGCGGCCGGAGGGGCCGCGGGGCCGCCCCGGCTCCCCCGGCCGCATTCCTGGCCCGGCCCGCGGCCGCCGCAAGAATGTGTCCGGACAGGTTCCGGCGGCGGGGCCGGCGGCGGGGGGCTCTGCCCGCGGGGGGCTCGGCCCGGCCCCGGCTAACGGGGAGCGCGGGCCCCGCCGGGCCTCCGGAGCCGCTCGGCGAGCCGTGCCGGGGCCGGGCCCGGGGCAGCCGCGGGGCCGCAGCGATGGATGGGCCGCCCCGGTGTGGGGCAGGACCGGGCGCGGAGCATCGCCGGGGTTATCCCCGAGCGCCGCCGGCAGCCGGAGGGCATCGAGGGCCCCTGAGGGTGAACCGAATTAACACCTCCGTTCGTAACAGCCGAGCCTGAGCTTTGACAAGTGCACGAGAACGCGGATCGGTACACCGGGACAAGGGTTGTGTGCCACAGGAGTTTTTAACTCGTTTTCTCCTGTTTAAAAGACGTGAAAGTCACTAGTAGTACTTTGTGGGTACCAGTGGTTCCTACTAGTATTTTACTAGTGGTTTCTTGAACACATCTGCCCACAGTGCAGCTGGTGGGGGAAACAATTTTGGGCCTCTGCAACTGAAGAAATTGAAAGTCTCTTACTACCCTGAAGTGAGAGTTTAAACCTGTTTAATGTTGTTACGGGGAAAACGAAACTTCCTTAGAATTTTTAAAACTAATTGTAATACAGTCATTAGCTCTTAGCTGCATGTTGTTAGAGGTGAAGGTAAAAGAAATAAAGACTTCAGTGAATCAAAGCATGTCTTGGAAGCTCTCAAACTGCTCAGAGTAGTTGTCTCACTGTTTAGGCATCTTAAAGTTATCACTAGTGCCTTGTAAGTTTTTTTTAGGATGTTCCTAGAGGGGTTCAAGGCTCTCAGTTACCCAACACGATGTATTGCATTTGGTTTCAATCCTACTGAGGGCAGTAGGAGAAGTATTTTGAAACAGGGCAGTTCAATTAAAAATACAGATGATAAACCCCATCAGAGTTACCCTGCAGGAAATTTGGGAGGTGTGCATTGTTAATTTGTAGCACATTGAAAATAAAAACATTCTGTGTAAGCCACAACAATTCCCTTCAAGGACTCTGAATTGACCAGAACTTTGAAACTGGCCGGTCTTACTGTGAATTCTCTCTTTATTTAATGGAATGGTTGAAAGTTTCAGGTGGGAAAAGGGTCTCAGACTGGCTAATCAGGTGTGTGTTTTGCTTGCGGTGGGTGGCTGTGGGTGCAGAGCTGGAGGAGGAGATCGGGGGGAGGATGTTGTGGCCGTGCTGAGCCGCTTGATCCAAGCGAGGGGAGCCCTCACAGAGGTGTTTAAAGCAGAGGACGGCTGTAAAGAGGTTAAAGCAATGTTTGCTTTTTGTATTTTGTCGTAATAAAAGATCAGGGAGATGATAACTTGAAAGGCAATTTAAACTCTAGAGCTAATGAATACACTTTCCGAGAACGCATTACGAAGCGATGGTGAGGTATGTGGTGGGACTGGAGCTGGGTCTAGGAAACGCTGGTCGTTCTCTGATTGATCAGAACACACTGCAGTGGGCCTGTTTTCTTCCTAGATAGACACAAATAAATTCACCCCGTGGACAAGTGCTCTGGCTCAGGGTACGAGTACAACTGATGAGATAAAGGGAAAGGTCTGAACACAGCGAGAGAACCACAACTATGCATTTATGATGAGGGTGTGTTAGAGCGAGTAGTTTCTCATAACTGCTCTGCTTTTAGCAGTGGAGGTGCCTGGGGGCTGAGTCCAGCCCCAGGTTGAACTGTGGCCAGTCCCTTTTCCTCTGGATCACATTCCTGTGCCCTGAGGATGGTTGTGGTTGGCGATGCCGGCCCTGGGAGTCATTGGGAACGGTCCTGGGGCGTTTTGGGAGCACAGAGATGATGAGAGAGGCTGAGGTTGGGGTGGTCTGGGGAGTTACCGGGGTTTCTGACATACAGACTTCAGTTTATTGTAGTTTAAGTGGCAGAGTCTGCGTGCACTGATTAAAAAAAGCAGGACTGTGTTTGAAAACGCAGTGTACGAAGTTTTTTGTAGTGCAGTTTTTTTTATGGTGTATTTTGTCCCTTTCTCTGGATGGGCTGGGTTACATCATCAGCCTGTCCCTGTGCCATGTGTTAAAGTTTTGGCTTGCACGACCATCTTGGTTAAGATTTTTGTTTTCATAGCGCCTTAAAAGCGTTAAGCAAAATTCTAAAAGCTCCCACTCGTCAAGTGAAACAGCGATGGGAGTCCTCAATTTGGACTCTAAGCTGATAGCTCATTCAGGTAATTTCTTTTCATTTATGCATAGCTTGGGACAGGGGACATTTTCTTTGAGTATCTAAATACTTCACCTTCCAGTTTTTACCCTCGTGGATGTTCCAGGAGCAGTTCCAGCCAGAGTGAATTCCCATGTGCACAGTTCAAGCTGTCGTGTCCCCTGTCCTTTCCTTGTGGCTCCGCTCATGCCAGCACTGACGTGGCCACAGTGAGCTGGACTGGGGAGCTGTTCATGTTAAAATTAACTCAGCTTCTCCCTTATTCCTCCCCAAAGGAAAAGGGGAGGAGAAATGCTGGGTTTTAACTGGGTGAGTATCCTGTGTTTGCAGTGGGTCTTCGTGAATGGCTTGTGCTGACTCAAGGAAGGGACATGTGGAAACTGGCCGTGGGGAAGGGTGGGACTGGTTCTTTCAGCAGCTTATATTGGCTTAAAATGATAGTGAAGCTGTGCTTAACTTGCAGGCCTCTGGAACAGGATCTATAAATGCTTTATATATTGGTTATAGCTGTTAAAAATGCAAGAAATGGGAAGTGTGGATTCCCAGGCCTGTTGCTGGAGCTCATCCCACAGCTCCCGAGGAGCTGACTTGTGTAAAGGACCAAAACCAGCCTTTAATGTATAATCAATATTAAATAATGTATAATCAATTAAAAAGTGCTTTGTAGTCATTGCAGAAGGCTGGCATTTCCTGATAAGAAGTTAACAGAGATACAAAAAAGTATGCACCACCTCATGCAGAAAATATTTAGGCTGTAGTATGTTTCTTACCCATCTTTACATAACACACTGTCCTTTTTGGAATAAACCAACCCAAATGTGCATACAGATTAGTAATGTAGTAGAAAAATCACTGGAGCATAAAACCTAAAACCTCGAGGCTGGTTGTCCTGTGGTTGGGTATCATCTGTAACATTCAGATAGAGCAGAGTTGGCTCTTTGTTGGCAACAGGCAGAGGTGAAAATCTGCAATTAAAGCAGCTCATCAGATGTCAGGTACCAAATTTGATTAAATGTGTGATTAATTTAGCTAATACATTCGTTTTGAATTACACAATAATGTGTGTGTACCAATAAAATGGCAGTTTTGCACTGCAGCAAGTGCCATCAGAAGTTTTTATTTATCGCCCTCGATTTTGCTTTCCACAGCTGAGTGAGTGTAAAACTGTGAGACTTCCTGGAATTTGGAAGCAGCAAGAAGAATGTTAGTAGTCTGATAAATAGCTCTTTTGCCCTGAAAATGTCATATAACCAAAACTCAGTTTTAATTCTTGCTTAAATGTGAACTGACTGTAATCCACTTGTGGGTGCTGGGAATTGGGATATAACATGCCGGGTTTGGGGAGTTTCTTTTTTCTGCCAGAACGTTTTTCTTCCCATGATCCCAGGGATAACATTGGTAAGAAAGTGACTGAACTATGGAAGAGGGATGGAAGAGATGCCTTATAAAAATAGTTTTGAACTTTCAAAGTAGTACTAGCAGGTTTTAGGAATAGAAATCAGACTTGGCTTCTTTTTGCAGCAATTTTTATCTTCGTTTTGTAGCTGATAGAAGGTGCCATGGTGGACTGTGCCGAGTGTTCCATGAGGGATGGATTCATATATCCACCTTTTGCAGCTCTTCCAGCTGCCCCCGGGATATTCTGATGAAATGGATTTGACCGAAGTTCCTTAAATTCTGCGTCAGCCTTGTAAATGTCCTTTTCTCCTTGGAATCTTACTCGTTTATTGGCCTAAGAAACAAAACTGTGGAGTGTGTTGCTACAAGATGATTGTGGTGCTGGGGGTAGGAGGAGGATTGTGAAGTCACAGCTTTCCACGGTGTAATTTGAATATTCCTGTGGCAGAGCTGCCTGAACAGCCCCTCTTCCCCGCCGTCTGTTCTCACCCCTGGACTGTGCTCTGAACCGTGCCAGCACAATTGTTGTTTGTGGTTGGGAGATGAATGGGACTGGGAAGCTGATCTAGAATGGGTATATTGTACTTTTGATCGGATTTTCTCACATTGTTCTGCTTCCTGGTCTAGTTACTGTGCAGCTGCACAAGGAGTGGTGTCACGACAGGAAAGGGAGTCTGGAGCACTGGGATTAAATTCGAGGTGGGAGCAGATGAGGTAGAACTGCTAAACTGGCTCAGCCATGGAAGGAAATGCTCCTCACATTGTACCTTCTGTACTGTTTGCTGTGCCTGTGCTCTTGTGCTGAGACCAGGGAAGCAGGATTCCTGCTGGGGCTGATTCCTTGGGAACTGGTGAGGGAATCCATTTCTGGAGCTTGGTGAGCTGGGCAGGACACTTCAACACCTTCTGCTGCAAGTGTTGGTGGAGGAGTCTGATTCTGGCTTCCCTGCGTGTACCTGAGTGTTAATCATGGAATTGTTAAGGTTGGAAAAGACCTATAAGATAACCAAGTCCAGCCATAACCCCAGCAACAACACCGTGTTCATGACTAGCCGTGTCCCCAAGTGCCACATCCACACAGTTTTTGAAGGCATCCAGGGATGGAGACTGCACCACTGCCCTGGGCATCCGTGCCAGGGATGGACAGCCCTTTCCAGGGAAAAATGTGTGGTGTGGATTAAGGAGTAGGGGAAATAAAGAGGAATTAAATCATCTCTTTCTTTGGTTCTAAGACTGGTGGGATTCTTTTGTTGTCAGTTTTATTCATTTTGCATACTTCATGTAGTTCTATAAAAGTTGTAGGTTTTTTCTATTAGAGCATCTCCATACATTGCCCAGTTCTTTGTCCCTGTTGAAGTCCAGACTGGACAGGACTTGGAGCAACCTGGGGTAGTGGAAGGTGTCCCTGCCCATGGCAGGGCGTGGAATGAGATGAGCTTTCAGGTCTCTTCCCACCCAAACCATTCCAGGATTCTGTGGTTCTACACTGCAATTTACTGTTGTTAAGAGTAGAATTTTGTCATCATACATTGCTGAGATTGTAGGTTAAGATTTTTCATTTTTTATGAAGCATCTGATCTTTATTTATAAGTTTTCAACAGCGCAGTTACCTTTTGGGATCTGTTGACTAAAAATGGTTGTCAGCCTGGAGTCTTGATCTGGTTTTTGCACCGGTACATGGGTTATGCAGTTTTATGTGGAAATGTATTTCACAGAACCATTTAGGTTTGAAAAGACCTCCAAGATCATAGACCCCAACTTTTGAATGATTCCCACCTTGTCAACTAGACCAGAGCACCGAGTGTCATGCCCAGTTGCTCCTTGGACACTTCCTGGGATGGTGAAAATGGAAGAGAAATAATACAAAAAGTACTTTGTTTCATACAAAAAGGCAATGACCTGAGCTCATTTTGAGGTGTAGAAGTGCTGGTAAACCCCAGCAGGACTTGGTGATTGGCCAAAGTGAAGGTGGAGTCTGATGTGTAGTCATGTCTGTGCAGTTACCACCTTTGTTATCTCTGTGTGTATGGAAAGAGTAGACTGAGGAGGGTGAATATTCCGATGAGTTTTGGCTTTCTCATCAGCAGTTATTGTAGGATCTGAGCGAAATGAATTCTCAGCCCCAACTTCGAACAGTGTGGTAATAGCAGGGCACAGAGTAGAATCTTCGGTAACTGCTTTTGCAAAGCAAGCAGTGCTTCAGCAGCGTTTCAAGTGCAGATGTCCAACTTTAGCTTACATCATTTTACTATGTTGTGTAGCTCTGAGGGATCTGTGAGATGGATATCCCTGCAAGGACTGAGGAATGTTGTCACTCTTTACATAAATATGCTCTGTAAATCATTCTCAATTCCCCTCCATGCCTTGTCTCTCCAGCACTTGGAAAGGTTTTGCGGTTGCTTTGCAAATAATCAGAAAGAATTTGGGGTCACCTTACAAAGTGTATAAAATATTATATGATATGACGTGCTGAAAGTAATGCAGAGTTTTGATCCTGAAAGCAGGTTTATGTTGCAATGAAGCTCCGAAGGTTTGGCAAACAGGGAGAAGATGGACAGTGGTTCCTGTTGAAGCCCAAATGAAATGAAGATACTGGGAGAGAGAGATTTAAAGATGCACCTAAAAAATTTTCGAATGTTGTATTTCCACTCCCATTCAGAAAAAGTGGCACTACATGAAGTTGTTTCAGACCCTCGTTGTCTGGAGCCCTGATGTTTTTGTGTGTATGGATTCACTCAGCAGAAGAATCCGTGAGTTTGGGCAGGAGCACGGCGGGGCGGTGGGGGAATGATCGTCAGCAGGGGCTCAGAGCTGCTGTTAACTGGGACAGTTTTCTGCCTCTGCAGTGAGCATCCTTTGTGTGGATGTGTGCAAGTTCTTACTGTTTGGTGCACAACGGCAGCATTTAGACTGACTCAGATCTTTTTTTGACTCTTGATGTGATTTTGGATTAAGCAACTGTCAGACCACAGTCCAGTTGTATACATAGTGAAGAACTATTTCGTGTCTTCCATGAAGGTTTCTCTCTATTTAGTGTAGTATTAGGAATCTGGAGGTCTCCTGGTAATATTTGAGGATGCTTTGTTTCTTAGGGAGGAAAAAAGGTGGCTTTGCTTGGAATGTGTATTACTAGTAAAGCAGATTTACTGAGGAATTTATAAGTACAGTTGTTTGGTTTTATCTCATAAGTAAATGCTGCAGAGCCCAGGAATTGGGCTTAGATTAAACTTCTGAAAACAGTCAGATGTCCCTGTCAGGGGAGAGGAGCTAGTGAGTCTTGTGGACACAGTGCCAGTTCTGTCACCATCCTCGAGGCTGGCAGGGACCTCCACAAACCTGTAAAAGGAGATTACGTGTGTTTATCAGGGTGGCGTGCCTTTGAAAGTGACTTTTGGGGCATTCCTTGAGTTCTGTGCTCTAACCACACTCAGGGGCATTCCTTGAGTTCTGTGCTCTAACTACACTCAGCATCTTCAGTTTTCAACTGCTCTTTGCTTGTCAGCAGCAGAGAAGGACCTTCTATCGTGTCTCGTCTGTGAGTGTGAGCAGTGCCTGGCATTCAGCAGGTGTGCAAGTCTCACCGGGGAGTGAATCCTACCTTGTTTTTCTTGTAGGGCATCTGAATTCTACTGGGCCATCTGCCTTGCCTTGAAACCTAAACTGCACTGGATCTTTAATCACATGGGAAAATCATTTGGTTTCTTATAATGTGGCCTGAAAGGATTGAGTTTAAGGTTCAGTAATTCACTTACTTGCTGCTACTTAAGTTAAAATGGTGCTTTTGGAGGTGTGGTAGCAAGGAAGGATTATGTTGGCTGGAGCACATTTGGGTGCTCCTCCTCATGCAGGTATTTTCATACATTAACACAATAGCAAAAGAATTCCTTTGGGAAGACCAGTGATCCTGAGCCAGGATTCTGTAGACTCCTATAAACCAGGGAGTGAGTCTGTAGCTGATTGTCAGCATTGGAAGGTGCCATAACAAATACGCTTCTAAACTTCCTGGCGCTTGTAAACCTTTGCCTGTAGTTGCTGCTGTCAGAGAAAAGAGGTGGGTTAGTCCATGTTGGGTTTTGTTGCTATTATCCTTAAGTTTTAGAAACTTGGCGGTTCCAGAGCAGTTCCACCACTGATTTCGTTCATTGCTGTCTCCTGATTCCATTGGGATTTTAGCTCTGTAGTGCCGCAACGAATCTTTTATCCACCTTTTGCCATTAAATGCCTGGCTTAAGTTCCCACTTGTCTCCCAAGAGCCATGTGTAAATACACTGGGAGAAGAACTTGCTTAATGCTTTGAAAACCTGTTTTTGCAAGCAACTTGCATGTTTATTTCCCTGAGGAGTCCTTCCTTCCAGGTGCAGCAGTGACCCCACAGGTTATATGAGCGTGCTCCTCATGTCGCTGCCCAGTTGGTCTGTTGGAAGCATGTTAAAGGTGTCAGGCTTTCACCAGAGCTCTGTTTAACTGTACTAAGGAGTGGGGTATTTGTTAAACATCATCTTTGTTTTAGAAACAATGTTTATCATCAAACACAGTTGAGTTAGAAGTAGAAAGCAAAGTGGTGGTAGGAGGCAGAAGTATTTCTTGGGTTTGGTGATGATGAAAGAAAACACCATTTAATGGCAGTGGCTGACTAATGGGAGCAAAGGGAGGGAGGTGTGAGGGTGGGTTGTGGGCTCCAGGTGCTGAATGTTGTGTTAGGAGTTACTAGGACAGGTCAGGTCTCATGAGCACAGCCTGTACACTCTGGTTTGTAATGAAAAACGGAACCCAAGAGGTGGCTGCAGTGTAGTGTGTTGGAAATCTCTCAGAATGCCTTTTATTTTTCACGTCAATAAATAAATTTTCACAGAAAAAAATAAACTTTGAGGCTGAGGTCCAGCCTCAAAAGAAAGAAGTGCCTGTATTTTTCATTGCTGCTGTTGCATTTCTTGTTCCACAGCAAATGTAAGAGATGACAAAACCAACTCCATTAGAAAAAATGGTGCAGACCTGAAAAGGCTGAGAAATGTTGTTCTGAGACAGCAGTAAATTGCGGGTCAGGCTGATTCTGTGTGTCCCTGAATTCCATGGTGTGTGTCCATGTATTCCTAAGGAACTGCCTGATTACCTCTGTGTTTCTGGTGAACTTTGGTTTTTGAAACAACGACAGTGTTTTAAAGGAGTTGATAAAGAGCTGTTATTGGTATTCTTTGATCCCACAGTGTTTGGGTTTCTTTGAACATTTCAAGGCCAAGTTGGCCAGGACTTGGAGCAGCCTGGGATAGTGGAAGATGTCCCTGCCCATGGCAGGGGGTGGAGTGAGATGAGTTTTTAAGGTCCCTTCCCACCCAAACCGTTCTGTGGTTCCGTGATTCTCTGTTCATGTACCTGCAAGTCTGTCAGCCCTTAGTTGTGCTGTCTTGTCCAAGTGGTATTGTAGGAGTATTTTCGAGTTCTTGGGTTTTCGTCTGGAGTATGCAACTGTGTAGGACAGGCGTTTCAGTAAGTCATTACTGGTCTGTTCCTTGAAGTGACAATTCCTAAATAATGTTGTTCTCTCCTTCTGATATGTGTAAAATTGGATGCAAGCAAGACCCAGGATTTATACTGCCTGTCTACATTTATAAAAGTCCTCTTTAAGCTGTGAATGGGGATGACTGAAACACAGCCAGGAAAGCTTTATTTGACATTTGGAAGAATGCCATAAATAGAACTCAGCTAACACATGCCTTTGTCAGTTGTTGAAATTCAACTTTAAAAGGATTAATTTCTCAACCCTACCCTGCTGTGCAGAATCCCGAATATTGAGATTAGCATCTTCTCTGAAGGTTGGTGGGATACTGCAGGAGCTGGTTCTTGTTCAGTTATGAATTGCTTCTAAAATTGCCTTTTTAAATACTGGCATTTTTGGTAGTAATACTTGTTCTTAAAAAAAATGTGAGAAAGAACTTTGAGCTTTCATTTTTATTTTGAGGTAAAAGAAATAATGATATTGTGGAAGTGTCCAAGGCCATGTTGGACAGGGCTTGGAGCAACCTGGGCTAGTGGAAAGTGTCCCTACCCATGGCAGAGGGGTGGAATGAGGTGAGCGTTAAGGTCCCTTCCAACCCAAACCTTTCCATGATTCTATGATATTACAGCTGTGATCAAATTTTAATGGCTTCAGTCATTAATAATATATTGCTGGTCATCTGTCTCTAAAACAGAAGTGTCTCTTTCAGCAAACTCCTCTCTGCTTCACTAACGTAACTATAATGTGCATTTCAGGGAGTAGCAGCATTTGCAGGGCAAGATTTGGATTTTCGTGCCCAGTGCTTCGTCATCAATGGAGTGCTCAGATCCTCTGCTGATTCTTCAGCGTGGAGCTGCACCAACATGGGCTCTGTAATCCTGCAGTTTTCCAGCACAGGCAGCACCGTGACATCTGCCTTTCCCTATGCGCGCGTGAAGCCTGTTGGTTTAGGGGTTGCTGCTTTTGTCTGAAGCCAGGGGGAACTGGAAGGAAGATTTTCTGTTTGGCTGTGTAAAACATCCTTGTGTACACTGCAGTTCGTTTGAAAAGCTGCCACTGTTGCTGTAGCAGCAATCCAGCCCTGCCAGGGCTGACAATAACAGGAGCGCCGGCGGGAAGACCTGCTTCCAGTCTTTGACTGCTCCACCATCAGCAGATATGCTGGGGATGGCCTGCCTGACAGGGAGAGGGAGCAGTGCTCTGTTCTTTGTTCCCTCTGTCAGGAAAGCATGGCAAGTCTTTGGTGACAGACCTCCACCTGGGAGCTGTGTGGAAAACCATGGGCAGCGCTGGGCAGTTAGGCAGAACACGTGAATGTCTCCAGGAACAGAAGGAATTAGTCTTTATGTATTTTAGGTTGCATGCTCAATTTCAACTGAGTCCTGTGTTTAATCCTATTCTGAGACAGACACAAAAATATGAAATGAAAGCAATGTTTTAGTGTTACCTGGAGGATGGGGCACTGGGAAGATAGATTAGACTCGGAGCCTCGGGAGTTATGCTCTTACTACAGCTCAACTTCTACTCTTGCAAAAATAGGAGCGATCAGACCTGTAACTCTGTAAAATGTTTTTGGGTGTCTGCATCAAGACAGTTAAGGAGTATCTGCTGTCCTGCTCAGCCTCATTGTGTGTGGGCTGCTCCTCGCTCTCTGGCTTTTGCCATGCAGTTACACGAGTGTCACAGAATCCCAGACTGATTTGGGCTGGAAGGGACCTCAAAGCCCATCTCATCCCACCCCCTGCCATGGGCAGGGACACCTTCCACCAGCCCAGGTTGCTCCAAGCCCCGTCCAACCTGGC
>JAWWEU010000020.1:20033590-20123043 GCA_035583155.1 Acropternis orthonyx
GCAGCCACAGCTTCTCTGGGCAACCTGTGCCAGGGCCTGCCCACCCTCACAGGGAAGGATTTCTTCCCAATATCTCATCTAAATCTGTATCCTTAGTGCTTAGTGGGACTTGGCAGTGCTGGATTAACAGTTTGTCTCATGGATCTTAAATGTCTTTCCCAACCTTAGTGATTCTGTGGTCCTTTGAACAGTTGCTGTATTTTATCTATTCCATGTATGCTTAAGCAGGGTCTTCCCTTTTTGCTCCATGTGAAACCTAAAGCTATTTTCAGGGCTGTTTGCCTGCTTTTCTCTGCTGCTGAGCACATGATCGTAGGTCTAGAGAAGTGGCAAAGATGTTAGGAAGTACAGGATGTATGATAGTCTGCAATATGTCCTAAATCACTCTCTTGACAGATACAGAACAAAAGCCAAGTTACTCTTTGTTGTGTGTTCTTTCCTTCTTCCAAATCTCTGTTTGTAACCTTAAAATGTAAAATCTCTGCTGTCCCTTAAGCAGAGCTGCCCTGGCCCGCAGTTGGTGTGGGTGACTCTCACTTCTGCAAGTGAGAGTTTGGATCTCCTACGGAGTACTCAGAAAAGCCAACCAAACAAAAAAACAGGAAAAAGCCCAAACCCCAACAACAACAATCCCGCTGCACTGGAGTAGGAAGTGCTTTAGTGGTCACCGACCCGTCTGGGCTGTGCCTGTCTCAGTCTGTTTCTGTTCTGGTTTGTGCACTGGGCTCTCTGTTTCTCATAGTTGCCTTTCTCAGACTCTCAGAGCTTCCTCTGTTGAGCTTCTTACTGAATCCTTGTTATCCTGCTTTGGCTTCCGTCCGCGCATTCCCTGTGCCAGCCCGTTACCAGTGGTGCCATCTCGGGGCAGCAATCCCTGAGTGTTCCACAGGCTGGGGGCAAACTCCTTTCACTTGCACAGCGGTACAGGTGTGTGATCCCAGAGGAGCTGTAGGAATGGTTTGTCTGTTCACTTGAAGTCTGAAAGGCACTGGGCTGTCATATTTTCACTGCCGGGCTTGCTCTGGTGGATTCTGAGGTTACCTCTCCCCATTTAGCCTTGAGGAAGCAAGAGCAGTCACCTCTGGGAGATGTGGACTCTCTCCAGTGCTCTAATGTGTGTTGGACTGGAGGGTGGCCTGCGTTTTCTTAAGTGTATCCTTAATTCTGTGAGGATATTGGGAAGAAATCCTTCCCTGGGAGGGTGGGCAGGCCCTGGCACAGGTTGCCCAGAGAAGCTGTGGCTGCCCCATCCCTGGGAGTGTCCCAAGGCCAGGTTGGACGGGGCTTGGAGCAACCTGGGCTGGTGGAAGGTGTCCCTGCCCATGGCAGGGAGTGGAACTGGATGAGCTTTGAGGTCCCTTCCAACCCAAACCATTCCTTGATTCCACGATTCTCTGAACTCTCTGTGCTGTAATAACCAAACTTAGTCAATGCTGTTCCTAGGGCCTGCAGGAGAAGCTGTTTGTGTTGGGTGTATGGAGAGAGCCTGGGAAGGGTGAAGATCTGGAGGGCTCCTCATTTGGTTCTTACAGGTTCTTCTTGATGGGTCAAATAATTTGCTTCGAAGTCTTCCCGCCCCCGAGCTTTCGTATACAGAAAAATCCACAGGGTCACATGACACCAACATTTTTAAACAAAGTGAGGCTTTGATTACGTGTTGAATATTTAGAGCTCCCCCGTCCACCCCCCTCATCATTCTTTAAAGACTCTCTGTGAACTAATCTATTGTAGTGGAATCGGTGGCCTACAATAAACTCAACCACTAAACTGGGGTGTTTGTCATGGACAGTGGACTTCTGACTAGAATAGGACTTCAAGATAAACAGATAAAACCAACCACAAGGTCTTCTGGTAGAGGCCCGAATTTTTTAGGCATAGAGTAGATTCTGGTTTTAGCATCTCTTACCCACAAAAGTTTCTGAAAGATTTTTAAGTCACATGTATAGTTTGATTAAATTCAACTGTCTTTGGAGTGAGGAGTGACAGTCAGGCCCTCAGCTGGCATTTGGAACCTTGGTAATACAGGTTTAGCCCTAAAACTGTGCCTTAGATTAGCATCATAGTACCTTTATATATGTGTGTGGTGCTCTGAATCTGAATCTGCACCCTTGGCTGGGCACCATTATTTTTTGCTTTATAGTTTCTTCAATTTGCTGAACACGTGTACTCCACTTCCCTGACCTCCCCCTGTGTAGCAGAGGCTACTTGCTGCTTCATGATTTCTAATTGTTTTTTAATCTTAGTTCCATATAAACAACTCCCTTGGCCTGTTTGCTTGCTTGTTTTTTTGATCAGCTTAGCGTACATCATTAGAAGAGATTTCTGCTCGGATGCCACCAGCTGATTAGAGGAGCACACCAAGGTTTTGTGTAATCTCTGGTGTGACTGTCATGTGCTGCAGCAAGGAAATGGCTTTGGAAGAAGCAGCCAAATCTGTGCGGGTATTAAACCATGTTGAGAGGACGAGTATCAGTGGGGATCAGATGGGCAGCCATTCAGTGCAGGGAGCTTATTAAAGGACAAGGATTAACTTTGCTGCTGTTCATGAGGTCATGGAAGTGGTAAGGGATTTCCAGCATGTACCTTTCCTTAAAGGCAAAAAAATGCCAGCAGCAAGTGAGAGATGCCCTGCCTTTGCCTCTACTGCAGATAATTTCGGGGGTTCTCATCATCCCTCATGTATTGATGTGCTCTCCACGTGATTTCCTTAGAGCAGGAAACCTGTCCTTACGTGTTATTCCGGGAGTGGGGATCGAAGGGATGCTGCTGGAGTAGCCCCTGGCATTAGAGGGGTGAAGTCCCAGGAGCAGATCACCATGGTGGAACAGACAGAGGTGAGCTGGGGCAGAGCCAGGACTGATTCCAGTGACCCCCTCAAGGCTGGGCCTGGGAACACCCTGGAGAAGTGGCATTGGAGTGGGGTTGGAGCTGCAGCCAGGTCCGGTCTCTCTGCGTTAATTGTGGCCTCCTTTGCCTGCAGGTCAGGGCAGGCTTCTCTGTCAGGTTTGTGACTTGGCTTCCATGCGTGGCAGGGCTTTGCTTCAGGTACAGAACAGCAAAGCACAGCGAAATCTTTGGTGTGCATAAAGAAAATTCCATAATGTTTACGGCATTTGGAGGTACTGGCAAAGTGAGGATGTCAGTATCCCGTGTGGATGAGCCTGCTGTTGCTTTTAAACATGGGAAATGGGTATTCTCTGCTGTTCTCTGTGTCCCCAGCCACACCAGGTGCTGAGTTACAAGCAACAGCAATTTGGTCAACCAACCAGAGGGATCTCATATTAATTTGTGTCACATAAGTTTGAGGACAAGCAAGTTCTGTAACATCCTGAACCAGTTCTAGTCCTACCACAGCATGAAATAACAGGGCACTAAATTACTAGAAATCAGTTTTTTACCTGTCGAGCTGCAATTTCTGTGTAGATGCAAGCAGAGTGTCTTTGAGGAGTCAAGAGAGGTGGCTCAGAAGCATCAGGTGCTGTGTGTGAGGGAGCAGTGGATCCTTTTGTGCGTGGTCTGCTGTAATGCAAGTTTCCTGTTAGGAGGGAGAGCACTCTCAGTGATGGGAGTTTCCTGCTCTGGGTAAAGTGGGGCTTTCTTTGGGACGCGTCCCAGCCACAGACTCCTCAGAATCTTCCAGTTGTCTCAGCATCCCAAACAGGAAGCAGTTGTGTCGTGTTCCCTTTGCTCCTGTAAGCTTAACTGCTCTGTTCCTAAAATAAAGTTTAAATAGAATCACAACATCCTAATTAGTGAGGAGGAATGTGATGCTGCAGGTCACAGGATGTGGTGTGTGTTTTTGCAAGGTCCTGTGCTGCTGTGAGGATGAGGATGGGGCAGGAATTCCGCTGGTGGTGGCGATGGGGGAAGGCTGAAGCACTCGGGTTTTGCTGTGTGCCCCAGTGTCTGTAACTCAGCCTGGTCAGGCTGTGTGGAAAAATCCAGAAACACTGCTGCAAAAGGGCAACTGTGTGTGTGGACTAAGGGGAAGTGAGTAGAGCAGGAGAGGGAGGTTGTACAACTTTGCCATCATGAACCACTGGCCTTTTGCACTCCCACTGCAGTATCACATCAGCTTCACCTGCTGTTTCTTCTACCTTCTCAGCATTATTTTTTCCCTAAATATTTCCAAGGCCTCTCCTCTCTCCCGTAAAGACAGAGCTCCTGTCACCAGCTGCTGGGACTGATCCAGATCCATGTTGACCCAAGGATATATTTTGTGCGGACTAGTGGTCATGTGTCCGGCCCTGCCACAGACACTTTTTGTGCAGTTGCTTTAACTTAAAATGCACAGATTTCAGAGAATCGGGGAATGGTTTGGATTGGAAGGGATTTTTGGCTCATCTTATTCCACCCCCTGCCATGGGCAGGGACACCTTCTACTATCCCAGGTTGCCCCAAGCCCCGTCCAGCCTGACCTTGGACACTCCCAGGGATGGGGCAGCCACAGCTGCTCTGGGCACCCTGTGCCAGGGCCTGCCCACCCTCACAGGGAGCAACTTCTGCCTAAAATTTCTGGATTATTTTTTATTACAATATGAATTCTGAACATTTTGTGTGGATTCAAGTGGTACGCAACAAAATCTTGTCTTCCTCAGATGTCAGGTAGCTGTGGTGTTGGATCCTGATCCGATGTTTGGGGCAGTTCTGGTCGGTATACCCATGTGAAATAGAATTTTCTGGACTGTCAGTGTAACTGGCAGGAAGATCAAAGTTCCAAGCAGCTGATCTCAGTTGAGAGATTATAGGGGCAGGATAATCGGATAAAGGGCAGTTGAAGAAATTTGACACTTAAAGTACTTTTTGTAAATCTGCTGTCCCCGCGTGTCCTTGACTTCAGGAGCAGAATTTGCAAAGCTGGGCTTGTCTAAGTGAGATAATTTGAGGGAAGATAAGAGATTTGGAAGTTTACTGTAGATAGGATGTCTAATAACTGATTACCTGCATGCACGTGAATGTTTGTGTGGGGAAATGAGTGTGTGGGACTCCGGGCTGAGCATTACTGTTTTGTTATCTTGTTTGTGTGTTATCTTGTTTATATTTCGTAATAACACTAATAATCCTGAAACACACGTTCCTCGATTCCTGTAGGGAGAAAGAAAATGTGTTTGGGGAAGACGTTGAGTATAAATGGAGCCACTTCCAGAAAAAAAAAAACCCTCCAGAAACTTGAGCTCAGCTAATCTATTCGTCAAGGGAATTTAAATCAGCAATAAATTACAAGACATTTAGTGCTGTCAGACAGCTGAAACTTCCCTCGTTGATTCAGCACTGGCTGCTGAAAGCAGGAGTTCTGTCTGCACTTTTTTTTCTTCCTAATTATGTAGAAACACGTAATGGTGCTGGGGCACTATTTTTGCCTTTCAATGTAATGCTGCATTTCCATAGCAGCCTTTTCCTGCAGTGGGTGTTTTCCGCATGAATCAACGTAAAGTTACAGCAGGAAATGCCATATAGTGTTGGGGTGTGTGTGCACATGTGTGTCCAACGTGGTGATGGAGGGGAGCTGAGCAATAGCCTCAGCTGGTAAATCCAGTGTCAGGCATGGAGGGAGCCGTATCCTCTGGGGAAGAATTAGTTTCCTTGCAACAACTCTCATGTTTCTGGAATTTGTCACTTTTTGCTTTAATGCTATTTATAGTGCAGCATATATAAACATTGGCCTGTGTTTAGGTGAAAACACAAAGTTTCATTTGAAGTCTGATGTGTGTAGAGCAGGTTTGTGGCAGCAAGAGTTCTTAAAGGTACCTAGGCACTTGGGATTCCTCAGGGAGGTGTTGAAATCCAGTTCACTAAAGATGTGTTTTAGGCTGCAAAGCTGCATAAGTTCTGAGAAAAGACAGGAGAGTTGTTTTTCTTCTGAAAGTTTGGATTTGACCATAAATTTCTGTTATTTGTTCACAGATTCACAAAGTGGTTTGGGTTGGAAGGGACCTGAAAGCTCATCTCATTCCACCCCTGCCATGGGCAGGGACACCTCCCACCAGCCCAGGTTGCTCCAAGGCCTGGCCAACCTGCCCTTGGGCACTCCCAGGGATGGGGCAGCCACAGCTGCTCTGGGCACCCTGTGCCAGGGCCTGCCCACCCTCCCAGGGAACAATTCCTTCCCAATATCCCATCCATCCCTGCCCTCTGGCAGTGGGAAGCCATTCCCCCCTGTCCTGTCCCTCCATCCCTTATCCCCAGTCCCTCTCCAGCTCTCCTGGAGCCCCTTCAGGCCCTGGAAGGGGCTCTCAGGTCTCCCTGGAGCCTTCCCTTCTCCAGGTGAACCCCCCAGCTCTTCCAGCCTGGCTCCAGAGCAGAGGGGCTCCAGCCCTCGGAGCATCTCTGTGGCCTCCTCTGGACTTGCTCCAACAACTCCATGTCTTCCCTGTGCTGTGTTACTCATACGGTTTTGATCTCTTTTCCTCCTTGTTTGTTACCCAGGAGACTTCCTAGAGTTGCTTCCTAAGAACTTGCTGCATCCTCTTGTATTTACAGCTCCCGAGCTTAATTCCAGCCTCTTGCCGAGGTGTAGGGCTCACCTCCAGCTTTAGGTGTGCTCTCCAGGGCTATCAGGATAAAAGCTGGGTGTTGTAGTTTAGACCATGTTTCAAGTAACTCGGTGTTTATCAATGAAGCATGAAATTAAAGATTTACTCTTAATGGTCCTGTGATCTTTGGGAATGTGCTTCAGTTCTAATGCTGGCTTTTCCTTCCCTCCCTCTTTATCGTATAGTTGGAATTATTCACAAAGATTAGAATTGTGGATTACTGCAAAAATCATGTGTTCCCTGAGAAAAAATTATCCTGTGGGTGTTTTGGATCTGAGCATCCCTTTAAAGCAAAAAGCTTGACAGAACCTTCGTCACTTGGAGAGTTAAAAATAAATTTCTTAAACAAAAAAATCCCCAAGAACCAGCCCAAAGAGAAAAGCTCACAATTACCTAATAACTTGGGATTCGGAAGGGAGCTTTTGTAATCAACACTGAATATTTTATGAGTCATGACAGAATGATGGTGATGAGCAATTTGCTCCTCAAAGAGGATTTCTTGAGGAGAAAGGTATGGAAGTATATGTTTATATTCAGTTTATATACGAATTATAAAGGTTTCTCTGGGGCTCATCTACAAGGCGTTGTACAAACTGCTATGCTCATCTCTGAGGAAATGCCAATGCAGCTGCTCCTCGTAGTACAACAGGAGCAAAAGCGGGAACAAATGTTGCTGGCTGTGTGTCTACCTGGCCTTCTGTCTTGTGTGTCTCATATTTTACTTCCTAATGCAGTTTAAAGCTTTTTAATTAACTCTGTGGCTTTTCTAAGTTTTACAGAATTGCTGCACAAATATATTTTGCTTTAGGATCAATTAAGTGTAATTGTTGTTCCATAAGGGGAGGGGGGAAAAAACCTTCAAAAATGCACATTGACTTTTCCATATCTGTCTCAGGCACGAAAATAATATATATAAGAATTTGTTATAAATGAGAAATAGAGCAGAGTTAGATGGGATACTGAGAAGAGGTTCTTCCCTGTGAGGGTGGGGAGGCCCCATCCCTGGGAGTGTCCCAGGCCAGGTTGGACAGGGCTTGGAGCAGCCTGGGATAGCGGAAGGTGTCCCTGCCCATGGCAGGGGTGGGACTGGATGAGCTATAAATCCCTTCTAACCCAAACCATTCCATGATTCTGAGACGTTATGGGATGTTCTGGGCATGATGGTGCTAAATTAGGCTTTTTTTTTTTTTTTTTCTTTGTAAGTCAGTTGCACAGTTGGAATTGTGAGACAGGTTTGTCTCTGATTGTCACATGATGTGCTGTACATGCCCTCAGCCTCTTTGTTCTGGATGTGAGCAATTTCTGTGGAAGTTCATGAATTATTTCTTTGTTTGAACAAGATTGTGTCCTTTGTTTTGGTCTTGAGAATGTGTATCTTAATGTTTGTTTGTTTTCTGAAATAACTTTTTTCCATGCTGTTAAGATTTCCAAACACTTAATGTAACTTTCTCCAAAGGTTCTGAAAGGGCTGGGTTATAGTTCGTCTCTTTTAGGCAAAAACATGATTTCTTTTCTTGTACTGAACTCAAGTAACTTTTTGATTAAACCCTCTTTGTTCTGCAGAATCTGTCTATGACCTTCTCCCAAAGGAGCTGCAGTTACCACCTTCCAGAGAAACATCCATAGCATCCATGAGCCAAACAAGCGGTGGCGAGGCAGGTTCGCCGCCTCCAGCTGTAGTTGCTGCTGGTAAGGACTCTCCTTTATTCTGATGTTTTCTTAAGGTTTGTAACGTTCTGGCCAACATGAACAGTGCTGGCAAAGTTTTGAGTTTAAAAAGGAGCTTGTGGGGAAGGAACAGAGTTCATTCTAGGAGACTTCAGGCGATACAGCTAAACTGGGTGATCAAAATTACCAGGTATTTGATGTTATGGTTGCTGTGTATTTTTTATATGCATCTTCATAAGAACGAAATAGTCTGTTGTGCTGCTGTGTTATGCCACACAGGCTGTTAACTCCTAGAATGCACTCTGTCTTCTGAAGGAATAAATCCCTGTTTGGAGCTAAGGCAGAATGATGACCAACTGGAGAACAGTGGATTCTAGTTCGAATAAAAGTGGAATGGGAGATGACATTTTGGGCCATGAAGCTTTTACCAAAAGCAAAGGAGGAAGAAAGGTCATGTTTTCTTTTGAGGCCTGAGGAAGTATAGTATTTAAACTCCATTCACACACAGATCTAGTCTGATGTGTTACAAAATCCTCAAATATGTGAGGATATAAAGCATGTCAGCTGGAACTGCTGGAAACTGGTTAGTTTAGTTATTTTTCTGATTGACAGTATATAAAAATGAACATGACCTTTTAATCTTCATCTTTCTCTATTCCCAACCACGTTTTAAAGACTCTCATTGATCTTCATTAAACATAAAACCATGAGGATTTAAGGACAGAGATCTGGTTTGGGATGTTAGCCTCAGTGCTGGTTTGCACCTGGAATTCTTATCAGTATCTCTATGTATTAGTAAATATCTGTGCAGTGAGGTAAAATACCATTTTGCTCACCATAGATGGGCAATCTCTATTGGATAAGGTTGGGGTTTTTTTCATAATTGGATCCCCATATTTCTTACAAGGTCATGTTCCACTTTTCTAATTGGCCTTAAATTGTTGCTTGAGAAAAAAATGTCTGTTTTTCTGGTGAGGATTCAGATAGCTGCAGGATTCCTTTTTCTCTCTCTCTGAGTTCATATGCATTAAATGTTTGTGTGAGAATGTTTCCCAGATTTGCGTGGTCCAGGAATTCTGATCAGAGCCTGAAGTGGTTGTAGACTTGTCAGAGAAACTTTACAGCACTGCTCACCATTCATGTTTTGCCAGACCCCTCCTGAGAGAACCTGTGGATTTATTTGTGCACAGTGGAACTTAGTCATTGAAAGAATGTCATGGTTTTATTATATTGAAAGGATTCGATGTTTTTATGTCACTTACTAAAAAAAAATAATTTGGGCATGTATTTCTAAAATCAAGATGCTTAATGATGGGTTTGGTTCACAGACAGCAGCAACCAAATCTTGTAGAAATACCTGCCTTAAAAATAAGTGAAGGAAAAAATCCACACAAACGCTGTTACACTCTAAATCCACAGACAGACCCGAACTGCTAATTAATTCTGTATCTAACAGAAAAGACTTAAAAACTTGAATGGAACTAAATGTCTGTTACCTTCAGGTATTTAGTGTCTGCTAACAGCCCGTCCAGCCCCTTAAAAAAACCCTAAGAATGAATTAGGTGTGTTTGGATTAAACTGCAGCACAAGTTTCTGGAACAAAGAACTGCAAAAATTAGTGTTGAGATGTTTTGATAACACTGAAAGGAGAACCCGCTTGTTCTACTAAAAACTCTTTTCAATGTCAGCGACCACGTTGGTTCACAAAGACTGAGCTGATGCCAAACTGAGAGCTGGGGGTGTTCAGCCTGGAGAAGAGAAGGCTCCAGGAGACCTCAGAGCTCCTTCCAGTGCCTAAAGGGGCTCCAGGAGAGCTGGAGAGGGACTTTGGAGCCAGGGAAGTTCTTGAGTGCATTAAAACCCAGATCAGAAGCATAAAGAACAAGCAACTACACTTCCCAAAGTTGTTAAAAAATGCCACTGGAACCCCCAGCCAACCTGACAAAACCCCAAACAGAGCAAAGACTGGTTCTGTTTTCATTGCTGATGGCGCTGCCCACTGAGCGAGACCCGCTTGGCACATGGCAGGGTTTGGGCTGTGTTATTGCTGCAGCTGGGCCACGTTTGTAGATAAAAGGGCGTTTTCCCTGTTTTCTTCAGTTGTTTTAGGATTTCTTCAGTGTCTTTGAAAAGTCACCGCCACGTTTTCAAGCCCTGTCACCGTGTCTCGAGTAGTAACAAAAGGTCTGGCTGGGCTGGGCTCTGATTCCTTAACAGGAAAGTCAGCCCCGACTCTGTGCATGCCTAGTGCTTATACAGGGGAACAAATGTATATTTCACATTCATATTCTAAAAGAATGACGATCCATTTGCATACATCAGGAGCTTAATTGCAGACTGTAGGCAGATTTCTGAGGAGCTGACGCTGTACAGGAGCAGGGTGAGGAGGAAGGACTTTGGCAACCTGGTGTTCTGTATCTGAAATATTTCCCTTGTCTAGTGTAAGTCTTTCTTTTCTAAAATTTCTATGTCAGCTCTTATTTTCCCTAACACTTCCTTTTCTGGGAAATGAAAGGGAAATGATAGTTCAGTCTCCACAGCGTTGTAGGTAATCTAATTTAGTCATTTTTAAAAGAAAAGGCTAATTAGAACTGCAGGCCACACTGTGTGTAGAAATCACTTCCAGATATGATTGGTCTGGATAATGAGAGGATTCTGTAACAGGGAATGATCCAAAGGGGTGATAACTTTTTACTATGCCTGTAGTAGTTAACATGGTTTGTTCTCTGCTTCCCAAAACACAGAGTAAGGCAATATCTGGCTGAAATTCAGCTTACTAGAGGCTTTTGTGTCACCTTGCTGTGGGGTTTTGGCCTGTATAAATCACATTATAGGGGAGAAATACTGCTGCAGTTAACTCCCGGTTTTTTTGGAGGAGCAGGATGGGCTGGTTTTAGCAGTGATGACCTTGCAGGGACAGACTTCTGGTTCTTCCATTTGGAAATTTATTTTGTGATTTACAGAACAGTTGTAAGAGTATGAAAATGGAATGTTGCTGATTGGATTTTCATTAATTTGTTAATAGATGTGTATCTCCTATCCATTAATCCAGACAAAAGAGGTGTTACCCACTCTCTGAATATCAAACAGGCAAGTGTAATTCTGTAGAGCTCTGGGATTTTGAGCTGCTCTCTCAAGCATTTAGTTCTGTGGTTCTGGAAAGCAGAAGGGAGGGAAAGGATCTGCTCCTACCTCTGGAAACGGTTCTCTGTGCTCACTACTTGAATTACAAGTGTCTTTGTTCGGGGGACAGGAAAAGGAGGGTTTTGCCTGGTGGCAGCGCCATAAACGCATTAAATATGAATCATCTTCCAGACTCTTGAATTGCATGAGGGTGTCATGCTGAGAAATGTCATTGTAACCTGTGCCTGGAGATCTCTTACATGAAATAAATGTGCCTGAAGCTTTCCTGATGCTTCTGCAGAGTGTTCGTGAGCTCCAGTTGCAAGGAGGGACGTTTGAGTCTGTCCAATTGGTTCGGAAAGGTTGAACAACTTTTTTTTTTTTTTGTGTTGATCAATGCACATTGAAACTTCAAATGCTTAAAATTCACTCTGCTAATTCAAGTCCTTTCTCGAAGGACTGGCTGGTAACACCTGATTCCTGTGTTTTGGGGATGATCAGGAGTATTTTCGACCATGTTCTTTAAACAAGTGTTGCTTTTTCATCTTTTATCTGCAATACCGGGAATACTCAAATCTTCTGAGACCCAGTGAACTATTGCAGAAACTCCCCTCACTGCTCCTCATCCCTCGTTCTTCCTGCAGCAAATCTTTTAATGAGCTGCTTCAGCTTGTTGACCGTCTCTCAAGCTGCTCTTCATTTCCCATGGAGGCAAATATATATATATATTCCCATACTTTTTATAATGGTCTCTAGTTTCCAGTTCCTGGTCTCCGGTGGAATTCTCCAGAGTGGTGTTCTTGCTGTAGCAAAAGGGGAACAGCTTTTATGCCTCTGAAATGTATTTACTGATCTCTTTTTTTTTTTATTATTTTTTGCATTGTACATACTGGGATGCAGTTAATCTGTGGCGTAGTGAGATTTGCTGTCTCCCAAGCATTTGTGATTGTATCCTGGGAAAATACTATGTAAATGATGAAGCTTTGCCTTTTTGGGATCAGTTTAATGCTTCTTTTTAATGCTTTTTCTTAATTAAAGCAACAATCTACTTGTCCCAAACAGGTGTAATTGACTTTTTTGATCAGAGTTGTTGGGAAATATTGCTGTAAGCATTTTTGGTCATTTTAATTATGAAAATAAGGCTTTACTTCTCAATTGTTTCTGTGGAGACATGGATAAGGATACTTGCATCATTTGTGGTGTGGAGACTGGGTGCTAAGGGCTCGTATTTTCTGCTGCCAAAATAAGGCTTTTTCATAATTCTCCAACTAAAGATTCTAATAAAGCCTCAAAATGGAGATGGGTTTGTTTTGGTTGGTTTTTCCCTGAGTGGCTAAAGCCAGGCTTCTTCACTTTTGTTTTTAATGAAAATATTTTGTCCATTTCTCATTCTTCCTGGTGTCATTAGTCAGTTTTTCCTGTTGATACAGGGATAATGACCAGAGATTTCAAAGGGGATCTCAGTGCTGGTACCAGTTCTCTTATCCTGGCCTTGTGATTGCTCGTTGTAAACAAATGAGCAGAAAAAAAAGATTCTTCTTTGTAGTTGGTCTCCAATGGCTGTAAAAACTTGCATTTCTTTGTAGGCTTTTCCCTTCCTCTTCCCACCGCCCTCCCAGCTGGAAATGCCTTCCTGTCGTTTCCTAGGAGGATGTCTTCCAGGGATTTCTGTCTGTGGCTTCGGCCACGGCTCAAATGCTTCTTTCTTACAGGATGAATTTCCACCAGACCCTAATGCCTGTTAAAAGCTCATCTTCCTGGTGCTGTGCATTGGTTTAAGTGTTTCTCCTTGGAAGGACCATGTCCCAGGAGAGCCGAGGTGGAGCCTGCGGACTGAGACTGCAGAGGTTGGGCTGCCATTTAGTTCAGCTCAGGGGAGTGGAAAGGTGCCTTCATCATGCTGGGGGTCTCCTGGGGAGAAGTCATTGCTGGGAAATGCCAAAGGAGAAGGTTGTTCTTACCGTTCCCATTTTATGGAAACTGTTCAGATGTGTTCGCTGCAAATCCCGTTAGAACATTCTAGTCGTGTGGGGCTGAACGTGCATCGAGTGCGTTCCTGCTCCACAAGCTTCCTTGGAATCCCATCTAAAGGATCCTACTGGTGTTCATGTCTAGTTCATATCTTTTTCCTAAGTTCAGGTAGTTTTCAGTCTTCCTGAATTTCCTGTAGTTAGTAAACCCGATTTTCCAGAACTGCTCAAACACAAGTTGTTTCATCATTCCGAGAGATCTTTTTACAATGTCTTGCATTAAATGGGGCTCCTGTTAGTAGGTCAGAAAGACTTGAGAACTACTTTGTGACAAGAGAATTCCCTGTTCCTTAATGAATAATTGAAAACCAAGACAGTGAGGGGCAAGAACAGTCCTATTTGGGCACCTCCATGCTGTAGCGGTATCGAAGATGTGAAGGCCAAGAGGAGTTCTGAATTTCTTAGGAAAAAAACAACCTTGTATTTAAAAGATAAAATTGTCTCTTAAATGGAGGTGTTCTTTGCCAGATCCATCAATCCTGACATCCTGATGCAGGGTGGAGCTGGGGAGGGAGCTGAGGAGGGACAGGTAGAGCTTGGAGAGCAGCTGAGATTCCCAGAGTTCTGCTTGCTTGGAATCAGCCTTTAGCATTGAGTGGGAAGGATCTAAGATCCATGGAATTGGGGTGTGGGAGCCACTAACAAAAGTTCTACTTAGATACCTAAACTTGAGTGTTAATTGAATAACAGGAGTCATTTATAACAAACCCATTGATTGATGTATTTACCCAAAGTATAATAAATACACTGCTTGGGTCAGCATGGGAATGTAAAGGGGAATTTACACTGTGGGGCTTAATGTAAATTAAATTAACCTACCTGTCTTGAATCTGAGTGTGTTGAATAACTGGTGAATTGGAATGCTTTATGATATTTGCTGGGATGCTAGTTTTTTTCTCTATTAATACACTTAACTTGCATTCTAGCTTCGCCATTCAGAGACAGGCATCGAGTGGTGGGTTGTGTGACAGTGTCTGTCAATAGTGAAGACAAATAGTGCCAGAGACACTTAACCCATCCAATCTCACCCAGGGTATAGGTCGGTCTTGTTTTCAGACTTCTTCATAAGTCTCTTTTCTTTCTTTCTTTTTTTTTTTTAATTTTATTTTTAATTTTTTTTTTGTTTTATTTCTGAATAGTGGATTGATACTGATTTGAAACTAAAGTTTTTGGAAAAGTTTTTGACATGACATCAGTAATACAAGAAGAAGAAAAGTAGAACCCCAAGTTTGGCATGTGAGGTGTTGAAAGCAGGTTTGCAGCCACTTTGTAAGTTCTGGGTTTTACCTTTCAAACCTTTGACAACACAAAGGTTGATGGTGGAAATTTTGCTCAGTTTCCTTCCGGGTTTGTCCTGAAATTGTTCTTCTGTGTCCAGGGGTTCAAATAAACCAACTGACATACAAAATCTTACTGAGAAAATGACATGTTGGATAAAGTAATACATTTAATAAAGGTTGTAGTTCACACATGAAGCTTATACACCACCTGCTCCTCCCCCTGTGGGTGAGTTCTCGTTTTGGACACTTGTTTTCTGCATGGACTGTAGGGGATCCCATGGGATGCAGGGGAGGCTCTCAGAAAAAAATTAGTTCTCTAATGGCTTTTTGCTTGTCCTGGCTGGCCATGCACAGGTGGCTGAGAAACTTGTGAAACCAAAAATATCCCCAGTTTATTTGCCTTTGCAGTTTCAAACACTCTGGCCTGGGAAATGACTTGCTCTTGCAATTAAAAAAAAAAGGTCATCAGGACAGTGTTTGTTTCTTTTTGAGGACTTGTAATCCTTGTTGTATTTAAGGATATTTGAAAAGAATGAGCAAGGCTTTCAGGATTGGCTCCACAGAAGTGTTACCTAAAAAGACACACTCAGTGCCAAGTTGTGATTTTTTTTTTTCTCCCTCCTGCCTTTCAGTCCTTTTTTTTAGAGGCTGAATGCCTTGTTTGACTTCACGAGAGAATAGGATATGGAAAATCTGTCATTGCCTTAGTTGCTAATGCAGGAGGTAGTAAATTTTCCTTGCTTTATGGTACTGGAAAGAGAAAGCCTGCCCTGGTTTGCTCCCTTAGTTTTAGCCCTGATATAATTCTGCCTCTATTAGGGAGAAAAAGCTCGTAGGACAGGCAACAAAATCTGAATGACTTATTTCAGTTCCCTTATGTGTTACAGCACTAGCAACGCAGCGGTTCAGGAGGTTCAGTTTCAGCTGTGATCACAGTTGCCCTAAAGTGGAATATTCCTTTCTCTCATTTTTCATTTGAAAAAAAAAAAAGGGAAGATAGCCACTGATTCTGGTGAATGTTCCATTTCTAATCCCAGGCCACACATTTGCCATGACAAGCACTTGGCTTCTCTTCAGTGTCGTGGCTCTGAAAGCAAGTTTGATTTTTGAGGCTGTGTTCAATTAAATGTATTCAGACTTCTGTTGCAAAATGTACCTACTCATTTAGAAACCATATATATCTTTGTCGTTGTGTGCACTGTTAAATTGCAAATAATGAGCCACCTGTAACAATTCCCATTAATATGTGTCTAAAGAACATAAAATAAAAGGAATGCTCAAAGTGGGGAAGGTGTGTGTATGCTCTCACCTTTTAAAGCAGCACCAGCTAAGTGAGAATTACTGATTTTCCCCCCCCCCCCAAAATGCATCACATTCATCCAAAAATCTCCTTTGGGTGTCAGATACAAAATGTCCCTGGCTTTGGAATAAAATTATAAAACCAAATGGGAGCCATGTAAATACAGTTCATTCATTACAGTAACTTGGTGAATTCATATTTGATTGACCCAATTTATTTATTAGTTCAGAGGATGCTGAGTTGGCTCGAGGCCTGCAGACTGAGAAAACATAGATTTCATTGTTTCTTAGTGTTTGCATAACTTAAAATATTACTGAAGCAATTATTAATTTATCCCCCAAAACAGATTTTAAGTTTGTGTGTTTGACGGTTCAAATACAGCCATTTAATGCCATTTGCTGTAATATTTATCATACTTTGTTATATATTCTTAATTATAATTGCGGAGACACTGGCCTGTACATTCCTTAAAACACTTGCATATTTGTGGCCGGTAATGGCATTCTTTATTATGTCAGGCTAAAGAGAGGTTTTCTTGCCATTACTATTTAATTTGGGATCATTTCCATACTCTAATCTTATCATTACACAGGGTTATCTCTGGTAAATGGAGGAGAGTGTAACCGATTTATAATGGACAATGGACAATGGACAATGTTTATTTACCTTTTAAAAGTGTAAAACCCCCACATATACGTATTCATACACATAAACGCTTTTTCTAGGAAAAAATAAGAGGCGAAATTGTTTTGGAGAGCAGCAGTAAGCTCAGTATTGCACAGTGCTGCACCCTCAAACAGCACTGCCATCGCCAGCTCTTTTAGCTTTGTGCTCAAAAAGCATTTTGTTTAGTGATGTATTTATTTTTTTCCCTAGGAAGGTGAGGGAAAAGTGCAATCCTGGCCAGGAGATGCCTCGAAGCACTTGCTGAGCAGGGTGAGCTCAGTGCTTGCTGTGCCTGTTCCGTGTTGAGGGTGTAAATGATGAATGGAAACCAACTCAATTTACCAAAACAAACATTCCCAACAGCAACGGGCTTTCTCAACTCAAAGTGGCTGCAAATCAGCTCCTAAATATTGTCACTGAAATAAATACCTAGATTTAATAGTTCTTGCCAATCCTATAAATGTTTTTGAAAGAAGCATTGCATTAATGCATGATATAGAAAGGAGAAATTTGCCTTTAAATTGGAATGCAAAGTGACTGAATTGTCCCAATTTCAGCCGCTGTATTTGCCAAAGAACAAACTGGGAAATGGAACTGGTATCATTCAGCTGCTCCTGGTTCTCTGGGAGGTTTGGAAAAGGTGATAAAGCAGAGTAATTTATTGATAAACTCTAGTGGCCACTGAATTTTACAGTCTGAAGTGATGTAGGTTTGCTTTTACATTCGTTTAGTACAGAAAAGCTGGAAAAAACAGTAACAGTTTAAAAATTTGGTATCATTAGTCTTTGATACCCCCAGTAGTTCCAAGTAGGTGGATTTATAGGAAGGTTGGCTGAGTTTTACCGTTAATTATATATATATATCTGTATCTATATATATCTATATATATCTATATATCTATATATCATGGCTGAACATTTATTCTGTTACTTTTAACTAAGTAAAACTGGATAAAATAGTCCAACTGTCTCTAAACCTTTTAGACTTGAGAGATTAATATAGTATTTTGGATTTAAAAAAAATTCCACGCAGCAGAGAGGAAAACGTCATGTTCTTCTTAATAATAGGGATTACCTGTCTGACAGCAGTAACTAGATGAACAAACCCATTGTATAATTATGCATTTCTTTAATATACAGATTATTCCAAAATTAGCTTATTTCAGTGGTTCTGGTCTACCAGGTGTAAGCAGCAGTGCAGAAATATGTAAAACAGGATGATCTTCCCCCAGGAAGGTGAAATCTGACCATAAAATTCAGTGCAGTTAATCCTCAGTGAGCTACAGCTGATTGAAATAAATAAATAAATAAAGCCCTACATTTGTCCATCCTCCTTCCTCTGAAATGTTTAACCTACATAGACAGCTGATCTGTCCCCATTAAAATTCTTCCTTGGCAACAGTAACGGTGTTCTCCAGAAATCTTCAGGGGTTTCTTTTCATCATTTTGGTGTTTCTAAACCAGATTGAGCTGTGGGACCTCTGGAGAAGTCACAGAGTGTTGGGAATCTCCTGCTTAACAGGAATTTTTCAGAGGTCTGTCCCAAGCTGTCTCTGCTTAAGGAATTGCCAAGTCTGAGAGCAATCAGTCTCAGCGACTGGAAAAGTCAGCTTGCAGAAATTCCCTGCCCCTGGATCAGCGTGTCACCAGCACAGATATTTCAGCCCTGTTCGGGACCTTCGCAATCCACAGCTCGCTCATAGTGACTGATACCAGTTCCATTTGCCTACCAACTCAGTTGATTTTATATTTTATTTCTCATTTATGATGGAATAATCAGCAGCTCTTTTTCTCATTTATTTTCTCATATTTTTATTCCAGGATTTGCCTCTGAAGCAGGGAGTGTCTGCATTAAAAATGACCTGTAGTTCTCTGCTTCATAGGTTAGAAACTTATTTTAATATTTTGTGGCTAAGCACAGTCCCATCTTTTTCAAAACAAAAATTAAAAATTTCCAACAATAAATGGTTTAATTGGCATTGAATGTGGATTTATAAGCATTTTGCTTTGGGGCTATTTTAGATGAAATGGCTTCTACACCAATAATTAGTCCAGCTGAGGCGATGAAAGCTCTGTTTACTCGCAGCCATTTGTATGAATTAACATTAAGTCGTAAAAATTTGATTACAGTGGATCGTGCTAAGACTCGTTTGGACATTTCCAAAGTATTGGCTAGGCTGTGTTGCTTTAAGCACCTGCATTCTAAAACGTGACCAAATTCCAAACATTTCTTGGGGGAAAGCAATCGGTTCCTAAATCACTTGATTTCACTGGGACTGCTATAGCCAGCACAGCCCCCACGGCGGCTCCGGTATTTACTTGTGAATTGTACACCGCAGATGCTTCTTCAGCTCCTTCCTCTTCCTCCATGGGCGGTGCTTGCAGCTCCTTTACCACCTCTTCCAGTCCTACCATTTACTCTACCTCAGTCACCGACAGCAAGGCTATGCAAGTGGAGAGCTGCTCCTCAGCCGTGGGGGTAAGTACCCGAGGGGTAAGTGACCAGCAGATAACCAGTAACACAGCCCAGCAGCACCAGCCAACGCCGCGGCGCCACACAGTCCTGTACATCTCGCCACCACCCGAGGACCTGCTGGACAACAGTCGGATGTCCTGCCAGGATGAGGGCTGTGCGCTGGAGTCAGAACAGAGCTGCAGTATGTGGATGGAGGATTCACCCTCCAACTTCAGTAACATGAGTACCAGTTCCTACAATGATAACACTGAGGTGCCACGTAAATCGCGCAAACGCAACCCAAAGCAGAGGCCAGGGATCAAACGCCGAGATTGTGAAGAGTCCAACATGGATATCTTTGATGCCGACAGTGCCAAAGCGCCTCACTATGTCCTTTCTCAGCTCAGCACGGACAGCAAAGGCAACTCAAAAGCAGGAAATGGGTTGGTATCTGCTTTTTTTTGTTTTGTTTTGTTTTTAAGAAAAAAAGTTCTATCTCCATATGTAAACCCAAACTAATAAAAGTCCCCCCCGTGCCCTTGCCAGTGTTCTGCTCAGGTTCTCACATAAACCCCCTCCCTCCTCTGCTGTCACCACCATGTCTTAGCACAGGATAGGTTCTTTCCCTCCAAAGTTATGGCTGTCCCATCCCTGGAAGTGTCCAAGACCAGGTTGGATGGGGCTCGGAGCAAGTTGCTACCTGGGCTAGTTGGAAGGTGTCCCTGCCCATGGCAGGGGGTGGAATTGGATGTCTTTAAGTCCCTTCCAACCCAAACCATTCCATGATTCTGTGCTAAGTTCTCATTAGACTTGTTAATCTTTATTTAGAAGATAAAGCTAAACTTCCCTGCAGCAATTAGATGCAGCAGTGATGAGCTCATCTGCGCTCCTTAAGTGAAATTCCCCAAAGGCCACACAATTCCGTTTATAAAATGGCAACGAAAATGTATTTAAAAAGAAGGGCAGAGTGGAGTGGGTGCACCCTAAATCTGAATGGGGTTCTGCAGGATTTTGTGTGAGCATTTCGGTCCTTACACTTCACCTGCTCCTGTTTGTCTCTTTATTTATCAAATAGAGAGAGGGATGGGAGTAGAAGTTAATGGTTAATGGCTCCTTAGGATTTCTTATAATTTAAATTAACACATGCTTTACTTTTTTATGAAATGTTAAAGACAATATGGTGAACCAGGTTTTGTTTTTGCCTTGTGGATTCACTTCTGTATTTGATCTTTTCAGAAATAAATCTCTGATCCTGTTTCTCTCTGTGCTTCTGGGTCGTGTGCGTGTGTCTGCGTGGGCACGCCTGGGTGGTGGCCTCTCATCTCCCACTTCACACTGTTCACTAAATGCATTTCAGTAGCTGCTTAAAGAGGAGATATCCATCAGCTTGCAAGAGTGTGTTGATACATTTCTCTATTTCATTTTTTATCTTGTTGCTGCTTTAGTACTTTTGAGAGGGTCAAATGGATAGATTTGGCTCTTTTATTTTGGGCTTTTTTGTGGGGCAGGAGTGTATTTTGTTTTTACTTTTGTGTCTGTGCTTGCAGTACATTCTGACGTTCATCACAGCAACGGGGAATATTAAAATTTGACTGATGGCAAAGATGATGAACTTCTCATATTCCAAAGGGAAAGAGCCTGGAGTCTGTGTTCCCAGGGTCAGTGCAGTTCCATACTTAAAATTTCACTGTGAGAAAGCGATTCCAAGAACCTTTCCCGAGTGTGACAGTCCTTCCTGGGCTCAGCAGGAGGAGCAGAGCTGGATGGGAACATTAGCTCTGCTCAGAGTCTTCTGGGGTCTCCACACAGCCACCACCACCCTGCCTTTGGCTGCTCTGGTTTTCACCAGCCAATATCGATGACAATAAAGTGAAATACGAGTACCTGGGAGAGCCCAGGAAGCCTGGAATGAGGAAAGAGCCCCCCCAGCTCCTGGGACCGGGCTCTCCCTCGCACGGGGCACAGCTTTATGGAAAGGCAAGAGCTGCCATGACTGCAGATGTGATCTCAGGGCAGAAAAGGGAGATGTAGTAAGCTCTGGAACGATATGTAAGGTCTCAGTCTGAAAACAGAACAAGGCTGTAACATCCCCAAAAGCATTCAGAGTGACCAGTGAACAGCCCTTGGTTCTGTGAGTGTGGAGGGGAGGAAGCAGAATTTTTCTCCTCCTGTCACCCACAGGCCAGACTGAACTGCAGGAAAACTCTGAGGTACCAGAACTGCCCTTTGAAATAAATGCTCTGGGGTAAGAAGTGGCCAAGATCTTAGAAAACTTCACTTTGCCATTGGAATATGGAGATCTGGCGTTACAAATCTGGGTCACTGTAGTGACGGGGGGTTTTAAACTTCCCAGCCTGGTGGAGTTCAGCCAAGGGAGTTCAGAACCTTTTGGCTTTCAGAACAGAGCAGGGAGAGCAGCCCTGCTCCGTGGGGAATGGAAATGGCTTTTGCCTCTGAAGAGACTTCTACACACACTTGTCTTTAAAGGCCAGGAAGAGAAAAGAACATATTCCTGTGGAAACTTGGAATTTGTGAAAGCCTTTTTAGAAGGGATGAATTGATTGCAATTTAGGGCAGGGGCTCGGGTTTCCGATGCCTTGGTCTCACTTTCACTTTCAGGTCTGCCCTGGGAACATCCTCGAGGGGAGGGCAGGACCAGGCCAGGCTTAACTCAGGACATCTGTTCCAATAGTCTTGGGATTTGCCATTTATTTATTTTTTTTTGAAAAAAAGGAGTGCTGGATTAGATGATACATTGTCTGGTGACAGTTAAATTAATAAATGTGTGTTTATGAAATGCTTTGTACAGGCATAAATATTAGCAGTGTGAATAAACTGAATTAAAAGGATGTATAAATTATAGATCTTTGTAATTTGAGAAGAAAGACCATGGAGTAGCTCTGGTGAAAGCTTTAAGTTGCTCTCACGTTTAGCTAATCTGATTGAAAGTAGTGATTATGTTTCTAGAGGAATGACTTTAAAATAATTGTGAGGAGCATCTCTTTGCATAAATTGATAATGTATAAAATATTAGTATGTTGACTATTAAGATAATTGGGATTTATGACTAAAGTACTCCTGGAGAGGCTAAAACATGGCATTCTGAGTGATAAAGGTGGATTTCATTCTGATGGCCGGCTCTCCAGTGCTTCCCTTCCAAACTCAGCTGTAGCCCAGCCTCCCCTGTTAGTTTATGGAGCTGGAAGTTCCCGGTGTGCCAGGGTCAGAGTCAGCAGTCCCGGTGGTGTCGGTCCACGGGGCGTTGCCCTGAGCCGAGGTGTGCCCTGCGTCCCAGGCTGGGTGTTTGGAAGGATGCCGTGGTGTTGCCATGGCTGAGCTGGCCCAGCATTCCTTCCCACTCTCCCTGTGAGAAGCTGAGAGGTTTATTTTAAAATTCCGAGGAACAAAAAGGAAAAGATACTGACTGAAAATTGGTAAATGTGTTCCTTGTAATTGCCAGTCCATTGGAGGGATGTCCTGTCAAAAAGATAGAAAGTGATTGTCTAATGAGCGTGAATTTCATGAGTTTTCCCTTAACTTGCACGGAAGCAAAGAGCATAGTGGTGTTAATTACAGTTTATTTAGTCTATCTCAGGTTTTCCGTGTGCTGCACTGAAGGACAGTTTTGTCCCTTTTCCCAAGGGAAGGGATGTTTTTGCATTGCGTATTTGTGTTTTTAAGCAGCCTGTGTGACTACACCAAGCAGAGTAATCAGGACTCCTTTGCAGGAGGGTGGTTCTATTGTAAGATGGTATTACTGTTCCCTTGCAGGGTTTGATGCCAATTTTGATCTAGATCCTGCCTCTCTTTGGGGGTTGAGGATGAGTGTGGAGGGCAGCCAGGGCTGAGCTCCGCTTGGTGAGCAGGGGGAGGCTCACTGGGCTGTCCACAGTGAAGTGGCTAACCCTCAAGGACAGAAAAATGGCAATGGAAATCATCCAAAGCACTGACCTCTATCTGGTTTAACCATTTGTTACGTGTATAGGAGGGTTTTGGAAGGCTCAGTGGAAACAGGAGTGTGATGAATAGGGCCTGTTGCTATAGGCAAAGGGTAATGGTTTCAAACTAAAAGAGGGTTGATTTAGAGTAGAGCAAAGGAAGAAGTTTTTTACAAAAAAAAGGGTGATGAGGCCCTGGCACAGGCTACCCAGAGAAGCTGTGGCTGCCCCATTCCTGGAAGTGCCCAAGGCTTGGAGCAGCCTGGGCTAGTGGAAGGTGTCCCTGCCCATGGCAGGGGACGGACCCGGATGGGCTTTAAAGGTCCCTTTCAACCAAAACTGTTCTATAATGCCATGATTTTCAGGGTTATGAGACGTGGTGGAATGGGAGGACAAAGTGCCTGAGCTTCCCCAGGACAAGAGCAAGGCCCTTCTGTAGGAGCAGGGCTGGGACTGATGGGGAAGCGAAGGCTGTGTCCATGTGCTGCTCCTTGCACAGCAGGAGCGTTGGGAAAGATGCTGATCCTCTTTGTTAGTGTCAATCACTGGGAAGAAAGCTGGGGTACCCCAGCTCCAGATCAGTGAGAACCTCATGCAGTGCCAAAGCTCCCAGTAAATGATTTTGAAGAAAAAGAGTTTTTCACCCTTTTTGAGAAGGAAAAAATATTGGGTAAATTACTTCTGTAGGTTGCACATTGAAACAGGATTTGTTTTTTAAGCAATTCACACCTGTTATTTGAAGCTGCTTTCTTCCCAGGCACTAGCTATTAGAAACCACTTTTTGGTAGTAAAATAAGCATGACATATGCATAAATCATGGAGCCCTTTGCCTGCCTGTGCCGTGTGCCGTGGCACGTTCACATTTCCCAGTGTGAAAGGAGCTTGTTGGACTTCAGGTTCATGATCAAATCCTGGCCTGTGTAGGATCAAGCGTTATTTCCCACTGCACTTTAAAGGGAACACAAGATGGCTCATGTGCCACTAAGACTTTGAAGGGCTCCTTCATCCCGGTTTTAATTATGGAACTGAGCACAAGACACGATGTCCTACGAAATGCACCTGGAAGGAAAGGCCTTGTGCATACAGTGATTTAACTGTGGTGCAATTACATCAGAGCTTTTACAATAGCTGATTGGGTTTCAACATAAATTTATCAATCTGTTTTGACAGAAATGGGAGTTGGAGTTTGCATGGATATGCAAGTGGAGGCGGAGACAGGCATGAGGCTGTTTTCCTTGTTAAAAAAGTACCATTTAACCTTAAATCCATTCAGTGTGTGTGGACCTGTGCATGTTTGTTACAGCAGTGAAACAGCTTGTTCAGGCTGTATCATAGACTATGAAAAAGCAGGTTATGAGCTGCCTTCTGTTCGTTAACATTGTTTAATGCTAATTGCTTTTTCCCTTCCTTTATGTTTGCTTTCTGAGAAGCAGTTCCCATGTGCTCTGGATGGAGGAGGCAGGGAAGCACCGTTCCTCTTCATCCTGCAGGTTTCCTTCACTGTCAGAGAATTCCAGAGTTGGCTCTCAACTACAAATCTTCCATTCATTAATACACACTCTTTGTCTTTTTAGGTTTTCTGTGATGTGGTTTGTTTTAACTGGGGAGCTGTTTCTAACATCATCTTGATGGTCTGCTTTGACTTCCCAGAGCATCAGAGAACCAGAAGGGAGCTGGAGGGAAGAAGACACCAATGTTGTGTGGTCAGTATCCGACTAAGAGTGAGGGGAAGGAGCTGAAGATTGTGGTGCAGCCGGAGACCCAGCACAGGGCTCGTTATCTGACCGAGGGCAGCCGGGGCTCCGTGAAGGACCGGACACAGCAGGGCTTTCCCACCGTCAAGGTAGGCTGGGGGCATGGGCACACGCTCCCAGGGGTGCTCTAATGGAATGGGAACAGGTTCAGTTCAAACAGGCCTCCAGTCTCTGTTTTTAGAGGGAAGGAAGGAGACTTTGCAGTCTCCCTGCTGCAGATGCCCTACTGGGTCTCTTGCAGGCCACAAAAAGTCTTACTGGCATCACAGAGTTACAGGAGGAGGGAAGCTTTATGTCAGGGCAGTGGTACGTAAGCAGTTCTCAAACCAAACTAGTTTACTGGGTCCACAAAGAAATGTTTGTTTGTGATAACAGCCCTTAAATTTGTGCTGACTACTGCTGACAGAATATAGAAGTAGGCTTACCTTCAAAGTCCTGTTCAGCACTGTTAGAAACCCCACCAGCCCTTCACTCCAGCCCTCCTGAGTACCGCACAACTCCAGTAAAGTTTCATAAGAAAAGGATCCTTTCATATTGGCCTGTTGCTATGGGGATTTAGTTCTCATTTATGTGGATTTTCTTAATGGGCCTTTGTTCATCTGAATTTCCTTTTAATTCCTTTCCCAGTTACCCTTTAGCACCCATCAGTGAAAATTCTGTTTGGAAGAGTCTCGTGTTACTGAATTCCTGGAAGTTCCAGTTTGCTTTACCAGTAGGCAGACGAGTTCATACCCTGCAGATAAAACTCTGCCAGGGCTGCACAGGCAAATGAGTCAGTGAATCTTCAGGAAATCTGAGCTAGTGGGAAAAGAATATGTCAAGGACAAGAGGGCTTTTTGTTCTGTTTGTGAGGTTTAAAGATGGAGAGTGTAAAAATGTTGGTGGTTCAGAGATGCGGTGCTAGGGAGCTGCTCGGGTGCATCGCTGCTGCACACACTGAGGGGAGGAGCAAGTGCTGTGGCCATTGAAATAAAACTGTTCCTGATGACTTAGAACTTGAGTTCCACAATCAACATGCAGTGTTAAAACTCTGTAAGCAAACCTTAATCAAGTGACTGGCTGTTGAGCCCTTTGCTGTACCTGTGGTTCCTGTTGGGAGCCTGTGCTGGGCCCCCCCCAAGATCTTTTCGGCTTTGCCCGGCTGTAACACTCACATTTGCTCTTTGTTCCTCCTGGGCATGAGGAACACACAATGATTTTATCAGTATTTGATGATATTTTTTTTTGATTGTTGTTTATTCAAACTTGGTAACAACTGCAGAACTATGTTTTCTGAGTGTGTCGGGGACTAATCCCCCAAGAGATCCTCCAGAGGATTCTGCTCTCATTTGCATCTCCTTACTAATAAAAATGGAGCTTCTTTCTGTAGGTGTTGGCTGGGCTTCCAGGCCTGGGACAAAAGACGACACTGCCACCCAGAAATCCTCAAGCAACAAATGTGCTGTAGTGGAAACATTAAAATACTCATGTTATCTTCTCCTAGAATGCTCTGGCAAAGAATTTCCATCTCTGGCCTGGGAATTCGGCAGCAATCTAAAGTTTCTTTTAACTCAGAGTATTTTTCTTAACTATTTCCTAAATAGAAGGAGAGGTTCCTTTGAGATGCAATGTCCAGGTTTACTGTAAAATTTCTTTTACCTCAGAGTATTTTAAGTCTCTGGCACCAAACTGGGATCCCACTAATAAAAGAAGCATTAAAAGGACACAAACCATTTTATGAATGTATTTTTCACTGAAATGTTCTGGAATAATCATGGCTTTCATACACGATTGCAGGAGGATGTTAAAATGTCTGACCTGCCTTTATTTATGAAGTGTTTCAGTGAACCTGAACACTGCTCATAAACTTTGAGTAGGAGATGTCAAGTTACCATTCTTAATTTTTGTTTTGGTGTCTCAAGGAAAGCTGGGTTTGTGTGGTTGGATTGCTCCATTCTTCCCTCTGCTTCCCCTTCATCCTATTCTGACTCTTCCAGTGGTTTTGCAAGTGTTGGACAATTTCAGTCTGGTTTCACAAGGATTTCAAGGTGCATCTGGTGTGAAGGTGGGATCTTGGAATGCCAGCGATTAATGGGCATGCATGTATTGACCAACAAATTCTTATCACCTTTGGAAGTGGCCCCAGCATATGTTCCCTTTCTGGGCTGACTGGTGGAGTAGATGTGGCAGGAGAGGAGAATCCTGGGAAGAGACGGGGGGATAGTCACGGCTGGGGTGCGAGTGAGGGGTCGTAAGAGACCTGACAGTTGCAGTTGGGTTAATTCTGTCTGAAGGTGGTAGATAGGATTCAGGGTGGTTTCAAACCAAAATATTAACAATAACAGTTGAGGAAATCACTCCCTGTCAATTAACCACTGTCCTGTTTCAGCTGGAGGGGCACAACGAGCCGGTGGTGCTGCAGGTGTTCGTGGGGAACGACTCGGGGCGCGTGAAGCCGCACGGGTTCTACCAGGCCTGCAGAGTCACCGGGAGAAACACCACCCCCTGCAAGGAGGTGGACATAGAGGGGACCACGGTCATCGAGGTCGGGCTGGACCCAAGCAACAACATGACACTGGCGTGAGTAGCTTTTTTTAATAAGTATTTTCCTTTATTAGCTTGGCTTTGGGAACCGATTTCCTTTTTCTGTTGGTTGGGTTGGTAGTTAATGTGTGAACATCGTGGCACACACCAGGCACTGAGTGAGGCCGCGTGGAGAGAAAAGGTTGTAAATCTCAGTTTGTTTGTTATACTTCATGCTTAGTCTGCTCCTCCTTAGGCTTTATCAGTTAACTTTGGTAGATTGGTTTCATGTCCTGATGGATCAATAATGTGCATATTCAAGCATTAGGTGAGCTATAACCATCACTGGTTCTGCTGGTTGCTTGGCTTTGAACAAGTACAGCATTGCTGCTCGGAGGAGGGAGGGAGAATACTGGGCCCACAAAACTGGGAACTGAGAAGCAAAACTCGGGCTTTTCTGCTCTCTTGCTTTGCTTGTTCTGCCCACCCTGACAGAGCTGGTGTCCAGCACGGGCGAGGTTCTGCAGCCAGGATACCGGAGCATGGGGGCAGCGTGTGGCCCCTGGGAAGGGACGTGCTGGCTCATGGCATTGGGCCACTGCAGGAGATTTTGAAAAGTGGCCTCATCTGCCTCGTTGGTTTTGACCTCACAGGAAGGATACTTCAGAAAGAAGTGATTCTCTCCTAAGCTTTTCACATGGATCAATATACAGATTTTCTGAAGTCTTCTTGTCGGTAGAATATCTGTTTTTTAATGGCTCTGTGGTTGAAAGCTGCCACTCTGCTCCTGGAAACTTGTTGTTGTGTCAAGAGAAAAAACCTTTATTCAATTTGCACTGTCCACTTCCTAAGCAGGATAACGCAGTTCGCAGATAGACCGAGCCAGTTTGATTTTCTTCTAGTAAAAAATGTATTCCCCTAAGTTTGGAATCTGCCTCTTAGAGAGTAATTTTATAATTGTCCTCAGGTGTTAATCATAGAATGACAGAATTTTTAAGGTTGGAAAAGACCTTTAAGGTCATTGAATCCAACTGTATAAAGTACAGCGATGCCAGGAAGATGAGTTGGAATTACCTAGAAAGAAAAGTTTTGCCTGGGCTGTTTTTCATGATATTGTCATGTCTCTAAAGAAAATGTGCTGGTATATCAGTGCTGCTGCAGCACCTCTGCTGAAGGTAATGCCAGTGGCATTGTGTGAACCACACTGTCCCCTCCTCTCTGCTCCTCAGCTCTTGCTTGAAATTGGTTGTACTCAGATACCAGGGCAGTCCCTGTACTTTTTGGACATAGAGCCCTAAATCCTGGTTGAATTACAAAATATTCTTTTTTGTCTGGTTTTCTTGTTTTTATTTTTTGGGCTGTTTTTTGCTTGTAATCTTTTTGCGTGGAGCATTTGTCTCTGAAAGGCAGCACTGCATGTCTCTCACGTGGCCTGTACGTCTCCCCTAGGACCACACTTATGGTAGGACCTATCTGTCACTTCCAAGCCCCACTGAACATAAAAAATAATATGACTACAGTAAGTTTTCTTCTACTCCTGCTTTCTTTAAGTGAATGCAGAATATTTTGTAGCAATAATCCTACAAACTCAGATCTTGCCCGAGGGATGGAAGAATGAAGAGCTGTGATTCTAAATTGAATGCTTACCAGAATTATATTGCATTTTCTATTTTATTCATGCTTTCATATGCTGTTCTCCCATGATTCATCATCCAAATTATGCAGGGTTGAACTGAAAAATAAGAAAGGTCATAGAGAGATTTCATGTAAATAAAAAAAATATCTAATAACATTTCAGTAATTACCTCAAGACTTTTGACTTTGTGGCTCCTTGAAAGATTATTAAAGGTACTGAACTTACTAAACTATTAAACTCTGTACTATTCTGTGTTGTTAGGGTTGATTGTGTGGGAATCCTGAAGCTGAGGAATGCTGATGTAGAAGCCAGGATAGGGATTGCTGGGTCCAAGAAGAAAAGCACACGCGCCCGGCTGGTCTTTCGCGTCAACATCACGCGCAAGGACGGCTCCACTCTGACCCTGCAGACACCTTCTTCCCCCATTCTGTGCAGTGAGTATGAACCAGCACCCTGGTGTTGGGAGGGTCTGGGGCTTAGTGCCATTTCCTCGTCAAAGGGGTGGGCAGGCATTGGAAGGTGCTGCCCAGGGAGGTGGTGCAGTCCCACCCCTGGAGGTGCCCAAGGAACACCTGGAGGTGGCACTCAGGGCTCTGGGCTGGGTGACAGGGTGTGGGCATTGGGCACAGGGTGGACTCCATGGGCTGGGAGGGCTTTTCCAACCTCAGTGACTGTGATTCTGTGCCTTTGCAGGGGAAAAAACACCCTATGTCAATCAGTGAGTATTTCAGAATTGCTGTAGCTAAAATCACGTGGATTGATTTTAATATTAGTTAAAGTTACTGACCAGTATTTAAAAATAGTTACAGATTTTTGCTCTTCAGTGAAATGAATCTAAATCTCTTAAAATTCCACAATTTTTGTCATGATTGCTTTGAATACTGACTTCTTGATACAACTTTTAATCTCTTCTGTTTTGTCACATTCATCCATCAGCTTTCAGTGCTAGAAAGGACTTGCAGTAAGTCATCAGGCTTGGCTCTCTGAGCTGTGGTCCTTGGATGGGCCAGAGGCTGAATCTGTTCTGGTTCAGTGCAAGAACAAAACCTTTTATAGCTCTTTATTAAAATGCTCTGTTTAGCACAAGCACAGATGGCTGCCTTGGCTCGGGAGGTGCCACTGACCAATGGGGAAAAGGGAATCACAGAACCATGGAATGGTTTGAGTGGGAAGGGACCTTAAAGCTAATCTCATTTCACCACCCCACCCATTTTCTCAAACAGTCCAAACCTTACTATTGTCAGTAGAAGCTGAGAGTCTGAAGTGACACATTTAGAGACTGATTTTAAAATAGGCTGTTTAGCTATGAAAAGCTGTATTTGAGTAAATTGGTTTAGTTTTTGGCAAGCTGGCATTTGGTCACTTGCTAAGAAAATCTTCTTAATTGTGTAAGTTGCTAAGGGATTGCCCAGGAATTTTATACGCTGGAAGTCTAAAACAAAGGAACAAAATACTCTGGTCAGACTTGTGCCTTTGGAGAACATGTGGGCAACACTGATCATGGTGTGAGGGTTGAGAAGGGAATTCCTGAGGCTCTTTTCAGGGATCTGTGCTTCTGTCATAGCTTATGCTGAAGCTATGGTGGCTTGCAGCAGACACTGCCCAACCCAGTAGTGCTGGCACATCTGTACCAGCTGATCAAAATGGCTTAAAATTATGTTGTTTGTTAAGTTATTTATTCATTTAAATTATCTCCTCAAGCACATTACACCGGCTTTTTTTGCTACATACACCTTACTGCAGATGTGTGCTGTACCTTCTCAACAAGGTTTGCATTTTCCCTCATCAGAGCCTGTTTACGTTGTCTTTCATAACTAATAATGTTCCTGAAACCGCAGAAAAGGCATTAAGTAGCTGCAGGCTCTTTATTTAGGGCCTGTGTTTTAAATAGGCTTTGTTAACTTGTTAGCAAACCTAAATCCAGTTACTCTTTTCATGTGCCTTGAGCACATTCAGTCGTTGCGTAACGGTTGCCTGGGAACCCTCTGCGAGAGTTGTAGAGAAATCCTTTCTGAAAGGTCATTAAGTAATTTGGAGTGGTGCAGGATGTATGTTGCGCTGTGTAGTAAGCCCAGAGAATATTGTTATTAAACACTCAAAGTGGGCCATGCAAGAGCAGAGCCCGAGCCCGAGCGTGTGCCCCGGGGTTTGTCGGGAGTGGGAAAGGGCTGGGGAGCCTTCGGTAGGAACTGCAGTGGTTTCATGTTAAGTGTGTCAAAGCACCCTATTTTAAAGTGTGTGTCTGTATAAATTGTCTGCAGTGCTCGTTTGCGTTTAACACAACATGGTCTTCTGTGATTCAGGCTTTCAGAAGAATAGAAATGGTTTCCAGCAAAGGCAGTTTGTGATAAGTGTTACATAAACCCTCATCTCAGTGGCTGGAACAGAGGTGTCCAGGGATGTGTGCCTGTAAACCACGGCCTCCTCCTCATTTACTGGATATAAATTGCTAAAATCCCCGACTACAGGGGTGTGACTCTTGCAAGAGTTTGGAAGGGACCTTCAAAGCCCGTCCAGTTCCAGCCTCTGCCCTGGGCAGGGACATCTCCCACCAGACCAGGTTGCTCCACGCCCTGGGTTCTTGCACCAGCCAGAAAACTTAAGTCCTGTTAAAAAATAATTGTGTAACACCCCCACCAGGTAACAGGAGAATTACCATTTCTGCCCTTTTTGCAGAGCAGAACAAAATAAGCTCCAAAAACCCCTCAGTTTTTATGACCTTAAGGGTGAATTTTCAGGTGTGGCTGAGGGCAGAGCCTTTGTTGGTCTCTGTCTGTGCCGGGGAGTTACAGAACCACGGTCTCTGCTGAGCACTTGCTGAGCTTTGGCTCCAACACTGAAAGTTTCATTTAGAGGATTTAATAAATGCAGGAGAGAAAGGAAAATATTATTAGGTCATTGACCTAAGTGTGATTTTTTTGAGGTCGTTACATTTAGTGAGGAAATAATAGAAATGGTTATCTTCTGGAGAGTTTGTCATGGATGATGTAGTGAAGGAGGAAGATCAGGAATTATTTTGCTCTTTCCTTCATAACCCTGTAAGTAAAAGTGGTTTGTTTTGAATGTCAGTTTTTTTCTTGATTTCAGACTCTGTTTTTCACCTTGCAGCTCAGCCAGCAGGAGTTCCAGAGATCCTGAAGAAAAGTCTCCACAGCTGTTCAGTGAAGGGTGAAGAGGAGGTTTTTCTGATTGGCAAGAACTTCCTAAAGGGAACAAAAGTGATTTTCCAGGAGAATGTTTCGGGTTAGTGTGAAAGCAGTGCTGGCTCAGGGTGCTGAGCAGAGTGTGGCGTTGGGTGGGCTGGTAAAGCTCAGTGGTGGAGAGCAAACTGAGGAGCAGAACCAAAGGCACAAAAGTAAGTTGCTCTGTGGGATGTGCAATAAATTTTGCTTTTTAATTTTCATTTAGATGAGAATTCTTGGAAGGCAGAAGCTGAAATAGACATGGAATTATTTCATCAGGTACTTCTCTATTGTTACTATTACTACTATTATTATTACTATTCTTATTGCCGCTGCTACTACTATTACTATTATTATTATATTATTTTTAACTTTCCCTCTTCCTGTGCATTTCTAGAAATAATAGTGTTTTTTTCACAGAAGCTCTACAGTGAGTCTGGCATAATGTAATTTTGGGTTTAGCCAGATATAATTGTTCCCTTAAGAACATGGAGAAGTTGGGTACCACAGGTTTGTGAGCAGGTCTTTGCCCTTACATACAATGGAATTAAAATGCCTAGTTCAGTTTTCCCAGCAGCTTTCCTAAGGACACATTCAATTACAACCGAATGGAAATAGATTGTGTGTACACCAGACTCTTTATATCTAGCTGAATTTTTGTTCCACTCTGAAATGTTTTGCAGAATATTTATTTATTCTTTTTGACACAACTGAAGACAACAGTCTTTGTGGACTGTTGGGCTGAGACTGGAGAATTATGAGATGCAGATGGTGTCAACCAATTGCCATCCTGCTCCCACCTCCCAAGGGAGGATCCCACACATGCATTTCCCCCCAGTGCCTTTAGTTTTTGTGGTGGTTTATCAGTCTGTTTCTCTCTTTTGATGGATGTAAATACAACTAAGCTTAGTAATAATAAAATGTGGGTTTTTTCCCCGATGATTTTTGCCTTGCAGAATCACCTTATTGTGAAGGTGCCACCATATCACGACCAGCAAATAACCTCAGCTGTTTCTGTGGGAATCTACGTGGTGACCAACGCTGGGAGATCTCACGATGTGCAGCCCTTTACCTACACTCCAGACCCAGGTGTGTGACACACAGGCTGGCCAGGGCTGGGCTTTTCCCCTGCTCAGGTCGCATGGCAGTGTTCAATCCATACCACAGCAACGTTAAGCAACGTGGAGCTTTACACACTCCTCTTGGTGGGAGGTAAAGGCTTTACTTTTCTCATTTATGTGGTAAATATCTCAAATTCCAGCTGCATGGAGGCAGCTGATCTTACACAGCAGCATCCACTTCTACTTTAAGGATCAAAATGAAGCTGAACAGGAGAAAAAATAGACACATTCCATACAGTGCACCAAATAAACCAAGAAATCCCACCAAGCTTTATCCTGAGGAAAGCTGTGGTTTGCCCACCTCAGTATTGTTGTTTATTTATTTATCTCTATCACAATACACAGGGCAAAGGTTTGTGGGTTTCAAAGAACCTGAATTTTTTTTAAGCTATAAGTAACTGTTTTGCTTTGCTTTGTTTGGTTTTGGCTTGTTTGCTGATTTAACATAGGAAGTTCTCAATGTGTTTTGTCTCAGCAGTTGGGACTCTGAATGTTAATGTGAAGAAGGAAATCTCCAGCCCAGCCCAACATTGTTCTTTTGAAGAAGCTATAAAAGGTACTAAATTGATTCTTATCAGTGTTGTTAATAATTTAACTCTAAATTCTTAACCAAATTTGGAGCAGTGAATCAGACATCCTGTGATAAGTCTGTACTTATGAAATCTGGCCCTATTCTTACAGGGAGGTTTGTGTTCTGATTATGAGTATTTTACTTTATAACAGTATTCCTTTAAGTATATTTTAATATGAGTGAATGTAGAACAAAAATTTTGCAGAAAATAATACTAAATATGTTTTTCATGCCTCAAGCCCTGCAGTCTAGTCTTTATTTAATATGTTTACAAGTGAAGAAGAAAGAAGAAAGCCTGAGATGGCAGTTAATACAAACGATTTAGAAACTGTGTAGTGTTAGTTTAAGCAAAACCACACCTAGAGGTAGCAGTGGGGAAGGACGGAGCACTGAAAAACACATGGCAACTTGGTGTTTTTCAGAAACTGTATTTTTTGCAGGTTTTGTAACACTGCTTTCAGTGGGTCTAGTTAAAAATGTTAATTCTGGGAATTTCAGCTTAGTCCCTTCAGTGAGGATTTTTTTCCTGGCAATTCTGTACGTGCAAAGTTTCTAATTTCCCTCCAAGGTAACAGATTTTAGGTTTACCTATTTTTTTTTTTTGAGGGTGAATTGATGCTTCTAATACTCCACTAGAGAAAGTAAATGTCTCTTAGTTGCCTGTTGAGACTCTGGTGGTGTACAGAGATGACTGGAAATTTCCACAGCCTGCTCTGGAAAAGCAGGTTGAAGGTGAGCAGTGTGATCCCAGGTGTGATAGGAATCCGTGGCTGCAGGTGAGACCCACAGAGCCCGTGTTTGAGGTTAAGAGCTTGGTCTTGGCAGGGATGGATTTACAAGTTGACTTTACAGCTTGTTAGGGAGGATAATACAAGATATGATGAGTTTGAACCTGCAGAGAATAACTGGAGGAGAAATATGCAAAATTATGTAGGGCAGCGAAACAAGCTGGTAAGAGGACTGGTAGGATTTCTGGTAGCCAGATTGAAAAGATGAGGAAAAAATGAATGTGCAGGGTAAGCCTGACATCCATCTAATTTAGTGTGGAGGCTTCACCGAGGGAAGATCCCAACTGCTCCAGAACAGCTGCTGCTCCTCAGAACACAGCCTGCTGTTTCTGTTCCTTCATATCCCCATTTAATTTATGCAATAAATCTGAATTTACCTCTCATGTGGGTTTCTGCAGCCAGCTCTGTTGTGATAGTTCATTCCTGTACCTGTGCTGCTCCAGGCTGGTCATGAACCAGAGGTCAGACAGTTTCGTGTGCTTTACATACTTTGTCCCTGCTCTGTCCTTCCCCACTCCACAGACATGTACAGATTTTACTGCTGTGTTATTGTAGGGTTTAAACTGGGCTAAAGCATGGAGATCTGTTGCTTTACATTGGGGATTAATTCCTTGATTTACTTAAAAGGACTTATGGAATGATAGTTTTTGCAGGCTTTCCTGTTGGTGTGGTTTAAGCTCCATTTCAGCAGTATTTGAAACCAGGAGGGTTGATTTCTTTACAGCAAAGATCTGGGATAGCTTATGTAATTCTTGTATGTGGATCAGGAAGCGTTATTGGAAGTGTTCAGGTTGGACAGGGTTTGGGGCATCCTAGTCCAGTGGAATGGGTCCCTGCCCATGGCAGGGAGGTGGAACTTGGATGCCTTGGAGGTCCCTTCCAACCCAAACCATTCAGTGATTTTGTGAGATGAAAACTGAAGTGTTCTAATTTATTTTAAGAAACCGCTTTTCTACTTAAAAAATAGAAAAAATAGGCACTGCAAAGGCAAATAACAACTTGCTGCAGAGCTGACGTGCAGATTTATCAAGTTTTTACTTGATTAGTCCTTTAACAGAGTAAAATTACGGTCTGAATGCTTTGAGCACTGCCACGGTGTTACCTGAAGAACAGACATTTTTCAAAACGAAAGTTGTACAATTAGAGTGAAATTTAAAACCTGGTAATTTGAGGAGAGATGTCTGAAGATTTTCTGTTTGGAGATGGAGCTCTGGTCTAGAAAGGTATCAAATGGAAGAAAACTGAAACTGTGGCATTGCTGTTAGTCTTAAACACCTTTGAAGGTTTTCCAGGATTATTTGAAGTACTCAGGTGTTTGGAATGATCTTCATGCATGTCAGCATCTTGCCTGAGGATGAGAGAGCTCCTGTGGTGGGGCTGAAACAGGAGCGGAGCAGCCCCAGAGCCCAGCTCTGTGCCGGGCGGGTGGTGACCTTCCATTGCCCCCTTCTCTTTTTCTTTGTGGCTGCAGCAGTGAAGGCCACGGGCTGCAACCTGGAGAAGGTGAACATTCTTCCTAGTGCCTTGATAACTCCACTCCTGCCAAGCAGTATGATCAAGAACGAAGATGTGGCTCCAATGGAAGTAAGTGCAGAAAAACACTCTCCCCCCACATTCCAGGTGAGTTTGGGGGAGGGAGCTGAGAACAGCAGCTTTGAGTGTCTGAGTTACATCTACCCCTTGGTGCATGCTGTAATAGTGGAGAAGGGTAATAGACAGGGTGAAGCCTTGTCCAGGATCAGTCTGGGAGAAGCACGATCACAGAGCATGAGTGAAACAACAGACAGTTTCCTCAGGTAACTCACCTGGCTCCTGCACCCAGACATTGATTGGTTAGTGATTCGATGATGTTTTTTGTCCTGTGACACAGAACTAGTAAATTACTGTAAGAATATTCTTTAATCAGTTCCTAGCATTGCTTTCTTTAAATTGTGCCTTGACTCCATCCTTGCAGTAGCATTTCCACTGGTTATCATTTGCTTGCTGGTTTGGGCGTGTCTGGAGAGATACACAGCCATCACATCTCCCTCTGATCTTCACTGGGCATAAGGGATTGGGGGAAATTGTATCAGCATCACCCAAGTATATTTTTAAATTGCCCAATGTCTTGCTCTTACCAGGCTTCAAATGTGGTTGGACCAACTCAACAAACATTGGAAAACAGCATGTCCGGCATATCAACTTCTGCTTCCCATTTACCTTCTGAAAGTGAAAACCAGCAGCAAATCCAGCCCAAGGTGTACAACCCAGAGCCCCTGACCACGATCCAGACCCAGGACATTTCCCAGCCCGGCAGCTTCGCAGCAGTGTCCACCCCGGGGCAGCTGCAGAACAGCGACGCGTTACTGCAGCAGGCTGCCCAGTTCCAAACGAGGGATTCCCAGACCAGGGAGGTGCTGCAGTCGGATGGCACAGTAGTGACTCTGTCACAGTTGACTGATGCATCACAGCAGCAACAGTCCACGCTCTCAGAGCCAGCACAGGCCTTGCAGCAGCAGATTTCATCGAGCATCTTCTCGTCGGCCAGCGGCGTGAGTCAGTTACAGAACACGATACAGCAGCTCCAGGCTGGCAGTTTTCCGACCAACACTGCCACTGGCAGCAATAGGAACGTTGACCTGGTGCAGCAGGTTTTGGAAGCTCAGCAGCAGTTATCTTCTGTTCTGTTCTCTGGTTCAGACAGCAGCGAGGATGTCCAAGATCAGCTGAACGCAGATATCTTTCAGCAGGTCAGCCAGATCCAGAACAGTGTAAATCCTGGGATGTTTTCCTCCTCAGACACAGCTGTCCATTCCAGAGCGGAGAACCTTTTGCCTGGACGAGCCGAGAACGTTCACTCGCAGGCTGAGAGCGCGCTGCCCACCCCCCAGCAGCAGCAGCAGCAGCAGCAGCAGGCGATGGAGACGTCGGCGGCGATGGTGATCGGGATCCAGCAGAACATGTGCCCGGCGGCCGCGCCCATGCAGTCGGATCTGTTCTCCTCCACAGCGTCGGGGAACGGAGCCCTCCAGCAGTCCCCGGTGTACCAGCAGGCTTCTCACATGATGAGTGGGTTATCAGCGAACGAGGACATGCAAATGCAGTGTGAATTATTCTCCTCGTCCCCCGGTGTCTCGGGGGGCGAGGCGGCCGCCCCTGCTCAGCAGCAGGTCTCCAACAACGGCCCTGCCATGTTCCAGGCATCCAGTTCTGCAGATGGAGAAGAGGCGTCGGGGCAGAGTAAGCAGATGCAGAGCTCTGTGTTTCAGACCATGGTTCAGATGCAGCACAGTGGGGAAAGTCAGTCCCAGGTTAATCTCTTCTCATCTACCAAATCCATGATGAGTGTCCAGGCGAGTGGGACTCAGCAGCAAGGGGGCAGCCTGTTCCAGCAGGGCGGGGAAATGATATCGATCCAGTCAGGAAGCTTCATGCAGCAGTCTCCACACTCACAGGCTCAGCTTTTCCACTCTCAGAATCCTATTGCTGATACTCAGAATATATCCCAGGAAACACAAGGCTCTCTTTTTCATAGCTCAAATTCCATTGTCCACAACCAGACCAACACTAACTCCTCTGACCAACTGCAGCCCCCGATGTTCCACTCTCAGAGTGCCATGGGTGTCTTGCAGAGCACCTCAGTTCCCCAAGACCAGCAGTCTGCCAACATGTTCCTCTCCCAGAGTTCCATGAGCAACCCTGCCACTCAGGAAGAACAGATGTCATTCTTTACAAGCCCAAATTCCATTTCTTCTCTTCAGACAGCAACAAACAGTGAACAGCAGACTTCTTTCCAGCAGCAGACCCAGATATCTCATATCCAGAGTTCCATGCTTCCCCAGGAGCAGCCCCAGGCACAGCCTGCTCAACAGGGTTTGTTCCAGTCTCAAGTGTCGTTGGGCTCCATCCAGTCCAGCTCCATCCCTCAGAACCAACAAGGGGCCATCTTCCAACCTCAGCATTCGATCGTTGCTATCCAGAGCAGTCCTCCAGCTCAAGAACAGCAGCAGCAGCAGCAGCAGAACATGATGTTCAGCAATCAAAATGCAATGAGTACCATGGCCTCTCAAAAGCAGAACATGATCTTCAACCCCAATCAAAACCCAGTTACCAATCAGGAGCAACAAGGCCAGTCCATATTCCATCCACAGACGAACATGGCATCGATGAGCCAGGAGCAGCAGCCCATGCAATTCCAGAGTCAGACCACAGTGTCTTCTCTCCAGAATCCTGGCTCCAACCAGGCCGAAGCACAGCAGTCAACCATCTTCCATAACTCGCCCCAGATTCAGCTGGTCCAAGGGTCCCCAAGTTCTCAAGAGCAGCAAGTCACTCTGTTCATCTCCTCAGCTTCCATGTCTGCCCTGCAGAACAGCATGAGCCAGCCGGAGCTGCAGCAGTCTCCCATGTACTCCTCCCAGAACAGCATGGCAGGAATGCCAGGAACTGCCTCTCCTCCCCAGCAACAGGCTGCTTTGTTCCACAGCACAGCAGGAGGTGCCATCAACCAGCTGCAGAATTCCCCTGCGTCATCCCAGCAGACATCAGGAATATTCCTGTTTGGCATCCAAAACAGTAAGTGACAGGTGCCCCGTGCTGAGCTTGCAATTCGGAAGAGATTCTTGTAGAACCATAGATAGGTTAGGTGGGAGAGGGGCTTTGAAAATCATCTTGTTCCACACCCCTGTCATGGGCAGGGACACCTTCTGCTAGCCCAGGTTGCTTTCCAAGCCCCATCCAGCCTGGCCTTGGGCACTTCCAGGAATGGGACAGCCACAGCTTCCCTGGGCACCCTGTGCCAGGGCCTGCCCACCCTCCCAGGGAAGAGTCTCTCCCTAATAGCAATCTAGGAGTGATTGTGCTCTTTTAAGAGAGTTTTTCTCCTGCGGGATTTGGTTTTCACAGTATCCATGTTGGCTTTTGTCCACATGTTGAAGGAAAAGCAAGGATTCTGGAAGCTGTGTAGTCCTGGAAAGTTTCGCTCTATAAACCTGCAGCTTCCCTTTTCCCCTCTCTGGATCCAGTGTCCATGACAAGTTCTGTGGGATGTGGGTCCTTCCTTTGTAAAGGTCTGTGGGTGGCTGTGGAGCCCCAGAGGCGAGAGCCGCAGGTGATGATGGTTAGAACAGGTGGTAGCAGCTCTGCCGTGCTCGCAGCCGAGCGTGTGCTTTGCAGGCTGAACTCTGGGGCTCGCCCTCAGTGACTGTTCCTGTGTATTTCCCCTTGCTGCCCCCAGACTGTGGCCAGCTGCTCACCTCGGGGCCAGCCACGCTGCCGGAGGAGCTGATGGCCATGGGCCAGCCGGGGCAGCCCCAGGGCGAGGGGCAGGCGGCCGTGCCCACGCTGCTGTCCCAGCAGATCTCGGAGCCGGCGCCGCTGCCCCCGGCCATGGCACCCAACCAGAACATGGAGAAAATCGATGATCTGCTCGTGTCCTTGCAGAACCAGGGCAACAACATGGCTGGCTCCTTCTAGTCTGGCAAGTAAGTGCTGGGGTTGGGTGTCTGGGTCCTGTCCTGCCACACGTGAGCTTTTGCACAGTGCACTTTTACCTTGGAGTGCAGGACTGTGCTTTAAGAGGTCAGCTAAAACACCAGTGATGCTGAATCAAGACCATAATACCACAATGAAGTTATTAAACAAAGTCGGAGGTCAGAATTTGTGTGAAACAGTTGGTTGAGACCGGGCCTGTTGTTCACTTTTCATATGTTTTGTCATCTGCTGTCACAGTCTGGTATTTTGGAGAGTGGATCACTGACAGCTTGGCACATCAAAGCCTGATGAAATACGACTGCAGTTAAAAACTTCAAAATTACTGAGTAAATAACGCCTCAAGTCTGAACTGTTCTGAACTTGCCCCCTGGGCTATAATAACATAACGTGAAAACAAGTTTTGGTGGAGTATGGCAGATCCTGAGTGTGCCACAGGCTGAGTCTATGCTAGAAACAAGCTGACACCATCAGCTGTTACTGGGAAACATCCTGCCTTTGGAAGGTGCCTTTTTCAGAGAGGGAAAAGAGGCTTTGACTACAAGTGAGCCCCAAGAACCGTGAGGACTCTGGAATCTGGTGTAGCGTGTGGTGTTTAACTTGGCTCTGGTTAACTGTGCTGCCATCCTAAATCCCTGTGTTTCACTTAAGTGATACGTGTCATTTTTTAAATTAAAGGGGTTGGTTTGATCATGGAATCATGGAATGGTTTGGATTGGAAGGGGCCTTAAAGCTGATCCCATCCCACCCCCTGCCATGGGCAGGAACACCTCCCACTAGCCCAGGGTGCTCCAAGCCCCGTCCAACCTGGCCTTGGACACTCCCAGGGCTGGGGCAGCCACAGCTTCTCTGGGCAACCTGTGCCAGGGCCTGCCCACCCTCACAGGGAAGAATTTCTTCCTAATATCTCATCTAACCCTGCCTTCCTTCAGCTTAAGGCCATTCCCCCTTGTCCTGTCACTCCAGGCCCTTGTCCAGAGTTCCTTTCCAGCTCATTTGGGAGCCCCCTTTGGGTTCTGGAAGGGGCTCTGAGGTCTCCACAAAGCCTTCTCTTGCTGCTCACCCCCCAGCTTGCAGCTACTTGTGAGGAACACTTCGAATATGAAGGCACTCCACAGCAGTACGGGGATGACTGTGGTTAGTTATGCTTGACTTCTCTGCTTGTTTTCCCCTGCAGAAATTCTGTGAAAGAAAAAAAGCGACGATTGCCCAGATCCTCTCAGACCTTCCGACTCTGGATTAGGCTGCGTGGAACCGATTGCTTCTGTGGAAAAGTGGCCCTCTCTAAAGAGCACACACGTGGCCAGTGGCAGACCTGGGGCCACAGCCATGGAATTCGGGCTCTGTAGTGCCAATAATGCTGATGAGTTATGCTTTGTGTTACTGGGGCGTGGGATTGGGCTGTTACCAGGTTCCTAAACCTCATTACAGTTGGGGGCTCTTGGAATTTAAAGCATATCTGGTCAGTTATTATTGTTGTTAGAAGGTAATCCATGTTACCATGTTTACTTTTTCCCTCCTTTTCCTTCAGCACATCCCCTCTTTTGCCTAAGAAAGCTCGTGAAGCAGGAACAGCAGTTCCCTCTGCCACGAGCTGTGACTCAGCTGTCAGTAAGTGAAGGGATCTCACGATTGACATGGAGTGGGAGAGCCAAATCCTTGATCTATTGATTGAAAATACTGATATAGCCAAGAAGGGAATTGCTGCTGTAGATAGCCAGAGGTGGGCAATTCCCATCCGAGAGTGGGATTAACGGTTTTACACATCTCTTATGTGGAGCTGTACATAGAGCAAGGGTTTGGTGGCTCTGTAAAACGAAGAAATGAAGGAGAACTTCCAGTTGCTTTTCAAATCTTCTCCTCTAAAACACCTTCAGCTTGAAAAGAACATTCTGGCTGAGGAAGGAACTCCTCTGTCTCTCACTTTGACTGATGGGTTAGAGCTCTGTAAAGTCTCATTAGTTGTTCCCAAACCAGTCTTCTCCCTGTCATTCTTTCCATGGTTTCCCTTCTCTCCCTCAGTTTCATACTGTGTTTTTTTTAAAAAAAGACATAAATATCGTACTGGCTTTAAAGCTCAGAAGCAGCTTTTAGGAATCCTCGGCAGTAAATTGCTTTGTCAGTAGAAGCTTTGACAAATAATCAAGGAGTAAGGAGGGAGGAAGCAATTTCTTCACCACCTTCTAAATGCAGGAATCCCCCTTAACCCACCGTTTTCCCGCTGTGACTGATGGAAATCTTCAGCTTGGCTTTACTCCAAGTAGGGGGCAAATTGCATCATTTTTAAGCCTTCTTAAAATATCACTTCATCCTGAGCTGTTGCGTCTTTGTAGCACATGGAGCTCATTGCAGTTCTGAAGTGATTTTTTTCCCTTTTTCTACCACCAAGCCCCAAGTCTGGTTTCTAGATTGTCACGTTTAATTCAGAAATAAAATCACTGACTGATGTTACCGAATGTAAAAACAACCCACTCCAGCCCATGCAGGTGTCTTGTGAGGCATGTGAACTTTTTGGGTGCTTCAACTCTCGGGCAGTGTGTGATCCCTCACTGCAGCCTCGTTCAGATCCGTGTTTCTCCTCCTCCTCCCGCTCCCCGGGCGGCCGTAACGCCTCGTAGAGTGTAGTTGGCATCACTTGTCATTTTCCATTTTTGTTATTTGAAATAACAAAAGAACAGTCTGTAAATGGTTTTTTTTTTTTAAGTTCCTCGAGTCTGTTTACTGTGTGTTTCCCCCTTAACTCGTGTGCGTAGTTGAGCCGTGTAGAGTTTTTGTTGGTTTTCCTGGATTTCCCCCGTCTGTGGGTCTGTCCCGACGTTCACTTTCTCTTTCTGTCTCTCTCTTTCTCTCTCTCATTGAGAGGCATTGAATTACGTTTTCAGTAGTAAGGCTTCTTGCCGATATGAAGGGAACTTTTCAGAAAGAGACCTGCTCTGGGTCATTTAATTTTGAATACAGTTTTCAATCGTTCAAGTTTTGGATGGTTTATATCTAATGTGTGTTTCATTTTTTTGGAAAGCTATATTTTGTATTTAGGAAATGGTATAACTATTTTGCTATTTGTACTGAGTGAGTACATTGGCATAAATATAAAAAATTTATATATATACATATATATAAAATATTCTTTTTGCCACACATTTTTGTGGTAAATTTGTGAGTTTGTCTGATGTTCTACCACAACGTGGCGTCTGATAACAGTGGGGTGGGGTGGGGTTTGTTATGTCTTTATTGAGTATTTAAGTACTTTTTGCAACATAAATAACGTGTTCATCTCTCGCCATTCCATCAGGCAGTGTTGGTCCAGCTGGCCAGGAGAAGCTTCGCTCTGTGTTCAGTGTGTCCCTCACTCACAGTCTGGGAAGGAAACCCAGAGGCATTTAAGGTTATATAAAATATGAAACATCGGGGTTTCCCTCAGAATGAGCCATTCAGCTTTTCTCCGCTCTCGTTGCCTATTTAATATTTTATTATTAGCGCCTCTGTGTTTTAACTCTTAATTTATAATTATGCTCAAACGTTGAAAATTTTAATCATGACAAAACAAATTCCCTGCTGCCTCATGTCCAGAGCTGCTTTAATCCCAACCAGACTTTTTCTTTTCTGTGGGTTTTTTTGTTTTCCCCTGCTAAGACAAAATACTAACAACATCCTGTAATGGTTCATGACACGGAAGCAGCATCCTCCCAGCAGTGACCGAACGCTGTGTGGGCTCAGACTGAGAACTGTGGACCGAAACAGCTTCCAGAGGGCTGGGGGAAGTCCATAGCCAGTTACTGGAAAAGGAACTGGTGGTGTTTGCAGGATCCGTGCCCCAGGACACGCTGTTGGGTTGGGTGTCACCTGGGGCTGTCACACACGGGAGAGGTGACAGCAGCGATCAGTTCACTCCTGTGCTGCTTCGGTGTGTTCGCTGCTCCGAAGGGCTGTATCCGTGCTTTGGTCAGTGCCAAGTCACCAGGGACCAATTCTCCATGGGACAGGATGGGTGCCCAGAAGAGAACCTCATCCCAGGACTGCCACAGCTCCAGGGAAGGGTGTTGTTTGAATTGTGGGTTTGTTTGAGATCGCTTGGGAAGAGAAGAGGGAAAAATGTACAAAACCAACAAACCAAGGGCTGTGCTATCCCAGTTTTCCCTTCTGGAAACACCTTCCTTTCCTCGTGTTAAATTTACCTGTTCATTTTAGGTCAATGTTTAAATGTACAACACTTTGAACATGTGATTTGGTTACAAAAAGTATTTGTCTGTGGCTGAAGAGGTTGCTCAGCGGTTGGCGTGTGCTTGGAGCTGTTCCAGAGGATGGAGGGGTTGGGTCAGCCAAAAAAGAGCTGAAGGACAGGCTGCACAATGTCAGAGGAGCCACATCCGTGTTTTACCAGAGTCCTGAGCATTTACTTCTGTAATTTAAGCAGTTGAGATTGGTCAGTGGAGCTTAATCTGCTCTGTTTGATCCCTGTGTTTCCCCCTCTGCCCTCCGGGAGCACACAGAGTGCTGGCATCGTGTCTGGTCCCTTTGGCTGGGAAAAAAGATCCTGAGGTTTTAGTCTCTGTAAATCCAGCATCCCTGGGGGGATCCCAGAGCACAGTTTGTGGGCACAGGTGAGGATTTAGGGAGAGGAACGTGCCAGGCACAGCCCCAATGTCCGCACATGTTCTCTCAGCCCCTTTCACACTGTGAGTGTGCACAGAGACACAAAAATCACCCCCCCAACACTCAGTGCGCAGTTTTAGCTGAACATCTCCTCTGGCAGGGAGTTACTGGTGCTTTGTGCTTAATTAGCAAGTTGTTATTAATTGCCTCCTCACCGTCTGATCGTCTAGCGAGCCAAATGCGTTGCTCTTATTTTAACACAAATTAGTTCCAGAAGCAATTCCAGGCTGGCAGTTCTGAGGTGGATGCTGAAATTCCAATAATTTATTATAATTACTTCTAATCACTGACAGGGCGGTTGTTTCCCATGTAGTTTTAAGATAAATAAGGCCTGAGCAGTTAAATATGACTTTGGGCAGGTCTTGTACTGGAAGTGCCAAGTCTGTGTCAGTGGACGTTCCCCTCACTGGGGTAAGTTGCAACTTCGTTTTTTAAAGTTTCTATTGAGATTTTGATTTAGGATCTGATTTCTAAAAGGAGAACATGTCTGAATAGAGTTTTATTCCTTTTTTATTCCTCTTTCATTCCTTTGTTTTCTCATGCCTCTGCTTGGCAAACGGTTGGGTTCCTTTTCCAGGGGCATTGCAGGAGAGGAGTGCAGGGAGCACAGACATGGATCTGAGTGAGAAGCAGGAATGAGGAGAGGGAATTGCTTGGCATGCTCTGAGCTGTAGGTGGAAGGTGAGAAGAGGAAATACTGGTCACTGGTGACTTCTCATTAGTGCAAAATTGACTTGCAAGGGGTCGGTGGGATTTGTGGTCCAGAGGACTGGGGGCAGCTCTGCTTTTTAGAAGCTAAAAGGAGACAGCACTGAGATGCTGTGTTTGTTCAGGGGGTTTGTTTTAGTTTGGGATTAGTTAGCCTTTTGGGGCAGACTGTGAGCACTTTGTGTTTGTGCTCAGCCCAGTTGTGCCAGCTGTGATGCCCGTGGTGCCCCGAGCAGGGAGTCTGTGCCCACTGTTCCAGGACGAGCGAGAGGATCAGGGTTGGAAATGGGATAAATGTTGTTTAGATACAAGGAAAGGGAGTAAACTCCTGTAAAAGGGAATTCTCTAGTGGAGTGGGGGCCAGGGGGGTTACACAGGAGGAGAGGCTTTTCCTCTCTCACAATCTGTATAGGAATGTAAATATGCACTGCCTGTATATTCTAGGATTATATATATGTATATAGAGGAGTCATATCTATTATATATAAATAATTAGACACATGCATAGAATACTGTTATATTTACATTTTTATAAACATGAGATAATATTCCTTAGTAGGAGGTTTTTGTAGTCACTCATGAGTAGCTGTCTCAGCACCTCTCATTTGGTAATGTGGCTCCAGAACTGGCTTTGCTTGTGAGTGTCACTGAAATCCGTGGGTTGGAACAGCTGTGGCCACTTTTGTATTTTTATATCTTTTTATTAATACTTGCAGATGTGTTTTAGGGTAGAACTGACAGGCAGGTGGAGGCCTGTCTGAGGGTGGGCTCGGGAGGGGCAGCAGCACAGGCTTCCTGCATCCTGAGCTCCTGCCTGGCTTCCCTCGAGTCCCTGCGGGACCTTTCCCACTCCCAGTCTCCCGGCAGCTCGTGCAGACAGGGAATGTTTGTGTAGGAAAGGGGCCCTGTTGCTCAGCTGGTTGTGTTGGGCCAGGGAGGAGAAGCTTCCTCTGCCATAGCTCTTCATTCCCATAGGGGCCGCAGTCTGTAAAGTTGTTCCTTGTGTCTGAGTTGTTACTGCAGCAGGGAATGTCGAGAGAACTCCCCGAAAGCCAGCGAAGCTCCCAGTGGAGTTTGGCCCTGCAGGACCTGTTGTCTCGTGCTGATTCCTCACAGGTAAACCCTAAGAATCACAGAATATGCTGAGCTGGAAGGGACCCCCAAGATCATCCAGTCCAATTCCTGGCCCTGCACAGACACCCCAACAATCCCACCCCGTCCCTGTCCTGTTATCCAAAGGCTCCTGGAGCTCTGCCAGCCCTGGGGCTGTGCCCACTGCCCCGGGGAGCCTGCTCAGTGCCCACCACCCTCTGGGGGAAGAGCCTTTCACTGAGATCCAGCCTGACCTTGACACAGCTTCATGCCATAAAATCCAGGTCCTAAAATCAATAGTGTGTATTGTGTCCACCATGACTTTTCATGCCGAATCCAGTGTGTTCCACTGGAATTTGACATGAGATGGATCAGCTGTTGCTGTTCTGGTCCAGGTTTTACCAAATCTCCTCCACCACACCAAGCCAATGTCCTTATTTCTTCTCTTGGAGTTTGCAGGGCTGATCTCTGCCCTTTCCTTTTAGCTGTCAGTTCAGTAAGTTGCCCAGTGACATTCCCTGGATGGGGATGGGGTGAGGAATCCAAGGTTCAGGTTCCCAGGCTGCCTCACCCAGCAGCCACTGTGACACATTCCAGCTGCGTGCATTTGCTCCAGGCCTGGGATTTGGGAAGGGTCCTGTGTTGAGCTTGCAGGTAAATGGCCTTGGCTTCAGTTTGGCCCCTGGAGCTGCTCCCTGGGAGCCGGGAATGGCCTGACCTGAGTGTCCCTGGGCAAGAGCTCTTTGGGATGACAGTGCCTGGAGGGAGGGAGGTTTGAAAGTGGCTCTTTGGGTGTTGCAGAACTGGGGTCACGTTCCAGTAACCTTGGCAGCCTGCAATATTCCTGAAGCTCTTTTACTCTGGGCAAAGCAAGGTGATTTGAACTATTTCCATCTGAGCTGATACTGAGTAAACTCCAAGCCCTTTGCAGCAGAGCTTTGACCTCTGTTCTGGCTGCACCTCTGGCGGCCCCTCACCTGTGTGCAGGTGTTCCAGGTGTTCTGGGGGCACCGTCCACTGCTGAGCTGCCTCTTCTGTGTCCTGCAATGTGAAAGTAGCACCAGATACTCCTTTGTGCAGTTCTGTGTATATGGCTTTCGTAGGTGGGGTTTTCCAAGCACTGATTCCCGGTGTTTTCAGTTTGTCTATGAGGGGATATTTTATTTGCATCTATGTTTTTAGCTCTCCTGTGATAACTTGTTGAATATTAAAAAATAAAAAAAAAATATTTTGCTTCTATTGGGACATTTGTATACTCGCAACTATATTTCTGTAAACAGCTGCAGTCAGAATAAAACAATGAAAGTTTTCATTTTGCAGTGTAAAGTCTTGTGGTGGTTTTTCCAAGGGCATCCTCCCCGTGCTGGGAGGAAGCTCCACTCAGCAGTGTGGAATTGTCCAGCTGGGAACCATCTGGTTCTGGTTGGGAGCTGTGTCCTGCTGCAGCTGTTGCACAGGGAAAGGCACTTTGGAGTCACATCCCAGTGTTTCCCGTTGACTCTGTGGTGTGGAGCCCCCCCATCAACCCCTGGGGGGCTGCCCAGCCCAGCCTGCAAACTCTAACCATGGGAATTGCTTCCATAGCCCAGGATTCCAATCTCGAGGGACTCCAGGAGATGCAGAATCTCCCCCAGGGTGGTTGGGGCTGTTCTCCCCCAGAGAAGGGAAGCCAGGAGTCCAAAGCCAAAGTGATGGGAGTTGCCACCTCCCCAGCAGGATTGTGGGGTGTGTTACTTCATTCCCTTTATCCACATCTTTGGGGTATTGATGCCAACACACTAAAAATGCCCTGGGGCTGGGGAGGCCCAGCTGTGTCCCGTGTCCCTGCTCCCACCCTGCCCTCTCCCAGAGCAGGGGCTGCAGCTGGTATTGGGAATTTCAAAATTTTGAACAATTTCAGCAGGGATAAGAAGATACTGCAGTGATAGGAGGGCAGAATGCTTGACTGTGAAAGATTTCAGCAGATTTATCCAAAAAGCTTTCCCCCAGGGCCTTGCCCTTCAGCCCTGGGCATTGGCCAATGCCAGGGTGGGACACAATCCCCTGCCATAGGGTTTTGTCCTTCTGGAGCTCATTATCCTCCCCCTAATTAATGCCACTGTGGGACCATGGGACAAAGCACCCCCAGGAAACCCTCCCTCCTCTTTATTTCAAGGCTCAGAGAAAGGCTCACCGTGGCAGAGCCAGCCACAGAAACAAGACCGAGCTACAGAGGTTTGTTTTTATTGGGATGCAGCTGTTGCTGAGCAGGGGAGGCACCACCTCATCCCCCACCCCGGCTGGAGCCCCCCCAACCCCAGGGACTGTCACCCCTGCCACGGCCGCTCTGGGCACCAGCGGAGCAGGGAAGGAACAGCCCAGTCTGTCCCCAGGCCTGGAAGAGGCCTCACCCTCCCAGAGCCATCGCAGCACCGGGGCGGGGGGGTCCTGCCCCTCACCTCCTCTTCCCAAACTTCCTGGCGACGGCGTTGGGGTTGAGGCGGCGCCGGCCGGCGCCCAGCGCGGCGTCGCGGATGTGCAGGTTGGCGGCCCGGCTGTGCACGTCGTGCTCGGCGAACGGCGACAGCCCGGCCAGGTAGTCGGGGTCGAACACGTTGGTTTTCTGGCGGGCCTTGCGGGAGAGCCGCTGCTGCGGGAACCGCTGGTCCTCCACCAGGTGCGGGTTGTTGGCGTGTTTGCCGCCCTGCGGCGCCGGCAGCGGGTACTGCCAGGGGAGAGGGGGGGCAGCCGTGGGGCTCGGGGGCACCACAGGCCGCTGCAGAACTGGGCAGTGAAGCCCAGAAGCCCTGGAGTCAACTGCAACACCTGGAGATGTTCTCAGCTCTGCTCTGATTCCCTCCAACCCGCCGGCCACAGGGCGGGCTCCCATCCCTGGGGTCCCAGCAGAGGCATTTCCTCACTGAAAGGGCTGTCGGGCCTTGGAAGGGGCTGCCCAGGGAGGTTTGGAGTCCCCACCCCTGGAGGTGTCCGAGGAAGGACTGGCTGCGGCACTCAGTGCTCTGGGCTGGGAGGGCTTCTCCTACCTCAGTAACTGTGACTCTGCGCGGGCACTCACCCTGAGCCCGCGGGGGTTCAGCACTTTGGGGTTGTGGGAGAGATGCATGTGGAGGCTCCCGTCGTCACTGACGCTCACGGAGACCTTCTTCAGGGTCTTGTTACCACAGTGGGGACAGAACACCTTGGTCATGTCCGAGGTGGTCCTGCAAGGCAGGGACAGCGGGGGTTCCGTGGGCCGTGGCACAGGGCTCGGCCCAGCAGCAGGACCCCCGGCCCTGTGCCCACCTGAAGCAGCCGTGGCAGCGCAGGATGTAGCTCCGGGCCTGGCGGATCAGCATCCCGTTCACTGCCAGCACGTGGAGCCCCATCTGCAGCAGCACGTTCTGCAAGGGGAGCGAGACACCGGGAGTGGGACTGGGGGGAGTCACCCGGGCCGTGCCAGCCTGGGCAGGGAGAGGCCAACGCCAGTGACACCGATGGGGGTGACACCCCCAGAGGCCTCTGGGACAGAGAACTGGCTGGTTCTCGCACAAGCAGCTGTCACAGAGCTGCTCCCACCCTGTCCCAGGACTCGGCACTGCCTCGCTGTGCTGGTGGAGCCAGCCTGGAGGTTTGGCTGTGCCCCCCCCAGCCCCCCGTGCCCCCCTCAGATCCCCAGCCCCACCTGCATGGCAAAGTCGGTGGTGACGCAGCCGACCTGGACCCCGGCAGGGGCCGTGTCACAGTGTCCCATGTCCTGCTGGGCCTGCTTCAGGTTGCTGGGTGTTATCCAGCCTTCATCATCGCTCTCTTCTTCATCCTCCTCCTCCTCCTCCTCCTCCCCAGCGCTGGCCCCATCCCCGGGGCTCTGGGGCTCCTCGGGGCCGGCAGAGATGGCCTGGGCGTTCTGGGGGCAGGAGAGGATGGCGCAGGGGGGTCCGGAACAGCCAGAAATGGGGGCGCAGGGACAGGGAGAGGCCCCGGGACTCACCAGCAGCTCCTGCAGCTCCTCCTCGATGCTGGGCAGGGGCGGCCGCCAGTACAGGAAGGAGCTGAAGGGGTCGCTCTCGGCCGGGCCGGGGCTGTGCTCGGGGCTGTGCTGGCGCTGCCCCTTCCCCGGGGGTTTGTGCTGGGGGGCACAGGCCGGGGGTCCCTCACCCGCGGGGCTCCGCAGAGCCGCTCCCCTCCCCTCCCCTCCCCTCCCCTACCTTGGCGGGCAGGTGGAACCCGGCGAGGTGCAGGGGGGCCTCGGGGTGCCGCGGCGTGGAGCTGAGCCGTACCTGGGGCGCAGAGCGGGGGTCGGCTGGGGCGGCGGGGCCGGGGGTCCCGCCCCCGGGCCGGTCCTACCTTGTCCTGCGGCTGCCAGCGCAGCCCGCCGGGGCCGTCGGTGTCGGCCTGGAGCTCGCAGGCGAGGGCGAGCACCTGCAGGTCGGCGGCCGAGAGGCTCGGGTAGTCCCCGGTCTTCTTGGCGAACTCGGTCACTGCGGGGGCGGGGGGTCGGTCGGGCCGGGCCGGGGGCAGGGGTCGGGTCCCGGAGCCCCCCGGGGCAGGGGGATCCCCGCGCCCCCGCACTCACCGAGGCGCAGCAGGTCGGGGCGGGGGCGGCGCACCCGCAGCTCGCAGGGCAGCGCGGCCAGGCGGCGGCGGGCGGGCCGGTCACGGATCTCGGCGAGCACCTCGGGCACGGTGTACAGCGCGCCGGCGATGTCCTGCGGGAGCGCCGTCACACCGGCTGTGTCCCCGGTGCCCCCCGGTGCCCTCCCCACCGTGTGTGTCCCCCCCACCCCCGTCCCCGGTACCTGCAGCGGGGCCGCGCTCAGGAACGCGCCCGTGTCGGCCACGACGTGCGGGACACGCGCCAGGCCCGCGCGCAACGTGGCCCCGCCCCCCCCCCCCCCGCGCGGGGCACGCCGGGAGCGGCCGCGGGGGGTGCCGGGAGTTGTGGTCCGGCCGAGGGGCAGCCGGGAGCGCTTCCGGGCGCCGTGGTCACGTGAGGGGCCGGGGGGGGTCACATGACCGGAGCCGGGGAGCGGGAGCGGAGCCGCCGCCGGTAACGGGATGGGACGGGCTGGGCTGGGCCGGGCTGGACCGGACCGGACCGGGCTGGACCGGGCCGAGCCGGCCTGGCCTGGGCTGGGCTGGGCTGGGCTTGGCTTCGCTTCACTTCGCTCGTCCGGGCCGGGCTGGACATCGCGTCGGTTCCCGGTGCGGCCCGGTCGGCCGGCTCCCGGGCGCTCCGGTGCGTCCGGCGGGCAGGCCGTGCCGGGGGTGTCAGAGCGAGCGGCAGAGACACGGGGCGGGATCGGGGAAAGGGGACATGGGGCAGAGAGGCAGGGTTTGAAGGAAGGAAAGGGCTCGGGACGGGCAGCGCCCCGCTGCTCCCTGTGCCGGCCGAAGGGCACCGCCGGGCTCGGGTGAGGCGGAGCGCGGCGCTCACAGCACCCGTGAGGATGAGCAACACCCACCGTCCCCGGGGCAGGCCGGCGGCATCTGTGGGCCCGGGAGAGCGCGGTGGGAGGAACTGTGAGGCAGCGAGAGCGGTGAGTGAGGGAGCTCCCCGCAGCGAGGGGCCGGGACAGAGCCGGGACAGAGCCGGGCCGGGCCGGAGGAGCGGCCCCAGGCACAGCCAGGCCTGGGTGCTGGGCAGGTTTGCTGTGCTGGGGGGGATCCCATGGGCTCCCATGGAGAGGGGGTTTCACAGGGAATCCGGCTGTGGGGAGGAGCTCGGCGCGGTCTGATGAGAGTGTGTGGAGAGGGCAGGGAGGAAACTCCAGCACAGGGAGAGGGGCTGGAGATGCTTCTGCCCGTTTCCTGCTTCCCCTGGTCAGGGAAGGGAGAGGCTGGCAGTGCCCCGGCCATGGCCAGGCAGGGAGGGATCTCTTGTTTTTCGTGGTGGTGGGTGTGGCTGGATCTGACCCCGCGGAGCCCTCGCTGCTGCCCGGGGTAACAGGACTGAGGCTTCTCTTCGCTGCCGCCCGGGGTGGGCAGTGATGCCCCCTCTGCCCTGCTGTGCTGGGGGCTCTGGGCCATGACCTTGGCCCCTGTCCTTGCCAGCTGCTCCTGGGCGCGGCGGGAGGAGGAGGGACTGTGCCCAGGTCTGGCCCGTGGGCTCAGCACCTCGTGCTGCTGCGGGATGTGTGACCTCACCCCGCTCTGTGGTCGGTGGTTTCGGCAGAGGCCCAGCCACGTGTCCTGCCACCCTCCCCGGTGTCACAGCGCGTGTCCTTCCTGCCTGGGGGTGACACAGGGTGGGAGGTGCAGCAGGAGGGGCAGGGGAAGCCCCATGACAGGCACATGGCACAGGGGAGGGAGGATGTGGAGGGAGCACTGGGGGACCAGGAGCTCTGGGTGTGCGCTGGGGCAGCTGTGGGCCCTGGGCCTTCCACCAGAGCTTAGACTAGACAGGATGGACTTTTCTGTGGGATTTCAGCAAGAATTTCTTCCTGAAAAGGGCGATCAGCCATTGGAAAGGGCTGCCCAGGGAGGTTTGGAATTCCTGTCCCTGGTGGTGTCCAAGGAATGACTGACTGTGGCACTCAGTGCTCTGGGCTGGGTGACAAGGTGGAGATTGAGCACAGGGTGGACTCAATGATCCTGGAGTTCTTTTCCTACCTAAATGATGCTGTGGGATTCCAGGATGAGACCAGGGCTGCCCTTGAGGGGTGCAGCCACTTCCCTGTGCTGTGACAGGACCTTCCTCTGTGCTGCCAGTGCCACCGCCGTGTCCCTCCCCAGGGATCCCACATGTGGTGGCACATGGGCTGCTCGTGAGCTGGTGTCTGTGGGGCAGGGCTCTGGGGGCTGCTCTGTCCCCCTGACCAGCACCAGCCTTTGGGTCAGGGGAGCTGCAGTGCCCAGGTGGGGTGTCTGGAGGGCTGACACGGCCCAGCTTGGCCTGTGGCAGTGCCATTGCAGGGGGCTTCTGTCCCAGAGGGGGTTCCTCTCCCGAGGACGTTGCCTGTGGTGCAGGGCTGGTTTGTCAGGAACGAGAGGGAGCCTGTGTTTCCCCGGTGCTGCCCGGTCTCCTGCCGTGTGGGTTCCTCCCCGTGGCACCCACGCTGTGTGTGGGGCCCCAGTGCAGCCCCGGCTCCCTCGGCACGGTCTGAGGTGTGTCCTCTCTGCGCTTCCAGCCAGGGGTGATGCCATGGCCGCTGCCAGCTCCAGCAGGGCCAGGGCTGCGCCGCCCTGCGAGAAGTCCCAGCTCTCTGTGAAAGGTGGGTTTCCCCCTGCCGGGAACGGGGGCTGCGTGTGCTCTGCCTGCACCCCTGCCCGGGAGCCCTGCCCGGGGGCAGCAGGGGCTGCCGTGACCGGCACTGCCTGCCCCGTGCCCCGTGCACTGGGCTCGGCCCCTTCCCCGCCCGGCTGCTCCCGTGGGGACGTGGCTCCCGTGGGGACGTGGCTCCCGTGGCCCTGCCAGGGCTGTGTCGGTGCTTCCGTGGCCACGAGATGGCACCCGGATCCCCAGTCCCTGAACCCCGTCCCCTCAGAGCCCCATCCCTCCCTCAGAGCCCCATCCCTCCCTCAGAGCCCCGTCCCCTCAGAGCCCCCCGTCCCCTCAGAGCTGATCCCCAGCTCTGCCCTCCGCCAGGCCCTGCTGGCCCGGGGTGTCCCCGCTTGCCTTGTCCCCACCGTGCCCCCAGTGCCCCGGGGCAGGGAGGTGTCTGTGGGGGCAGTGACTGTCCCGCAGCCCTTGGGAGGGGCAAAGCTGGGGACAGGCAGTGCTCAGGCTGGGGACAGCCATCGCTACCATCGGGAGAAGTGGTTCCCACTCCCCCTCTCCCAGTGCTGGCCCCCCAGGCTGTCAGGGATGGGGTGGGGGGTCTCGGGCAGGGCCGGGGATTCCCCCTGACCCTGTGGCTGTCCCTGGCCAGTGGTCTCTGTGAAGCCCAAGGCCCAGAGCCGCCCTGCACGGATGAACTGCTATGTGGAGGTGGCTGGAGATGGGCTGCCCAGCGAGACCAAGAAGACGGGGAAGCAGATGGGCAACTCTGAGCTGATGTGGAACGAGATCCTTACCCTGTGAGTGTGTGTGACCCCTTGGCGTGGGGCTGGTGCCAGGGCTGGCTCCTGTGCCCTGCTGGCCCATCAGGCTGGCTGGGGACACTCAGTTGTCACAGAGTTTTTCCCCCTGTCAGGGACAGCCAAGCTGGGAGGGCAGCGGGAAGGGGGGGGGGTCTCCTGTTGCCCCATGGCCTTGCCCAGCTCGTGTTGGCACTGCCCACTGCCCAAGCACGGAGCAGGCACGAGGCCACAGTGACAGCCCCCTTCTGTGGTCCCTGCAGGAACGTCACAGCTCAGAGCCACCTGGAGCTGAAGGTGTGGATCTGCCATACCCTGAGGAACGAGCTGCTGGGCGCCGCCTCCGTCAGCCTCGGCAGCCTGCTCCGGAGCGGCGGGAAGCGTACGTACCTCGGGGGTCCCACGGCCTCCCCCACGGAGGGTCCTGCACCTCACCTCCCCGTGGAGAGGAGGGGGTGGCCTCCCCCCCACGGGAGGGAAGAAGGTGCCATTGTGTGCCTGGGCTGGGGCTGGCCGTGACGGGAGCTGTACCTGCGTCAGCCGTGCCCCCGTCGGCCGTGCCCACGTCAGCCAGGGTGCTGCAGCCTGCTCGGAAACACAAACCCCTCTGCTATTTGCTGCCGTTTGCGGTTGCCAGAGGGTGGCTCGTGACAGCAGCTCCCACATAAAGGTGGCCATTCAGGGCTGCGGCGGCGCGAGCAGCCGCGCGGGGCTGGAAAAGGCTGTCTCTGTCTATTCCAAGCAAAGCTTGTGAGACACAGACCTGGTATTGAGCAGGGAGAGGGGCCTCCTGAGCCCCGGGGGCATTCAGGGCTGGGTCAGACCCTCCTCGGTGCCAGGGGTGGGCTGCTTCCCCTGGCACTGCCCCTGCAGGCCGTGAAGCCACACGGCTGTCCCTGCCACGCTCCCTGTGGTGGGCAGGCTGCCCTGGCCCGGGGTGGCACCTGGTCTGGCTGTGGGATGCTGAGGGACACGTGGGAGCTGTGCCACCTCGCAAAGGCCCTGACTGTGTGCCCCGGGCTGGGCTGTGTTGCCCCGGGGGTAGGTGTCAGACAGCCCCAGGGCTGTGGGGGCCGTGCCTCGGGCACTCTCCCCCGCAGCTTTCCCTGCCGAGGTGTGCCGATGCCGGGCAGGCTCCCGGAGCCGCTGCGCTCCCGCCCTACCTGCGGGGGCACAATCGGCTCTTTCATTCCCAGCCTCCCGGGGGGCTGTGTGGAAAATGAATGGAAAAGGCAACTGGCTCTTCGAGCTTGTCCATTAACATCCACCAGAAAAAACGTGTCAGATTTTTCCTTGACACCGTCGGCTGGGAGGGAGGACTCTTAAAGCTGCAGAGCCTGCCCTGCCCTGCTGGGAAGGTGCTGCTGTGGGCTGGGGGCAGCTGGACCGCCTGGGCTGTCTGCTCCTGTCTGCCCATCTTGTGTGGGCTGGCATCTGCTCCCTTCTCTTCTGTGCATCCTTCAGGCTTTGCTGCAGCTCTGAGTGGGCCAGAAATGCTGTGGGTCCCCTGGGAGCCTCGAGACCCCTTCCTCAGGGGCTACTCACCTCCCTGGAGAAGGGGAGCCCATTCCCTCTGCCTGCCAGCTTGGGGAAGGGCCTGTGTCAGGCCAGGGCATGCAAAAGGCATCTGGGATTTCAAGCCATCCCGAGTCAGACACTTAATGTATGGAGGCAATGAAATGTGTGTGCCCTCTGCCACTGGAGGGGCCTGGCTCTCATCTGCCCATCCTGGGAAATGCTCAGCTGGAGCAATCCTTCCCCAGGGCTTCTCCTGCCAGGCAGCAGCCCCTCTCTCTGCCTTCACTGGGTTTGTTATGATTTTGGTTATGTTCTCTGTGAGTTACTGGTGTGTGAGTGTAGCTGTGACCTTTGGTTTGTGTTCTTGTCGTTCCACTCAGTGGGCAGGAGTGGATCTGGTTGTGGGCAGGACAGTGACGTCCTTGGCTCCCGTCTGCCAGGATGGTGCTGGAGCTCCCCCCATTTCTGTCAGCTCTCTTGCCAAGCATGCCTTGCTTCAGGTGAAAAGTCTCTGCTCCGAGGCCTGGAGCTTGGAAAAAGAGCTCAGTGACGAGGCCTGTGCTCTCAGGAAGGCTGGGACAGCCTCTGGAACTGACAGCCTCGCTGTCACAGGAGCTCCTGCTGCAGACAGGGCCGGCCTTAGGGCTCATAGCACTTCCAGCACCTTGGCAGGGCCTGCGGGGCCTCTCTGCTGGCAGGCAGAGCTCTCCCGCCTCCAAAGGGGTTGGATGGGGAGGGAGAGAGGTGGGTCAGAACAGGCTTGGTCACCAGCATGAGCCAGAGCCTTCCAGGAGCTGAGCTGCTCCCAAGACTCCTGTAAAACAGCTTGTTTGTCGTGGCACCGCCTCTGCCCTGGCCCCTGAGTGCTGCCTCTGCAGAGGCACCTCTTGGTTCCCGGGAGCTCCTGGTGCTCCACACAAGGCCTGAGGGGCAGCCCCAGCCAGCCCCGCACCGTGGGCTCTGTGGGAGCCCATACTGGGACCTGCTGGTGCTGAATGGCACCACTTTCTGGGGCTTTACAGATCCCACAGAGCCTCCACTGCTGTGCCCCAGGCAGAGCTGCTGGAGCCATGGCCTCGTGGGAGCCTCCAGGAAGCGAGCAGTGATTCCCAGCCTCTGGAAAGCTGCAGCTCCACCCCGGTATGGCTGTGATGCCAAAGAAGCTGTGCTGTGCTGTGTGCCCTGGCAGCTCCCTGAGCTGGCTTGCTGTGGCTGGGATGTAATCCCATAAAACTGGTCATCCAGCCAGTAGGTCACTGTGGGGGGTGGACAGTGCCCATCCTCTGTCACCTCTCAGAGGAAAGAAGCATAAGTCTGAGGCTTTACTGGTTATCTCTGGCAGATTAATGGGGTGGGACACAGTTGTTTCTGAGCTGCTGGTGGCTGAGGCTGGCTCAGCAGCACGGGCAAAGCTGTCCTGGTGAGACTTTCATGGGACAGTAAAGATTATTCCATTCCCTAAACTCTGGGTTCTTCCTTGTTTTGGGAATGGCTGCAGAAGGTCTAACTTTCCTCATACTTCTCCCCATAAGGACTTGTAGCCACAGCACGGAGTCATTCCTTTGGCTGTGGGAATGCAGAAAAGCTGAGCCAATCTTTACCTGCTCAGCACCAGGGAGCTTTGATCCATCCCAGATGAAACCCGGACAATCACATGGAGCTATAGGAATGGGAACTGGCCTTTGCATCCAGTGGGACTGTGCAAAGAGGGTTTGGGGAGCTGAGAGAGTGGGAAGCACCGTCCGGCTGTCTGTGTGGTAATTCTTCCTGGATGTGTGCTTGGAATGGAGCCATCTCACATGGGTGCTCCAGAGGGGCTGCCCGTCCCGTGTGGCAGCTCCCTGGGGTCAGACACGTGTGGTCCCCGGGAGTTCCCGGGGGCTGGGGCTCAGCCCGGAGCCGTTATCATGCCGGCTGCTCCCAGCCTCGTTTCGTGGAACCGTAAATCCGCTTAATGGGCTGGGTGGGATTTCCAGCTCACCTCTGCTAAATGGGAGCTCTGATGCTGCGTGCAGGGCACTGGAAGCAGCTGAACTGAGACCTTATTCAGGACCAAATCACCCCCCGACCCCCTCCCAAAATAATAATAATCCCTCTGACATTCTGGCAGCTGGCGGGACAGAGGCAGCCTTTGTGCTCGGCCCTTCGGGGGACCTGCCGTCGGGGCAGCAGCAATGTCCCTTTGTGCGTCCCGCACGCTGGACGGGGACAGGGAGGGGAAGGTTCTGCCAGTGTTTATTTTCTTTATAAAAGCTGGAGGGGGGGAGAAGGAAGCCGGCTGGGAGGTTCATGTTCACATCCTCCACTTGGAGACACCTTGTCTTTGCGCCTCGGCTGGGCGCCCGCACAATGAGGGCTTGTGCGGCCCCGGAGCACAGTGCTCGCGGAGGGGGATGGAGGGACCCTGGAGAAAATGCGGATTCCTATGGCTTGGAGGAGCCAGGGGGGAAACAGGGTCTGGATTTGTTCTGGTTTTTGACCATGTTCAGTAGCATCTTCTGTCTTGGGCTCTTAAAACCGCCTGTGGGGTCGGTTCCCCTTGGAAGCAAGCGGAGAACAGCTCTGTGTGGCAGAGCAGGGAGACCAGGCTCAGCAGAGTCCCTTGCTGGATGATGGGTGGGTGATGAGTGACAGAGCTGAGCTCCAGCCTCTCTGCTGTACTGCTGTGTGTGTGTGTGCGCCCCTGCTGTGCAGAGGATACCTGTGTCCTTGGCACTGCAAACCAGAGACTTCCCTGAGATCCACAAGTGCAGCCTGTCCCACAGCCCTGTCTTTGCCACAGGCCCCATGTTGCTGGGTTTTGGGCTGCCTGTGGGCAAAGAGTGCTGGAGAAGGAGGTGGTGAGTCCATGCTTGAGGCTGCCACAGGGGATCTCACTCCTTGGGGGTGTGCTCCCACCCTCCTGCTACTGCTGGCAGGAACCACACCCCATCCCTGCAGTCGCACCAGGACAAAGCAGGTTGCTAAAAAATGGTGCCGTTGTGTCATGAGCAATCCGTGTATAATAAAAATATTATTTGAGCAAATGAGTCAGGAAGTGTCTGGGCTGCTGTCCCAGGCTGGCGCAGCCAAATTTTTCTGGCCTTTCATGGTGGAGCTGGGTGTTTCAGTTTGGCTGGCTCTGGCAGGCATCACTGTGCTGGGGGCTGTGCTGTGCCCCTGTCACCCAGGGGACCAGCCCTGCCTGCCCATGGTCGTCGAAGGCTGTGATTGTGCCCCCATTGGCCCTAGGGACCAGCAAAGGCTTGCTAAAGCTGCTGAAGCCAAACTGGCTCCTGTGAGAGGGAGTGGAGCTTGCAGCTGTCTCCAGGAACCTCCCAGCCTATGCCACCCACTTCAGAGCCTTCTGTGGAGACAGTCTGATGCTGTAGTGGAGCATTTGGAGTGCTCCTGTTTGGGGACAACCCTCTGTGCTGGTGTTGTTCAGTGGAATTGATGCATGGGCCTGTGGTGCTCACAATCATGAAAGACCCTTCTTGCCCTATGTATCATGGTAAATCCCTCGACCTTCTTGCCAGGATCTGCCCTACAGCCCCAGCTCCTGGATCTGTGAGCAACGAGGGTCTTGGCTGTGTCATAGCCAAGGCCCCTGGGGCAGCTGCAGCCCTAGTAAAAGGATGGAGGAACCCCAATGGCTGGTGAAGGAGGGTTGTCCTTGGGAGGAGGGTGGTGGGGCTGGTTGTGTATCCTTGGAGGGTGCTGGAAGATACCTGTAGGTGTGGGGCAGATGCTGATGGTGCTTACTGGGACAACTGACCCCAAGGGAGCAGACACCTTTTTGGGGTGGGGAGGCCTGAGGGGGACCAGGGGGCTGATGAGGGAGCTGGGCTGGTGGAGCCACCTCCATCACAGCTGTGATCCCGGTGCTGACTGGTGGTCTCTCTCCCTGTCCCCTCTCTCCCACAGTGGAGAACAGGCAGCTGACCCTGGACCTGCAGACGGAGAACAAAGGCAGCATTGTGTCGGGCGGAGAGCTGACGATTTTCCTGGACGGGCCGGCTGTTGCTCTGGGAAGCCTTCCCGATGGCAGTGCCGGCACAGAGGGTGAGCGCACACGGCGGCTCCGGGCACGAGGCACTGAGCAGGGAGAGCAGGGGGCTGAGCCCACAGCCCCACGCACTCCTGGGCGAGTGGCCCAGGGCCAGCACCTGCCTCCTCTCCCAGATGGGGCTCCAGCTCCAGCCCTGCCTGCCCCGGGTGCTCCTGGTCTCCTGTTGAAGCAGAGCAGGATGGTTGATGGCCTGTGAGGAGCAGCAGTGGGAAGGAGAGAACCCAGTGTAAAGGCAGGGTGTCCTTGAATGCTGGGGGTCTGTCCTGCAATAGATGGGGCTTTTGGGGATCTTTTCTGGAAGGTGGGAGGGAGGAAAGGAGGGAAGGACTACTAGGTGTTTTAGTACTTTTTTTCACCCTCTTGTTCTTTGACCCTGCAGGGTCCCAGGTGCCCGGACGGGACCCCGCCAATGCGGCCACGGAGGGCCGGCACCAGCCTCCCAGTACCAACTGCTTTGGCAGCAGGCCAAGGTGAGGGGCCCAGGCTGTGTGTCCATTACTGAGGGGTTGCTGTGGCTGTGTCTAGATCATCCTTGTGCAGTGCACCCCACTCCAGATCTCTCAGTGAGCCCCCACCACACAGCCCATGGGAGGGGTGGTCTGTCCCAGGGGACAGCAGAGCTGGGGGTGCAGGGGGTGACTGTACAGCGAGGCTGTGAGTGGTCTGAGCCCCTCCTAAATGATTTGTCTTAAGGAATATCAGGGTTATTCACTATTCATCAGTTTGTGATGGCCCAGAGAGTTTCACCGGTTGCTCCACTGGCAGCCAAAGGAATGGTCAGTCTGGGAGTGGGATGGGCTGTGACCAGGCAAACCAGCGGAGTGGGGTCCCTTCAAATGGGGATCATGGGGTCCCCAGCTCTTCCCTCAAGCACAGCCCTGGCCAGGCACTGGGAAGCAGAATGCCCCTCTAGGCAACGATCACAGGGGGATGCTTCTGAAGGTCCAGGAGGAGGAGAAGCAGAGCTGCAGGGAAATAACAGCTGCTTCCAGAGGAAATGAGATGCTTGGGCAGCAGGCCATCCTGTGCCTGGCTCGGTGCCCTGCCCTGCCTCCTCGCTGGGCTGGAGTGGCTCAGCGCTGCTCCTTTTGGAGCTGTGGTTATTGGGAGACGTGTCACATTGTCAACATGGAGTTGAATTTAACACCTATTTATATTTCCAGAGTGTGGCAGTGACCCAGCAGCTTGTACAGATGTTCTGGGTAGGAGTGTGGCTGTGGAGAGGGTGCCTGCAGCTTGCCCGTGGGCGGCTCTGCATGACCCAGGCTCAGGAGCACTCTAAGCTACAAACCCCATGCCTTGAGCTCTTCTACTCCTTCTTCATCTCCTGGGCACACACCAGAGATGATATTTTTGGCTCAAAAAGTGACCCCATCCTTCCATGCTGTGTGTTCATCTTTTACCCAAGAAGGGAGAGGGGTGGGAAGTCAGGAGTAGGTTCTGAACACTGTTTATGCCCTTTTGTGGTGGCTGTTCCTATTGATTCCTGCTGTCCAGGTGTTAAATCCTTCTCAGAGGTGGGAATTGCTCAGTGACTTGACAGAGCTGGGCTTGGCAGGCACTTAACAGCTCTCAGTAGGTGCTAGAAAACCTGCAAAGAAAGTTCTAGTTTGGGAGGCTTAGTCTGGTCACTGCTTGCTGTCCCTTCCCTGCTGCTCTCTCACTGGCTGCGAGGAGTTTCTAAGCTGAGAATATGGGGTCTGGCCAGGACTTCCGCAGGGCACCTTCAGACACCTGCCAGGTGTGCCTGCAGTCATTCCAATCCTGCGGCTGCCCCGGCATGGGAAACTTCTGAGCTAGTCCTCAATCCATGCTGCACGCACCTGAGTTTAGGGGTGTTGTGGACATACCTGCTGAGGTTGATGTGGTACTGCTCTGCGGAGGCAGCTGCCTGCTCCGGGGCGGAGTTCGGGTCCCTTGCACTCGGGAATGCTGTGTGATAGTTGCTGTGTTTATACACAGAGCTGTGTTTATTTTCTGGGCTTGGTGATGGATGCTGGCAAACTCGCTCACTGGCAGGACGGGAAGAAAAGGGTCATTCTTTGCTCCTCAGATATTTCTACGCTGTCCCTGCGAGGGAAACTGCTTGGTCAGGGCTTCTCTTTCTTCTCCTGAACAAATGTCATCTGGGGATTTGCTGCTAATCTTGGTGGCGGGTGTGAAATTCCACAGCAGGGAGAAAACAGAGCCCAGAGGTCCCTGGCTGAGGGCTGGGACCGTGGGTGCCACAACCCCTGTTTGTCTTGTGGAGGCACTGGCACAGGTTGCCCAGAGAAGCTGTGGCTGCCCCATCCCTGGAAGTGTCCAAGACCGGGTTGGATGGGGCTTGGAGCAACCTGGTCTGGTGAAAGGTGTTCCTGCCATGGCAGGGGGTGGGATGAGGTGGGGTTTGAGGTCTCTTTCAACCCAAATCATTCCATGATTCTCTCACTTGGGTGCTGGGGAACGTGGCTGCCTCTTCCTGCCTTGGCAGGGACAGGGGGAATTTCTTATCTCTGTGTTTTGGGAGCTGAGCTGCCACTGACCACGTGGCACCGAGGCTGTCCTGGTGATGGTCCTGCCCTGACCTCCCACAGCTAGCACTGGCTCCCAGCTCTGTGCTCTGCCCTTCCTCCTCTTCAGCCACAGTATGGGGACTGATGTGCCAGGTGAGACCAAGAAATGCTGCCACCTCTGCCACCTCTGCTGGCATCTCATGCTGGGACCTTCTTCGCACCTCTGCTGGAGGAACTGGCTGTTCCTGGGTCTCATGGCCGTGTTGGCCGCTGTTGTGTGTGGGCTCCGCCTTGGTAGAAGTGGGAGAGCTGGAAGGTTGATGTCACCTGGCTGGTGCCATGTTCCTCTTTGGCATCATCTGCCCTGGTCCAGGAGGGGTGATGGAGCAGCCACCAGAGGTTCCCAATCGATGGGGTGCAGTGGGAGGTCTTGTGCCCCTCAGGAGCGGGGCTGCCCCACACATGCCCCACTCCATCCCACCATCTGTTCCCTTCCATGCCCTGCCAGGTTTTCTCCCCACTCCTATTTTAAGCACACATTCCCATCCCACCGCGCTCCGTGGCCTGGGTTTGTTTCCAGTGTCTATTAAAAGACAATGCCCAGATGGGAGCACTCGTGGGAGGGCTGGGCTGGGCGGCGGGCCGGCTAATTCAGGCTGGTAACCCTGTGCCGCCGCCTGGCAGCCTGGAAACATCCTGTTTTGGTTTCTAAAAACTGCCTGGGCAGCTCTGAGCTCATCTGTGCTGGAAGGGCAGGGACCAGATCCGTCCCGTGCCATGGGGGCCGCTCCCAGTGGGACTGGCTGGTGCCACCTGCCTGCTCCCCTCTGGCCATGGCTCGGGGGCTGTGCTGCCTCTGGCCTTGCCACAGGGTGTCTGTGGGGAGGGGTGACTGTGGGAGGGGATGACTGGGGAGGGGTCCCAGCCAGCTTTCAGGAGGTGTGTGATGCCAGCATGCTCTGCTGAGGGGGCAGTGAGGGACCACCTTCACCTGACAAGGGAAGAGGTGCCTGTTCTACACCTGCAGATGTTCCTTGTCCCCAGGTGCTGGTGGGCAAATCAAACCCCCAGCACAGCCATGTCCTGGGGTAGCTGGGATTTCCAGGGTGAGTTCCTTGTCTGAGGAGCCTCTCGAGGCTCCCTCCTGGGAGTCCGTGGCTGGTTGAAGGGGTCGCAGCAGCTCCTGTTCTGCCCGTGGCTCTTATCTGATCTATTTTCAACAACCATCTCCTGCTTTCCCATGTCTCTTCCTGATCCCAGCCCTGCCATGAGCTGCTCCCCAAGGAGAGTGGCTTCGAAGCAAGTGGGAGGAACCGAGGGATAGCTGGAGGTGGTGAGGGTGGCATGACTGATCTGTGCCCTGTCACTGCCAAGCTGCTGTCCCCTCCCAGTGCCAGCCCTGACACATGGGGACAGTTTGTGGGTTTTGCCCTTTTAAGGGTAGACTTTGGCTGCGGCAAACTGACGTCCTGGTCCCTGCAGTCCTCACCCTCCATGATCGCTGCCCTGGCTGCCAGCCTGGGTGGAGGTGCCCAGGCTCTGCCTCTTCCCTGCTGGCCCTTGGATTTGGGAAGGCAGTATCCCCCCCCCTGCCCTGTTGCCCTGCCTGCTTGCAGTAAGGAGTTCTTAAGGTGAAACTCAGTTTTTTTGGGAATGCCTTTGTGCTGCCTCTGGGGCCCAGGGTGGTCTGAGGGGGAGTTTGCTGGGAGAGCTGCAGGTACTCCGCCCATGGAGTTTGGGCTGCCCTGACTGTGGGGACATGGTGGCAGGTGAGCCTCCAGTGTGACAGAGACCCCCGAGAGATGGAGCAGCTGTGCCTGAGCCAGTCACAACCCGTGGTGTTGTTTCAGCTCCCATCTTTCCCAGCTGCTTGTTCCCTCCTTTTCTGGGGGCCACAGCTATCTTTGCAGCAGCAAACACTTGCACCTTCCTCACCTGCTTCTGTGCAAAGCTTGGAGCCGGGTGGGAGGCACTGCTGAGAGTCCCCTCTATGGGGCAGGAGCAGGGGCTGCCGTGGGATGTGCCCTGGGATCTGCAGGGGTGGATGAACAAGCTGCCAGGAGCTATGATGGCGCTGTGAGCTGGTGTCTGGCCGTGGGTGCCCAGGGCTGTTCCTTGGCATGTGAGGTGACCACCCATGAACAAAAGCAAGGGGTTGTCACCCAGGCGACTCCTCCGTGGGACTCTGCCACCAGCAGGTGTGTGCCAGGACCGTGGGCAGGTCTGAGCAAGCCTCAGGAAGCTCTGGGCACTGCTCTGAGTGGAGACACGTGGCTGCATCCCGGCCGTTCCTGGGGGACACCAGGGTCTGTGCTGGGAGGAAGCAGGAGCAGAGTTCTCCATGTGATGTCTCTCACCTCCCGTGTTCCTTCCCCTCGCAGGACGCACCGACACGCGGCCGGAGCGGCCAGGGGAAACACGGAGAGTGGAGAGCAAAGTCCCAGCGCCAGGAGCCGGCACCGGCAGCAGGCCAAGAGCACACAGCATGCCAGCATGGCCAACGGCACCGCCGGCAGCGTGGCCAACGGAGCGGTCAATGGCACAGGTGACGCAGCGCTCGGGGAGGTGGGGGGCAGAGCTCGGGGGTATGTATTGTGGAGAAAACTAATTTCTGCTGAGATAATGGATCCTGTAGTGTCCGGGAATTTCCTCCCTGTGAATTGATGCATTTTTATTGATGTTACTGCCGATAAGCTGGGCAGCTCCACAGAGCTCCCTTGTAGGATTGGTGCTGCCTGTCGGGAATGATTTCTGTGGCTCCACTCTGGAGCCACCAGCTCTAGGTGGTTAAAAGGATACTGGGACAGCAACATCACTGATGCCACAATGAGGAGGACAGCTATCACTGCTGAGTGGACTTTTTTCAGGGTTCAGATGAATTTCTCATCAGTCTTAAGTGAAACTCTGAAGTGGCAGGAGCAGTTGCCTGTTGAGCATCAGAGAAGGCATAAACCCACCTCTCAAAGAAGTCTCATTCTTACATCAGAGGGTATATTTGGAAAGGTTTCTCTTGTCTTTTCTTGGGGTTACCCACAAAACCCTAAATCCCTTGTGGAGCAGGACTGGGGCCCGCTGAGTGCTCAACTACGAAGTCACACGTCACTGACCTCTTTTCCTGCTCTGGCTTTCGTGAAGCATCTCCCACTCCTCTGCACTGCATTTACTTTTGTGGAAGATCTGGAAGGAGAAGCAGAGTGCCTTGTTTAGGAGAGAAGAAATGTTTTGTTTAACCCAGAAGGAAGTGGGATTTTTTTATATTTCATTGGAAAAACCTGGAGTAATGCAATTTCAGTTTTGCCAAAGCCCATTTTTGCCAAAGCCCAGCCCTCCCCAGGCTCTTCACTCTGTGGATGCTCCCTCAGGCTGAGGACAGGGATTTTGTTCTCAAGTACAACTTGGCTCCTTGGCTTTGGTTTGTTTAAAGCACGTTTTACTAGCCCAGCCACAGCCTCCCCAGTGGCTTTATGACTGTGCCATCCTTGTTGGTGTTTACCACTCACACCCTCTGTGCCTCCCACAAGTCCTGTCAGCAATGACTTGAGGATGGGGAGAGGAGTGTTTTGGGTGGCTGGGGTTAGTGTTGGACACCCTGGAATGCCTCTACAAATCATCCTCTTCCCCCTCAGTTTGGTACATTTTGGTGACGTTGCCATGTTTTTCGAGCAGACTGTTGCAAGAACATCCCTGTTACATTTGTCACCCACAGCTGGAATTTCAATAAAAGGACATTATTCCCAGGCATGTTTTCCCCACAGCCATGTTATTCAACCCTTGCTGTGTTCCCCCTGGAGCCCTTCCCTGTCAGGTGAACTTTGGATCAGCTTTTCCCTGCTTTGCCCAGGACTGTGATCAGACCAACCATGGCATAGTCACCTAGGTCATTCCACAGGTTCCCTTTGGAGCCTGGCACAGTGAGGTTGAAGCTTCTAAAACTGCCCTTTCCCGGGCTTGCTGGAGATGAGGGGCAGTCAGAGGCCTCCTCCGCTGGGTCCTGCAGGACTCTGGTGGAAGTTGCTGCTGACCTGGAAATCTTCCTCACCGTCAGGTGCTGCCAGGGGGCACCTTCAGCTGTGTCCCAGGATCCCTCTGGTGCCAGAGGGTGTTGTCCTGCCACCTTCCAGCTGCCAAGCAGAATGTTCTGAGCACTCTGCCTCTTCTACTGAGTGTCTGTAGGTCTTTGGTCTCCCATCTGTGGGAGTTTATATTGTTTTTTCCTACAATACTTCTAAATATTTGGGCTTCCCTTCTGAGTTTCTACATTTCTCAGCTCTAAATTGAGGAGCTCTGTCTGCATCCCATACTTTGTTCCTTGTTCCTGGGTTGTTTTCAACTTTTGCTTTACCACTCCAGCCAGGATGTGTTGTAGCAAAAGTTGTTCTCAGCTGGGCTGCCAGGTCTTGGGGTTTTGGCTATCTAATAAATATTCCTCAAACAAATTCCCTTTCATTGTTTTGCTCTGCATTTTCCTCCTCCTCATTTTTCTTTGTAATTTTCCCTTGCTCTGTCTCTTCCCCTTCCCTTTTTCAAAAGTTCACTGGAATCCAGCAACGTTTAGCTCTTTCCAGTGCTGTTGACTTGCTGAGCCTGGATTTCATTCCCTGAGTTCTCATCAGGGCTGCAGCATGTTTCCAGTGGCAGAAGGCATACTGAGCACAAATGCAAAGTACCCTCTGCTTTTGTCTCAGGCTGGAGGTGGCGGTTCCCAGAGGGATCCGGGTGACCCAGGTGCTGCCTTTTCTGCAGGCTGGGAGCAGTGTGAGCCCCGCGCTTGCGTTGTCACCCGCCACGTGCCAGGTCCCATCCCCTCCTGTGGACTGACCCCCTGCCCTCTGCCCTTCCAGTGAACGGGGACGCCGTGGGTGCCGTGGACATCGAAGAGGACAGGCCGGCAGCGGGGGCGAACGCTCCGACCCCGGCGGTGCCCGGCACAACCGACGGCTCGGCCGCTCCTGCCCCTGCCACCCTGCCTGGCTCCGGAGAGGCTGAGGAGGCAGCGTCCGGCCCCGGTGCCCCCCCAGCCCGGGCAGCCATGCCTGCCCTGGATGCTCTGCCTCCCGGGTAAGCTCTGCCTTCTGCGTGGGGGGCTCCTGTGGCCCTCAGGGAGGGCGGCATGGCCCTGGAGGTGGGACAGGAGCACGCCAGGGCACTGCTGTGGGCTGGAAGAAAAGGCTGTTTGAGGGAGAGAAGTGCTGTCCCAGGAGCTGGTGGAAATGCTGGTCCTCAGTGGATCAAAGAGGGGCTTGGGGTGCTCTGCCCATCTGTTGGGGGTTGTGGATCCTCTGGACCAGGGGCTGGGCTGTGTCCGTGGGGGTTTGGGGCAATAAACAGTGGATGGCAGCGCTGTGCCAAGCAGCCTCTCAGCACCCATGCCTCTGGGGAGCAGCAGAGATCTCCGCTCTCCTGGGATCAGTCAGAGGAAAACACCCAGGAGAGCGAACGTGGATTTCCAGGAAGCTCCAACGGAGCAGGAGGGCACGGACATGCTCCAGGGACTCCATGGAGGCATTGGACACTGCTGGGGGCAGGCGGGCAGGACCCTCCAGTAGCAGTGCCCGTGCTCCCTGGTGCGGATGCTCCTCCTCCTCTGCAGGATGTGGAGAGGGGGCTGGAGGAGAGTGGGGAGGGGCTGAGCAGTGCCTGTGGATGTGCTGGCTCTGGGGCGGGCAGGGGGATCTGGGCTCAGCCCCCTCTGTGCTGCAGCTGGGTCTCTCTCCCCTTGTATCAGACACCTGGAATTCTGGGGGAAGGGTGAAATGGGCTGTGTTTGGGATGAAGGGAGCTGTTTATTTTCCCTTGGCTGAGGCGATGCCTGGAAGGTCAGTGCCGGCTCGCGTGTCAGTCACAGGTAATTAGGGTTAACGGCTCAGTGTGCCTTTATGCTGGGTGTGTGAGGGGTTCTGTTCTCCTGGCCTGGGTGCTTCCTGTTTCCAGGCAGCTGGAAAAGTCCAGTGCTCTCAAAAAGGCTTTTATTCCAGGCAGAGCTTATGCCCCTTTCTGCTCCTACCAGGTAGACTGAAGGGCCCCTTTTCCCCACCTGGGGTTGGAAACAGGCTGTTGTTTCTTTCCTGGGGTGGAGGAGCCTGCAGATACCCCATGATTCGAGATTCCAGAGGCTCAGAAGGTGGCCGGCACCGCTTTCTAAGACACACCAAGCTGGATTTACCTGGTCCAGCCATGTGGAAGGGTGGCCCTGTCCTCCCCAACCCTGTCTCCTTGCAGAGCTCACACACCAGAGAATTGTGTGTCGGAGCAGGGAGGAGGATAAAGCTGTTGACTTTGGAAGATGGATGGAGAGGAATGTTGAAGGGGTAGTGAGCCATCCTCCAGTCTGAGCTCCTGGAATTTGGATATCTGGAGACACCTTCTGTGTCTGTCCCTCCCCTCCTGACAGTAGGATCTGTAGGGGCAAGAGAGAAGCAGCTCTCTGGCCCCTGCTGTGTTTGTGCCATGCTGGGCTGGCTTGGGCAGCACTCGCTTGGGCAGGTGGAGACCATGGATCAAGGTCTTCCCAGGTAAAGAAGAGCGAACAGTTGAGTCTGTTGAAGCTCCGAGAGCTGCCAAACCAGGTTCTGGGCTAACTGGGATTGCACAACACCCTGTGTCTCTGGGGTGGTGTAAAGGAGCTTCTGGGGCTCTCTTGAAGCCTGCTCTAGGGTGGCTTGGTTTTGGCTGGCTCAGCACACCAGAGTGTTACTTTGACTGGTGGTTTGGGGCCCAGAGAGGGAGATGGGGATGCAGGATAGCTCCTCGCTGGTCTGTCTGTGGCGGAATAGCTGTGAGGGAGTGCTGCAGAGCCCGTGAGGGGTGGCTCCTGAATGAGGGATAGCTCCTGCTCTGCCATTGGCAGGAGCAATGTCCCCTCCAGAGCTGCCAGTCATTCCAGCCATTGTGTCCCTCCTGCTTGCTGCACAAGTCCTGCCTCATTCTCCAAGTGCCTCCTTCCATCCATGGGAGCATGGGGAGCACTCGCTTCAGCCTCTGGAGGGTGGCCCCGGGCTCCCTCCTTATTCCAGGCTGTGACCGGCAAGTCAGAGCGCTCGGTTCGTGTGGGGATTCAGAGTGATTTGCTCTGCTCAGGTCTCTGGGCCTCAACATCCGCACCACGTGTTGTGGCTCAAAGGCATCCCTCACACAACTGGGAGTCTGTCCTAGGGGCTGGATTGTGCTGGAAGGAGTTCTGAGTAATTCCAGCCCCGACAGTGCCCAAAACCTCCTTCACATCCTCGGGGCAGAGCGTTCCCTTGTGGAGCCAGGAGTGTGTGGAGCCGGAGCAGCGGCTGCAGTGCCCAAGGCCCTGGGCACGGGGTCCCGGCTCTCACTCGGGGTTTCTGAGTAGACCGATAGCAAAATGGGGCAGGGTGGCATGAGAGCCGCTGGCTCCTGCATCTGGATCCTATCAGGGATGATGCTGTGCGGGGACAGCCGGCTGGGAGGGGGCGTGTGCATGGCGCTGTCTCACCCACACAAAGAGGTGCATTATGCTGCCTGGCAGGAGCCACAGGGCTGTGGTTTCTTACATAAGGAGGGCGTTTTGTTTGGACTGCAGGGTTGCCTCAGCTCTGCCACTTCCCCGTGCCCATGGCTCCCTGCATCCATGGCCATTGTGAACCTGTGGGCAGCTGGAGAGGAACTGGTGGGGACCGGCATGTCTGGTGCTTCATGCTTGCAGTGTGGTGCATGTGGGGAGAGCTCCCACCATCCAGCGCTCCCAAAAACACGGATCTCCTGTGCTGATGGTCATGTGGAGCTGGGCAGGGTGGTCTGAGCAAGGATGGGATGTCCCCAGTGTCCCCATCTCCTAGGCTGCTGCTGTGTGTCAGCAGTGACTGTGGTTCATCACTGATAGCAGAGGCTTGCTGCCTGCAGGGTGAGCCAACCCTCAGCACATTTACTTTTCAGATCACCAGGGAGCTGCTGGTGAGGAGCTTGTGAGCTCATCAGTGTGTGTACAGGGACAGAGGCAGGGACAGAGGATGTCAGTCAGTAGCTGCCATCACCAGCAGCTCTCCCCAATCCTCTGTGGCTCTTTGCAGTCATGAGGGCACCCAGAGGTGTATCTGAGGGATCCAGAAACCTGGAGGAATCCTCATCATGGGATTTCTGGTCTGTGCAGCCACAGGAATGGTATCTGTGTGGGCTTGAGAGCCTCTTGTCGTAAAGGACTTTTAAGTCCTCAGAGCCATATGGATCAGGACATGTTGTTATTGAGTCTGGAGGACCTGTCCAGGGCAATTCCACAGCCCTGCCCCTCCCTGAAGATCCCAGGGACCTTCCGCCATCCCTTTCATTGAGGGGACACACTTGTATCTTAGGACATCCCAGGTGTGCTGATTTTCTCTTTAGAGATTTCAGTCTTGTTTTACCTGTCCTGGTGCTTTTAGTGACCAGGAATCTTGGCAGTGTTAGGCTTGGCAGCCCATGGCCCTCCAAGGTGGATGGGGACGGGGTTCTGCTGTGAACTCTCCATCTGGGATATGCACTGGTGTCCTAGAGCTGTTCCAGGGAGGAGGAAGATCCAGTGCTGCTGGCTGGTAGCAGCACCTCAGGTGTTCCCTGGCCTCTGAAGAGGCTGGGATGCAGGTGACCTGTGTCGCAGCAGGTGTGTGTCTGTGGCTGAGGTCACTGTTTGGTGGCTTCATTGTCCCCACGGAGGTGTGAGGGTGAGCCAGGATGGGACATCAGCACCCAGAGCTGCTCCTTCCCCAGGGTTGTCTGCTCTCTGCCACTCCGGGCTGGCTCCCTTACTGTCACAACAGAAGCTGGTGTATTAATTTGCTAGAGCTTTTTGTGATGATTAATTGAGACAGAAGATTGAATGGGGAGGGAGGCCTGTGGGAGAAGGAGTGTGGCAGGAGAACATTTTATCTGTCAGCAGCTGCTGGCTCGCCTCCCTCTGCTGCAGGATAAAAGCTGACAGGAAAGCACGGGCTCCACAGAGCTTTTACCTTTGCCAGGATAAATTCATGAATGAATTCAGGCAGAGAATAGTTCCAGTGTGGCCCTGTAAAGCCAGGCTCCCTGTCACACGGGCTGTCCTCAGTGGCCACCCTGGCCTGAGCGCCGTGGCCACACAGTATGTTTAAGCTGGGGGTCAGCAGTGACCTGGGGCTGCCAGGGAGACAACTCAGCCCCAGCCCAAACTCAAAGGCTGCCCTATAAAGACATGTTAGGAGAAACCCAACAAAAACTACATCAAAAACATAGGGCATAAAACTGACCCTGTGTGAAATCTTATGCCAACCTTTCTGGGGGAAATGAGGAATTTCTGCTCCAAGTTCTGCCCGTTTCAGAAGGCAGAGTGCTGCAGCCCCTCTCCCATAGTCTCCATCTAGCAAGGCCAGCAGCTGCCAAGGATCACCTGCCTCAGGATTGTGTTTCTGTTGCAGGTGGGAACAGCGGGAGCTGCCCAATGGTAGAGTCTACTATGTAGACCACAACAACAAGACCACGACGTGGGAGAGACCCCTTCCTCCTGGGTAAGGGTCTCGGGGGCAGCTGACACCTCAGACACTGATCTGACCTGCAGCAAACAAACAAATAGTGGGGCAAGTGGCAGGAAGCTCTATTCCTTCCTAAAAAGAAATGGGGTGAGGGGACAAAGTGTTTGCTGGTCTGAAGCCACGTAAGGGTCTTTTCAGCATATATAAAAGGAAAAGCGTTTCCAGTTGGTGGTGCTTTGACCTCTGCTCAAGGATTGTTTTTTTTTAAACAGTCCCTGAAAGTCATTGAACACTTGAGTAGCAGTACAACCACCTGTGGGCAGAGAAGCTTTGGGATGGGGCACCAGCAAAGTCTCCCCCAAGGACCAGGAGAAGGGAGAGGGTGGGCCTTTTGTGACCTGGAAAAATAGGTATGTCTAGATGAGGGCTGAGCTCCTGGTGAGCAAACAGGCACCTCAGAGCACCCTGAAACTGGATCTTTGATGGATCTTTGTCCAGAAGAGTCCCTTCAGCCATGGAACTGGTGGTTATGCTGGAGCTGGGCACAGAGCCCTTGTGCTGGAGGGGTGTCTTAGTCCACAGGACCTGCCCGGCTGTCTGGAGGACACACGGTGACAGCTTCTTGGGTGCTTCCAGGTGGGAGAAACGTGTGGATCCTCGAGGCAGGTATTACTATGTGGACCACAACACCCGAACCACCACATGGCAGCGCCCCACAGCCGAGTATGTCAGGAACTACGAGCAGTGGCAGTCGCAGCGGAACCAGCTCCAGGGAGCCATGCAGCAGTTCAGCCAGAGATTCCTGTACCAGGTGAGAGCTGGGGGGTTGAGGGTCTCACCTGGCTCTCCTGCTGGTCTCACCTGGTCTGGCCTGGGAGCCAGAGTGTGGGAAGGCCCTTGCTGGGCTACATGGGGTCTGTGGACTCGGGGAGCTCAGTGGAGCAGCACCTGGATGGGAGCCCACAAGCTCCTCAGCTCCCTGCAGAGACTGCAGGGGAGTGACTTTCTTTTTATAAAGCAGTGTGTGTTTCCCTGAAGGGTGGTGGGAGGTGTCCTCAGCAGCCTGTTCCCAGTATCCCTCCAGTGCCAGTGTGGCTAGGCATACACTTTCCCCCATGGCTCCCACTGGGCAAGCCTTGCTGCTGACCTGCAAGGCACGTGTGTGCTGTCAGAGCTGAGCAAGTGTGCAAGTGTAGAAGGAAGGGAGGCTCTGGGGGCTGAGCTCATCCCTCCCCGGGTCTCCACTGGGCTCAGGACAGCATGGCTGGGTCCTGGGAGCAGCAGTAGCTGCAGGCCTGTGGTTCAAGTGTTGACACAGTGAGGAGCTGCAGGATCCAGGGACCAGAGAGTGCAGGGAAGGAGCTGAGCTTGGCCAGCTACCTCCTGCTTCCTCTGCTGCTTCCCCTTGCTCCTGTTTTGGGCTGAGTATCCATGTTTCCATGCTGAGGGGAATGGTCTCTCAGCCATTCTGCTCCTGGGCAGGGACCACTCTTGTTGGGGCTGTGCCTTTGCTGTGGAGCTGGGCCCCTGCTGCAGGGGTGGCCAGCACTTCTGCTGAGCTGAGTGGTGCTGGTGGCTGTGGGCTGCAGGGTGAGCAGTGCTTGGGAAAGGGCCAGGCTGGAGCAGTCCCATTCCCCAGTCTGGCCCCTTGGTGGAGACAGGTGGGGCAGGTGGGCAGAGCAGAGGGACCAACCTCCCATCAATGTTTAGCTGCTTGGAGAAAGCCGGGAGTCCCAAGTGCGACTAGAGTGAGCTCAGGGCTGCAGGAGAAGCTCGGGTACTCTCTGGGAAGGGGTGCAGGCAGTGCAAAGCCCATTATGCATAAGGCACAACCGGGGCCCCTCTGCTCCCCCTGCCTGGCCCTCCCTGGATGCTTCGCCAGCCCTCCCAAGCCTCACAGCAGGGGCCGGACACCCACGACTGCTGCCCCTGCCTGACCACGCTCCCCACACGCCGTTCTCAGGCCCCCAGCAGAGGTGGGGGCTGTGGGAGGGGGTTCCACGGTGGCCGGTGGGGCTCCAGGCCTGTCACTGCCTCCCTGCCAGCGCCAGCCTTGGAGCCGCTCCGGCACAGCAACGCCCTGGCCGGGCTCTGTGGAGCGCCGAGGGAGGGACTCAAGTCCAAATTTAGCCTGATGAAACGATTGTACTTTTTGTTTCAAGCTCTCCTGCCAGCAGTGATGGGTCCTGCTCTGCCTCCTGCCCTGTGGGGACTTTCTGCCTCAGCTGGCCCCCTGCAGCATCCCTCTGCCCCCCTTGCCAGAGAGGATGGGCAGGTGAAGAGCAGCGAGGCAGAGCCTGGGGGAAGGCACAGTTTGGGGGGCTGGGGTGAAGCCATGGACCCTTTGCCCAGCAGGCGCCCCAGTGCCACATCCCTTGCACAGAGGGGTCTCTGGCACGGGGACCCAGGTTGTTTCCAGCGACTGTGGGGAGCTGCAGGAGCTGCCCAGAGCTCTGTCCTGTCCGTTTTAATTAGCTATTTTTAGGTCCCAGTGAGGTGGTACCTCTGGACGTGACTGTGCTGCGTCTGGGCAGCCTGTCCCAGCAGGGAGGGAGCAGACACTGCCCCAAATCCGAGGTCTGCCGGCTGTGCCAGGCAGTGCCTTCTGCCCCCAGTCCCGGCACATGGGTTTGGGTACAAGAGACGAAGCTTGGAGGGGCACGGACTGCACCAGCCCCGTCCCTGACATGCCCCAGGACGTCCCTGGGGTCCTGGGCTGCCATGGGGCGCCCCACGTTTTGGTGACTCTCTTGGAGTGGGGGGCCCTGGCACCCCCAGGGCTGTTTCCAGGCAGGAGCGCCGGGTCTGGATGTGGGTGGCATTCCCCGAGCCCGGGCTGACGCTGATCCATCCCGGCGCGGTGGGCTGGGACACAGCCCCCCTCCGGCAGCTGGCTTTTGGGAGGTGAAAATGCCTTTTGGGTAATGATACGTTTCTTATTTAACCATTAAAAGCACTCGCGGGCCTCCTCCTCCCCCGAACCCCGGCTGGGGGCTGTGCCTCCGTCCCCGGGGACCCCGGCGGGGCTGGGGCGGGGGGGCTGGCACCCGTGGGGGCAGGACGCCGGGACCCCCGACCGGGGCTGGGTGCCCTGGGCGGCCCGGGGCAGGAGAAAGGGCCTTTGTGCGGGGCCGGGGGCGGGGTCGGGGTCCGGCCGTGTGTGCGGGATGAATGCGGGCTCAGTGCATCCCGCACCCCGCGCCCCGCGCCCGGCCCGCGGGAGGAGGGGGCCGCCGTCCCGCCAGGAAGCGCGGGGCGTGGACAGCGCTTGTGGGAATGATTTCATTGGAAAGGCCTGCGATATTTTTTCCCCTCCTGTGTGTGGTTCTTGGAGGAGGCTGGAGGTGTATCTGGAGGGGCCGGCGGGCGCTGAGCAGCCGCGCGCATCTGGAGCCCCCCGGGCGCGGGCACAGCCCCTCTGCCCCGCCGCCCCTTGGCTGCACCGGCCCTGCTTGGCCTGCCTTTTTTGGTTTTTTCCTTTCCTTTTTTAACCCTCCTCGAGTGTGCAAGTTTTTTTTAGTTCCCTGGGAGCCGCGGGCCAAGGGGAGGTGAGTGGGAGCGGGGCCGGCCAGCTCACCTCAGCACTCCACTGTTCCCAGCCTCCCTGCCCAGGGTTTTATTCGCTGTTTTTGCCCTCTCTGTTGTCTCTAGTCCTCCGGAGCCCCGTCCGACAATGATCCTCTCGGGCCCCTTCCTCCCGGCTGGGGTAAGTACTGCACTGCCTGCCCTGCACGGCCCCGATGGGACGCTCTGGGACACTGGTGGGATGCTCTGGGACACCGGTGGGACACTGCGGTCACTCCCGCAGGGAGCACGCTGCTGTCTCTCAGCGGCTCCCTCCCTCCCATCCCTGCTGTGGTTGGGAAGGGTGGCTGTGGAGCCAGTGCTCCCCGTGCTCGTCTGCGTGTGGGGCTGAGTCTGCCGTGATTAGCACGGTCTCTGATTTGAAATCCAGCTTTTTTCCCCCCTTTTTTTCCCCTTTTCCTGGAGGAGTTCCCAGCCTCTCTCAGCTGCTGAATGCAGAAGTGCTTGTGATTGTTCTTTGGATGGTGGGAGAGATTTGGAATCCAACTCCTTGCATGTCCCCAGGCAAGCAGGGATCCATCCTGCTCCTGTGCTGCCTCCCGGGATGCTCTGCCCTGGTCTGTAGCAGGGCTGGAAGCTGGCAGGAGTGGGGCTGGCTGTCTCTCCGTGGCCCAAGCATCGTGTGTCAGGACATTTTGAAATGGCCCTGTGCCACCCTCAGGGCAGAGAGACCCCCTCCATGGCGAGACCATCCCTGGAGAGGGCAGGCTGGGGTGCTTGTGGGTGCAGCCAGGCTGTGCTGCGCCAGAAAGGGCAGGAGAGGGGTTAAAACTGCGGGAGCTTGGAGCAGGACAGAGGAGCCCAGACTGCTCAAGGGATCCCCAAGGGCAGGGTCTCCATGGGGGTGATGCTGGAGCCCTTGCTGGGTGTCCCACCTCCCATCCGCAAGGAGAGGGGACCCATCCCAGTGTCATCTGGGCAGGCTGCATGGGCAGGAGCACCCTGGGGTGGGGGTCCCTGGTGTGGATGAGGTCAGCGGAGTCAGTGGGGTCCCTGGGATGGATGCAGTCCCAGTCATTGTGCATGGGTCTGCCAGAGCCACAGACTGGGAGTGAAACGGAGTGAGGGGGATGGTGGCTGGAAGGTGACAGGGAGGTGCTGGCGGGTGTGCGTGCAGGGTGTCCCTGCCTTCATGGAGTGGGGCTGAGCTGAGGCAGTGACGCAGCACCTCGAGGAGGAGGTGTGGAGAGGCTGTCAGTGTGTGTAGGGAGTGGTGTGGGCAGGTGGGTGAGGGGCTGCAGGGGTGGGTGCAGGATCTCCGCCAGGCCAGGGCGTGTGGTGCCCAGCCACGGCTGGGAGGCTCTTGCTGGTCCGAATGTGCAAACAGTGCTGGAAGTGCTGGGAAGGGGTGCCCAGGGCAGCCTGTGAGGCTGCAGGTACAGAGGGGCTAGTGTGTGTGGTGGGGCTGTTCTGTGCCTGTGTGCAGCACAAGGAGAGGGGGTGTGTGCGTGTCTGTGTGTCTGGGGGTGTGTTCACATGCTTGTGCATTGCACAAGACAGGCACCAGCACTGGGGCCACGCAGGGAGTTTGGCAAAGCGCCTGTGGATCCACATGGAAGGATGCTGATGTGTGCCCGAGTGGGCAGTGTGTGCCACCAAGGTGTCTGTAGTGAGCACAGCCCCGTGCCAGCCTGGCAGCAGCCCATTGTCAGGGCTGGCCTCTGCCCTGGCACCTCCTGCACACTGGCATTCCTGGAGTGAGGCAGCTTGGGCATGTGGGGGGAATGTAGAGTTTATCCTGCCTCTTCCAAATTAGCTGGGGAGGTGGGATGGGGAACCTGACAAACTTCCTGTGTGCTGGGAAGGGGAGGGCAGTTCCTGGGACTCCAGCTGATGCTTTCTCTCCCTTTTCTCCTAGAAAAGAGACAGGACAATGGGCGAGTGTATTACGTGAACCACAACACCCGGACCACGCAGTGGGAAGACCCTCGCACGCAGGGGTAGGAGCCGTGGGGGGAGTGGGGAGGGAGCTCATGGTTTTGGAAGGTGCAGTTCTCTAGGGGCCTGCTCTGTCTGAGGACCTGGCCCAGGCCTCCACTGAGGCCACATCTCCCACTGATGGAGAGGAAAAGTCTAATGGTGCCCTGGCCATGGCCGAAGTGCTGCCCAGGCAGGGCTCCTCTCTTGGGGTGCAGTCAGGTGCCAATCCCATGCCGTGAATCCTTCCTTTTGCCTGACATGGAGCTGTGAGCTGCAGGTGGTCCCCACGACCTGCAGTTCAGGGTGGGGAGATGCTTGAGGGGCTGCCTGCTGATCCCTTCCTTGCCGGCAGGATGATCCAGGAGCCGCCGCTGCCACCCGGGTGGGAGATGAAGTACACGAACGAGAGCGTGCGGTACTTCGTGGACCACAACACCCGCACCACCACCTTCAAGGACCCGCGCCCGGGCTTCGAGTCTGGGTAAGGCCTGCTCAGGGGCCCTGGGGGGCACGCTGGGCTCTGGCACGAGGCTGCTCAGAGCAGGGGTGCTGAGCCTCGGCCTGTGCTGGTTTTGCAGGAGCAAGCACGGTGGCTCCCCAGGGGCGTACGACCGGAGCTTTCGCTGGAAGTACCACCAGTTCCGCTTCCTCTGCCACGTGAGTGCAGTGCCCAGAGGCCCCACGGCTCAAGGGCTGCGGGGCTGGGTGGGTGGTGGGTGCCCTGAGCCCATGGGCAGGTGTGGGTGAGGAGAGCTGCCATGCCAGCCTCACACAGCCTCGTGTGCTTTGCCTGCAGTCGAACGCGCTGCCCAGCCACGTGAAGATCAGCGTGTCCCGACAGACACTCTTTGAGGACTCCTTCCAGCAGGTGAGGAGGTGCCGGGGCCGTGGAGCTGGGCGGGTGTGGAACTTGCCCCAGCCCTGGCCCCCAGCCGTGGTGACACTGCCCTGCTCGTCCCCAGATCATGAACATGAAGCCGTACGACCTGCGGCGCCGGCTCTACATCATCATGCGCGGGGAGGAGGGCCTGGACTACGGTGGCATTGCCAGGTGAGCGCTGGCGTGCTGGGCCACGGGGCCATGCCAGCCTGTGCCAGGAGGCCACAAGGGCAGCACCGGCACAGGGCAGCTGCACTTGGGGTCCCAGCCCTTGGGCAGAGGGGCATTCAAATGGGTAACGGAGTTTTAGAAATGGTGGAACACTCCGAAATCATCGTACCACTCTGTCCCTGGCACTGAGAGCACTGAGGGACCTGTCTGGGGTCTCCTGCTTTCCCCAAGTGTGGGAGTGATGGGCTGAGTGGCCTGTCCTGACAGCCAACAGGTCTTGGTGTTCCCGGGGCAGTTGGTGCGTGCTGGGGCAAATGGGCTGTAACATGATTGCTGCAGCCCCCCTGCTGCCCTCGGGATGGTGTTGCCACAGGGTGTGGCTCAGCTAGAGGAGAGTCCTGTGTCCCCATAAGCTCCTGCCAGCTCGCTTGGGGGATGTCTTTGGTGCTGGGCTGCTGCTTCCCCTGCCCTGCTCCCCGCGCTGTCCTTCGTGTGCCGCTGCCCCCGGCTCTGGTGCAGGGGCTCCTGCTCTCCGCCTCTCTCCGTGTCCTGCCAGTGGTTTTACCCTATGGTAGGTTACGTCATGCTGTTCTACCACAGGGTAGAACCACGGACGGGATGCCGGGGCTGCCTCCACGTCCGAGGATTCCAGTCTCCCTGCGTGGCCAGGGGAGCACAGCCAGGATGGTGCTGTCTGGTGCTGCTCTGAGCTTGGTGTGGGCTCCCGGGGCAGCCTGTGCAGAGACACAGTGAGACACTGAGTGCACAGCAGGGGGAGCGTGTATGTGTGCAACACCCTGTGTGTGTGTGTGTGTGTGTGTGTGTGTGTGTGTGTGTGTGTGTGTGTGTGACAGCCTGGGTGGGATGGAGTGTGTATTGGCACCTGCTGGGATCCCTGGTGCTCCGAGTGCGGCATCCAGTAAGCTGAAACACTTCACCAACCCTGCACAGCACCCAGTGTGGGGGACACCCTGGCCCAGTGACACCAGGCCCCCAACGCCTGCCCTGGCACCCCACGACGGTGGGCACTGGTTGATGCAGGTGTGTGCAGGGACATACACTGTTCCCTTCCCCAGCTGCCCGTCACAGCATTCCCCTCGTCTCATCCCAGGGAATGGTTCTTCCTCCTGTCCCACGAGGTGCTCAACCCCATGTACTGCCTCTTTGAGTACGCGGGCAAGAACAACTACTGCCTGCAGATCAACCCGGCCTCCTCCATCAACCCCGACCACCTCACCTACTTCCGCTTCATCGGCCGCTTCATCGCCATGGTGAGAGCCTGTTCTGTGTCCCCCCCGTGGGGCAGGGGCCTGGCAGGGACAGGGGTGGGCAGTGGGGTGAGGGACACGTGCCAGGGCTGTGATGGGCTCAGCACTGTTGCCCCCCTTGAGCCCCTTCCCACCCAGGTGTGGGTCTGCGGGAGACAGGCCCCTGAGGGGGTGTGTGGGGTGATGCATTTTAAATCCAGGGAATGGCTGTGGGACCAGAGGAGACCTGGTTTCCCAGGATCTGTGGCGGGGATGGATGGCTCCAGGTCTTTGGCTGCCACTCCAGGTGCTGTCGGGTCTGCAGCTCCAGGGACTATTTTTAGCCCCAGTAGTGTGAGATTTTCCAGCTGCCCAAGCTCCAGAGCAGCTCCTCCCGTTTGTCTCGGATTCCCCAAGGCCAACGTGCCATGGTGTGCCCAGCCCTGGGCTGGCAGGGCTCCCTGAGCCTGGGGAAGGGTCCCTGGCCCGCAGCCCCGTGGGGTGTGTGCGGAGGCGGCCCCGGCCCCGCTGTCCTGCCCTGCCCTGCCCCGCCTCGCAGGACACCAATAAAACCCCAGACTATTACTCACCGCTGGGCCGTTCTAGACAAGCGTCTGCATTATTTTTGGCTGCCTTTGCCTGGGGGCTCCTGGAAGCCAGGGATTCAGGGAAGCCGCAGCACAGCTCTGTTTAAACAAGTGCTCTTAATAGAGCTGTGAGGGGCGAGGGAGATGCGGTGGAATTCACGGTGGGGAGGGAGAGGGGCTGTGAGCCCACCCGCCCCGGGCAGCGCTGTTGGGGGCAGCCCGCTCCTCCCCACCGCGTGTTTCAGCTGAGAGTGGGGCCACAGCTCAGGAACCTGGGAATGGTTCCCTTTGGCCCCGTGGCTGCCACATGATGGAGCGCTGTCTCGCCCCACGGGTCGTTCCCGGGGTCCCTGTGACCTGGTGTCACCCCTGCCCCAGGCTCTGTATCATGGGAAGTTCATTGACACCGGCTTCACGCTGCCCTTCTACAAGAGGATGCTCAACAAGCGGCCGACGCTGAAGGACCTGGAGTCCATCGACCCCGAGTTCTACAACTCCATTGTCTGGACCAAGTGAGTGCCCTTGCTCCCTCCTGTCCCACTGTGGGCAGGCACAGCTGTCCCCACAGCCCCTCACTGCTGCTGCCCGTGTTCCTCCGCAGGGAGAACAGCCTGGAGGAGTGCGGCCTGGAGCTGTACTTCATCCAGGACATGGAGATCCTGGGCAAGGTGACCACCCACGAGCTGAAGGAGGGTGGCGAGAGCATCCGGGTGACGGAGGAGAACAAGGAGGAGTACATCATGTGAGTGGTCATCCCGAGGGTCCCACTGGGCACCCGCCCCCCCCCGGCTGCAGGGGTGGGAATGTGGGGCTTGGGACGTGGCCGCTTCCCTGGCCTACGTGGCCTGTGACAAGTCCGGGCTGGCGCGGTTGGCCGGGCTCCGCTGCGGTCTGGATCGCTGCAGGCTGGGCAGCTGCCAGTACTTTCAGGAAAGAGGAGAGGGGAGAGAGGGTGAGGCCGCTCTGCCGTCCCGTGGCTGCTCACCCTCCGTGCCTGGGGGCTGTCTGGGGCTGCCAGGGCCAGCTCAGGCGCCGGCCGGGCACGTGGTTTGCACCCCTGGACCTCCCGGAGGTGCTGGGCTGTGCTCGGGGCTGATGCTGCTCACAGGCTTGGGGACAGAGAGAGAAACCCACCAGTGGGAATTGAGGGGAGCCCTGGTGATTTTGGGGGAGCTCCTCTCCCCCTCCCCACGCTCCCAGGGCCCTGCCTGTGCCAGGCCAGCAGCGCTGGCTCTGTGCCCACCCCCCTGCTTTCCCAGGCTGCTGACGGACTGGAGGTTCACCCGGGGCGTGGAGGAGCAAACCAAGGCATTCCTGGATGGCTTCAATGAGGTGGTGCCGCTGGAGTGGCTGCGGTACTTCGATGAGAAGGAGCTGGAGGTGAGCTGGCACCTGGGATGGGGATGTGGACATGGACTGGCACGTGGTGACCCTGCTCACACGCTGTGCCTGTCAGCTCTGCTGGTGGGGCAACAGGCCCGAGTGTTGGGTCTATGTGTGGCTTGTTGGGACCATTAGCAAGAAAACACCTCACTGGGGTTGAGGAATTCCTACCAGACACCTCAGTGCTGGTGCCTGTGCTGGATGGAGCCCAGCACCGGAGGAGTCGGTGCTCAAAGTGTGAGCGCAGGGCCCCGTGTGTGTCCCCTGCTGACTGTCCCCTGTCCCCAGCTGATGCTGTGCGGGATGCAGGAGATCGACATGAACGACTGGCAGAAAAATACCATCTACAGGCACTACACCAAGAACAGCAAACAGATCCAGTGGTTCTGGCAGGTCAGTCCCACCGCTGGCATGGTCCGAGCCCTGCCGAGGGCACAGGGGGTGTGTGGCAGGAGCTGTGCTGGGCCCTGGGCTGTGGGGTCTGGATGGTGGGGGATCCCCCTCACCTGCCTTGTCCTGTCCTAGGTGGTCAAAGAGATGGACAATGAGAAGAGGATCCGGCTGCTGCAGTTCGTGACGGGGACCTGCCGCCTGCCCGTCGGGGGCTTCGCGGAGCTCATTGGTGCGTGTGGGGCTCAGCCTGGGCGGGGGTCCCTGGGAGGGCAGTGGGGCTGGCTCTGCCCCTGCCCCCAGCAGAGAGCACACGGCAGCAATGGGGGCAGTGAAGCAGCTGCCAGGCCTGAGCAACCTGGTGTGGTGCCATTCCCAAACACATTCCTTGGCTGTGACTGGTGTGCCATGGTTAACTTTGTCAGGCTGGTTTGTAATCTCATTCTGAATGAGATTGGATTTCTGATTTAATTTCGATTCTTGCCCGACAAAACCTCTTTTCCAGAAAACCACAGTATGGTATTATTTCACTCTCATCCTCTAATTTGCTGCTTTTTGGGGCCTGTACCAGCTTTTCCCTGACTTTCCAGGCATCTGTATTCAGTTTACCAGCTCACTTAACCCACTCGGTTATTCTTGCTAGCATATTAGCTTTTTCCATCCCCTGGAACTTCTCTGGGATTCCCAGTCTGTTAAAAAGCCACCTCAGTGACTCAGACTTCCTGAGCCAGGTCCTTTAAAACTCGGGTGGGCTCGCACCATCCTCAGGGTCTACAGATAAATAGGTTGGAGCACTTGCTATGGGACCATCGTGCTTGGAGGGGATGATGTTGCCCCTCTGTGCTGTGAATCTGCATTTTGCTTTCTCCTTTCGTTTTTGTGCGTCCTCTCTGCAAACGGGTTGTTGCCGTGGATTTATGGCCCCGTGTGTCCCTGGGATTGCAGGGATGTGACAGTGGATCTGCTGGCTGGCAGTGCGTGGGAGGGATTTCTTTTTCAGCTCCTGCTCATTTAATGAGCTTCACTGGTGCTTGTCATTAACAGGCAGCAACGGGCCCCAGAAATTCTGCATTGATAAAGTTGGCAAAGAGACGTGGCTGCCACGGAGCCACACGTGGTAAGTGACTGCCCCTTGGCCTGGCAGGAGCCGGCAGGGACACGGCTCTGTGGGGCCCCCCATCCCATGGGATGTAGCTCCCGTTCCTGGCCGTGCCTCTCACTGCACTGGAAGGGCCCTGCCGTGGGGAGGGGGCTCGGGATCACGGCGCCTCACAGCCCCTGCTCTGTCCCCAGCTTCAACCGCCTGGATCTCCCTCCCTACAAGAGCTACGAACAGCTGAAGGAGAAGCTGCTTTACGCCATCGAGGAGACAGAAGGGTTTGGCCAGGAGTGATGGAGCTTTGGTGCTTCCCCGGGGCGGGAGGGCCCCGGGGCGCTGCCGGCGGCGCCCGCGCCGAGCCCTCTCCCGCAGACACTGCTGCTCTTGCTCCTGGGCGAGATCTGCACCGACAGCCCCGGGGGCAGCGGGGCTGCCTTTCCCTCCCTGGGGGCGCCCGACATGTGATGGAGGGGCGGATACAAGTGCTGGGCTCCTGAGGGGCACAGGCTGGTGCAGAGGGGACGGGGCAAAGGCCGGCCCTGGGGGGCAGCACAGGGGGCACAGGCGCTCCCTGACCCCCCTTGCAGACACTGTTATGTGGGATCTGCTTTGGGCACAGGCTCTTGTTCCCCCCTCATGTTTTTTCTGCCTTTTCACGGCATTTCAAGAGCTGCAAGTGAGAGGGGGAAATGGCCCTCAGACTGACTTTTGGGGCCTATCCTGCACCCATCAAAGATAACAGGGACCCCCAAGGTGATGCTTCAGGGAGGTTTTGCACCGCCCGAGCACCAGGACGGCCCCTTTCCGTGCCAGAGCCAGGGCCTGGCTGTCCTTACCCGTGACGTGTCCTGTTTGCAGCCCATGGCCCCCGTGCAGTTGTATTTAACAGTGACGTGGTTTCTGCTCGGAGCTGGGGCTCCACAGCAGCCTCGAGGGCTTTGGGCACTGTGGGGGCACCGCCGGCCTTTGCTCGGATCGTGGGTTCCGCCTGTTCCCTCTGGGACCGGCCGGGCTGGTGGCAGGAGCTCCCAGAGCTGCGCTGAGGGCAGGACCACTGGGATGTCACCTCTGCCACCACCCCTGCCCCGTGTGCGCAGGGTCGGGGACAGACTCGGCTCGTTGGGGTCTGTGGAGACGGGACACGGCACCGGCTCCCGGCTGGGAACCGGCTGGTTCTGCTCAGCACCACCTGCTCTGCTGCAGCTTCGTGTGCAATAAACCATCAGCAGCTGCCGAGGTGTGCGTGTCCTGGGTCTGTGTGTCTGTGTGTGCCTGTTCCTGGGTCAATGTCTGCATGTCCTGGGTTTGTGCGTGCCCTGGATCTCTGTGTGTGTCCCAGATCCACGTGTGTGTTATGGGGTGTGTGTCACAGGGTGTGTGTGCAGGGACAGGGCCGTGATGGGCTCCTGGAGCTCAGCACCAGGGCTGTGAGTCCTGTGCACTGTCCTGTGTCAGCAGGGACAGCCTGGGTGCCTCCCAGGCTCACAGCACCTGCATCCCCAGGGGCTGCTCTGCTCTGGCCAGGGCAGGATGAGGCCACCAGTGCTGTCCCCACCAAGCTCTGGAGCAGCCCAGGCAGGGAGCACAGCCAGGGCCTCACTGGCACAGAGCTGTGACAGCAGGATGTGCCCCATGTCACACCCAAAGGGGCCTGGGGACTGTGCCAGTTCAACACAGCAATGTCTGTGGTGCATGAACTTGGCCAGTGGCAATGGATTAACCCTGGAACACAGGGATACACACACCGAGAGCCAAGCATGGGTGTCAGCTGAGAGCTCAAAGCCCCTGAGCATGCACTGGGGGAAGGGAAAGTGCTGTGCTAAATGTATAATCAAACCAAATCAAAAAGCCTCCCTCCCCCTGGCTTCCCCCCATCCCTGCCCTGTGCCCAGGGAGGGACAGAGCCAGTACCAGCAGAGAGCAGAGCAGGCTGCTGAGCAGGCACAAAACACCCCAGCACTGAGGCACTTAGCTTACAAGTTTTTTAATTTACATATAAAAAACCTACACCTTTTACTTTTTCTCCTTTTTCTCCTCTTTCTTGGCATCACTCTTCTCCTTGTCCTTCTCCTTCTCGTCTTTCCTCTCCTTTTTACTTTCTTCTTTCTCCTGTCCTTCCTTCTTCTCCGCATCCCTGTTGGCAATCTTGTTGTTGATGAGGTTGTGCAGGGCCACGACAGAGCGGATGAGCGAGGCCAGGTACACCACCACCATCTGGTCGTTGGTCTTCAGGTAGAAGGCCTTGACAAACTCCTGCAGGTTCACGTCTGGGAGCAGGTTGAACACATCCTGGAGGTGGTAGATGATCTGGTGGTTGATGGGCAGTTTGCCCATGGCTACTTTCTCCAGGTAGCTCCTGATGTCCAGAAGCTTGGAGTTCAGTCCCTTCAAGCCATGGACCTGGTTTGTGATCCGCTGGGACAGCGTTCCCACCGTGGTGTCCTTGATGTCCCTGGAACACAGAGAGGATCAGGGTTAGAACCTGCCCTTGCAGGTGGGCACAGCCCCTTGGGGTCCCTCCAGCTCAGAGCAGGGTGGGTGGGCAGAGGGGCAGAGCAGGGCCCTCCCACGGCCCCACACTCACCGCAGCAGGTGCTCCACCCCCACCTCCTCGGCCTCCTCCGCCCCGATCTCGCTGGTCACGTGCTCAAAGGTCTTGGAGGTCGGAGTGCCATCCTGCCGGGAGACACACCATCAAGCATGGAAGTTCAGCCAGAGGATGAAGGATTGTACTCATGAAACCAGCAAAGCAATTCCAGACAGGCCACAAGGAATCCAAGGAACAGCTCTAGTTGAAATTTCCTTGATTTAACCCCATCCCAGCAATTTCTGGTGCTCTGGGTAATTTCCAATTACTGCATTTTGCTGGTCTGTGCCCAGGTGGGAGAAATGGAAATTCTCACTAAATACTACAATTCTTTCTTCTCTGATCCAATCTCGTTGCACTTTGGGGGAGCAACTTCTGCTCCACAGCAAAGGTCTCAGAAAGGCAAAAGGCCCCCCTTTTTTTATATATACACCCAGAATTAAATCAAATTAAAAATTACAGGTGACTTACTGCAACTGATGAGTTAGGGCTGCTCATGCCTGGCCCACCTTCTCAGCACTGGCAGGTGCAGAGTGGCTGGGCATGGCTGGGCACACGTGCAGGCAACCAACACCCCCAGGTGACAGCCTGAACGCGCTCCCATCTGTGACTGTCTCGCTGCACACACTGAATACTCACGTCATGAACCTCTTCCACAGAGATATAGGCTTCTGTGGGCAGCCCCAGGTCCTTCGGCTTCACATCAATGATCACCAGCACCTCAGGGAGAAAGCAAAGGTTTTGGAAAACTGGATTTCAGTCAGAGAGTAGGGAAAAAACACCCAGGTTGGCACTTTCCTCCTCGGCACTGGCACAAGGCTGCTCGCTCCAGGCACAGACATTGAGTCCAAGGACTCCTGATCCCAGTTCCTCAATCACTTCACAGCCACTGTGCTGTGTCACCCCAGCAAGGGCAGGGGCCCAGGGTCCCCCCCTTTCAGGGGAAGAGAAGCCCCACCCCGAAGCCCCAGGCAGGCCCCACTTACAGAGTTGGGGCAGTATCTCTTCATCAGTTCGTTGATGGCGATGTCGTTCTTGTGCAGTTTCGGGCCCGTGTGGTACCAGCCCACAATCCTTTCTCTAGCTGAGCAAGAGCAGAGGAGAATTCGAAATCAGAACTGTGGGGAGACCCCAGCAGAGAGATCTGGATCAGCAAATTGAGGATGAAAGCCTGATCTGTGTAAATAGAGGGGGGAAACGAATTCCCAGGGCACTGGGACCAGCAGGTCACTCACTGCCCAGGGCCACAGCTTCACTCCTGGCCCCTGAGCTCAGCTGGGTATTCAGCAGCATTTATTAACTCTGTAGCTCCCAGGGCCTGGCCGTTTGGGCCTCTGAGATGCAAGTGCCTCTCCCTGGAAGTGTTTGTTCAAACACGTGTGGATGTGGCCCCTGGGGACACAGTTCAGTGGTGAACACGGTGCTGGGCCGATGGTTTCACTGGGTGATCCCAAAGGCCTTTTCCAACCTCAATGGCTCTCTGACTTTCTGAGTTCACTTTTCCACAGCCCTGAGTGTTTCTGGGAGTGTATCCCTGACTGCCAGAAGAGCTCAACTCACCATTGACCTTCTTAAACATTCCATACATGTTCTCCAGGTAGTCGTGGTCCAGGAACCACACGGTATCGTCCTTGTCATCCTCATCAAAGGGTACTGGGAATAAAACAAAACACCAGGACTTGAGAACCCAATTTCCAGGATGAATGTGTTTATTGAAATGCCTTGTTTTGGTTGGTTTTGGCTGCTAGCGGAGAGTGACATTTAATCAGGGACTGTTTTTTGCAGTTTGTGTTTGTTGTTGCATACGGGCCGATTTGTAGAGGGAGGGAACAGCCCGTGCCCCGCCGGGGTGGCTCAAACACCCCAACCCAACCCAACACCCCGACCCCCCCGCCAAACAACCCCGTGGGTCAGGGAGGGGCAGGACAACCCAACTCACCTGCAAAACTGTTGGACACGTCCAGGATCTTCTTCTGCCAGGAGCCCAGCAGCACCCCGACCACTCGCTTCTGGTTCCCCACCTTCCCTATTCTAGAGGGACAAAGCCGGGTCAGTGCCGGCCGCGGGGGCTCCGCGACTGGGCGGGCCGGGGCGGGTCGGGGGGCACCGGCGGGGCCGCTCCTGCCCCGGCCCGCGGCGCTCCGGCCCTGCCCGCGAGGGAGGCCCGACCTGCCCGGGCCCCGCTCCCCCCCCCCCGGGCCCGGCCCGGCCCGGCCGTGACTCAGCACCGCGGCCGCACCTGTTGAAGTGATCGACGACGCTGAGCAGCACCAGCGGGTGCACGACCACCCTGTCCACGGCCAGCTCCGGCATGGCGCCCGCTCCGCCCGGCCCCGGCCCCGGCTCGGACCGACCCGCTCCAGGCCCGCCCGCGGCCCCTCAGCCCGCCCCGCCCGCCCGGCCTGCCCTGCGCGGGGCGGGGCCGCCATCTTGGGAGGGGCACCCGCCATCTTGGGAGGGGCACCCGCCATCTTGGGAAGGACCCGCGCCATCTTTGGGACTGGCGGCGCCATCTTGGGAAAGTCACCCGCCATCTTTGCGACTGGCGGCGCCATCTTGTGGGAGGTCCGCCATATTGAGGGGGCACGGTCGCCATCTTGCTATGGACACCCGCCATCTTGAGTGGGTACGCTCGCCATCTTGGGAAGGTCCTCCGCCATTTTGGAGGGTACGCTCGCCATCTTGGTAGGGACATCCGCCATTTTGAGAGGGTACACCCGCCATCTTGAGAGGGCACGCTCGCCATTGTTGGAACTAGAAATTGGTGTTTTGCTGCAGCCAAAGGAATTGCATGGGAGGAGCGGTAATTCAGCTTTAAGGGTTGGGACTTTAAGGCAGTTTCAGCCTGTTTTTCGCGCCTTTGGAGGGAGTGGGGGGCCCGGGGCCGGCAGAGGGGTCGGGCCGGGCTGTGGCTTCCTCGTCCCGGCCTGCGGGAACGGGGGCAGGGACCGCCCGGCCGGGACAGGGGATACAGAGCTCTGTTTCTTGCTGGCCTGTGACTGTCTCCTAGGCCAGAGGGACACACCAATTCAGCTGAATTTCCTAAATAAAGAGTTTAGCTTTGCCTCGGAGATTTTGTCCCTTCTAAACTTTATTGGTAAGTGTGAACATTTCTCGCAACATTTTGAGAGGGTGCGCTGGCCATCTTGGGAAGGGCGTCCGACATCTTTGGGGTGGGCGGCGCCATATTTGGAAGGACATCCGCCATCTTGGTATGGACATCCGCCATGTTGGGAGGGTATGCGCGCCATCTTGCGTGGCGGTGCCGCCGCCATCTTGGGGCGGAGCCGTGTCCCGCCCCAGTGAGGGCAGCGCGGGCCGGGCCGGGGCCGCCCTGAGGGCTCTGGCCGGGCCGGGCCTCCTTCCCCTCCGTCCCCCTTCGCCTTCCTCCTTTTCTCCGCTTTTGCTGCCCCCTTTCCCCTTCCCCCTTTTTTCCTCCCCTTTCTCTGCACTTTTTCTTTCTTTCCTCCTCCTTTCCGACTTTCCCCCCCCTCTTTCTCTTTCCCCCCTTTCTTCTGCCTTTTTTTTTGTCCTTCCCCTCTGCCCCCCGTTCCATCCCACCCTTTCCCCCCGATTTCTCCCTTCCCTCCCTCTTCTCCCTCCTTTCCCCCCGCTATGTCAGCCCCTTTTCCCCTCT
>JAWWEU010000020.1:20123143-20140787 GCA_035583155.1 Acropternis orthonyx
TCTCCCCCCCGCCCCAGTGGCCCCGGGATCCCCCTGGACGGTGTTTCTGGCCCCTCAGCTCCGCCGCGGCCCGGGGGCTGCCTTGGCCTCTGCGCGGGGCCCCTCAGGAGGGGCGGGATCCCTCGGGGTGTCCCGGCCCAGCCACCCGCCCGGAGGTGCCACCCGCGGGTTTAAAATGCTTTAATGCCGCCCTTCCCGGTGTGCTGCCGTCCCTGCCCGTGGCCCGGCCCGGCCAAAGCTCCGCCACCTCCGGCCCCTGCTCCCCGAGCCTCAGAGACCGCAGGGATCGCCCGGCCCCAGCCGTAGCAGCCCACCGGAATAGGTAGAAGTCTTTGCTTCCAAGGGAGGCCGTGTCAGGCAAAGCCAACATCCCTCAGCCGCTCCATTTCCTTGGGGTTTTTCCTACTAAGTGCAGTTTCCTCCATGTAAAGGGAGGGGGGGTACAGGATCAGGTGAGACTTTGGAGAAGGGTTTTTGCACCTCAGGAGCTGACACACAACTTTTACACTCCTTGCAAGAAAACGTTACCTGGGGCTGTTACTCTTGAGTCTACATGGAGGAATTATTAATGTGAAAAATATTGTCAAAGTTGTTGAGGATAATTCACAGTTTTTAAAGCATTATGGTACCCCTTGTTTTCTACACTTCTCTCACTTTCTTTTTTTTTTCCATATTGCTATATATTTGGGTAATATTGTGGTATTTCAAAATACCAAACGGTATTTTGGGTGAAAGTTTTGTGGTTTCATTCAGCATCTTAAAACTTAACAGATTTTGGCAAAAGCAGCATTAATTTACAAGCCCTTCAGAATACGAGACCTCTTGTGGAGTTTTCAGTCCTTACATCCTTTACTATTGCTGCTTAAAAAAAAATAAAAAGAATCTCTGGTGGAGTTTTCAGAGGGATTTTTTCCCAGCAGAGGGGGACACCTGACCGTGGGATTCAAACATGCCCAGTGCTCTTGTCGCTTGTTTTATCAATATACATATAAAACTCAATGTTCAAATTAACTAGTTCAATAAGTAATTTAGCTCATTGATTTTCGGGCATATCCTAAGTGCCATTACAAGCTACGGATATTTTAAATGCCATTACCTAATAGAAGGAATGTTTTAAGCACCTTTTATTGATTTTATTACTGCTTTATTTTGCTGTCTTGGTTTAAAAAATCATTTTAACCACTCTGTCATCGAGAAGAAATATATCGTTGGTGGAATACAGTCAATTTCCTAAAAACCTTTGACATCGTTAAATAAGGGATTACAGCTGCTAAATCACACTGGGCAGCGGCGGAGGGACAGCGAGGGCTGAGCTGGGCCGGGCTCTGCTGGGCTCTGCCAGCCCAGCTCCAGTGGGACAGTCCCACTGCGGGGCTGCTCCGGGCTCTGCCGGCACCCCCAGCGTGCCAGGAGGGGGTGGCAGCAGCACACAGCACAACCCAGACACAATTAGGGGGCATTTTAGTGACCTGCTGTGGCTTTTTGGCGAAATTGCTCCCTAACTTGGTGTGTTTGAAGTTTGATTTGCTGGATTGTGTTGCTGGGAGTTTGGGTGTATTGATGTTGTGCACAAAAGGAGTAAATTGAGGCAGCTCCCAGGGATTTCAGTCCCTTCCCTTCCCAGCTCTGAGCAGATTATCAGAATTACTGAGCTAATCAGCTGGCAGATGCAGGCTGGGGGTCCCGGCAATGCAGCGCTTAATCAAAGAATTGAAAAGTAAGTAATGAATGTTGGTGCTCAATAAAAGGCAGCTAATGAGGTGATTGAGCTGTGGAGTGGCAAACATCAATACCGAGGGATGATCTCGCTCTGGAGTGCTGAGCTGGAACCCAGAGCTGAGAGGTTCTGCCCTACCTGAGCACCTGGTACCACACCTGGAGAGGGCAAGGAAGGAAAGAGCTGCATTTTGCTCTTTAAAGGGAACAAGTGATTCCATCATTAACTGTTGGGCTTCAATTTTATTTAAAAAAACCCAACCAAAACCCACACACAACCCCCAAACTTACACAGAACTGTTTTCAGAGGTTTATGAATTGTTTATAGTTTGAAGATTAAGAACAAGTAGTTTAAAAGTCAAATGAATGATTAGAAATGTTAAATCAGCTTCTAGCTGCCTCGATGAGCTCCAGGGGGAGTGGGGAGGGGGCTGTGGCTGTGGCTGTGTCCTGGTCAGAGGGTACCAGGGATGCACTGCCAAAGGAGGGCTGTTTGTGCCAAGTGAACACGAGCAACTGGAACTTCCTTTGGAATCCACTTTTGCCCTGCTCCACTTTTTTTTCCTCAGGTAGGTGCTGTACACGCTCCTCAAGGGCCAGGTTGTTCTGACTGGTGACACAGGGGACACCTTTGTGTTCTTTCCAGTCATGAGAGTTAGAAAAAGATCCGTGGAAAAAAATCCATGCAGCTGGGAAATACTGATACGTGATACTTTGGATCCTAGTCCTAAATGACTCTTACTAATGTGCTCCTTTAATGCTGGGTGGGTTTGTTTTTTGGGAAAACCCTTGCATTTTTTCTGGATTGGGGCTGAACACTTAGAGACCATGCCCGCTGATGTGTATTTTCCTTGAGGTGCCTTCTAAAATGTGTTTGAATCCATCAGGAGGAGCTGGGCTTTCTCCAGACCTGTTGATAGTTTGGCACATAATACCTTGGTTCTCCCAGTTTGAACAGGAAATGTATTTATTTCCCTATAAATAACGTTTAGCTTTGTCCAAATAACTGTAGTTTCCTGTTAAGATTTCCTTGGCCAGGGTGTGCCATAAACTGGGTTAGAAGAAATGGTGCTGCCGGGAATTGAGCAAGGATAATGCAAGCCATGGAAGCAGAACAGAAAGCCAACACCAAGTTAATTGTGATTTATTTTGGTTAAAGTGACATTCAGTGACATGCTGACACTGTCTGTGAGTGCATGATGGCCTGAGCCAAACTGCAGTTTGCTTCTGAACACCCCAAATAACCAGTTTTTACCCAAATATCTGTTCTAGAATGTCATCTCTAAAGCAAGTGATTAAATCATTATAAATGGATCTATTTGCTTTCTGTTATGAGCTTTAAATATTTGTGTTGTAGTAATTTATTTCTTTGTTTCCCTATAGGGTGCTGTTGCTTGACCAAAACTGTGTGTGTGTGTGTGTGTGTATATATATATATATATATATATGAAATTAAATACATGTATATAAAGTAAAACTCATGTTACTGACCACAATTGGTCCATCTGTGAGTATTGCTGTAGTTTCTGCCAGGGGATATAAGGCCTTTTGTCCCTGTCTGTGGGGTAGCAGGTGAGTGGGATAATCCTGCCCTTTCCCTAAGAGTGGAATTTTGATAACTTTGGATGTCATTTCATCACTTTCTTTAGTTAAAAATCAGAAGTATTGTCAACGTGTCCTATAAAACTATGGAGAATATTTCATGTTTTATATTCTATGCATCTGATTTTGTTGGCCTGTCCAGACATCACAGGGTATAGAAACATCAGAAATAAGGGGTTTTAATAACTAAGTCCTGACTCTGATTTTCTATTTCAATACAGAGCAATTTCCTCGTGTTATTCTGGTCTGTTCACTACAAAATGACTAAAAAATAAATAGTGGAAACAAACAGTTAAAAAAAGCAAGCACAACAGGTTCTAGTCATACTCATTTTTCCACACCTTGAGGACTAGCAAATTCTTTAATATGAGATTTTACTTGTACAAAGCAAAACTTCAAACCCACTCCAAAGCTTTCTTATTAAGTGCTGTCAGTGCGGTGATTTACAGGGGCAATAAAGATCTGGAGGGGGCACATTCATCACGGGGTTCAGCGCACCAGGAGCCATTTTCTGCAGTGCTAAAGCCAAGTGATAAAATGAATTCTTTTGTTCTATAACCAAGACACATTCCCTGGGTTTTGGTTTTTGGTTTTTTTTTTTTTTTTAAGTGCGTGTTGGACTCCTTGGCTTGTAGCTTGGCAGTGTTCCTGTAGTGCGTTTATAAATAATGAAAAATTGCTCTCATGCAGATGTGATGATGCATCTGGCAAAACCCGCTGTCTGAAAGACAGGAACTTGCTTTCTAGTTTGCCTTATTCACTAACTTTTCTTCTGTGTTAATTCTTGTAGGAGTTTTTAACAGCACTTTCTGAACTAGGCAGTTTGGAGGGTTTTGGTTGGTGTGGTGTTCTTTATTATTTTTTAAAGTGATTCTATACCTCTCTGCAAAGCTGAAAGAATTCTGGCTAGGAAGTAATAAAAAGTATTTAAAATAAGGAGCTGTGCTCATGGGGAACAGTGTGATTTGGAAAGTTTCCCTTGCTTCCTCTGTTTCTAAGCTTGTGTTTGAGTGACTTCTGGGAGGCTGCTCCGTAACGTGTGCGGAGAGAAAAGCTGGGCTTCGTGTCCGGGGCGGAAAGCTGCTGTTTGTGTGGGCACGGACTGGTGGCCAGAGTCGGTGTCCCTGCGGGTGAGCCGCGGGCTCAGTCAGCATCCCACCGTGCGGGGAGCATGGAGAAAGGGAACTTTGGCTTTTCCCTGTCAAAAATGCCGCCACCTGCGGGCCCTGCCTGGAAGTTCTCGGGGAGCCCCGTCACACTACTCAGCTGTCCCGTGGTGTCGCACAGGCACCTTTCAGACAGAAGTAGGAGAACCACGTTGCAAAGAAGTACTCTCCAGTATAACTTTGAACATCTTTAATTGGAGATGAAAAGCCGTGTGACGTTGTGGGGGCTGCTGCCATAACCTGTGCCGCGGGCAGGGACGCCTTCCACCAGCCCGGGTTGCTCCAAGCCCTGTCCAGCCTGGCCTTGGGCACTTCCAGGGCTCTTGCCAAACCTGTTTATCGGTCTTGGGCGAAGGCTCTTCAGCTGTCCAAGGTGTGTGTCAGACAAACTCTTTTGCACTCCCTGTGCTGTAGCTTCAATAGTTTGGAAGCAGGACTTGTGCTGTTGCCCCCCCAGGCCTTGTGCCTGGGAAAGGGTGTGCCTGGGAAATTGCAGGCGATGTTTGTTTGGCTGACTTGTAGTAGTTCCTTGTCCAGAGGGAAGCACTGCTACAACAGCCACGAGCTCCCACCACAGCTGCTGTGCTGGCTGGTGGAACACTAGAGCTTCAGATGACCCAATAAACGGATTTTGCAGATCTCTTTGCTGTGATTTTATGTTGGCACTTGAAATTTAGCAAGAAAAGCCATGGTCTAGGAGGCTTTCTGCAGAGCTGTGTATGTTACTGCTGATACTTTTATTGCAAAACCTTTAGTCTCTGATATTTAAGGTCAGAAATTGTAAGTGTGTGTGTGCGCTATTCTTTTTTAACTCTGGGGCCCCTTATACTGTAGTGTCATGAAAGATCCTAAAGCTTTGAGAGGGAAAAAAATGGAAATACTTCATTTTATGAAGCAGTTTTGGGGTCAGTTTTTCTGAAATGAATGCTTTTATGTTGGATAGTTTAAAGCCCATCTGTTAACTGAAACCAAGCCTAAGCGAAGTTGCAGTTGTGTTTCCTATTAGTCTTGTATCTTTCCTATTAGTCATGTATGAAAGAATACAGAGCCATCCAGCAGAATTCCAAACAAAAATGGAAAAAGCAGATGTGAAACTGTTGCCTTGTTGCTTTTCTTTTACAGGAGCGAATAATTATTAATGGATCACAAAAATACTGTAAGAGTAGTTCTGTAAAGTGCTATCAGAGTCCCTGCTCAAGGTGTCCTTCTGATCATTGCATATTGCAGGTGAAAATTGGCTTATTTCACTCAGAGACACTGAAGAGGGTTTGAAAAATAGATCATGGATGTTATGTCTGGAAGCCTACAGTGAAAGATAAAATACACAATTTTAAATAGTTAAGCACTGCAAGTCTCTCAGGGCTCATTTATTATGTTGTCATGGTGAGCCAGGAATAAAAAAATAAAATAAAAAGGCTGTTCCTTGCATAGTTGGTACTTAGGGGCAGTTTTCTTTTACAAGAGCTCCACTCTGGCTTAAGGAAGGATCTTGGAGGAAAAGAACAAACTCCATTTTTTCAAATAAATTCAGCTAAGAGCTCACAGCCTTCTGTGACGCTGCACCGAATTATTGTTAGTGTACAGTGCTGGGAGAGTAACCCTCGCTGCCGTTTACCAACAGTGTCCTTCCGTGGAATTCCAGAGAGGCAGCAGGGAGGGGAAAGGCCGGGCTGAGTGCTGAAGCAGGAGCAAACCCGGCCGGCCTGGAGCCGGGCTCCTTTGTCAGGGCTCCGGGGAGGGACACGCCACACGTTCTGTACGTGCAGCTCCGTGGGAATTGGATGCAAAATTCTTCATGTGTGTGTGAAGCAGGAGGTCCTCTCTGCCCTGAATAATATCTCCTTAGGGGTGTTTCTTCCAGACTTTCTTTTCCATTCTTACCTTGCAGCCAAATATGGGGAACGTATGAAGTTGTGTCTGTGCAAAGCTCTGTTTGGCATGGGCAGGAGATGTTAATTTTTTTGCTGACTTCTGTCCTGGTGGAAGGTCATGGGCTGCACTTGGTAGATTATGAGTTTAAAATAGCTGGGAATTTTGTCTAGGTTGTCCCAGCATGGTTCCCTGACTGTGAAAAGTGGCATTCTAGCTCATCCATTCTCAGATTCCAGTGATAGTCACTTTAATTTCCCTTTGCTCCTGTTGGATTCTAGAAAAGGTTAGTTAGTTATCCCCTGACCTTGGTAAAAAAGGATTTTTTTTTTTTTAGGATATAATATTAAAGAATGTTCTACTGGGGTATGAAGGTAACACCACAAGGGGGTACTACAATTTTATCAAATTTGCCTTGGTAAGTTGTTTTATTAAGGTAAAGTGATTACAGCCTGCAGAGTTAATTTTAATAAGCTAATACACCCCAGCAAGTTGGAAACCTAAATGATACAATTAATTTAAATTTAGAGAATGTAGAGAAGCTTAGGAAGGTCATCTGTATGTTACATTGAGATTGCATGTAGGCTTGGCAGATGTAAAGTGGGTGTCTCAGTGCAGGCTGCAGGAGATCCCGGGGTGTTCCGCACTGACCTTTGTGGGAGGATGTTAACACAGCTCTGCAAAAACTGCCTTCTCTGAAAAGTGTTTTCTTGTGAGAAAAAGAACCCTTTCCTCTCTCAGCTGACTTAGATGTGGGGGGAGGTTAATGGTTTTAACACCTGTATGGAGGTGGAGGTTTATTAGGACTTTTTTTTTCAATGGAAAAAGTTATCCTCTGACATTCCTCTATTAGTGGAGTAATTACTCTTGATTAAAATATATTGCTATGACTTGGTGGAGGAAGGTGGGTGGGTGTTAAACCCCCAGAGCTGCCATAGGGAACATGAGAAGGAGGGGGTAGAGCCGCTACCAGTGGTCCCTGTTGTCTTTGGAGGTTTGGATGGGCTCCAGAGAGCCAAGCTAGAAAACAGGGAAGGAATAATGTGTCAGTGAAACACAGGACAAGTATTTTCTCCTAATTTCTACAAAAGAGAACAAACCTGTCATTCCCATGATCCTGTTGAGTGAGTTTTACTCTCATTAGGAGGTTCCTGAGATCACTGTTTCCCCCAGGATGTAGAAAACGAGATTGCACGTCAACAAACCAGTCGAGAGGCTGGTTTGCCAGGGACACTAATTGGGAATGACATAATGATATGGGATTTTCCAAATGCTTTTCAAGATGCTTTCAATAGCTGTTTGCAGTGTGTTACTGAAATCTTCACATAACGTTGTCTCCAAGGGCCACAAAGTGCTGTCTGTTCTGGTCAGGACGTTCCGAGGTCATTGCTTGGCTTTGCATGCAAGATGCACCCAAGGAGCAGCATCAGAACATCCTTCATGAACAGCTGTAGCCTCAGTGTTCTGCATCTTCCCCATGAAGACCAGGAGGCTGGATTTGAGTGCCAGCAAAAGGCTTTCATTTCCCTAAGTGTGAGTTTTGTCCCCGTTTAGGAAAGCTGAAGGCAAATTATGTCAAAATTGGGAGTTTTGGTGAGTGTTTAGTCACATAAACCTCACAGGTAACTTTTTTCCAAGAAAAAACCAAATGAGTGTGTTCTAGATTTGTATAACAGATTATTGATATGGAATTATCAAATTATATGCACAATTAAATTTTTATTAAATAAGGAATAGCATATGCAATATTATGCTAATCTTGTGCAGTATAACAAGTTTGTAAGTTTAACACACCGTGCGCTGAGCCTCTGCTCTCCGGGGACTCGTTTGAGACGTAGGGCATTCAGCAATTGAAAAGGAAATTAGAAAATTAGTCACTTGAGTAATTTAAACATGCAAATAAGTGTCCCAACTGTGGTGATACCAGATTTAGCTGAATTTACTCGGGCTGCTTTGACTTTATCACCCTAATTATTCCAGCTTTGTGTCAGGCTTAAGAAAGCAGGAAGCCAGAATTCTCTGTTAGAGAAGTTTCTCATGGTGCTGTGCGTTCACTAACGCACTCACTGGGAAAAACTTGTTCCAAGGGTTTTTTCCCTGCTAATTAGCAGAACAAAGGCAATCAGGACTGTTCTATCACCAGAGACTTGAAAACACTTGGATTTGATGTGCCAGGCTGAGTGAGGTACAAGGCATGTATGTTCTGATAGCAAACGTACAGCACAGCTGAGAGAATTCCTGTGCTGGAACCCCTCAGGAATTCAGTAAAATTACCTGTTTAGGTAATGATTTTTTTTTTCTCAGAGCCATTTCGTTGCGTGGCTTCAATGTTAAAACATAGCTGGCTCCATGAAAATACCAATTATTTTAGAAATTTGATCTACAAGCAACTAGTTGTGAGAGGAATGCTGATGGGAATAAGCACGTGACCCAGACGCACATGCAGGGCTGTTTTCAGACTCGTGTTAATATTAAAAGAATGTTAATATAAAACATTAAGATAAGAAATCAGAGGCCAGTCTCCACCTCCATGAAGCCCAGGAGCTCCTGCTGAGCTTTTGCTCAACCAGCAAGTAGAGAAGTTCTGTGATTAAATTGATTTAGCCCTTATTACTGCCATTTGGGTGACCATTCTGAGGATGTAAGATTAATTTTTTTAAAGGGATCTTGATGATAAAATTCTGAGAGTCTAACTGACATTTCTCCTTAGTTTTTGGCATAACTCTTTAAAATTTTTCCTTCAGGAAGTGCACAGAACAGTGCCATTTTTCACATGAATAAATGAAAATAATCTTTGCAGCCATGGATGCTTCTTAATATTAGTTGAAAGAAAAGTCACACACAAGGCTTCCAGTCTATAAAGAAGGTGAGAAAACAAATAAGAACAAGTGTTAATTCATGTACACAGAATTTGTGTCTGCACAGCAGGTGAAAATGCTACATTAATGCTGGAAATATCTGTCCTGCTGTGTAGTTTTCCTTCCTTTTTATTGCTTCAGTGTTTGGTCTCATATGAATGCACCGTACTTATTTGCATGTTATCACGATGGATTCCTCTTTGCTTCTAGTTATCCATATAAAGAGAGAGATGCTCCAATGACCTCAAGAAAGTATTCAGATGAAATACTATCTTAAAATGTCTTGGGTTTCACAGCACAGTGTATATATACATAAATTTTATTTTTAGTCAAGGTTATTAATTGCACACAAAAATGCCAGCTAAGAAGAATGTTGGTAAAGTGCAATGTCAAACACTTCTAATTATGGGAATGTCAGAATCAGGGGTCAGTCAGAGTGTCCATGGGATTAAAGAGAGAATGATCTCGACTGTGTGACTCAAGCATTGAGCACCCGTGTCTGAGGGACCATCAGCTGTGGCCGTGGTCCCACCATGGAGCTCAGTAGCGCCCGTGTTCACAAAGAAACCCCACCCTTCCTCTGGGCAGGGACAGGGATGGACAGTCCATGCTTTTTGGGAGTACCTGCTCAGTGATCAGTCCTGTCCTCACCAAAACCTCGAGCTGTATGTCTTGAGTGAGCCTGTTTCCAGCAAAAACAGTCTTGGTTTGGTGTCCTGGGAATGCAGTGACTGTGTTCCAGATCTGTAGGACAAGAGGACTCGTGTGTTGGTGCCTGACCTCAGGTCACACCACTGTCGGGTTCGAGATGTCTGATGCGTCTTGCTTTACATGTCTTCCCACTAGTTTTCAACTGGGTTGTTTTATTTTATTTTTAAAAAGAAGAGAGACTACTCTTGTGATAGTTCCAGCCTAGGGCTGGTGCCTCAGGCTGGTGCTCCCCATCCCTCTGCCACATTGTGATCTGGATCTGTAGTTGTCAAAAATATATCTGTTGTGTAAATAATTTTTTTTCCCTCTGAAAATAACAAGGAAAAGAACATACAAAATGTGAATTAGTTTGAGAATTCAGTCTTGCTGGCCACACAAATTTGCAATTCAAGCTTGTCCTTCATGAGGAGCCGAGTGTGATCGATGTTGTGCTGTATGTTTGGGCTGGATGGTTGTGTTATTCATGCTTTTTGGGCTGGTGTGAGGGGTGCTGGAGTAATCTTCAGCGCTCTTCCCCCTTGCATGGCCAAAACCACCAGAGCTAACGCGCTCCGTGGGCTGCGTGTTCCTGCTGGAGTGGTCAGCGTGGGCGATACCTCCTGGTGACTGCACCTCCCAGTGCTGAAGAGCAAGTCATTTGCATGATGTAATTAAAAGAACAGTTTGTAATGAGCCCAATGGTCGGAGAGATGTCTTGCAGGAGTCAGTGCATGGCACAGCAGCTCAGGGAATAATCTCTTGAGTGACGTCGGCCATGCAGGACGTGTGAGCTGCTGTGTCAGTGCTGGCAGGGCTGAGCCCTCCTGGTGGTTCCTGGCCTGCCAGAGGCAGAGCTGTGCCAAAATCCGGCTGAAATCTGCTGACTGGCACCATGGGAGGGCATCCTTGTAGTCTCTTGTGTCTATGTCTTCATTTTGCTTGTGTTTTCAGCCTTTTCTAAAAGTTCATCCTTCAGGTCTTCAGTACACAATGAAACATTTAATCATTTGAAGTTCAAATTAGGTCTGAAAATGAAAGTAGTCTGAATCCTCCAGAGAAATCTCAGTGACTCCAGACAATATCAATACCAACTCTTCAAAAAGCTGAGCTGGCTCTTGGCTGCACAGGTGACCCTGGGGCATCCCTGCAGCTCTGAGTCAGTGAGGAGACTTCAGATTCCTTTCCAGGTTCTTTCTGGAGCTTTCACTGGGCAGCAAAACTGTCACTCAAAAATTTCATTGTTTAGTGAAGTCTTCAAAGAATGAGTCAGGTGAGGTAGCTGTCAAAATATGTGCTTGGTCCTCTTCTGACCTAAAAAGTTCGGTTTTTTTGGTCACTGATATCATGAGACCAAGCCTTCTTTTCCCACTGACTTTAGGAAGACAACTGTGATTGTGATACAATGTTGGATGTGTCAGGCGCTGCGTAATTAGTGTCTGAAATCAGTGCTTAATAGCTTGTCTTCATAAATTTATTTTCCCTTCTGGAAAAAAGCGTTGATATTTTAAGCATTTTAACTGTTCCTGCTTATTTTTTTGCTTCCTTTTATGACATAAAAATTCAGTTTGGTTCATTTTGAGCCTGACTGGAAGGGGAAGTTTGTTTATTTTGGCAGCTTAGTTGTAGGTCGGCCAAGAGGAAAATGAAAAACTGTAGCCTGTGGGCATTCTGTGTGCGCTTATCTCTGTCCTGCCGGCGCAGGGATAACTGTCTCCTTCGTAGGAAAGAAAAACAGGTTGGGGAGAAGTCTCACTTATTTGTATTTTCTCTTCTTGTTTGTTTTTTACTGTAGCAATTCCCCACAGGGCCTGTTGGCAGTGTTGATGGTGGAACAGACACACCCACAGCTTGGGGTATGCTCTAAAGTACTTTTGCCCAGCAGAAGTTTAAATCGATATATTAAATATTTGTTTTTTCTTCTCCTAATGTTTGGAAAATAACTTGAGACTGTATATATTTGAGTACTAATCTAAGAGCGAATCAGAAAACAATAATCATTCCTGTAGGCTCCTTTTTTGGTGTTTTAATTCAGCCAAGGGCACACATTCCAACAGCCTGGGCATGGCCGCTGGTACCCTCAGGACTGTGCTCTCACCACAGCCAGGGACAGGCGGTGTCAGGTTGTCCTGCTCTGATCCCAAACACCTCCCAAACTCCATTGGTCCCGTCAGTTCCCAGCCAGGACACGTGGAAGATGCAGAGGGAGCTGCTCTGCCAGCCCTGACGTGGTGAGACCCCTCAGCTGCAGCACGCTCTGCACGCGCCTGCCCTGCGCTGACACGGGGCCAGCAGAGCTGGGCCTTGGCAGGTAAGTTAGGGACAGCTAATTCCTGCTCTCGCGGGATCTGTGACATCTGCATGGGAGGTACTGGACAGCTTTGGTTTACAAGTCCCAGGATGCTCACTCCATTTGCTTTTGCATTATCATCTATTTCATGTGAAACAGTTGAAAGATTTGTAGTTAAGAACTTTCCACCAAGTTTTATCACTTTGCTTTGTGTACTGTTTACCACTTGGATATATGGGATTTTTTTTTACAAGGGATGATAAACATTTAAGATCCTAATTTTACGAGTCAGGGCGAGTTCAATTTCTAGTCCTTTTAAAAAGATTCTAGTGAGGCAGAGAGAACAAACTAGATGGAAAAAGCGAGGGACTTGAGTGCTTTCTGGTAGTTTTTTTAAAGCTTCTTGCTCAAAGGCATCTCCCCTGGCCTTGGAGGACTTGAGTATTGGTTTGATGTCAGTTCTTTCCCAAATAAACTCTTCTTTCTGTTATTCTAATCATACACGTATGCTGCTAATAAAATTCTTCCTCAGGGTATCTGGGAGGAAAACCGTATTCCTTTGTTTTGGGCCGGCCAGCGGCTGCAGCACTGGTGGATTAGCAGATGAGAAGCTCACTCCAGAGAAACAGCTTTTTCTGGAAAGCTACTTTGATAGAAACCTCTCATTCCTGTGACAAGAATTCACAGGCTTTCAAAGTAAGGGGGACCTCAGTAACAAATAAATACATACAGCAAATCCAACAGGAGATTCAGCCACTGCTCCGCAGCCTTCCCCTGCCGTGGATCCCTCCTGCCCCTGCCCCTGGGGAGGGGAGGGTAAACGAAGGGAAAGAGGAGTACCTGCTGGTGCTGAGAAGGCTTTATTGCTGGGAAAACAAACTCATCCCTCTCCTTTTAGGCAGAGCGCTGTTTTTGGAAGCAGGAATGCCAAGGTGTGGTACCAAGCTGGAGTTGTGTGGTTTAACATGTGTCAGTTCCTAAGGATCAGTGCAAGGGGGCATCCTGGAAACTGGGCACGGTGGTATGGAATGCCACTGGGTGTGCTGACCAGCTGCTGGTGGCATCACCCATAGTCCATCCCTGTGGCTGGCACTTGGTGTGTCCACTGTGGGGCAGAGGGGGCTGCACTGGCCACACAACTCCCCAGCTCCCGTTAAGGGAAGAAAGCATCTATATTTTCTTGGTGTGCCTTTAAATCATTAAAATGTCTTTGGGGACAGGAAGGGGAAGGAAACCTCTCTGGAGAAGTGACGCTTTTGATGGCCCGTGGTCTGTGACTGGTACCCAGCACGGAGCATTGCCCACCCTTCCTCTGTGCTAATAACAAACCCACATTGTGTGGTTAGGGCTCCTTTGCTGCTGTGGGCCTGAGGCAGCACCTTCCCTAATATGTGAGAGTGACAAAGACTGAGGGTGTGCTGGGATTCTGTGCCAGCTTGGGCAGCTCGGGCTCTGAGGCAAAAACAGCTTTCCTGGATCTTATTTGGGACTGACCCTAATTGTATTTCCTTACGCTGCCGAAGTGGGTTTCTCTCCCTCCTGCCTCCGATCCTATGGCGACAGGAATCACAGGTGACCATTAAATAAAACCAAAATGTGAGGTGCTGGAGCCATGTGTGATCTGGCAACAACCGATGGGCTGGGAATTTCTGTGTGCGTGCTTTCTTGCAAAAGGCTGGGAAAAATCCATTTGCAGAATCAGGATGACTCCTGGTGCAGAATTCCTGTGTAAACCTGGCACCGTGGTTCACTGGCACTGGGCTGGGGTGACGTGCAGTGGGAGGTGAGGTGGCGTGGGCACATGGTGTGGGTGTGCCACCAGAGCATTGCCATCCTGGTGCCGGAGCCTGCCAGAGGCCAGACCTGTGGGGAGGGGTGGTGGGGTACCAGCACACAGCAGGTGCCCCCCCAGCCTCACCCAGGCAGGAATGTGCCCAGCAGATTTCCCCCAGAGGAAACATGAGGAAAACATCTTGTTTTAGGGAGATATTTTATATGTTTTTCATATTTGGAAAGCAGTTAATGTCTGGGAATGTCCTTTTGCTCCCCGGCCAGCATGATTAATATTACTTTTGATCTTTTTTTAAAAAAATTTCAGAGTAAAAGTGATTTATCTGCAAGGAAAGCAACAGCAATTATTTACTCTGTATTCATGGTTAAGAGTTGGTTTCTTTTAAACATTGTTTTTGGGAGGGTAAAAGTTCTTAAAAATAAACATGGTTTGAATTATTTTTAGATTAAAATACTTCATGGAAGGACAGCTGAGTTTTAATGTTTGAGCAGTAAACCAGGTAGTCAAGACTGGGGAAAACATACATGTAGAAAGGCCTACAGAAAGTTGTGCTTTCAACTGCCCGCAGCTAATTGCACGGAGCAGCTGATGAGGATGTTAATGAGGATGCTCCGGGGTCCTGCCCAGGTGGCTGTGCCCGGGTGGGCTGCTTTGCTGCCTTGCCCTGCTGCCAGCCCTGTGCTGGGGCTCGACTTTCTGTGGGCTGGATGTGCCAGCTGGTGGGCACAGGGATTAGGAACTCAACTTCACCGGAGCAGGGCAGGACACTCCCAGCCATGGCACATGGGAAGGCCTCACGTGCTCAGCTGGTCCTGTAAAGTGTTGGTGAAAGGTTCCCTCAGCAGTGCACCATCGGGGAGTTGGTACAGGATTATAATCAATGTGCAGATAATTCAGGATGTGTTTGGAAAAGGCCAACAGAGTTATTGTTACAGCTTTTTTGCCTGTGAAGCTGAAAGCTCCGTGTGCCAGGTCCTCAGTGCTGCAGTCTGGCTGGGAACCATGGAACCACAGCTCAAGGTCATGGGATGGAGCTCGTGGTACTTTAGTACTTACTATTTTATCATGGTCCCTTCCAGAGCCAGGAACAGATGTGCTGTCCTGAGGCCATGGATGGTCCCTTTCTGCCCCAGGGAGTGGGTGCAAACCCAGGTCCACTCTAGCACTGAAACCAGGTGGTTGCTGGGGCTGAGCACCGCTCACCTGGTACATCTGGCTGGGAAGCTGCTGGTGCCTTGCTGTGCTAGAGGGGGAGGAGAAAAGCTTGCTTTGGTTCTTAATTTTTTTTCAATATAAGTGTTTAAAGGTTATTGAGTTATCTTTGGGAGATATGGTAACTGTTGGTCCATCCATGACCCCTGTGAGGGGTTTGGGGTGCACAGGTGAGAATGGCAGGTGTGGGAGGATGGAGGCACAGCTTTTGTCACAGATCCCTTATGGACAGAGAGAGGACACCAGGTTTATAGCCAATGAGGTTCTGGCCAAAGTTTGTCACAGTTTTTGTATTAATTTTATGTTTATTTTTCCACATTTTGTTTTTCATAACTTTTTTTTTTAGATAATTGGTGAGTTTCTTGTTTGATATTGTTATATCTTTTAGGACTAAAAAAGAGAGCCCAGAGGTGTCTCCTGGGCAGTCAGAGGCAGTGAGGGTCCAGCTGAGCAGTGACAGGGTCCTGTGGAGTGGGATGTGTTGAGTCTGGATCTTTGCTGGTTCTTCTGATTGCTTTCTGCCTCTGGCTATGCCAAGTCTAATTAAGAGTAACATATTAAAAAAAGGTCTAAGCTATTGAACCTGTAATGCATGAGTAAGCTAAAATGATAACCCCAAGTTACTTCTTTACTTACAGAAAATAGCCCAGAGTTTTTCATTTAGTATTAAGGCCATTCTGGTGTGAGCACATTATGTACCACAGACACGATTTTCAAAGAAAACACTGTTTATCCTTCTTATTTGATTAAATTCTGGGATGAGTAACACACATTTCCTTTTACTTACACATTCCATTAAGATCCTACAGATGCCATTTGGATGGAAATGTTGCACCAGTCTGATTATTGTGTAAAATCACCCGTGTTGTTTTCAACCTTAGAACCCCAATGTGAAGTGTGCCCCCCCCAGCTGAGACCGAGACACCTCAGTAAATCCTGTGGAGCAAATCGTGATTGACTTGTTCCCAGTTGGTGCTCCCTGGGCTTCTTAATCTCTGTAGTTACTTGGTAATAGAGAAAGTGGTTTGTGCTTTGTATTCCTGTTGATAGCCTCACAAAACTTGGCTGCAAATTCCCCTGGGGTGGTGTTGTTCTGGATACATGAGCTCAGTCTTCACTGAAAGAGTTTATAATTTTCTCTGCCATGACTGATGCAATTAGGGCTTTTTGGTGTTATTAGCACTACATGACAAAGGGATGTGGCCAGAGAAGCCCATTTACTGAGCCATGACTCACTTCTGCATATCGGGTAATCCATGACTCACTCATGCATCCCTCATCTGCAAGGCTGCTCTGTTGAACATCCGATGATTTTGATTTGTCTCCTTGGATCTGCCTTGGCACAAGGTTGTCCCAGATGAGCCTATTGATCAGCAGCTCCTTTGGAGACTGAAAAGTTTCCTTGTTGGTGGTGATGTTGCACAGTGCTCTCCAAACTCGACCTTTAGACTATGGCAGAGATGTTTCCTGGTTGAATCATCCTCACTTCAAGCCATCCCCATCACGCACCTGATCCCCCTGTGTGGCTGGTGCTTGTTCTCAGCGTGGGATTCACTACCAGAGTATTTTGATTAATGCAAGCGACTGCTGCAGGGTAACATTTTCTGTGTGCAGGATGCTGAGAGTCCAAACCTCCCCTCTCGCTCACTTTGATACAGTTGTTTGTTCTTTTCACTGTTAGTGTACGAAATATAACTTCACTCAGTTCGAGTTTATAAAGCTAAAACTACCCTATTCCTAAAGGTAATTTAGATTCCCATAAGATATCAGAACAGTTCTCTGAAAAGTCCATAAATTTCTGTCTTTCCTCAAGTGTTTCAGGGTTTGGCAACTGGTTCCTCTGATGGTTTTTGTGAGTATTTTGTTCTTCTTCTTTTTATTTTTTAATTATACTTGTTCCCACTTTCAGGCAGGGATTCCACTGGTCTCTGCCAAGGTGCTTCAGCACCACAGATGTGACTCGTGTGCTTTTCAAATCCACAGTGAACTAAGAAATATTTTCTTGACACTGCTCAGGGTTGTGAACACTATAAATGAGACCAGCAACAGCAGAGATATGGGAATCAGATGTTGTGGCTTCTGGCTGGAAATTCAGTGACCGTTCTGGCAAAATACTTTAGACTTACGAGATACAAAAAGGTGCTACAAACCCACGCAAACCTGTCAGACCTGGATGTTGCTGCCTTAGATTATGGTGGTTACCACACTGGCTCATGAGCTGTAGAAACTTGAAGTAGGTTGGGAGACTCTGTTGTCTTGAATTTGATCAAAACCTGCTCTTTTGAGTGGCAAAATCACATGAAGGAAATATCAGTGATATCAGTGAATCATGGAGTGATTCGGCAGGGACCTTATAGCCCATCTCACTCCACCCATTGCCATGGGCAGGGACACCTTCCACCAGCCCAGGTTGCTCCAAGCCCTGTCCAACCTGGCCCTGGACACTCCCAGG
>JAWWEU010000020.1:20140887-20171428 GCA_035583155.1 Acropternis orthonyx
GGGCAGCCACAGCTTCTCTGGGCAACCTGTGCCAGGGCCTGCCCACCCTCACAGGGAAGGATTCCTTCCCAGTATTCCATCTGACCCTCCCCTCTGGCAGTGGGAAGCCATTCCCCTTGTCCTGTCCCTCCAGACCCTTGTAAATAGTCTCCATCTTTCTCGTAGACTCGCTTCAGGCACTGGAAGGGTAGACGGAGTAGAAAACTTTCCTTACCAGGGAATACAGTTGTACACCCTGGGTTTGCTAAGTCATGGGTAGTTTTTGGAATGCTGAGTTGTGGTCAGTATGTGGTGAATATAAGGGATGTGGTCCAGGGATTTTAAGAATGGTTCTTGCCATTCTGCTTGGGCGTGAAAACAGCCCCTCTGTCGCACTTGCTACCTTTATGGAGTGTATAAACAGGGGTTTTCATCTGCTTTCCATTTACTGGCACATTTTGTTGTCTTTGCCATGGGCATTTAAAACTGAGATGTTCTAAAGAGCCCTGCATGAAATTTTAAAGAGACTGGACCTTTCATCTGCGCACCAGCAGGACACCAGATAGATGAACAAGAAAGAAAGAGAAATTGTTTTTGAAGCAATAGCAAAAAAAATAACAGTAGAAGCAATTATTTTATCAAAGGTTTATTTTCTTTCTTGTTTTTTAAAGACCTTTCCTCAGTTGAAGTTGGCTACCTTCTTATGTATGTTTGATTTGTGGTTTTCACAAGGTCCAAATGAAAAATGTCAGCTGGAAGATGTGTATAGTTAATGAGCAATCACAATGGCCCCGGTGATTTCAGTGAATTTTGGTGCTCAGAGGATTGCAAAACTCTCGTCCTCTTTGCTCCAAACAGGCACATGTTTCTCTTTCACATCTCACTCTGTTCCTTGACTATGGACAGACCTTTTCAAAGAGTAAGGATGGAGTTAGGCTTTGTTTGTCTTTGTTTGTCATGTTCTTGCTTGTAGTGACATAAATCATGTTCCTTATGACAAGGAGCTGGACTGTGATCCCTCAGTCCCCGTCAGGCCATTAGGCAGTAATCTCCACTGGGATTGCTTTGGCTGGTGTTGGTGACCCGACTGTGAGAAGTTCAGTATCGCCTCGCTGCTTCCAAATCCTTTCAACTTGCTGCAGTTTTGATCAGTTTTCCTTGTGCTGAATGATCCCCTGCCTGCTGCTCCTCACCCCGCTGGGAGATGCTCCCCAGGGGTGGTGGAAACTCCGGCTGGCCCCTGTCAGCCGGTTGGGGTGGCACTGACTTGCTCCAGACGTGCAGGTGGGAGAGTTTCAGTTTTAATTTTGGTGGCGTTCTGGTGGGAAGGGAAATCAAGCTCCTCTCCTTGTGTGTTTATTGTATGACATACTGGGAGCAGACTGCAAATACCACCAGGTTCTCTGAGAATTGATTTCGAACGGGAAGAGGGTTTGAGGAGAGGGCAATGCTACCGGCTGTGACAGCCCAGAGTTGTGGGGAGGAAAGTAATCCATGGGGTTGGGACCAATAGCTGGGCTGGGCTTTACTCCCATGGTTATAAAAACCTTCTTCTGGAGGAACTGTGCTCTCCAGAACATGCAGCACTGAAGACTCTGGGCTGATGGCTTATTTAAGGATGAGGAGAACTTGGAGAAGTTGAAAATATGAATAAACATATCTCGTGTTCCTCAATTTCAAATCTATAGACCTTGTATTAATTAAATAGGGCACTGGGCAGGGGAGGGGTTTGTACTGCCAGTAAATATTGAAACTGGGATCTTGTTTGAATTAGGATGATATGTGCTGGGTGAGAGACACCTACGGCCATATATAAGGCCAAAGCTTCCAGCAGTCCATACTGGCTTCCCTGAAAAGCATATTTATATCTTCCAGACCAGTAATTAATCACTCAGTAGGATTTTTTGGGACGTGCGTTCACATAAGATCTTTTTGTACTGCCAGGAACCACAAAGCATGGGCACAATTAAAACACTGATTTAATTTATTACATAGAGGCATGGAAGGGGAATGTTTTAAGCGATGTTGACAGACCAGGATTTCAGAACCACCTATTTTTTTTTAAATAGAAAACAAATGCTGCTCCTCACAAAAATTAAGTTACATTAATAGCAGTTTTATAATACACTACTAGGAAAGAAATTCAAGTTTTGGCATTAATTAAGATGTGAAGAAGTGGTATAATTTTTAAAGAGAATACATTTCAAAGTTGTCTGTTTATGAAAAGCAAAACATACTGCCTTTTGTTGAAATGCACTTTAAAAGTACACGGCTCTTTTGAAAAATTAAAAATAATTGCTGAAAGGTTTTTGTACACTGATAGTTTGCCTTTAGTTAATCCTGGGAGCCCTCGGTAGCTCCTCTGGTGCCTTCAAGTTCTGTTGTCCATTTCTTGGCCTCACACTTGGAGAAGGCACTGAAATGGGTGCAGTGAAAATCCACAAAGGTGACTAAATAAGAGCAAAATTTATCTTATGGCAACAGATCTTAAAAATAAATCAAGCCTCTTCTGTTATCAGAAAGGCACTGGAGAGTGGTTGAATGTGGTCAGTAAGTGTCTAACCCAGGCAAAAGGAATTAGTGAATAGAGGGCTCTTAAAAGTAGCAGAAGGAAGTATAATGAGATTTAGTGAATTGAATTAAAGGTAGACAAAAATTTGACTAGAAATAATGTACATGTTAATCAGGGAAGATGATTAATCACTGGAACAACTTAACGGCTGTTATGGTGGATATTTTAACACTGAGAGCAGACGATTTTCCAAACCTGCAGTTCAAGTGCGGGTATTGAGCTTTAAACTGGAAGTGATACAGAAAATTCCCGCGGTCTCTTTATGCAAAGTGTCAGATCAAATTATCACATTACCTCGAGTCCTGTGAATTAACAAGGCACTTTTGTTTCTGAATAAACACAACCTCTAATAATTTCCTGTTTCTTGAATAATTCATCAGTCCTTCCAGCCCAGGTTTTTCATGACGTTTTTATTCCATCACCATGAATTGTCTGAATGGGAGTTTCTTCAGCGGTGAACCGAAGTACAGACAATAAATGATAATGTGATGAGCTGTCAGAAAAATATCATAAAAAGAAAAAAATCCTGGATATTTCTGCCTTTTGGGGTATCCCTATCTGTTCTTCTCTTAACTCTCCTGTGCTTTATGTGGTGGTAGCACCCGTGTCACATGTGGTATTACGGAGTGACACTCCCAGCTCTAATTCTGTTGCCTCCTGTGCATGTCACAACATTGTCTTGTCTGGTTTATTATTTGGTGTTTACAATACCTGTGTGTGAACGAGCACTGATGGGATAATACGTGAGGAACCAGCAGAAGTGACAATGGAGGATGCAAACCTCCTTCAGGGTGGTGATTCAGCAACCCAGACTCTGGTATTCATGAGGGGAATCGAGTCGTGTGCTATGGCCTTCAGCATGCTTACTTTCCATGGGAAGGCCTTGCCAGAGTACCTTTGCTCTAGGAAGCACTTCCATTTGGGATCTGCGTGGCACTAACCACGCTGGCCAACAGGCTGATGGGACGTTTCGCGTGTCCTCTGTGTCCACGGAGGACTGGTGATGATGGGATCAGCAAAGGGTTCCTGTTACATCCCTCCTTGTGGTTCTGGGAGCTGTGCTGTGTGTGTTGCTGGCTGTAACCCGGGCGTGCAGCTCCCGAGGTCAGGGGGTGATGCCGTAGGGATGGGGGTCTGTGCGTGGCTGCCGTGCTGGGACCATCCCCAGTGCCCCTCTGGACTTGCTCCCACCAAGCCCCTCACACACATGTCCTGATAACACCTTTCTTCACTATACCTGAAAACCCACAGGCTCTTAGTTCTCTTTAATGCCTACAACAATTGCAGTAGTGTTTACTGTATCTATACTATATATAGCATGAAAACAATTTATGCAGGTACTCTCTTCACTTTACTTGTTTGTATTTATTTTATTTATTTTATCTCCCCTTGCTTATGTTTATTTCCTCTTCTCTTTCATATTTTCCCATTTACTTTCCAGTTCCTTCCCTTCCATACATGATTATGTTTGAAGCATGCCAACCAACCCATGTAACTGAGTATGTGGTTTTTGTGGCAGAGGATCTATTTGTATTTTGTTCAGCTATTTTTCCTTTCATATTCTGTTTTCTTCTGCCCAAATGCTGAGCTGTGTAGATGAGAACCCAGGTTCTGCTCCTTTGTGCCTTCTGTGTGTAAACTGCACAGGTCCTCCTACGTGAACACATTTATGTAAGGACTGTGGTAGCTCTGCCCTTGTGGTGCCAGTGCAGCCAAATCTGACAAGGAGGAATGAATGGATGAAGTAATGACACTTTACCTTACAGATCAATCAAATATGATAAAAAAAGAGTAATTTTTTTTAAAACTATAAAAATAATTGAGTTTTCAGAGCAAATTTGTCTGCAGTTTAAGGCTATTTTAAAATAACATGAACAGAGATATTTCCACTGGAGTTTGAAGGACTCTTTCATTTCTGACCTGACCAGATACAGTTTAAAATATGTAGGAGAAACCACAAACAGATTTTCAAACCTGTTCCAGGATAAGTGAAATTTCGGTATGATTTACAGGATTCCTGGGGGGATATTTCACAGTGCACGTCTCTGTTTCTTCTGGGACTTTAGAGGCATTTGTTATCCGCGTTTCCGTGTTTTAAGGAGCAGGTATTATCCCATCTACTGGTACCAAATGGTTTGGTCCCAGAATGGGAAGAGTTTTATTGCGCTGCTGATGTCGGGGTCGGGAGGCCAGGGGACACCTGTTTGTTTGGCTCTCGGAAGAACTCTGTCCCCTGACGGCTTTTAGATTTATTCACACACTGGAAATTGCAGATGACAGTTTCTCTGACTTTCTTTTGAGATTCATGGTTTGCAAAGTTTTTTTTCTTAATGAGCTGTTAATTCATAACAGTATTCAGCAGCAATGTAAAATAGCTGTCTGCTGCTTTTCAAGCTGGTTTGCATTGTGCTGGAGTTTGCAATTTTTAAAGGAAAAGGATTTATTTCCTCCTGAGATTTCCTTTTTAGATCACAAAATTTCCTAAGAAGAGATTTTTAAACTTGTTTGTGGTTAATATTTGCCCAAATGTGTGCAGCATCTGACTGTAAGTAATTTGGTGTGCATTGCTGCATTTTATAAATGAATTATCTTACAACTAACACCCCGCATCTGCATCCTTCAAAGCTACCTCCAGGTCCAGCCCAGCTCCTTCTGCTCCCTTACGGACTTGCTCTAAAAACTCCCGCACACTGATGCGTAATGCCATGAGACTTGCATTTAAACCATCTTTTGGCATGAAATCCATCCTCCCCATCCCTGGAAGCATTCCAGACCAGGTTGGACAGGGCTTGGAGCAACCTGGGCTAGTGGAAGGTGTCCCCACTCATGGCAGGGTGTGGAACAGGATGAGCTTTAATGTCTCTTCCAACCCAAACCATTCCATGATTCTGTGAATTTTTTTTTCTGTATTTTGTTTCCGTAGGGGTAAAGTGCACAAATATTAGGTTCAAATATTCAATATCGAGCAAAGACTGGCAAAATATTTCAGAAGAATGAGCATCTGCAGTCGCTTTCATAGTCAGGTACAATGAAGAGCTACCATGTCTTAATATTTCAGGGTTTTTCTGCTCAAACATTTTGTTCCATTTCACTTCTGAGCAATACTAAACCTCTAAATAATTTCATAATTAGGTTCTGAAGTGGTGTGGAAAGAGAATGGGAATGAGAAATGACACTCAAAGAAAGGCCAGGTTTGGTAGCTGGAGAGGGCGTGGGATGGACGCGTGGGTGCTGGGGGCTTGAGGATCATATTCTCACTGCTCACACAGTGGTGCCTGGGAAAGAACCGGCGGATGGCACGAGCAGGGGAAGGCTGGCTGCCGCAATCCCCACGCATGCAGCAGGTGCCCGAGCCCGCTGCTGTCTCCAGCCGTACCTGCGGGGTCCCGATGCCAGTGGCACCGGCACCGGCACCGGCGGGGCAGCGTGGGCACACATCAAAGGCAGGGAGAAACAGGAAAGAAGCTGGAGATAAAAAGGACCATAAGGCAGGAACGGTCCGCAGAGATATTCTATGTTTATAGCGGGGTCTGGGGGAATAATGGGTGTTTATAAATGAGTTCAAGGGGATAATGTGTATTGAAATATGAGTCCGGAGGGAGAGTACGTATTCAAAAACTATCTACTGTATATGGCATAATAATCCCAGTATTTCATAAACTCATAGGAAAGTATTAAATAAAAATAAATTACAAATGTCTGTGGCTTGATTGCAAATCACTTCAGAGCAAAGGGAAAGAAAGTCCTTTGCAAAATGTGGAAACCATCTTGTGTTAAACAGCACCAGAAAAAACCCTCTAATTGTAAAAAGTAAATGTCAGTTACAGTTATTACAGTGGCCATGTTGTTTCCAATAACAATTTGGCATTTTATTTAGTCTGTAACAATCTACAATTTAAATTTAAAATAAAGATTTTTCTTTTATTTCCCTCTGAAGTTGTGTGCCAAGCACAGCAGAGCAGAATGTAACATCTGTTGATGATTAAAACAAGCTTTCCTATGGGCCCTGAATACAAAGTAAACATGGATTTTATCCATAGTCAACAGCATTTACAAATGTAAAGGGAGGAAGCTACTGAGTTTTTGAAGAATGAGCTGTGAGAGAGGAAATATAAGACCGGGGACGGCAGATGGCGATAATTAGTTCCATATCGTGAAAGGCTTCTATTAAAAAATAAAGAGGACAGAGTCCTGGATTATGCTGCTGGTTTATTAAAGGCTCTTTCTTTGCCATCAGCCCCTTTGCGCACCAGTCCGGGCTGGAATGGGTGGGCACAGCTGTGTCCGTGGCGCTGGCGGCTGGCACCGACCACGGCCACTGCAAAGACACATTTTCCAAGCTTTTCCCCACGTACGCTATAAACGCTTTGCTGGCAGAAGGCAAAATTCGGGAGGAATTTATTATGTGGACCTATAGGCTAGTAATCCTGCATTTTAGTCTGGTTTAATTTAGATTTAAGGGCAGAGTATCAGAGGTTGAAGGCTACTGAACTTTGGTGACACCCTTTGTCTCCTCCTTTTGTCCTGCTCAGTCACATAGTGCGTGGTCCCACCTCAGGGCTCAGCTCTCCTCACTGAGTCCATGTATTTCTTGCATGGATGGTCTATGTGTTGTTACATATCTGAGTTCTACCATATTGTTCCACCCCTGGAAGTGTCCAAGGCCAGGTTGGACGGGGCTTGGAGCAACCAGGGATAGTGGAAGGTGTCCCTGCCCAAGGCAGGGGGTGGAACAAGGTGGGCTTTAAGGTTCTTTCCAACCCAAACCATTCTGGGATTAAATAACTAGTTATTGCTGCTGGAACTGTGTCATTTCATAAGGTTTTGCTGTCTGTTTGCCCGGTTTTGTCTTGCACTCAGAGTACATTAAGTAAGGTGTCAAAATGAAATTCCAATTTGCTGAGATTTACCTGCTTCCCAGGGAGAGGACAGCCCTCCTCCAGCTCCCAGGGCATGAGCCAGCCACAAGCTTGCACAAGAGGTTTTTGACTCTTCTTTCCAGTCTGGGCTGGGTTTGGTTTGCAACAAAAGCCTCATTTTCCTTTTTTTTTTTTTTTTCCTTAAAGTATTTTGTAGTGTTCCACTTCATGTGTTATTTTGGAATTCATTTCAGTTTTTAATTGCAATTTCTTCTTTCCTCACTTCCACCCTCCTTCAATTTTCTTTCCAACTGGAAGCTGTTGTAGCCGAGCTCTCTGCGCAGGCAGCCGTGGAAGCGCCTTTGTAGCCCTGCACAAACACACTGAGTGTTAATCTGGCACTCGCTCACTTTTTTTTCTTTCCCTTCCGTCATTTTATAATTACCCGAGGTGGTAACAGCTCTTAAGAGCCTCGTCTGTCACCCTGGAACCAAATGCTTTTCATTGAAAATTAAGGAGAGGCTTCAAAAGTTTGAGTTCTTTCAGCAGTGAAATATAACAGTCCTCCAGTAGAAAGAGTATTTTGATGCTGGATCCCATTACAGCGGGTGCTGTAGGATGTTGGTGTGCTTTGTGGTGAGGAGGGAACTGCGGACTGGAGGCCGTGCTGCTCTCTCAGCCATGCGGGGCCGCCTGCCAGCACTGCTCGCCTGGAGAAGGCTCCGTGCAAACTGCAGGGGCTTTGTCAAGGTGGGCACCAATCCCACCTGGAAGGAAAGGTGTTAGGAAGGGAGAGCGCCCAGCCCCGCTCTTCCCCCAGGCGTCAACGGAACCATCTCCTCACATGGTCTGCCCGCACATGTGAACTATGGCAGTGACAGCGGGAAGGGGCTGAGGGAGGACAGGGTTGGGACTGCATGGAAATGGAGGCAATTTGTCATGATGATACCAAAAACATGCACTGAGTTTAGATATTGGGGAGAAATTCCTGGCTGTGAGGGTGGTGAGGCGCCGGCATGGGTTGCCCAGAGAAGCTGTGGCTGCCGCATCCCTGGGAGTGTCCCAGGCCAGGTTGGACAGGGCTTGGAGCAACCTGGGCTGGTGGAAGGTGCTCCTGCTCACGGCAGGGGGTGGAATGGAATGAGCTTTAAGGTCCTTTCCACCCAAACCATTCCATTATTCTAATTTAAATTTAAAATGCAAAAAGAAAAACTGCATGGAATTAAAAATTACTTTAAAATTGCTGAAAGAATGTACGGGAAGAGTTTTAGGCAAAATAAAACTAGCTCAAACCAAAATAAGTGTCCAGATCTGCTGAGACATATGTTTTGGGCAGAGTTTTCCTAAACTTGTAGCTTTAGCAAAGTCTCCAGGTAACAGATTTTATACTTAAATGTCCAACTTCAAAGAGAAATGACAGCAGAAGCAGCCTTGCTTTTATTTTTAATTAAAAATTCAAAAGCATTACCTGAGTGGACCCCAAAAGTTAAAAAGCAGAAGGCAAATAAAACGTTATGTCTTTTAATGTCTTTGAAGTTGAATCTTACAATTGCTGGATCTCGTTATCTGGGGGTTTGTGCCTGTTTGGGGGTGGGTGTCCTGTGCCAGGCTGGAGGTGGAACGAGTGGGTGAAGTGGTGGAATTTGCAGAGGCGGGGTTATTTTAATTATTATTAAATAATTTACAAATAGACCAGCAGTAGTGGGTGCAGTGGAAGTGCCATGGTTTAAATGGCTTTAGGACCTTGAAGCACCAAAAAATGCTCTTAAATAAGAAAACGCACCCAAAACAGCCCTTGCTGACTCTCCTCTCCCTTCAGTAAGGGCACGGTGAGCGGTACCCCACACTCGGTGTGTGCAGGGACCCAGGCTTCCTCCCAGCTTTCCCTGTCTTCCAGGCAGTAACAGCCTGGAGGCCCAGACGAGTACTGGAGCCCTTCCAGGAGCTGCTTATCCTTCCCGTGCTGCCCCACCAGCGAGGCTGCAGAGCCGGGAGCGGCCCAGGCCTCCCCAGCCCGTTATGGAGTGCTACCAGAGGGCCACCAGACTCGCTCTGTCTTTCCTTCCAAATAAGCAGCTTAATCATTCTCTGCTTCTAATTAAAGTTTTGAGGCGGTCACATGTGTTGTAAATCTGTGCAAGGAGAACTTATTTAACCAATAAAAAATTAGCCTCATGTTGGGTTTACCTGAGCAACTGGGAGGATACATCAGCTCCAGTCTCCTCTGAGTGAGTGTAAAGCCTCTGTTGCTCCGGAAGCTGGTGCTGGGAGTGAGCCAGGGACTGGCCTCAGCCCCTTTAATAAAAGCCATTATTTCAGCTTCTGCACAATTTGGAGTCCGGCCATAACGTGGGATGGGAACACCTTGTAACACTTACAGATGAGCCCGTGCTTTCGATGGATCAAGGCCAAACTTCTGTTTGGCTTTCTTGTTTTCTCTGCAGAATTGGCTGCGGTGGCGTTTCTGTCCAAGGCGGGGGCTGAGACGATAGCGGTGGCTGTGAGTGTCTCCACCATCACCTGTTCTTTGGGGGCAGCTTTCCTACTGCCATTAGGTGATAATACTCAAATTTTCTTAGGCTTTGCCATGTTTTTCTGTCAGTGGTATGACCCAGTACTCCAAGGTCTCCTTGAGATTAGAACAGATTGCCAAGAGAGGGTGTAGAGTCTCCCTCACTGGAGATGTTCCCGAGCCATCTGGATGCAATGTGCTCTGGGATGACCCTGCTAGAGCAGGAGGTTGAACCAGATGACTCACTGTGGTCCCTTCCATCCTGTGGTCCTGTGAGAAGTTCAACTTAAGTCAAGTACGGCATTTGTTACCCTCAAACCAACGGGAAGTAGCTCGCTGTGGTAGTGAGGGTCTGGTTGGGCTGTGATAGCCTGTGTGCTGCCTGGTGGCCATGTCTCAGCCCCTGCACTGGGGACAGTCACCTGCTCTCACTGGTCACCTGGTGCCAGGGCCAGGGAAAGCCCTGGGAGGGCTTTGCCGCATGGGGCAGCCCTGCTTGCCCAAAGGCTCAGACTCAGAGTTAGTCAATTGAAACAACACTATGAAACCTAAAAAAAAAAAATCAATGTTTGCTCAACAAGGCTCTGTAGAAAACATTTGTGACTTGAGTTAATTTTATTCCCATCCTCTAATATTTTATTGATCAAATTCTGTATTAACTTCCATGACTTTCTGCTGAGGATTGATGGCAGGTTAAGTAACCTGTAGTTACAAATCCCGCTTGCTCTGGGTGAGTGTAGGGATAATCTGCAGCTTTTCCAGTGCCCTGTGATTTCCCTGCTCTAGTAACTTTTCTGTTACTATTGACAGATTAGGGATCTCTCCTGGCAACTCCCTTATGATGTAGGAGCACAGGGCACCCAGAGGCTGTTAGATTTGAGATAGCTGAATACTCCCTGTCCCTAGAAATCCTCAGTGTTTCATTGTCTTCGTCTGATTTGAGTGTGCTGGCTGAGTCTTTCCTAACAAAGTGTTTGTTGAGCACTCCTGCCCAGTTTGGTATTTTATTAATAATATAATCATCTCCATCAAATAATAAAACAGTTCTTGGAATTTCTTTTGGCCCCTGTATGCTGAACACACTCCTCTTTTCTGTCCAGAGTCTGGGTAGCCCAGACTTTGACATCCGCCTTCTTCTGTCAGTGACCGATGCCTCAAAATATCGACAGCTGTATTAATTCCTGTTTCTTTTCCCTTGTAACATAAAGTTGGTCTAGAGCTCTAACTGGAAAAGGCAGTTTGGAGTTGCTGACATTCCATAGAGCAGGTATCCATGGAGGCTTGCCCCTGCCCGTCTCCAGGGTCTGCTTACAGGAATGCCAGTCCAAGAGCCCCGTCCTTTCCTCGAGGTGTTTGGTAGCCTGGGATTGGACATCTCCAAAGGTCTTATGACAAGGACAATAGTCAACAGCTCTTCCCTTAAGCCACCACTTGTAAGACTAAAGTTTATTTCTGCAATAGGGATTTCTTGTGGTTGAGCCCAAGCTGGGACAGACTACTAGGGAAACAGAGAGCATTCACTTCCATTGCTCCACGTTCAAGCAAAACTCCTACAATATTGTGCTCACTACTCCTGCAGTCAATGCAGAGTCTCCAGAACCAAAATATGACCACTTGCCAAAAAACTGCCTTACTGCAACTTTAAACTCCTCAGCTCTTAGCCATTTTTGAGGGTGTGCTGTTTCTGTAACTCAGCTGCGCTGTGTGGCACACTGAACACGGGCAAGGGCTCTCCCTTGGGTTGAGTTTTGGAACAGATTGTGAAGATGACAATCTTTCTTTGGATGATTTTTTCCCACTACAATAAAATGCCCACCTTTAGGTTGCTCTGAAGTTTTCTCTTTGAATGTTTAAAAGATAAGTGCTCAGATTTATGGATAAGGTAATACAGAACTATCACAGCCTGAAATTGGACGGTTCAACATGCTGGCTTCCTTCTGATCTGAACAAAGCCTGCGGGCATGGCCCTGGGGAGGGTGTGCATATCTCCTGCACGGGGAAGATTGCTGGGCTTAGCTGCAAATAGGGGACTTGATCGGGTTTCCACCAGCATCTCAGAGTTTCCCGAGTGATCTTTAGTGAGGAAGAGATGCTGGTGTGATAAAACCGAGAGGCAGGTTCAAAGCAGCCCCATAGATGTGGGAGTTGTAGCAAAGGACCTCACCTGAGTCCTATCCCAGCATTTTTGATGAGACTGATACAGAACTCATTAGGTGATTGCAGGAGATATGGCAGGAAAAGTCATGTTTGTCTCATCTGCCTTTCCCAGTCTTCAAACAATTCCCAACAGCAACAGTGGTAACAGTGTTGGGTCAGTCTTCAGAAGGTGGCCCAGGCACTGATAATCATGCCTGTGCTGGAAATTGGGGCTTTCAGCCTCTTTAGAAACACAGATAATACTGTTCTTCAAAAGTCACTCCCAGATCTTTGCCTTGTAATAAGTTGCCCAGGAAGGTGGTGGAGGAGTCAGTGTCTCTGGAAGTGTTCAGGAGCCATCCCAATGTGGCACTTGGGGATATGGTGTAGGGGTGGTTATGGTGGTCCTGAGGTGATGGTTGGACTTGATCTCAAAGGTCTCTTCCAACCCTGATGATTCTGTGCGTTTGTGTGGTTTTGTGAAGGCGGTAGATTCCCTGTGGCAGGTTTAAGTGAAACAGCCCTTGTCTTCCCATGGACTCGTGTCTGAAAAGTGAACTGTGGTGGGACAAGGTGGCAGCTCCATCTACCAAACACAAAACTCAACAAAAGACTAAAGACTAAGAACAGCCAGAGAGGTAAAACATTAAATATTGTGGGGGTGTGTTTTTACTGTCACATGGCTGGTCCTGGATTAATTCTACGCATCTTCTTTAATCATGGCATCACAGAATGGTTTGGGTGGTTAGGGACCTTAAAGCTCATCCAGTTCCACCCCCTGCCATGGGCAGGGACACCTTCCACCAGCCCAGGTTGCTCCAAGCCCCGTCCAACCTGGCCTTGGGCACTCCCAGGGATGGGGGAGCCACAGTTTCCTCTGGGCAACAACTTCTTAATAACTTCTAATAACTTGAGAGGTTAAGAAAACCTTATCAGACTAACACTGGAGAACAATGAGTCATGAATGGTTTTATACAGGTATGACACCAGGTTATTTATAGAAGTTAGAAACAGGAAAGGGTAAAAATGAAATTCAGCCTTGAAAAATACAGATGATGTAGCTGCCTGTGTATGAAAGTACTAATCCATCACAGGCATGTTCCAAGGGGAAAACCCGAGCAGCAGCGATGCTCAGAGACGTTTCAGGGTACAAGAGACAGGAGTTTGCAGTGTCATAGAGGAAAAATGAACAGTTTGGAGTTGCCTGCACTAAACCATCATGGCAAAGAGCAGGAAAATCATAGTGACCCCTGTAGTGCCCTGTGGCTGCAGCTGGGAAATTGTGCTCCATCCTGGCACCAACGTCAGTGGCTCTCTGCTCACAAACTGGAAAAAGTTCACAGGAAAGCAACAAAGAGAACTGGGGACCTGGAAGAATTGATTTATGAGAAGAGATTGAGAGAGGCCAATTGTTGCAGCCTGGCTCCGCAGTGACTAAGCAGCCACATAAGCATGCAAGGATGGCCTCGGCTGTGAGCAGCCATGGAAAGGTCTGGAATCCAGCAGAATGCCCACCTTGCCAACCCAAGGTGAGGGGCTGAATTTAACAGGTGAAATTTTTACACAATAGTAGGAAAAAAAGCAACCAATAATAAAATATTTAAAACTAAGCAAAAGTATCTCAAAGACAGGAGGAAACTCAGGTTTTAGGGAGTTTTAAAGCAGGGCTTGGTGACAGCAGAGTACAGTGAAATGCTGGATGTTGCCAAGGTGTCCACAAGTGTTTGATGTTCTCACCATTCCCAAATGCCAAAAATGCAGAGATTCCTGAAGGCACCTGACACTGACAGCACACAGATTCTTTGGTATTGCATAAGTACAAGCTTACCATTTTTCTCCTGAGAAACCTGTATGTGGGTATGGATGAAAACTGCCTCTGGAGCCCTTGGGGTCTGCACAGAGGTCACACCTTCACTCTCCACTTCAGCGCCCACCTCTTTGGTCCTTAAGATGTTTTAACCATACAGGCTCAGATGCTGGGTGGTGGCACCACCTTGTCCGTGCAATAATTCCTGGAGAGGTCATGAACGTAGTCAGCCTGTTGGGAGGGTGTTGCTGTGGGGCAGCCAGGGAGGAGGTTTCTGTTGGACTTCACCCGTCACAGGCAATGAGGATGTAGAGGTAAATGCTGCACATCTGTCAGCCTGCTCTGGGCTGGCCTGGAGTTGTCTGGTGTAAAATAAAGCCAAATGCTCGTAAACTTACAAACCTGCATTGATAAAACACTGATATCAAGATGCTCCTGACAGGTAAATCAGGAACAGCAGGGCTGGGGCTGCTCAAAAGGCACCACTGCAGCGGCTCACGGTGACAGCAGCGTTCACAGCACAGACCCTGGCGTGGGACTGGTCTGTCACTCTTCCATTTACTGTTTTGGAGTATCTCTATGATAAACAGGTGGGAAAACGTCTCTAGGGAGTGCCAGCAAACTCCCAACTGATGAGACGGAAATGGCGATGAAAGTGTTTTCTGCACTTGCTTCACTTTCAGGCTGTGAGCTGTTAACACAGTGCTGTGATACATAATGAACGAGTTTCCTTTTCCAGTAAAGGAGCAGCCAGAGGCATCCCAGAACAAGGAACTAACACCAAGTCTGCCTTAAGACACTGTCTGAGTGTGGGAAGCCCCTGTGGGGGCTCTGTGCTGACCTGCTCTGCAGCATAAGACTCCACACAAGTGGCTTCTGGCTCCCTAACTGTGTTCTGGTGTGGGCAGTGGATGAAACTGCCTGTTCAGAGCTGAGCTTGGGAATCAGAGAGGAATAGGGTATTTGAGATGGAGGTTAAAGCATGTGGCCTTTCCCACATGTAGGTCCTCTACCCAGCCCGCAGGGGTGGCTCTCAGAAGTTACCCTTAAAATCCGAAGGCCTGGTTCAGGGGCCACTGGATGCTTAGAAAAGGAGGAGTTGTGCTGGGTGTCTCTGTGCAGGAGCAGCTGACCCGGCTGGCACAGACCTGGGCACATGCCAGGTGCTCCAGGGTGGTTCCTGCTGCTCTCGGGCAGCAGGTTCCCCCAGGGCACCGAGTGTGTGTGTCCAGGTGATGCCTGAGGACAGCCTTGCTCTACAGCCTGGCAGCTGACCTGGCTTTGCTTTGATAACGTGCACCTTTGGGGGCGGGTGCTCTTCGCTCTTCCAGAGCAGCCTGACAGTCCCTCGTGCACAGAGCCTGCTTTGTTCAAGTATTCATCCTTTGCTTGAATTATTTATTTATTCATTTTCCCCCTTAATTTTTCCTTCTGTCTCTCCCCTGCTGGTGCCAGATGAATTCCTGGTTCTCCAGCAGCTCAGCAGGGCAGGGATTAATATGGCTGGAGCATGGCCACAGCCGTGTTGGGCAGTGGAGTGATGTCCTGGGAAAAAAAAAAGTAAAAAGAAAAAGGAAAGTATGCAGCAGTTAGAAACAGGGGGGAAGGGGGGAAACTCTGTGTGCCTCTTCTTCCTTTTCACAGCAGACCTGTTCCCAGCATCTCAAATCCCCTCAGAGAGGAAAATATAATGCAAATCTTTAACAGGAGGTAAAATTGAGAGTGCAAATATCAACTTGTATTGAAAGAAATTGCAATCTCTGAAGCCCAAACCATGCAAACTTTGAGAGCTTGGCCAGGGTTGTCAATGCTGAGCCTGTTCTCACAGCTCTGGTTGTTCTGAGCAGCGGGATGCAGGTGGGACTGTCTCCTTTCCTGTTGCCCTTCTGCTAATGGCATGATGAATTCTGATTACTCTGCAGTTGCATCCCGGCACTGTGGAAGGCCACGGTAACTATTTGGGACATCAGTTTTCCTTCTGCCAACTTTCAGGAGCATTTTATAGGATTAATATTCAATAAAACCCCCTTAACATTAAAAAAATGCTTAGTCCCCCAATTGTTATTAAATTCTTTTCCTGTGCCACAATGCGGCTGCTTTGATGTAAAGTCCTGCAGTTTCTGGAAGGAGCCGGCGTGATTACGCTAATGTGCAGTGCTCTTTCTGCTATTCCTATAGGGAAAATAAACCCCACATTAGTTCCATATTAGTACCTGACTTGGAGAAGTTAAAAAGTGCCAGAAAAAGGTTAACCAGAGTCAAGTACACATAAGAGAGCTGTGATTATTAGTGTTAGGGGAGCCATTTGAAAAAAACATTTCTGCTTTTACAGAAGAATTTATTGGTGTCTTTGCTTCTGGCTGCTTTATGCATTTTAATAAAGCAGTAGCAGCAATACTGGGGGGGAGTTGGTTGTGCCTGGTCCAAAGAAAGACTTTCTCTGTGCGATACGGCCCCTGACCCCAGCCCAGGGCTGCCCTCAGTGCAGGGGGAGCCCAGGGATGAGCCCACCATCCAGCACTGCCCAGGGGTTCACATTGCTGAACGCCGGCGCAGGGCAGGCTCTCCCACTTGCCAGCACATGGCCGGGATCCATTCGGAGAGCCAGTGAAATGAAGGCAATAATTGCTTTTGTGTGTTAAAAGTTACATCCAGCCTACCAGCAGCTTTGGCAATTTCCCTGCCAAATGTCTGGGATTATTTGGAAAACATGCTCTGTTGAAAGCAGCCCCAGGCTGAGATGCACCCGTCCAATGGGGTAAAATACTGGGGTCTGGATGCAGCTGGGGCCAGAAGTGCCTTTTTGGTTGGGGAGATGCTAAAGTGCTTATTGTGTGTGGGGAGGCGTTTGTGCTCCCCTGAGGCACCCGCTGATGTGGGCTAGTGGTTCTTTGCTGTCCTTTAGCTGTGGGAATGTTACGATTTTTTAATTTCACCATAAACACCTGTCATTTAGTCATGAAAAACTCTGAGATTGTTCATCCTTCACAGCTACAATTTAATAATAACACAATTTAGCCACCTCAGAGGGTGGGCAGGCCCTGGCACAGGTTTCCCAGAGGAGCTGTGCCCCATCCCTGGAAGTGTCCAAGGGCAGGTTGGACGGGGCTTGGAGCAACCTGGGCTGGTGGAAGGTGTCCCTGCCATGGCAGGGGGTGGGACTGGATGAGCTTTAATGCTCCTTCCAACCCAAACCATTCCATGATTTTCTAAGATAATACACTCTGGGGGTGCATCCTGAGGGCAGGATTTTGCTCCATGATCTATATTCTCTCTTGTCAGCTGTTTACCTCTCCAGAACTGTTTTGTGTGTTTTCACACACAGATTCTGATCTCAGGATCCTGCTGCCTGTTCCTGTAACACTGCTGTGTCGGCAGCGCTAATTCCTCACAGGTTGAGTAACAGTCTCATTCATTCATTTGGGAAGAGTAGAAAAGGATTTACTTTGCAGGCCTGTAAGCCCATCTGCTCTCCCACATCTGGAAAGGCTCACACTGTCTGTCCTGTTAGTGCACTGGGACAAGCCTTCTGATGGAAACACTTAATTCTCAAAGCGGTGCTGGATAATGATAAATCCTTTGTGAAACGTGGATTTGCATTTAAGATTCTTTCCTGCTCCCATTGTCTGTGGGACGTTTTACTCATCTTCATTTCCACTGCCCCAAGTCTAAACTCCTAATCCCCTCTCCTGATGCTTCAGCTTGAGCTGATACTCCTCCATTACTCCTTCATTTCCGTGGTTTTCAGAGCCCAGGCTCCATCTCAGCCCCCTTCCCTTCTCCTGGAGTCTTTGCCAGCTTTCTCCTGTTGTCCACTGCTGCTTTACTTGGCAGTCCCATCTTGTGGTCCCCGATTCCTCTCCTCCCAACCCATCCCTGCTCATCACCAGACCAGCTCCCACTGCAGATCCAGTGCCAGAGGTGCTCCCAGCTTTTGGTGTGGATCAGCCACAATGAGAAACACAGAAGGGCACATTGGTAAATACAGATCCTGTCCAGTCAACCCAGTTCCCAGGAGAATCCCATCACTGACCCTCAGGAGGCTGGGGCTGTGGTGCTTTGAGGCTGTGAACTCCCCATCCCTGGAAGCGTCCAAGGCCAGGTTGGATGGGGCTTGGAGCAACCTGGGCTAGTGGAAGGTGTCCCTGCCCATGGAATGGGATGAGCTTTAAGGTTTCTTCCCACACAAACTGTTCTGTGATTCCATGATTTTCTGTTCAGCGATGCTCTGGCACAGCCCCACACAGCCTCACTGGCACCCTCTGGGATAGCTTCACATTTGCTGGGACAAGGAATTTTTCCCAAAGTGTCCTAATCAATACTTTGTTCTTGAACTGCGCAGGCAAATTAAGTGGAGAGCTGTGCGGGTTTGCCTTGGGCAGGAGCTGTTCCATGGGTCTGGGAGCAATGAGGCAGTGGATGTGTTCTCGAGGCCGGCAGAGGGGAGGAGCAGGGCGGCTCTTCTCCCTCCAGAGGGCAAGGCAGCAACTCAGAACAGTCCTGGAAATTTTGAAAAACTGTTACAAATTATGGAGTTGAAATTCAATTAAGAGACACCCAAACCTCCATACTCATTTCTTTTCCATTCCTGAGCATGGACTGGAGAGAAACTGTCTGGACAAACCAGCCCCTCTTCACCAAAAAGCAGCCTCAAATCAAAGAGGGAAATAAACTGCTGGGTCCTTAATGATGGGCTGGAGGCAGCATTTTATTTCATACTTTGTCCCTGCAATTTCCCCCTTTGTTTTACAGGGTATGACTTTACCAAAAATAGGCAAAGGAAGAAAATAAAGTTGAAAACTTCTGGGAACAAGCCAAGTTTTCCATGCTGAAAATCAATTATTGCCTAATATTTTCAATGTGAGATCCCCACACTCTGGCATTAGGCCAGTTCACCCACCTTCACCTGCTTTGTACTTTATTCACGAGAGTCAAAGATCCTGCCAATAAAACTTTTTATTTCAAGAGAGTTTTGAGTTTCAAGGTGTTGCTGGTTCTTCTGGCCAGAACTGCTGGTGGAGGAAGGCAACTTCTTCCCTCACTCCATGTGTTGTGCACAGTGACCAACAACAAACACAATCATTCCATGAAATAAAATGGTTGCTTTTGGAGAGAATTGCAAGGTGGCAGAATTAGACAGTGGCCATTGGAAAGGTTACTATGCCAGAGCTGCGAAAGATGGAAGTAATTTATTTCCTCTTGGTAATGCTCCTTTCTGGCCCAGCAATTTATCAGAAATGTTAATCCAACAAGCGTAAGTGTGCATGTGCTGGGAGGAGGGAGGGGAGCGGAGGAGGGAGAGGGAGAAGGCATTTAAAATTAGCTTCGAAATACTGTACATCTCATTAAAAATGTAATCATGCATAAAATGAGATCAATGAAAATTTATCTAAAAGTGCAAGGAAAAGGCGTTTTCTGGTGTGATACTGGGTATAATAGTCTCGATTTTAATTTAGTCAGCTTGCAACAAAAAATCCCTCCAGGCTAAATAAACCAGTTTCCCTCCCAGTTATTGTCTGGACAGCTAATTTTCTGCACCTTTCCTTCTAATACTCAACCTTATCTCTTGCTGGATAGAGGTTTCAATATATTGCAGAGTTTGTTTTCTTTACATTTTCTATTACTGCAATTTAATTTGCATGATAAATGATGAGAGGTGGAAAGATGATAAAAGAAGCAGAACATTTCTTTATTAATTTTGTTTAAATTAGTGTAACTTTTCCCTGACTGTGCTTTTTACTCAGAAAGCCTACGTAGAAATTATTTTAAGTCTCCATATTGCAACATTTAATACTTGACAATAAGCTTCTGCCTCCTGTGCCAGTGGGCACGTTCTTATTGTCGTGGCTTCCTCCTACTTTATGCTCTCTTACAATACTTTTGACCACTTTGGTGAAGTCCTTCCAGTGCCTAAAGTGGCTCCAAGAGAGCTGGAGAGGGACTTTGAACAAGGGCCTGGAGTGACAGGACAAGGGGGAATGGCTTCCCACTGCCAGAGGGCAGGGTTAGATGGGATACTGGGAAGGAATCCTTGGCTGTGAGGGTGGGGAGGTGCTGGCACAGCTTTCTGACCCAAATCAAGTCAGGCTTGAGATTCGGGAGGCCAGTCCTTGGGGATGAGCTGTGGATCCGAGTTTGCAAGGACATTCCTTCCAATACCCTCAGACAGTCACTAGCACATTCCTGCCCACCTTCAGCAGCACAAAGATTCGATTACCTGAGCTCCCTCTACAGTCCCTGTGGTTCCATAGGCACAGCCCTTTCCTCTCCCACAGGGAGGTTTGCAGCACTTGGCTTAAAGTTACAAGTTTTGGGAGAAGAAATTATTTGAATTCATTCCAGTAATTGGTTTCATGCAGGTGAATGTTCCCAAAGCTAAAGGGAATCTTTGCTGAGCCCCCACTGCCAAAGACACACCTGGACCCTTGACTTTTTTTTTTTTTTAACTCTTTCCTTCTGAGGTTTGTGTTAATTAAACACAAAGCAGTTAAAGTTTTACAAGTGGAATAACACAGTAAGTCTCCCTAAATATATGTACAAGTTACTCACTAGAATACTTCCATACTTACTAGAATACTGGTTTGGGTTGGAAGGACCTTAAAGCTCATCTTATTCCACCCCCTGCCATGGGCAGGGACACCTCCCACTAGCCCAGGTTGCTCCAAGCCCCGTCCAACCTGGCCTTGGACACTTCCAGGGATGGGGCAGCCACAGCTTCTCTGGGCAATCTGTGCCTGTGTATAAACTTTGGAAAATTGCCTTTTTCCTTCTCTGTGCTGTAAGAAAAACTCAGGGAATACACCAAAATGATAAATAAAAACTATACTACCATATGGCACTGCTGCCTCAGCAGCCTGTGTGCTGCAGGCTGGGTTTGAGAAAATCCTCCAGGCCTCCTTTTTTTTCCTGAAAGAAAAGGTGAAAAGGAGATTATTTAAGTTTCAAATTCCCAAAGTTGGAAAATGCTGATTGAAGTTTTCTTTGCAGATGTGTTCTGTTGCTGCCTTCGTCTTTGCTCTGAACAGCTCTGGAGTTGGCATTTTGCTTTCCAGGTTTTCAGTCCAGTGATAATTTAATCTCTGGAGTCCTGATTGGCTGTGATCTCTCTGATCCAGGACTATTTGCTCTGTTTCAAGGGAGAGACATTTCCCATCAGTTTTTCTGGGATACATGTGGGACATGTTGTGGAAGAGGTCATCTCCTTGCTGCTGGCTGTTCATCGCTGTTGGCTTGCAGCTTACGGAGAGTTTGGAGATTTCCCCTCCTGCCAGGGATCTACTTCAGAAGAACCTAAATGTGGACTATTTCTTGAATCAGCCCTTGGCTTGCCTATCCATGCTGGAGTGGTGGCTGTTCTGTCTCCATTGCACCATTCATGGAGGGCTCGGCCAATTTTCCCTGTCATGCTCCAACGGCCATCGTTGGCTCCTGCTCTTCATGAAACCTTCTGCAGCTATTCCTAGAGGCTCTCCCAGTTTCTTTTGTTGTGCACCTTCCAAAGGCATCATTATACATAAGGCTTATAATATGAAAAATCCTCGTTCTCCAGTTTGGATGAATACTATGGCCATTATCCAGTGTATTACTTGATGTCCTCCATGTCATGGCTCGATGCGATCCGTCTGGGTGGATGTTTGTGCTGTGATGTTTTCTGCTTCCTTGTACATGCCCAGACCAAACCAGGCTCCCTCTTCTCCCTCTAGTTTTTGATGATGGCACTACCAGGCTCTGAACTTCCTTAGTTTCATTTGTCCATTCAAAGTTAGTGCATTTTTTGACTTGCCATACTTCAACACACCGGCCTGCAGGATGTGATGTGTCAAATAACCTTTGAAAATCCAAACAGATTATGTCCCATGTTTTCCTCCTGTCTGGAGTCTGTGTTACCTCTTAAAAAAATTCCAGCAGATTTGTCAAACAAGATTTGCCCTTTGTAAGACTCCTCTGGCAACTTTTAATATCAGCTCACGTTTCTCCAGATGTTTTGTGATCTCATCACTTATTAATGTCTCCATGATTCTGTCTTCTGCTGAAGTTACACTTATTACTGCTAATGTGGCTGTGAATGCCTTGTGTCTTGCTTCCCTACTGGACTGCATCCAATGACACGGATCTGCTCAGGATGGGTTTGAAGCTTAAGGGAAAGAATCTTTTTTGGTCTCTGATTTGAGTGATTTAGAAATATCTTCATTTTCTTAATCTATTACTTTATTACTGTTATTTAATAATCTTGTCCAAAAGAAATTGGGAGGTTTCCAGTAACACATGCTGTGAGGATCCTTCACTTTCCTGTCTGTCATTGCTTCATAATCCATTTCATTCATAATCCAATGTCATTCCAACTCCTGGAGTTAGACATATCTAATTCTTCTCCTCTTCTAGGCTGACGGGACTTTTACTCTTCCCTTCTGCCTCATATAGCCATCGCCACAGGACTGTGGCTGCCCCAGGTGCTTCTGGCAGGGAGATGAGACAGAAATCTCTCTACATCACCAGCCCTAAAGGAGGTGCTTTAAAACTTGTCCTGTTGGCTGCCAGCAGCTGGTGCTAAGCAGGGCACTGATCCCTTCCAAGCTTTTTCATGGAGCCATGGAAAAATTTTGCTGTTCTTGTGGTCTTGAAAATAGTGATTTTCACTGAATTTGCAGAATGGTGTTTCAGAGCATGAACACTGCGCTTTCCACATGCACAGTCAGTAGACGGTGTGCGTAAGCAAACACATCCACCTGGAGAACCCATGGGAAGGTGGCACAGCATTTCCACTTGATTTCCTTCCTTCAAAAGTAATAAAACTCCATGGGGGAGCATGAGAACTTTTCCAAAGCTTCCCCTGCTTTGGGACCGTTGGAGTGGCTGAGAATGGAGGTATGTCCCATGCTGCAAAAATTTATGGGAAACTTGTAAGCTCCATGAAGCGCCTGGAATTTGGATGGGATACAAGCCAGCCTCTCCATTACATGTCTACGGCTCTCTGCATATTTGTGATTATCCTTATGAATAATGTAAGCTCCTGCTTTCAGATGGGAAAGGCTTCGGGAAGGAGTTAGGGAATGTGTCAGAGTGCTGGTAATGACCTCAGCATCCAGCAGTTTCTCACTGGATGGAGCAGTGCAGTCTCACAAAGAGCCAGGAAAGTTCCTTGCTAAAGGAGAAAAAATTCTCTTTGCTTGCAGTCACCACTTTTATTTGTTCAATACAGGCGGCAGGGCTGGCGAGGAAGAACTCACAGTGGTGTCATTGGGCAGTTTAAACCCAGTAGCTCTTATTTTGAAACACTCATGTCTGTCATAGTGGATTATCTCATGGCACTGACTCTTGAATCACTTGGATGCTGCTGTTGGACTTCTTATAAGTATTTTGTAAAAGTTTAATATTTTACTTCCCAGAACAAGAAGTATCCTTCCTCCTTCTTTGCACGGAAATAAATTCTTTACCTACACCCCTTGAATTTCACCACCTGGGAAATCCAGCAGGTGGCAAAGATGCTGGAAGCCATTTCAATGCTCCTAATGGGTAAGATGTTTCCATTGCATGGGCCTGGATCGGAAGGGTCTGTTGTGTTGGAGGCATTTAGATAAACTCATCTATGTCACCTGAGAAAATTGTGCTTAAAGTTCATCCATCAGCATGTTCTCTGTGGGTGGAGCGTCCATAACGTGTATCTGCACAGCTGCTACTCCTGCAGCCAGGAGGAAAAGGAATCCTTCCAACAACTGGGCTAGAAGGAGATCACAAAAGGGAGGGTTTAATATTTTCCTTGCCCTAGTTTCAAGGGATGGTGGCAGAACATTTCCATTGATTTTGCTCATGCTTGTGGCACCTGCTGGTGACACTTGAGCATCGGTAACACTGTGCAGACTCATTCTCTGTAGCTGGGAACATGCCCACCAACTGCTGAACTTTGGCTAAAATTTTCATTTGGTGGCTCCCCAAAATGCTGTAGTTCAGGTTAGACCAGGAGATACCAAGTTTTTCACTGTTTACCTGAGTGAAGATGAGGTGCTGTGAAGAAATGTTTCTTCATCCCTGACCTTCCCTCCTTCCCGCTGGTGAGCAGGACTCGGTGTTCAATCCAACAGCTCCACACAGGTGGCCTAGGCCCTGGGTTATCCCTCCAGGAATGTATGTCCATGTGTCCTCTCGGCTCCCAAATCAGCCTGTTTCTCCTGCTGTAGCAATCCCGTGGCCTGGGAAGGGAAGGGAGGGGGAAGCCTGGCTTCTAGCTCTGATTCATCACTTTTATTGAACTTAAGTTCTTTTGTTTTAATGCACACTTGATTGAGCCAGCATTTATCCAAACAGTTATGGTGTGTAGGAAAAGAGACAGTTGAAGAAAGAACAAATGAATCTAATGTAAATCAAATACTTAACGCTTTTATAGAAACTACAAAGCCTTAAATGTGTATTCTTAATGGTAATTTTACAAAACTCCACCAGGCATCTTCAAATGGAGGTGTGACAGTGATTGTTTCAGGCTGGAGATGGCTTTCCTTTCACATGCTAATCATCTGCTCATGGTGATATTTCTCAGCGTTGTTGGAGTCAGCGAATTGAATAATTTATGGAATGAGTTTTGTTGTAAATTTATTGTGTCACAAGCAGGTTGTAATTTCACTAACAGTACACTTAAGTTATTAAGTAAGAAAAAAAAAATGTGGTTGATAGGACTGTGCATTTGGAGGTTCTCTTGCTCCCTCCCCAACTAGTTCTCATCTTATATATTTTCAAACAGAGTATTTACCTAATTTTTATTCAGAATCTGATCTGAGAAAGGGAGCGAGAGAGGACATTAACATAAGTGGGTTTGCATTTGCACACTATTGTTGAATCTGGTAGTCGTAAACAAATTACAGAGGATTTTATACAGACAGAAATAGCATTAAAATGGCACCGCTCCGGTGCGGCGCTGCCTTTGTTCCCTGTTTGCTTCTGAGGAATTGGCCTCAGCTACAAGTGATGGAGTGCTGAAGGCACAGGCAGATCTGCAGAGCCAAGAGGAGCCTCCTGCTGCTTCCCAGCTCTGGTGTCTGGCTGTCCAGGAGCCGCTGCTGGGAAGGTGTTTCTGGGTGCACAGGGCAGGAGGGGATGCCTGTACCCCAAAGGGAGGGGTCTGGCTGCCCCCGTGGGAGGCCTGGGGAGCTTTATTGGTGCAGCTTCTGCAGGATTTTTCTACAGCCTCAAAATGAGTCTTTTATGATTTTAAACCAGCTGTTGAACCTGTCTGTAGTGGCCAGTTGTTACCCTTAGGCCCTGGCAATTTTGGGTAAGGGCTGGTTTTGACATCTGTTCTAACAGGCAGGTTTTGCCTCACCGTGCCACTCTCAACACCTGCCTGTCCTCCAGCTGTTTTACCTTGTCCAGTGCCTCTCCTCTGCCGTCCCTTGGAGATCCTGGAATGAGCTGACTGTGCCACTGCCTTTTCCACACCTGTCACATGCAGCCGATGGAAGGTGACACCTGGCTGGGCCAGGAACCCCCCCTGCTTCCCGTGTTCCCAGCGGGACTTTGGCAGCTGGAAGCTTCACAGAGCTGGAACTTGGTGGGATATGTAAACACCAGGAAAGGCAGAAGCGTTGTGATTGTTTATTTAATTGTCTCAATATGTCAATGTTAATGCATGTAATTACACACTATAAACACAGTTAATTACTTGAATTAACTAAATATTTTTGCGTCTCAATCTAAAATTGCAATCAAAAGTTCTCAGTGGGTGGCAGCTTTAGAAAATAATTTTTCTCCTGTACAGGCTTCAGTTTCAGTAGGTTCCCTGTCTCTGGCTACTTTTCCTCCTCCTGTAAATTGCAGTTGGGAAGCACTTCTCCCTCTCATTCCTTGGCTGAAATTCCTCATGGAAACTCTGTATTGTAATTATGGTAGTGTGTGTTAAATTTTTAATTTGATTTTCATTTGTCTGTTCAATTGATATAATTGATGTGCATCCTTTCTCCCTCAGGATACAGGTTAATAACCTACTAACCTCAGAATGAAGGAATGATAAAAGGATCCCACACCAGAGTGTAAGGGACTGGTTATAATATATGTTTTTAGCTGTAGCCTTATTTTTTGTCCTTTGTAGCCTCTGGCATTTTGTACTTGCAAAGCCTTGACAGGCATTAAAAACATTAATTATTTTAATTTTAATGAAAAGAACTATTCACACTGGACCTACAAGGAGGATAATTAGATCCCCATTTGTGAATATCTTAGGAAACAAAAGAGAAAAGTTTTATAAACAGAATCAATTTCTGTTTATTTTCTGAGCATGTACTTCTTGGTTGGTTTTGGTTTTGCACTTGTTCAAGCTGCAGTGGGGACTTGCCAAACAAGTAATGCATATCTACAGAAAGTGATGAAAGTGGGTAAAAGAAATGTTTAGATAAGATCAAGGCATTTGCTCCCTGTTGGAGGATCATGGGTAATGCTGGAGCAGGAGAAAGTGCAAAGGCACCTGGTGAAACACTTGGGAGGTTTGTTCTGCTGCAGTGAGGTGGGTCCTACCCAGCACAGCCCAAAGGCAAATACCCCGCTGCTGCTGGAGCTGGAAGGTTGAGCTGTTCTGCCCTCTCCAGACCCAAAGAGGGCCAGAGGTATTAGTGCTGGGCTGATGGAAGCGCTGGAACAGGCTCGGGGACACCCATGTGCAAGTCTCGGCGGAGCTCACGCTGCAGCCAGGCTGAGCGGAAGGTTATTCTAGCGGAGAGAAACCCTTTCTCCTGGTTATGGAGCTGGAAATGGAGCGATTAAATGAGCCAGCAGTAAGTGCAGAATTAGCACATGGCTGAGTCCACTCTCTGCTGGATGAGGCTGGAGGTCTCACAGGAATAGCAGGGCTGGGAGGAGTGGGGGGAGGAACCAGCCCTGGCTGTTTTCTCACCTCTGCTCTTTGCCCAGGGACAACGTGCCCTGAAGTGCTTTGGAGCCAAACAAGAAAATTGAGGTGTTGGGAAGCATAACTGAAACACTCCCAAATACATTAAATAAACATCCCAAGGCATCCAAATCTCATGCTTCAGAAAGTAAGCAAGCTATCAAGTGCTAGGAACCGGCCGAAGATGTGCCATGGTAAGTTATCCAGCGCTGGTGTGGGCTCTGCCGGGGCTTTCTGTGCTGGGCCTGGCACTGACGGCACCAGGGCGGTGCTGCAGGAGCCGCGGCAATCCCGGCAGCAGCAAAGGAGCTCAGCGTCCCACAGCCACACGGGGACTTCCCTTGGTGGTGGTCCTGTTTAATCAGCTGGGAGCACTGGATAATCTGTCCCTGGGCTAGCTTGTCCTGGGTTTTATCACGGTGCTATTCCAGTACCTTCCATGTGCAGATCAGGGTTTGAGAGGGCCTGGGAAGGGCAGACACCCATGTCTGTTGGGCAGCGATGGGTAATGAGCACCAGGGACTTTTTCTAAAATGCTTCAGCTGGATTTGGAAATGAAAACTATTGAAGTTGTAAGCCAGGACCCTTTAGGGAGCTGATTGGTAACAACTGACATTTTTGTGTCTGGTAGGAAATTTGGTGAATGGCAACCTCATATGTTTGCTGGCCAATGTAGTGGAGAGCTGCTTAAGACCTGAAAATGAGGACTGAGTTGATTGACTATAACCTGTACATTTATTCACTTAGTCCCAACAATGAAAAAGCCTTTTTATGTTGGAAATAGTGATTAACAGGGAGCAACTTGTGCAAACTTCTCAGGCTGCTCCCCATCCCAGCTCCCACTCTGTGGCCGTATCAACAAAGACCAGATAATTTGCATTTAAAATGATTATAGTAAACAGGAATATGTGCAGTGTTTACAGAAGCCAGCAGAACCAGCTCTAATGCCTTTATAAATACATTCAGTGGTCTGTTCCTGTGCAGAGAAAATTTAGTTTTCTTGGGGAATGTCAACTCAGAATTTCTTGATGTGTGTGTATAAAGCCTCATTTTTCAAGACATAGGAGTAGAAAGACATAGGTTCCTTAAAACTTCCTGTGTGGTGTAATCCTGGGCAGTGTGCACAGTGAGATGAAAGCTGCAGAGCTGGGCTGGGTGGTTCACAAGCCACAAAGAGGCTCAGTAGCATAAACAGCGTAAGATGGATGAGCCACGTTGCTGGGGACGCCACTGCAGCTCCCAAATTGAATCAGAGACTCTGGGATTTCAAACTAATGGGACTTTCTGCTGAGGTAAAGTAGAGTCTGTTTTGTTCTGCTGGTCCACCCCCATCCCTGTACTGGTTCTTGCATCTTCTAGGGGAAAACCCAAGAACCTTAGAGGACACTGGTGCTGTGCAATCCCACCCCAAAATGAGTGTCTTACTTTGCTCCATTAGTTGGAGATTCACAGAAACCCTGGGGTACAAAGTTTAATATCCTTCTAAGGTTATTACTGTCCATTAGAAAATCTTGTTGGTTTAACCGGGTTGTGTTGATGCCCTCAGTGACTTCCTTTGGGACACTCCAACAGGATGTGTTACAAAAACACGTTTTGTTTTGACCCTGGTTCATCTGGAGTATCGTCAACTCTATAAGTACACTCATTTTTGCCTCTAGTATACATTTCCTTCTACTTATTAACATCGATTTTTATTGCCAGCTCTGCTGCTGATTCCCCTTTTTCCTCACTACCCTCTCCTGTGCTAATTAGCTTTTATCTTTTCTACCAACCATATTAAAGAGCATAAACTTAGCTTGTTCCAAGGATGACTCAGCCAGGGTGTCACACAAAGCTTCCAACTATTGGAGTGCTAGAAGTAGGGCACAGATGTAGGGATGCTGTGAAACCCCACGGCTACAGCTTTCATAGAGCAGCTTTTGGTTTTTTGCTTTCATACAAATTGTTTTTTGCTTGGGGAACTCCCAGAGCCCTTTTAATTTCTGAACTTTCTTTTAGCCTTATGGTAGTTTATTATGATTATTGTTATTTCTTGCTGTTGCAGGTGAGGCAGGAGGTGAGCCCGGCTCACAGGCTGGGGAATGGTTTGTGTGCTAACCATGCACCATCTGAGAGGTCCATGGGCCATCAGTGGAAGGCCAGGACTGTCTTCAGGTCATCCCTGGGATGGGCAGGGGCTGCGTTTACCACTTGTAAACCATCGGTTAAACCACAGACCTATCAGACTTCTATTTTAGGGCTTCACGTTTCTCTTAAAAAACATTTAATTCAGACTCTGTTCCAATGTTGGAATCACATGGTAAGCCAGTGCTGTGTGTGTGTATAGTCTGTTGCTGTTGGTTGGATCCAACACCATCACTTCAGTTTTCATCCTCTGATTCGGTGCTTTACCCCCTGGTCATTTCATTTTTTGCTGCTGATGACCCGTGGATCTCAGACTAGGTACCTCAAAAATACTGGGCTTACTGACCCAAGTGTTTGCTTTCCGTGTGCTTCTGACTAACCCACAGAGCCTGGCTGAAACGCACTGTTACGGTGCCCAGCAGTTCTGCAGCGTCAGGCAGATGGACTTTGCCACTTCCCTTTCAAAAAATATTCATCCCCATTCTTTGTGTGACTCCTTCTGTGTGAACACGTGGCACCAGTGTTGGTAGTTATTCTCAAACTGCCAATAACACCGTCATGGTCCCTGAGCTCCTCCGGGGGATGGGTTGGTTGTCACTGCTGAGTGACCCCTAAACCCAAGGACCCCAAGGGGCACACCAGCCCCCGCACCCACCTGCACCCCACACCCGTTGTCTTCTTCTCCATTGTGCCAATACAACTGGTGAAAATCATGTGGTTCTGGCCACAACATTCTGAGAAACTTCAGGTTTTATAGATTAAATCTCACATCTTGAAGTGCACCCAAAGCTGACAGCAAGAGAGTTAATAACACACCAAGTCTCCTGCCACGTCCTAAGGCTTTTTTCTTCAATATTATTCAAAATTTAGGCACCTTTCATATTAATTAAATGGTAACTTTCTGTATCCCACGATCAAACTATTCAATAATGCTTGCTCAGAGCAATCAGAAATGACAAAAATAAAGTACTAATATAATTTTATTATGAATGATTCGATCCCTGGGGTTTCTATCATATTAAACAAAGAAACAAATTAACCAGTGACTGAATTAAGTGGAGGAACTTGCATCATGTAGAGGCAGTAGATTTTTTTCATAGTTAAGCTGCCAGCTACTTTCATGTTTCAGGTCCAGTTTCCAAGTTTCCCCCTGAGTTTCCTAGAAATAATCTTGCTGTTATGTGTTGATGTATATGTTAGCATGGAGCTGGGTTTTTTAATAGGAAGTACATTAAAGAAGATCTGAAGAGAAATTTTGAATATACTACTCTTAATTTCCAAATCTACTGAATCAATGATGTTCCTGAGGACAGTTGTGGTGGCTTGGGCAGGTCTTTGTGGATGGCTGTGGGCAGCACCTCCCAAACCTGACATCACTTGCTTGGGTTGGGTGGGACACTCTTGTTTATGGAGCTCTCTCTGTTCTCAGCATTTAAAATAATGACAATCTTTTCTATTTTGGCTCTCAGGTGTCTGTAGGAGACCATTGCACATGTTACTGGGGTGGCGGGACACAAGTCTGCTCGGCTGTGGTCACTGATGTTTCAGAACATCTGTGCCATCCATCCCATACCTGACAGACCAAACCACAGCTCTGCAGTGCTTCTCCACCCACCCCCCCCCCCGCACACCCCGCGGGGGGTCTGCCCGCCGCCCCCCCCCCCCCCCCCCCCCCCCCCCCCGG
>JAWWEU010000020.1:20175998-20199838 GCA_035583155.1 Acropternis orthonyx
GTTGGACAGGGCTTGGAGCAACCTGGGATAGTGGAAGGTGTCCCTGCCCATGGCAGGGGAATTGGAACCCTCCTCAGCTTTAAGGGCCCTTCCAGCCCAAAACAGTCTGGGATAACTTGCACTTATAAATCAGTTCGAGTCTGCATTTACCTTTGCTAACTGTAAGTTTGCACTTACTACGCAGCTTAATTTCCTCAGCCTGTATCTGGTTTAGCTCCAAGGTTTTAGAACTCATCCCTCTTGCCATGTGCCACCCCAGGAGCATCTGGTTCCTTACTCCCTGTTGATAGAAAAGAGGGGCAGGGGCAAGGCTGGCCCTGCAGAGCTCTGAAAGAACATAGCCAGTTTTCACCCAAAAGGAACCAGACTCACCCTAATTCCTCGGTAGTTTAATACTGGTGCCTTAGGATGGGGCAGGCCTATGGGAGCATGTGCAAAATGCAGTGTTGCAGCTCTTTAAATGACATGGGGAGGACAGGAGCATGTTGTATCACAATTCAAACGTATGGCAAGTCCTTGGCATGCCAGCAGGTAATGCCTTTATGGAGTCCTGGGTATCATCAGAGCCCTGGAAATAATGGCTGAGGCCAGCACTAGGGAATATAATTTCTTTAAATGTAAGAAAAAAGCAAAACTCAAAAAACTGTGATGGCATTTTAACTAACTTCAAGTGTGCTGCTGGTTCAGTCGCCCCTTTGATGTTGCAGCCGGGTGACCTGGCCTCCCCCGCCATTCATCACTGCCTGGAAATCAAACTCGCCCGTGCTCCTGCTTTACAGTCCTCCCTCTGTTCTGCTAATAAACACAATGTTAGTGAAAATAACCATCCGGGAAGTGTTCAAAGGGGATATCCATGGATGAATTTTAGTGAGAGTGCAGTTTCTTGCTGCCAAGATGGAATCTTCAAACTGCTCTGGGAGAAAAGAGTGTTCATCTAAACACGTGGAATTGGAACACGAGTCTCCCAAATCCCTGTGCTCCTGGGGCAACTCTATGCTCAGAACTGCAGGGAAATGCCTTTAGTTATTTCATTTCACCTGCATTTTACAGTTCCAATGTTAGTTAAGGTGACAGCTGTGTAAACAGAAAAACTCTGTGTTTTTAAAGAGTGGGATCTGAAGTGGAGAATTCCCTTCTGATGGTACCTGGAGGATGCTCAGGGAGTGGTCTCAGAGCCTGGCGGTGCTGGAGAGCTGCCCTGGAAAGGGGAGAGTTGGGGCTGCAGTGGGCACAGCACGTGTGTAACACAGCTGGACGCAGAGCAAGTGTTAATTCATGTGGACAAGGGGGGTGTGTTGTGTGTGTGTGTGTGTGTATAACACACCTGCAAATGTCATGTGTGTAACTTGTGTAGATGCGTCATGTGTGTAATGCACTTGGACATAGTGCTTGTGTCACACCAGTGTAATCCTTGTCTCTGGCCTCACAGTCATGTTTTAACGACTTTATGTCATCAATATCGTGGTGCCACAAAAACAGGATTTGTGATGAACTTGGAGCCTTATCCCTCCCCTGAGGGGGGCACTGAGGCTGGATTAGAAGAAAATTAGATGAGGATTTTGTGTTTTCTTGAATTTTGGAGGCTGGCATGAGTTTATTCTGGGTTAGCAGTTGTTTTTGCAGTATATTGTCTGGATCATGTAGGAGTGGGTGAAGTGGGCTGGGAGAGCCTTGTGGTTGGGTGAGCACAGCTCTGCCAGGGCTTTCAGAGCCTGTGTGTTTGTGTGTTTTCTCCTCTGAGATCTGGTGCTTTTCATCCTTGTTGCCTCTTTACCTTGTTCTAATCTGATCTCTTCTGTCTGTTGTGCACAGAGTAACAGATGTGTACATCTAATACAGTAAATCACTGTATGTATTATGGCAACACCATGGAAATACCTCTTAGCAGCACCAGAAAACCCCCCCGACATTTAATTTTCTGATTTCTTGCTGAATATGGAATGGAAAATATGTTGATTTAATGTTAAAAAAATGTACAGTCAATTTAAGTGGGAAAAAAAGAAAGGAACCCTTTACCATATCTAATTTCATTAGTAAACTGTAAATGGAAACGATGAAGAGGTACGATTTCAAAGGGCTGGGAACCCACACATTTTATGTAGCATTAATCATGTGCTCTTAATTTTTCCGCAGCCTACGTTCCTGCCTGGCGTTTCGCGGGGTGGTGGGCGCGGGTGGGCAGTGGAGCTCAGCTCCTGGGACGCCCCCCGTGGGAGGTTTGTGGCCACGTGCCCAAGGTGTTGGGGCTCTGCTGGGGCTGATCCAAACACGGCATTGCTGCGGGTGGCTCGTGTGTTCCATGTTCTTCTCTCAGAGGCTCTTTCTCTTCCAGGCTGTAAAGAGGGTTAAGAAAGGAATTGTCTCTATTATGGTAATTAAACTCCCAGGAAACAGCCTCACTAGACTCATAAAGAGTAAATAAAGCAGGCAGGACACACTTTGGTTTCCAGTAGTGAGGGCAGTGCTCACCTCCCCTCCTTTGCCCTCCTGGCCGTCCTCGCTCCTGGGACCGTGCACCCACCTGGATTCACCCCCTCACATCTTTTCCCAGCACTTTTCTACTTGGGCCAAAGTTTTCCTTGCTTGGTTGTAGGAGAGGGAATATATATTTCTAATGCTTGGGGAAATTTTCAGTTGCATTTTGCTTATCTTCATAAACCCCTCCTAGTTTTGCCTGCTGGGGGGCAGCGCTGGACTGGAGCCCATGCCATGGAAGGCTGGAGCATACCCGTGCCGGATGAATGTGATGAAGTTTGGAGGTTGGGTTTGGTTGCTTGCAGCAGGGAATTTGGGGAACACTGGTGGGTGACATTGCTCCTCCAGTGCCTGACCCTCGAGCCAGCGGCTGCGCTGAAAGCATAGACACAGCTTTTCTGCTTTTTCAGCAGCACATTATGGAGGGAGAATGAAATTAGCAGTAAAAGTATTAAAATATTGATAGCAATCATTCCATGTCCTGGCTTTACTAATTAATTATTAATTTTACCTTGAAGGTTAGCATAAGAGATGGACTTTACTTTATCAGGCCTCCACTTAGCATGATGTTTGACTATATATTTTTAAACATTATCAGGGCTCTAGCAAATAGCTCTCGTTTTTTTTTGGTGAGGAGATTTGCTTTGTGTTGCTTCATGAGGTAGGAGAAAAAAGGGTCACTGAGATGATTAGAGGAATGGAACAACTCTCCTCTCCTAATGAGGGAAGGCTGAGAGAATTGGGATTGTTCAGCCTGGAGAGGAGAAGGATCTAATTGTGGCCTTCCAGTAACTGAAGGGAGCCCACAGGAAATACAGAAACTATTTACAAGGGTCTGGAGTGACAGAAATCCTTCCCTGTGAGGGTGGGCAGGCCCTGGCACAGGGTGCCCAGAGAAGCTGTGCCTCCCTGGGAGTGTCCAAGGCCAGGTTGGACGGGGCTTGGAGCAACCTGGGCTAGGGGAAGGTGTCCCTGCCCATGGCAGGGAGTGGAATGGGATCAGCTCTAAAGCCCATTACAACCCAAACCATTCTATGATTCTATAAAATAATTTTTAAACTGGGCAAACTTTGAATTTACTGTGAAGAAATTTTTTTTTCTCAAAAGCAAATTTAGCGTTGCTAAAAGATTCAAATATGTAAGTGTTCATGTGCGACTGCGCTCGGGAGAGATCATATTGATTTCAGTGAACTTCACACACGGGGAGGAGCAGGGCTGTGTGTGCAGGGCTGGAGCTTTACTTTTGTAAACTTCCCATTTCCTCTCTTGCATCAGCAAGTTTTAAAAGATCTTTTACTGTCTTGAGGGTAAATACCTTTCATTTCTGAAATGGTAAAACTCAATTCTCGCCTATTTCTCTTAAAGTGGACTTGGCTTTAAATGTGGACGAATGGAAAAACCTTCCCTAGGCCCCCTGGGTCAGGGAGCCTGCAAACTTCCAGCTTTGGAAACAAGAATTTTCATTCTGTTGATTTTAAAAGGGAATAGCGGAAAAGGAAAATGTTTCTGTAGTGTTGTGAAAACCAGAATTTATCCAGCCTAGGCCCTTTTAAGATAAAGGAAATAAGGAAATGACAGCTGCCTTATGCATGCTGCTTTCCACTTGGAACATCGGCAGTGTGCAGGTCCCCATGGAACTGTGGAGGTGCCTGAAGTTTTGATGTGCTGATGCTCTTTGCAGGATGGGGGCTGTGTGTCTCCTTGCCTGTGCTGTGGAGACGTACCCGGGAGCACAGGGTGGGAATGCTCACCTCAGCAAACTCACATGGAACTTTTGGAGCCTCACTTGCTCTGATAAGTTAGAATGCTCCACTTATTTTAACTTTTATAGAGGGGGGGTTATGTTTGTTCATTGAAATGGCAAATTCAGCTTACACAGCCCTGTAGGGTACCAGGAACCCTGTGCTGGTTTGCTGCTCATCACTGCGAGTGAGATATTGATACACTTAAAAAGGGTATTTGTGGCTTTTATCTCCAGCACTTTTAAAAGATCTTTTCAAGGTCTCCCCAGCCCCTCTGATGGTATCTTGTTTCCACACAACCCACACACCAAGTACTGGCATTGCAAGTCCTTTGGGACTGTTCAGCATAAAGCTGCAGGTGGTCATGCTGCCAGGGCCAGGGGGCTGTGCTGGGACCCCCCCCACCCCATCCCCCTGCACTCGCTCCCTTTCCAGGAGTGTAGCCACAGAGGAACATGGCTGTCACATCAGCTTTGGTGATCTGGAAGAAGGAAAATCCTCTTTCCGTGCACTCAGGTCTCAGTTGAGCCGAGCAGATGCACATTGACTCAGGCTGGGGTCAAGGAATTGGCACTGGTATAACACAAATGTGATTTTAAGAAACTTGCTCCCAATTATTTCCTTCCTTCCCTTTTCTGGGTATCACTTCTAGAAGAAAAATGCCACGTAGCATCCATCTGTGTCCATGTAATTGCGGGGTGTGTGTCAACACAGTGTGATCATGTGTGTGCGTGCTTAGTCAGGTTACAGTATTCAAAAGAAACAGCCAAAAAGAGAATTTCCTGCCATGTGAAGTGACTATCTTTGTGTTGTTTCTAAATTATGGGAATAAATGCAGGATTAAACCCAAATTTCAGCTGGAATACAGTTAGCACCAGTTCTGCAGAGACTGGCTGTAGTCGATACAATGGGTTCCATGGGCACAGGCCTTGGGCATGCTCTCCTCTGCTTTAGAGACAGGCTGCAAAGCACTTTCTTCAAGTTCCTACTGAAGAAATTGTGGTTTGTGGTTTCTGTTAGAGGCTCTGAGGTGGAGAGATGGCCTTCCAGAAGTCCTGGAGCTGGGAAAGGCTCCCAAAGCAGGCACACATTGTCTTCTGCTCAGAGATGAGTGGTCTGGGACAGCTGCAGGCACAGGCAATTTTTCATACATTTGATGCCAACCCCCTTGTCCCTTTCCCTGCTGTGGGTCCCTGGGATGCCTGACCATCTTGTGCCCAGAGCCAGGCATGAGATGCTCCTGCCCTCCAGAGCAGTAGTTCCACTGAGATACATCTTCCACAAAGATAATTGGGGACACACCTGTCACAGGGTGTGACAAATAGGTTTGATCTCTGTTGGTGGCTTTTGCCACGAAAACATTTCAGCCTGTTGTGCTGGAGGTTGAACAGCAGAGAGATGCAGAGCCTGCAGTGGGAAGTGACACCATCTGAGCAGCCTCTGCTGTGCTTGGCAGTGTGTTTCTTCCCCTCCCAGCCATCCTCATCCTCACATCTCCTCAAGGTGAGGATTTGTGGCAGCTTCTTCTGGGAGGTGGCTGCTTCTTCCAGCTCCTGGAGTGGCTCCATGTCCTGCCTTGAGCCTGGTACCAAGCGCCTGATTTTGTGGTTAATACCCAACAGTTGAGGCTGACAGAGGGTTTTGGCTCCAGAGCAGCTGCATCTGCCCCATCCCTGTAAGCGTCCAAGACCAGGCTGGACTGGGCTTGGAGCAACCTGGGCTAGTGCAAGGTGTCCCTGCCCATGACAAGGGGTGGAATGGGATCAGCTTTAAGGTCCCTTCCAACCCAAACTATTCCATGATTCTAAGATAAGGTGTTCCTGAGCAGGAGAGAAAACAGCGATGGGATACTAACGAGAAGCACTTTGTGAAGGGTTATGTTATGGTTTAGCAACCTGCTTCTTGGCATCTTCATAGAAATACCTGTTAGCAGTCAGGCAGGGAGGTCATGGAAAATAGAGTGACTGGTGGGTCTGGCTTGTATGACTGATATGTTAAAGATGATCTGCTCCTTCATTAGCAGCACTTAGCGGTGGAGGACACCAGAGGACACTCAGGACGAGGACAGGATTTTTAACAAGTAATTTAAAGCCTGTCTGCACTGTGGGATTAGATGGAGGTATAACCTGAGAGCTGCCAGTAGCCCAATGCTTGTGTGTGTCTGTGACTGGAGCCAAGCGGTGGCCAGAGCTGCTGCTGGTGCTGGTCACTCCATGGGGCTGGGCTGGCTGCTCTGGACATGCTGGGGGCAGCTCTGGGGCTGGGCTCCAGGCTCACTGCTCACACTTGGACCTACTCGGGAGGAGTTACTCAAAGTGTGGATGGCTGCAGCTGACAGGGCAGTGAGGACAACTTCACAGACACCCCATGGAATGTGAAAATCCACACAGAAAGTTGGGAGACAGCACATAGCAGCTCTCAGTTAAATCCTTTTCTTTCTTTCTTTTTTTTTTTTTTCTCTTTGTGAAAAAAAATTCTTTCCACAGTAGCAGACTTGCAGCTGTTAACTAATCCCATAACAAGTGGCATTTAACCACACATTTTCCAAATTAAATAAGCTTGCATGTTGGACTAGTTTCATACCCTGTAATACAAATACTTTCCCTGCTGGGGAAAAAAAAAATTAAAAGAAAAATCCTCTCAGGCGTAGGAGGAGTGGAGAAGGGGAAGGTGGGTGTGCAGGGCTGTGTCTCTACTGCTGTCCCTGTCAGCGCGTGGCTCCATGCGAGCACCACGGCTGCTGGAAGATCTGATGGGTTATCAAGGACTGCTCATGCTTAAATTATTAGTTAAGGCTGTGACATTAAAGAATTGTTATTTGGTCATGGTTGCATGGCTGTGTTTTGCCAGGAGGTGTTTGGAAATTCTCGTCTCTGCTGTCACATAATCTGTACTTGCCCTTTTGGGGCTTTTTTTTCCCCTGGTCATTTGAATAATGTTTTCAGCTCCTCCACTGACTCTGGGCTCAGCAGCTTTGGGCCACAAGCAATTAACAGCACATGTTGGTGGAACTTGGGCTCCATCTCTTTTGAGGGTGTTTGAGAGCAACCTCCTCTACCCTGCACCCACCTCCTGCACATTTTTAAGAATCCCATTAAAAATTTTTCAGGATCCCTGTCCAAGCCAAATGCATTGTTTCCATGGAAACAATTAATGGGGAGAGCAATTTATAAGACTGATGTAAAAAAATGAGCACTTCATCAGCCCCCCTACTGCTCTGATATACAATCTTGAGGCAGAGGCCGGGTGAGGTTTGCATAAGTGATATCCTTAAAAAAGGGGGGAGACAGAGAAAGGAGCCTGGGAGTCTGCCTGTGGCATGGTGAGCGAGGCCTATTGCGCTGCACAGGTTGTATTAGCTCTTGGAAAGGACAAGGAAATTCGCGTTTCATGACGTCTTTTGAAATGCTTTCCCTTTAGAGAAGGGTGTTTTTCCTAATCCCACCTTCTTCCACAAGACACATGGCTGTGTTTGGGGATGGGAATCATGGCTGGGGATGGGAATCCTGGTTGGGCACGGCCACGGCAGCTGGGTCCCTGGGTAAGACCTGGCCTTTGATTAAAAGGCTTTCAGGAGGCCTAAGGTTGCCCTGGTTTAAAGATCTCCCTGATTAGAGATCTGCCTTAAAAGTGTTCTCTTTGTTGGGTTTTTAAATTGTTATTGTTATTACTTTTTATTTGATTTAAATCTGCCACTCAGGCTTTCTCCTGGCCAATGTTTTGCATTGATTTTATCAAGATGTATATAAAATCTAATCGGAATTTGCTGTTTAAAAAGCAGAGTGCTCAGGGCACACTCAGTGAGAGCCGTTGTTCCGGACAGGTGTCTGAGCAGGACTTGATTTGGAATTTCCTGAACAGCTTATTTTGGGGAAAAACTAATAAAAATTCCATCCTGTGCAGCTCTGCTGCAGGAGAAGCAGAAATCCTGTGTGTCTGTGCTCTGAAATACGTGGCAGGGATTTTAGAGCCCGCCAGAAAACATTACCTGGTAAAGAAAAATTCTTCCTGGATCTGGTTCTGTATGGAATGGGCCGGGATGGGGTCTGGGGCTGGGAGGAGTGGAGCAGCTTGAGAGAGTTCAGCTCAGGGCCTGGCAGCACTGATGGGCTGTGTAAGAATTTAAATGAGTAAAACCCACAAGCAAGCAGGAGCTTTTTGCTCCTATTTCCCCTGCTTTCCAAGGGTTTTTCCTGTCTGGGGGTGTTTTCCTGCAGAGGGCACTCGCCATCCACGAACAGCACCCGCAGTGAGGCTGTGTCCACAGCATCCCCTGCCAAACCCAGAGAGATGGAGAGAAAAATATGTAAATTATGAAAGCAAATGATTCCCTGGTAGTGCACGAGGCCAGCAGGAAGAGCCTGAGATTTAAGGAGGAAAAAACAAAATGTGGAGAGCGAGAGGCTGGAGGGACATGGGAAGTGGGGGGCTGTGGTAATGGGAATCATAAAAACGGGTGGAAAAAGGAAAGACTGCATGGCTGAGTTAAAATCTAATAGCAGCGGGGCTGAGAGAGACAAAATCCTTAATTAAAGCACTGTCCCAGAAAGGGAAAGACTGCCAGAGTGGGGCAAGTACAGGGAATTACTGCTGGTCTGCAGCCCCAAGTGTGGGCTGTCACAGTGTTGGGAAGCAGCGTTTATTCCATGTGCTCCTTCCATGGTTATATATGGGAAAGGGACAGACTTACAGAGAGCTCAGCAAGGGAAATAAATTGAAGAGCATCTCTGAGAAATAAATACTCAGCAGCCAAATGATAAAACAGTTTAGGAATTAAGTATTCTGGAGTTTGTGGAAAAAATCTCATATTACCAACAAGCTGTCCTTGAAAACAGATTATAAAAATTGTTTAGTGTTATTTTAAACCCGGGTAGAAATGGTCAGGCACTGTCTATGCCCGTCACTCATCTGAGGTGGAAAAAGCCTCACAGATGCGTTCCAGTTAATAGCACTTGCATTTTATTTGCTTTTATTACACCAAAGAAGCGTGTAAACAAAAATATCCTCAGAGCCAGCTCTGAAAATGTAGGTCTGGATATCATAGAAATCCATAATCCGGAGAATTTTTACATTGTTGATGAGAATTTTGAATTTGTTTTTAAAGTTTCTTCTGGCTTAGACCTTTTTTAGTCTTTTTAATTTGTGGGTTTTTTTTTTTTCCTCTGCAAATATTTTCTACTTTGCTTTTAAAATTTGAGCATTTTTAATGGAATGAGAATTCTTTTATTTTACCCAGTATGACTTTTTACAAAGTATGTTTTTACAAACATCATTTACAGGTACAGAGTATGATTTTTACAAAGTATAATTTTCATTTGCTCTAAGTCCCCTATTAAAATATTACTGATTTGAGTAGATTGCCTCCCATCAGCACATCCACCACGCTCAGTGTTACGGGGAGGAGGGAAGGGAGAATTATTGTTAATAACAAATTTTGTTTAGGGATGTTCCAGTCCATTTTTAAGTGTGTGGTTTGGGCTCTGTGGGGCCGAGTCAGGTGAAAAAGAAGCAACCCCAAAATGGCAGAGCAGTTCCTTAATGAGGGGCTTGTGGAGGAGGGTTGTCAGGTTTCTGCAGGAACCTCGGGCAGACGGAAAACCGATCCCATCTCCCCGCTGGAATAACCCGGCTGGTTTGGCAAACACAAATTACGAACACTCCAAATCCCGAACAGAAATCAGGGTTCAGAGCTGTGCAGCTCCTGTCTGTCGAAAAGACTTGTAATTTTATTTTAGCAGGTTTTACCTGTGGATTGAGGAGATGACCCTGTTCGGAATTAGGACAATGTTATTGGGGCTTCTGCCTTTAAATTAATGCGACAGTTCCAGGTACGAGCGTCCTGTTCACAGGTTTGTGACAGCCTTAAAAACTGGTTCAACTTAAAAGCAGGCACAGAATATTTCAGTCTCGTAGATTTTTCTTAACAAAATGAAATTTGGTTTAACTAATTTTGATTTTAGTTGTGACTTGACAATAAAGTCTGAGCCTGCTGGTTCGATCTCTACTTGTATTTTCATATTTGAAATGGTTGTGAATGAAAAGGAGTGTGGCTGCATGTTGTAATTTCATGGTATTTCTTCATTTCTAGTGAAAAACTAAAGGTGAACAAGGAAGTAAAAAGGGCTTCCTCTTTATTCCTGAATATACTAATTATTCGGGAGCGATTTTTGTGTGAAAAGCATGAATGTTCATAATTTTTGTGTGGATGTGGGGTTTCCTGCATGACAGGAGAAACAGCACCATGTGCCTGCTTTTGATAGATCTGCTACAGAATCTCTTCTTTTATAAATTAATTCCCCATATCCAAATTATGTCTTTATTTTTATGTTTTGCCAAATATATTTGTTTTTATCTTAATGTGTGTTTCATACCTGCATATTTATAGGTAAGTGCACAAATAGCTGTAACAATTGACTCCTAAATAATCTCACAAAGGAAAATATATGTGAATTTCAGTTGCTGGTTTCTCAGCATTGCAGAATAAACCCAGAATTTAATTCTGCAATCCCTGCTTCCCAAATGGATCTGTGTGAGCAGCGCAGCTGGGTGGCCCTGGACAGTGGCCCCGGACAGTGGCCCCAGGGTGTCCTGCGGTGGCCGCTGTCAACTGCCCGGCTCGGGAAACGCCTCTTGGCTTTGACCCGACCCTTCCTATTATCTCCCTTCCATTTCACATTCCCTCTTGCTATAGACATTCCCATTCATAAAATCTTTTCCTGATTGCGACGGTGAGGGCTGGGGTGTATCGGGAATAAATAAGATCCCGAGCAGCAGCTATTCGTCAAACCCCTCATTTCCTGGAGTCCTGCCCTGATCCCTGTTGCACGCATCGCATTAGAGGGCAAAATCTCTTCTTATTTATTTTATACTTTCTCCTGTCATTTATTAACCATCAGGATGTTGTCGGTGTGCTCAGCCCCTGGACTCTCGTGCCCGACAGGGCTTCGGCTTCCCGCTGCGGGAACTGCGCTCCAGGGCCGGATCCTGGGCGTTGTGTTCTGTGGTGATATCAAAGATCCGGTCAAACTTGCCGTGGCCTTTCCTGCCTCCTACCAGGAGCTGCCCTCGCTCACAGCAGAACTGCAGGGATATGGGGAGCTCCCTGGGAATCCCCCTGGCCCCTCGGTGGGATGGGAACCACCAGCACAGCGTGTGCTGGAAAATGGCCCTTCGTCTCCCGGCTTGGCCAGTGTGGCTACACATGATTCTTGTGTGCTGTATCGGGAGTTGTACAAAATATTGGGACTGATTTAGAATGCTGGGATTCAACTAGTAATTCCTTTCCCTCTTTGCTCCATTCCATTTCAACAGTGTTTGTGTGGATTATTTTTGTGTTTGGTTGGGTTATTTAAAAGGAAAAAAAAAAACACAAACCCTTATGCAGTTAATTTTACTTAATTTTTATTTTTTATTCCTGGTTTACATTTCAAATCCTTTCAAATATTATTTACCAATATTTTCTTCTTTTCCCTCTGGCTTTCTCACTCCTTTAGCTCCTGTTTCCCTCTTGTCCTGCTCAATGGTTGGGTTGTATTTTCTCCCCGAGCTGAAGCTGTTGCTCCCCGTGCATCAGGAGGAAGGGATTAGGTGTTCTTCTCTCAGACCTGAGGCATTACTATTTCTCCCCCATACTCAGCATGCAATTGTCTCTCTCTATCTGGGTCCTAAATCCATCCTGAATTGGTTTCCTATCTGGCAGATTTGTGTGTTCCATCTTGTTTTGGGACCTGGCTTTCATCTGAATATCTGAAATAATTTTCTGTTTTTCCAAGGAGAAGTTTTATTACATGCAGACAATCTGTATATGACTAGTGAAAATGAGAAGATAAAGGGTTGATTGAAAACATGTCAAATGCTGGTTTTTGCCAACAACCCCAGGTTTGATTGTGGAGGGAGCAGTGACAAACCCTCGTGTTGGGAATGGATGGGCTGGTGTTGGCCTCTGGGAGAGAAATGGTTAAATTATGCACTCGCTGGAGTATGAAGGCAGTTCTTCTTTGCTGACAGATAGTTTGACCAGTGTCAGGTTATCCCGATGCGTTCAGCATACCTTCATTGCATCATAAATAAAACAGACAAATTACTTTTTTTTTCCTCCTAGGGTGGAATAAGCAGGAGGAAGGGGAGGGATAGGGATCGGGGCAGATGGGGGCTCAGGGGGGGTGAAGAATTAGAAGGAAAAGAAAAAAGAGAGAGATCTTTGCAGACACTCTATGAATCTCTGCTTGGCAGCTGAGAACAATGAGAAAAGCAAGCAATTACCTCGAATCCTTCCCCTTATCCAGACATAGGAAATATATTCCTGCCTGAGCCTTTTTTCTGCTCTCTCCCGTCCTCCCTCCCTTTCCCTCCCTCCCTTTCCCTCCCTCTCTCCCTCTTTCCCTCTCTCCCCCTCTCCCTCTTTCTTTCCCCTCTGTATATCTAATTTAATTCTTCAAGGCAAGGCAGATGTAACAAAGAAAGGAGGGTCTATGTGGACGGGCCACTTCCCACTGCAGGATGAAGCCTTCCTCCATGGCAAACGTCCTTTTCCATTCCCTGCCTTGGCAGATTCTGCACCCTCTGCAGCAGCATCCATGAAAAAGGAGCAGAAAGGTATTTTATACCTCCAGCTTTCTTAAAAATTCCTCCCAAATCCAGTGGTGTAAGTACTAAAGACTACTGGCTGAGTGCAGGAAGCTGGCATGTTCTTTATCTCCAGAAATCCATCCCAGAGGGGCAAACAGAGCCCCTTCCCCACATTATTGCCCTCAGCTCTTGTTTTCAGTGGTCTCTTTACCAGTGTCTCCTCTACTCTCCTGGAATTCCTGTAGGATTTAAGTTCTCATTCTTGAATCTTTTTTAGCCCCTTTTTTCCAAAGCCACATTAGCAAATATTTCCTGGGGTTGTCAGGTCTGTAACAGAGATGTCCCTGGGGGTTTCTCTCTGCTGTCCCTGCCTTGGCCCCCAGACTCATCCATGGGAAAAGGGGCACTGACATGCTGGGTTACCTGGATATGATGGTGATAAACATGTAGGAACTTCATGGGGCTATGGGCCTTCCCATTGTGAAAGTGGTCATCTGCATAAAGATATTTTGGCCTTTTAATTGCTGATAAGCCCCTAGGTAGCAGATTTCTTTTTACTTCTGAGGGAATAAATCCTGCAGGTGTGGTGGTGCTGGTGGGATCGCTGCTTCTCTCGATCAACAATGCGCTCTGTGCAAACACCTGTGATGGTGCAGGGCCACCCTGGGTTTGAAATGTCCTAGAATTGTTGGGGGACAGTGTCCAGAAACCTCCCCACGGCTGCACCATGGGTATCTTGCTCATCAGGGTCCCTTGGTCAGCCACCTCCCCCTTCCCACCCGGCATGTGGCTTTCAGGGGACATCTGTAATTTCGTTTGTCCCATGGTCTCTTACAGACCTCTCCCTTGCACTGCCTGGAGTCAGGATTGAAAAGGCGACAAACTGTCTGTTGCCACTGCCTTTGCTTTTAGAAGCAAACTGAAACCTCTACTAGACTTTTAATAATTTAAGCTAAAAACGCCGTTTGTTACGGGTGTCTCTGGCTGTATTTTTACAGTCAGGGGATAGGAAGGAACATTACAGAAAATTTAAAGGAGGCTTTGGGTATTAAATCTTCACCTCTTCCAGAAGATAACGCAATTCTGTAAATCTGCACGAGACCTTTGTTTAACCCACCCCCCGCCAGCGCGGGCAGGTTTTATAGGCGCCTGTCTCGCTGCCGCTCACAGCCTGTGTTTTACATAATACCCTTCAGCATCACTGATATTAACCTTGATGGCATTATTATTGCTATTTACAGTTCATATGCTGGCAATGGTAAACCTGAATGGGATTAATGAAATAAATTAAGTGATAGAAATATTAATGCTATTAACAATCAGTAACAATAGTTGACAGTGTAAGAAAAGGAATAACCTGCCATTAGCCAAGCAGGGTTGGATCTCTCTTACATCTGCATAAAGGTATCTGACACTTCATTTTGATAAACCCAAGATTAATTTTCTTTGAAGAAACAACTTTTCCAGGGTCTTCATGCTTGCATGTTTGAAAACTGAGCTCCTGGCATGTTTCCCATGTCACCTTTCTGATGGCTGAGAGCCCAGGGGCAGGAGCTCAGAGTGGGGGCAGGCTCTGTGGGCTGTGTCCCACACCGCTGAAATTTGCCTGGGTTTGGTCCCACAGGGGTCCTGGGCTTCATGAAGCTGCTGCAACACATTCTTTGTGCCCAAGTTTGCTTTTCCAGCAAAAAAATTACCCCCTGCTGCTGGGTGTGAGTTTCCAGCTGGAGGAGCTGCTGGTGATGCACAACTGGGTCTTTCTGATGTGCCACTTCCATTGAAAAACAAGATGCATCCAGCTGGAGGGTCACTGGGCTTTGGGGCAGAAGTGGGGAGCTGTTGGATGTCATTTTGGGTTGATGTAGTGGTGAATGGGGACTTCTCCTCTCTGTCCTTGCCACACCGGCTTGGGAGCAGGAGGAGTGACTTTATCAGGCCTGTGAGAGATGTGATGGCTCCTGTGCTCGCTGTGACTACCAAAGCCCTTGTGAACAGAAATACCAGTCTGGCTTCCTTCTCATTCCTCATGGGAAGTTTTTCCTAAGTCCTCGTGCATCACTGCTCACAGGGCAGATGCCGAGGATGGTGTGGGGCTTATTTAAGTACTCTGGAAAATTCCCTGCTGATAAGGTGAGCAAAGGTTGGGGAGAAAAAAGCATTGCTAATTTTTTTCCCCTTTTAAATGTGTCTTGCCAATCCTTCCCAGCTGGCTAAAAGCTTGAGTTTCTCACACTAGGGGAGAAAGTGAGCCCATAAATAAAGCAGGGCAAGACACCTGGAAGGAATAAAGTGCCCTTCTCAGCCTCCCAGGGGAGGACGACTCAGTGTCTGCTGCTGGTGCACAGAGGAGGTGCAGGAAAGGCGCCTGGCTCGAGCCGGGGCAGTGAGGAGACACCCTTGTGTTCTGCCATAACAATTTGGGAGCTAAGACACGGCTTTTAGTGTTACTGGGAGTGGTCTTTTGCTGAAGTTCAGCATGACGGGCACGTGCCACTGTTCCAGTTGTGCTGTCTTTAGTCAGAACAGAGGCTGAAACCTATTTCTCAATATAACCGCAAGTTTTAACCCCTTTAATCACTTCAGCTCTGAGAGCTGCTCGGGGCAGGGGAGTTCCCAGGAACCCTGCAGGTAAATGGGGCTGTATGGTGGTGAGACAGTCTAGTTGGAGAGTTTGGCTCTCTTCTGTCACATTTTGGATTGTCTTGTGTCCAAATTTCAGTGTCTGTGTGTGTGGTTTTGACTATGAGGAGAATTGTGTTCTACTCTCTGGTGGGGAGAAAAGTGCTCAGCCACCTGAGATACCCCTTAGGCAACTCTCCTCAGTAGAAATTGGCTTCTCCTCGGTTCTCAAATGCCCATTTTGGGAGTGTCTGGTAAGGAATAGTGGACTTTGATCCAGGATCATGACAAGGCCCTGCCTTTGGAAGGAAATGGGAGATACTTTTTGTGCTCATCCTTCGTGAAGCCACTGCAGGCAGGAAAGCAAATTCAGCAAACATGCAACCCAACAAATGATCATATTTAGCAATAACAGGCCTATCCAGAGCTGGTGTATTGCAATCCTGATTTAATCCTGAAATGTGGGAGCATTTCTGGAGGCAGGTGGCTTCTTGGTCCTGGAATTACAGATTTGTGCTGAGATATTAAGAAAATTCCTGGTTTTAAATTGATATTGGCCTTTATCATCCATTAGGCATTGCTTAGCTCCCGTCAGTACTTGAACCAATATTCTGGTTTATTCAAGGAAGAATCCTATTTTCTGTTCCTTCTTGGTGAAGGGAAAATGGCTGCAGCATGCTGTAAGATTGAGCTTCACTTCTGGAGAGAAAGAAGTGGAATTAGCAAACATAAATTGTATTCAAAGTAGCAATTTCTGCTTTATCTCATTACACGGTGCCTTCCTCCTGGTGCTACTCTCCCTCCCTCTGTCCCAGCCCCTTTCCAGAATGAAGCAAATAGGGGAGATTTTTTTATCCACTGGGTTAACTTGCATTTTCCTGCAGTGAGGCTGCGAGTTAAAGTTACAGCATGTTGGGTTTGCTCATGCTTTTCGTTGGAAAGCTTGTAAAATAGCCTGAAAAAACTCACAGCAGGATAAGGCCTGGCATAAACTTGGGAATAATATTTTTGAATGTTACAAAAAAATACCAAAACACAATTTACTTTCCTATTTTTAAGTTCACATCCTTCGGGCTGCACATATTTCTAAGCACCTTTGGTTCCCATTTATTTCAGTGCTCCTCATCTCCTAAGAGCAATTCAACATCTGAGAGGTTTGGATCCAAAAGGGGTTTGTAGGAATAATGCCAGACCCAGGAGGAGGGGGTCAGGGGATCAAAGAGAGGGGGGTTAATATTGCTGCCTGAGTTGAAATCTGTTTTTCCACCTGAAACCAATAACACTATGGTGATAGGGATTCTGTAGGTACTAATTATTCTTCTCCTTATTCCTAATTTTACTCCAGGCTGGGCTGGCATTAAGTGTAATTGTTTTTATTAGAGAATAATACTGGAAACAACCATTTATAAACTCACTAAAGCTGTAGAAACATTTACTCTCGAAGTTTCGTGAAGCTTTTTATGATTTCTGTGCGTATTGTGGTTAACGTTTCCAATTAAGCTATCATATGTGCTGCATATATTATGTAATTATACTGGAGGAGCAACTCAGAAATTACAAGACAAGGACACAACAAAAAGTTAATTAAAAATGTGAAAGCCTTAAGAGGCAGAGAGAACAACAAATTTCAGGAAATTAATAGTCTAGATTAAAAATCATTCAGTGCCTTCACTCTAATGGGAGCCTGCTTTAATATTCAGCATTCCATGTCAATATTGGAAGTTTAAATCCTGAAATGTGAATTTCCATCCTTTTGTGACATTGGCTCACAATCTTAACGTCCTTTTAATGTACTTTTTGTTGTGTAAATCTGTGTAAGTACCATCAGTCATCAAACCTGACATGTGCCTGCGTGCGGCAGCCCCAGCTCGCATCTATTAGGGCTTTTTGTGTTTGTGCAGCGGAACCTCCTTACACAAATTCCACTGAAGGCACAAACCTGCTGAAGGAATACATTTGCTTTCCCCTGAAACAATAGACCTGCAGCAGAGGAACATCCAGGGAAAGAATAAGTCATTGCAAAAGATAAATTTCTTTTCTGCAACAATGCAAAATGTGCCAAGGGTCTCTGACGTGCCAAGGAGATGGAGCTGTTGACTTACTGGGGCAGTGGGCAAACCCTATTAAAATACAGACCATCACTGAAATAATTTAAAAATTACCCAACAAGAATCCAGCAACACCTTGTGCTTTTCATGTGCTGCTGTGGTTTGAGGTGGTGTAAGAAAATGTAAGGGAAATGTGAATAAGAACATTCCTCCCCCCTGAACTTGAGCGAGTGACTTGAAGCTGAACTTACACATTCCTCGACAACAAGGCAGCAGCCACATGGTGTTTTATTTAAATGTATTCAAATTTAAAACATGTTTTGCCTATGTCCACAAATAAACACCAATGGGACAGGAATAGAGGAGTGGTTTGAGGAGAGTGGGGTTAGCTGTGGGCAGATGTTTTCCCTGATCCCAGGGACAGGGCTTTGCTGAGCCCATGGTGCTCTGAGTGCTTTTGGCTCAAGGTGTGGCTGTGCATGGGGCTGCCTTGCAGGAGAGCCTTTAGATGACCCTTTCAGGTGAACCTTTCAAGGGCCACAAGCCAGGGTAGTCATCTTCCAACCATTCAGCTGAGAGAATGGGGCTGGAAGACCATGCCCCAAACCCTGTATCATCAAAGGAATGTGTATTCCTCTCTGGAATTAAAATATATTGTTTACCTACCTGACACACTCAAGCTTCATGTGCACTTTATGGGCATCTGCTCTGTACTTGGCACTCCAAGCTGGAGTTTGGCCGAATTGGGTCCATAAGTAGATTCATTGCTGTCATTTGGATTTGTAGTGGCAGCATTTGCCCATTATTGTGTTATTTTAATTCCCTCAAGAATCTAATGAAAATTAAGTGAAAAAATAAGGCTTTCTGTATTCTATTTTCAGAATGATGGATTGATAGAAGGACAGGCGACTCTGACTTGTAGGCTGAAGATTTTATGCATATATACATAACAGATATGGAGGCAGAATTTTTCCCTTATGGCAATGGAATGGTTTTGATAGTCTCCATTAAAATAGATTTGAAAATACCATTTGTTTTATGTTTAAACCTTAAATTAAATTTTTCAATAATAAAGTATGCTTATTATAACCCAATTCTATCAATCACCGAAATGAACAGCACATTGGTGAGTTCAAGCAAGTAAATAAATGTGTTACTTTATTGCATGTCAGAAAGGTTTATTGGGTAGAATTCTTCCCTCTGCACTGGTGGGTTAGAGGTTTAAGTGTCCTATCAAGGACCTGCAGTGATGCAGTGCTGACCCTGCCCCTCAGGGCCCTGGACAGAGGGTAGTGGCTCAGACAAGGCATCAAAGCACGTTGCTCTCTGCCCAAGCTGTTCTCTCTGTCCCTCTGAGAAGTACCTTTGGAAGTGTGGTGTTGGGATACATGTGGTGTGCCACGTTCTGTAAGGATGTTGTTTGAGTTGTTGCTATGGATCTTCCAGCTGCTGCATTTGAGTAGGGTCACTGTGATCATTAAACTGATTATTTTGATACATGCTTGGAGAGATCCTGAGTGAGAAAGTAGTTTTAGATAAAATTTGGCTCTCTGCTGGAAGCAGGTGTGGATGGAGAGCATTTCACTGGTTGGTCAGTGCTCAGGGCTTTGCAAAATTTTTCCTTTCCCCAGTGCAATAGTTGCCTACAGAAGGTTTGTCAGTGCCATAGGACAGGAATCCTTCAACTGAACAGGCACAACTGGGTGACCCTTGGATGTTTCTGAGTGCATGTCAAAGCTCCCAGAGGTGTTTGAGTTGGGCTGTAACCCTCCACGTCCTGGGGATCCTCTCCAGGATGGAGGCAGCTCTAGGGAGGACGCACAGTCATTGTTGTTCTCTTGTTTCTGTGGCTGATCCTACACCAGGCACACGTCCTGTTCTCCTTCATGTTCCAGATGTTTATGGAGTACAGAGTGCCCAGAGCTGGCTGCTGCTGCTGGGTGCAGATGCGGGATGGGAAACATCCCTCCATTGTGTCCTGCACTCCCACCCTGCTCTGCACCTGGAGTTCTGCTGTCCTTACCCAGCCTGGCCTGCGCTGCCTGTCCTGGCAGCACAGGACACATGGACCACAGGACACACGGACCCCAGTGTGGAGCAGCGAGCAGCCCTGTGCTGGTGTTCCCTGGGCTCAGGCTCATGGGAAGAGGGTGCAGGTCATGCAGCGCAGCTCCCACTAACTCGGAGCTGAGAGCTTGCGCTCCTGCGCTCTGTCCCACTGTGGCCTGTGAGTGCTCTCTGAAAGGAGACCAAATAAATCACATTACAGTAGACTGCAGAAGAGGTCACAAATCTTTTTGAAGAAGAAAAGAGCCACTTCTGGCCACTGCTGAAACATGAACTTCCACATGTATCCTGTTAGAAAAAATGAATTCCATGTTGGGAAATTTATCGACATGTTTGGGCGTAGCTCATAGGGAGAGCTACTAACACTCCAGTGACACCTTCCAGATGTTTGTCCCTCAGTAATTATCCATCTGCTCCAGGCTGCCTTGGTGCCCCCCAGACATGCTGGGCAGGCAGGATGACAGCCGCTGAAGGGCACTGACAGGCTTGGGAGAGGTGGGAATATTCGGGCAAATGGAATAAATTCTGAGTATTCTGGGTTATCCATCACTAACATGGCTCAAATGAAAGAGCAGCGACAGAGTTCAGAGCTCACCTCTTGTTCAGACGCAGCGAGGATATCACCCCTCCACCCCCTCCCAGGGAAAGCAGACTCTGCTGCCCAGGTTTCTGTTGTTCCGGCCCACACTGGTCACCACGTGAAGTGTGTACAGCACGGCAGGAACAGCTGTTAGAGGTGTTGATGTAGCAGATCATCAACTACCACAAGCATCATGGAGAGAAAAATGTCCATGACAGGTCGAAGTCTGTGCCCAAATTACTGGAAAGTGTGAGAAGGTGAGAGGTGCTCCCCAGCAGTTTTCTGGCAAAGCAGGTTGGTTCCAGTGCATGAGGGTTAATTCAAGATCTCCATCCTGCAGCTTCCAGCCCCTGCTCCCATCAGCACTCAGGGGTCTGTCACACTGCCAGCCCACCCAGCTGGAGTGTTCACAGGCCACCACTCACCGCAGTCTTCAGGGACAAGCAGAAAGTTAAATCGGTATTTTCCCCGGAAAGACAAAGTAGAAGAAAAATGTGTTTCTCCAATGATAGATGAAATCTCTTAGTACAGATGTTTGGGAGATGAAACGCACAAAGGGAAGCTTGTGCCCGTCTTTTGTTTTATAAAACATACTAAAGCTCCATGAGCAGCTGCAGCAAAGCTAAGGAAGGGCTTGTCTTGACTGTGTGAACAGTGCTGAGGAAAACGGGGTTATCAGTTCAAGCCAAATGAGATAAGCTCTGATCCGGCTGGGCAGTTCTGGCCCTCTCCCCAGTTTTTTGTGCCTTGGGAAGTGAAGGAATTGAGAAGAACAGAACTTAGTTTTTCAGAGAACAAAAAGAAGATAAGATTTAGATTGACTGAAAACCTTCAGATCAGGAGTATTCACCAAACGTGAAATTTTTGGTGTGCAAAACTCTTAGATTACCATTAATTGGGTTTTTGCTGTTTGTGACTTGAGACTTATGATGTCATTTCATGTTTATCTGTGAAGGAACCTGGGTATAACATCATGTGAACATGACCAAGTGTGATGGAATGCCAAAAGCTAAAGAGAAACAGATGAGCTCTGGGCTGGATACCTGCTCTGCCCTCATATCTAATAAGGAGAAAGCTGGGATGTGGAAATAGGGCAAACAGTAAGAAGAGAAAAAAATTTGGCACGTCTTTTGTTGAAATTCAATCCTCCCCCTCTCTAGTAATGCCCAGAAACCATCTGCAAACTTTTCAATCATTTTTTAGGATACAGTGAATTTTATCATAATTTTGTCAACCAAAACCATATGTGCTTTTTCTATTGACAACATGGAATAACAAAATCATATTTGTTCAGACCACAAGGCAGGTAATAAATAACTGTGGACATACTGCTACAACTTAAAATTTTTTTAAAGGAATTGAATATTACCAAAAAATTTAATTTGGGAGGTAAAGTAAACTTCTGAAGAGAAAACCATCTGAGAGAAAGCTCGTGGCTCAATAACTTTCCCCTTCCTGTTAGAGCGATTGCAGCTCAGTGTCCCGAGGCCATAATGAAATGAGCTGTTCCCCCGCCTGTGTCCGTCCGTGTTTATCCGGGTACCACAAGCTGCCCCTGCCCTGGCGCGGCCCCGCTGTCGCACCCGGCTGGCTGCCCACGGCCCAGGACCCCTGAGGTGAAGAGATTAATTGTGAACCAAGGTAATTCAGGATGTGCTTCCTCCTCATACACCAGCCATGAAATACCTTCCCATACTCATGTTAGACAAGTTATCTTTCAAGTCTGACCAAATACTGCCAGAATCATGCAAAAAACCTTTCCCTGAGAGGGTGGTGAGGCTCAGATATGGGTTGCCCAGGGAAACTGTGGCTGCCCCATCCCCGGAAATGCCCAAGGCCAGGTTAAATGGGACTTGGAGCAACCTGGGCTAGTGGAAGATGTCCCTGGCCCTGTGGCAGGGGGTGGGATGAGATGGGCTTTACTGTCCTTTCCCACTCAAATCATTCCATGGTTCTATGATTCCATGAAAAATCTTCACTCTAGAGCATCAAAATAGTCCTGCCCCAAGCTGGCTTTGCAGACAAGCAACAGGTGCTCATCCTTTTGAGTCTAAAAAATGCAAAAATTAGGAATGCATGGAGCCACCTAAGGCCCTTCAGAGAAGTCAGCCCTTTTGGGGGGTACTCAGCTCAGTTTCTAGTCACCAAAAGCCCAACAGGGAGTATGGCACAGATGTGTTAATGATACTGGTTAGCCACTGGAAGATATTCCCGAAAAAGATGGTAAACTCCGTGTCTCACGCTGTCCATAACTTGAACAGGCAACTTGCCTGGTCGGTGCTTTAATGAGACTTTGAGCTTAAAGGATGAAAATTATTACAGTGTGGTTACACTGAAGTTTGGGTCAAGTGATTTAAAGAAAACAAATCAGTGAATCCATGTGTAGACAAACATATGGTTTGAATATGATTCCATATATTACATTAATAAACATGCAATTGTCGTGGTGTTAGCAGTGATAAACAGCCATCGGTTTTTACGGCAATGCCTCATTAAGATTCTCTTGGGGCTGTGGTTGGATCTCCACCGCTGGACTTCATGTTCCCCTCACCGTACCCTTTTTAGTGCAGCTCCTTCTCACTTCTCATCGTGAGCCACAGCATTGGGCTTTGCCAGCTTGTTATTAATTTTTTCCCCATAACAGTGAGATAAACAAAAAGACACAAACCTTGGGCTGAAGAATTTACTCCTAAAGCTCTACTTGTTTATTGTAATAATATCCCAAGACTTCAGCTGGGTTGTGGCTTCAGGGTGGTGAAGCTGGAAGACACAAAGTCCACCTTGGACCTTCCCAATCTAAAGGGCGCAAAGGAAACAGAGTAAAGTCATACAATTTGTCAGCAATGATAATGATAAAATAATTAACAGACTTTGAAAGTCTTTAAAGCCTTCCTGCTAAGTTCTTGATGATCTTAACAAATAATCAATTAAAGCCTTCTGAGATTAGTGAGCGTTATTATCCCTGTATGGATTAGGTGACTGAGGTACAAAGGAATGAAATCCTCATCCCTGTACCTTTCTCCCCAGGTCAGGGCTCATCCTACCCCAAACCCTTGTACACCTGTGGGTGTGCCAGCATCGACAAGTACAGGACTGGATGATCCTGAAGGTCTCTTCTAACCTTGATCATGTTGTGAAGTCAGGAGAGCAGGTCCTGAGCACTTTTGAGGATGACACATGGGAGAGAGTTGTTTGTCAGCTGTGCTCTTTGGAGTCTGCTCCTTTATCCATTTGTTAACACCTTCACCTGTTTTAACCCAGTTTCTCAGGACAGTGTGAGCCAATCCCGATTTGAGGTCATAGTTAACACAGTAATGATGTTTCCAAATTACTGGAAGGAGAAAGGTGGAGATAACATGTGTTGTTTGGGAATCTTTGTTGCAATGCTGAGACCCATTTAACAGGCAGAGTGTATTTCTTCAGAAAGTAATGACAGAGCTGAAGACTTGGTTAAGAGTCAATAATAATCCCATTGCTGCTTCTCGCCCCTGTTGGTGCACCTGAAGTGGGAGTGCTTCAGGGAAATGTGTTTTACACATGGCTTCTCTGAAGCTGGAGATGCAGGAGCTCCACAAAATCCCTTCTCACAGATGAATCCATGCACAACTTAGCCCATGTACTGCTTGCAGAAACACACGTTACTGTCCCATTAAGACTGTTGAGGAACACTCCTGGTCCAGGTAGCTGGACTTGGAGATTGATACACAAATTGAAATGCAGGTGGAGCTCTGGGGGGAAGCC
>JAWWEU010000020.1:20199938-20220357 GCA_035583155.1 Acropternis orthonyx
GGAAGGGCTTCAGTCCCAGAACTGGAAGTCTCTGGCCTTGGCAGTATGACTGCCAGGGAGTCTTGGCTGTGCACTGGAAAGCTTCCCTAACAGACACCACAAAACCTACAAACAGTAGCCGTGAAATGTCCCACCAGGATTAGTAATTAGCAGTTGACTTCACCTTTCTTATTTCTTAAGACCTGGGTATGACTGTTGAAGGAAACCAGCCAATCCTTGGGAGCACCTGGGAGGTCCCTGCATTGAGCAGAAGGTGTGGATGCCACCTTTCAGCAGGGACCTCTTGAGCTGTGGTTGCTGCTGGGAAGGTCAGAGCTGGACTTGCCTTCCATCCTCCCCTGAAGCATCAGCCTAGAGACAGCTGTTGAAAGAGGATTGGTGGTGGCATGGAATGGTGGGGAGAGTATTTGAGAGGTGTGGAGTCCAAAAAGAGGTGTCCCTTTGGCTGCAGGGTGGCCAAAGTAGCCAATTGTTGGGCAGTGAGGTGGTGAATGTATGTTCTGAGATGGTGAGAGACCAGACCCCTGTGCAATCTGGGTCCTCCCTGCTGTTGCCACTGGCAAACAGATGTTGTGCTTTGCTTGAGGTGGTCGCAGTTTGTGACTCTACATCGCTGTGTCTGGGCTGGGGATGTCCCCAAGCTGCTGTGGGGGCTCAGGTGTGACCGAGAGCCCTGGCAGGTCTCTTGCCCCAGAGGACCTCCTGCTCTCAGCTGTGCATCCAGCTGGAGACACCTCTCACCTCCTGGGCTCCGACAAACTGCTTGGGGTACCGTGTTTAACCTCCTGCACAGCTGCTCCAGGGACTGAACCTTTTTGTTGAACTTACGACACTGCACAAGGGATTGGTTTAGTAGCAAATCCAGGAAACTTAGGGTTAACCACGGCAACTGCCGGACTTGGGAAAGGTAAATTGAAAATATCCAGAGAGGTCTGGTGCCACAAGCAGTAGAAACGAGGTTTTGGGTGTTATTTCTCCTCCAACAGATGCTCTGTTTTCCATTCCCATGCACTGTTTTCTAACAGAATTTCTTCTGCCTCCTTAATGTGGAAATGAAGGACAGTACTTGCCCTGTCCCCAAAATACGGCTGTTTTCTTGGAAATCCACAATTTTCAAGGCAAAGCACCTGTACCTCAGGTTTCCTTCCAGGCAAATGGAAAGGGAGAACACACAGTGTGTTTTACAGTGAAAATTAGACTAATTTTATTTCTGAAGAGATGTCATTAACACCTAATTTCCAGGTAAAGGAGCCACTTGTTTTTCCTTCCTTTCTGAACATTGAATGAGGGGTATTTCATCACTGTTTTCTGTAACGTGCTCAAACCTGCAGGATCCACAACTCCTTTCATAACTCACCGCACCGATTGCTTTGTCTGGGTTGTAAATTCAAGCAGTTACCACCAGCCTCCTTTTTTCTCTTCAATATTTTAATATTGCATCTAATATTTAACAAGCATAGAAACGATGAAAATGCTGTGGAATGTGTGACTGTGAAAAAATCCTTGTTTTTCGCAGAGATTGGTGGTGCTTTTGTGCTGTTTTGTTTTTAAACCAAACCAGAAACCACTCCAAGAGCACTAAAGGAACTTTAAGAGGTGAAATGCTTTGCAGGTCTGGGTGCTAATAAACACAGGAACCCTGTTCTCAGTACACTTTAAAGAAAAATAAGATTAGGGTTTCTTTCACAGCCATCAGTTTGTAGGCCAGAGTTTTAAAAAAGCACCTTCTGCTTTCCAAAACCAGAAGGCAATTCCATGGGGGCTGCTCCTCCACGCTGGCAGGGTGAGGGCCAGAAAGGGAAGCTGAGTTGGAGAAAGTGCTACTTAAAGTAAATGCTAATGATTTAAAATGTTATTCCTTCTGTGCTTTTAGAGAGAAGAAAAAAAAAAAGTAAAAAAAAAAAGGTAATAAAGGCTTCCAGCCTGTACCTCATCTCCAGTCACTCCCGTGAAATTCCCAAGAGAGCATCCGGGCTCCCCTCTCCCCCTCTTTAAAAATGGTGGACCTGGAACCACTTACAAGAGAGGCTTAATAAGAGGCAAATGTGTTTTATATTTTGTATCTTGTTAAGTGAAAAAAGATGGATTCTCACAAGTAGTCTCCTGGTGCAGATTTGAGTGGTCTGTGCATGCAAATGTTGTGATGCTTCGGCTGCCAGCATCCCGCTCCAGTCCCCCTTGGCCACTTAAAATCCCACCCCCAGAGCAAGCCGAGATGAAATTGCTTCATTTGTACAATGGATCTGCAGATCTGGGGAGCTTGTTTCTATCTGATTTGCTGATAATTTACTCCTCATTTGATTTTTTTTACCTTTTCTTTCCCCCCACCTCCTTAGAAAGGAAACACTGTCTCAGCTCACATCTCTTCCCTAAGGAGGGAGGAATTGTTTCACTGGGCTGAGAGGATGATTGAAAGCAACTGAAAAAATTAAAAAATACCTACACAAAAATGGCACATTTTTTAGAGGACAAGAAAACCCCTTTGCATCTGAAAACTGAGAGTAAAATTTTTAATTTATGTTCCCAATTGCTGAAAAATCTGCTCAAAAAATCCACAGTGCCTCTGTGAAAGTGTGTGTGTAACAGCGAGGATAATCATTTTTATGACCTTTTGGTGCAAGATAGGGCCATGCTCACTGTCTGCTTTCACTAGCCAGTGGTGAGGAAACGCCTTCTATTTGTCTTTGATCCAGAGATCTGGATTGCTAAACCTGATGGCCACAATTAAAGACAGTCCTGCTGCAAACCTGACCTCTGCCTGATCTCAACTTCATGTAAACTTTTCAATATGGATGTAATTTTGTATTAAATTACCCGTGCTTTATTGCTTTTTAGTACAGCGCTTGTCCCGTTGCCTTTTAAAAATCTAAAGAGCAAAAGAAAACTTGCAGTGCATCTGCTTAATTATGGAAATAAAGACTTGTTTTCCTGCATTTAGGAGCCTTTTTGGATGGGCTGTCTATTGGAAAACTGTGATACTTGAGGTGGATTGGTTTGCTGTGTCCTCGGAGCACATCCAGAATAAACCATGTAACTGAAGGCAAGGTTTGCTGTTCTGAGGAGCTGGTGTTGACACGTGCTCTGCCTTCGGGGCAGCCCAGTGAGCTGTGAGGCTTTCCCCCAAACACTAAACATGACATCAGCCTGGGATTTTCACTCTGTGGTTGTGTGGATTTTCTGTTTGAATGAGGACTGAACTCCTCAGCTTTAGGAGATCATGGCAATCACAGACAATGTGATTGGAAGGGACCACGAGAGCTGAGCTCCCACTGCTTCTAAAAAGGACTTAAAAGCTGTGTGGATGTGGCTCTTGGGGACATGGGTTAGTGGTGGCCTTGGCAGTGCTGGGCTGGAGGAACAGCTGGACTTGGTGGTCTTAGAGGCTCTTCCAGCACAGATATCTCTGTGATTCCAAGACTAGGTCATTGGTGGTCCCACCCAGGTTCTCCCTGGTGGGTAAGACCCACTCATGAGGCTGTGGAGGGAGAGGTCCAGCAGGACCCAAACAGTCTCAGCTCCTGATTGCTTCAAACAAAGACAAGAGGAGGTATTTTATTTTTAGCAATACTATGATAGGTCTTCCTGATGTGTTAAACAGGCTATGGAAAGATTTTTTTCATCACAACCACTCAGATACTAAAGTGAATAAATAACCAGGTATCAACACATATCACCCAAAGGAGGTAAACATGATTTATTAGAGACTTAAAATATAAAATTATAAGGTTAAAAATCATTAAAATTTAATCTAACAGGTGCAGTAATAAAAGAAGAGTTAAAGGTGTTTGCAGCTTAATCTGGTTGTAGCTGTTGCCTTCTCTGATGCCGCCTCACTTTGATCCTGTTCTCCTTTAAGCGCAAATGTGACTTTACCCAACTGCTCACTTACTCGTCACTTTTTTTTGGGTAAAAAATGGCATCCATTGGAAACAAACACACAATGGAATTCTAATGACTCCTGTACAAAACTGGAACTGCAGACCATCAAGCAACTGATGGGAGTATATTGGTGCCTCTTGCCAAGCTCTTTGTACATAGTTCATAGTGAAACTGTGGCTGACTCCTGATGCAAAGGCGCTTTGAGAAGTTTCCCATCCCCAGCCATGCACATTGTTCCCAATGCGCATGCTGGTGTCCAGTGACCACGTTGTTGGAATTGCCTCTGGGATCATGGGGGAGGCTGCCATGGTCCCACACTGCATCCTGGGGGTATGAAGAAAGCACATAAAGCTAATTAATTGCCCCAAGAAGCCAGCTGCCCCATCCCTGGAAGTGTCCAAGGCCATGTTGGACAGGGCTTGGAGCAACCTGGGATAGTGGAAGGTGTCCCTGTCCATGGAAGGGAGTGGAATGGGATGAGCTTTCAGGTCCCTTCCCACCCAAACCATTTGGTGATTCCATGATTATGCTGAGGAACAAGACATGTTTAGAAAAAACCTTCACTTACCCTTTTTTCCCAGCTAAAACTGGTGTAGTGAGGAAATGGAATTTTTCACTTAAATACCTGCCTTGTTTGAAAATATTTGACCTTTAACATGAAAAACAACAACTAATTTTTGAAAGCAGATTTTTTTTTTGTTGCATTTTTGATAAGACTGAGCCCAACAATTATTTGTGTAAATGGACTGAGTTGAGTTTATTTCCCACACAAAAAAGAGTGAAAATTCTTTGTGACAGACTTTAATCAAAAGGCAGTTAAGGAAATGTTTTGTCATATGGATTCCATTTCCTGGGATGCTGAGCTCAGAACCTGGGCTGTGTGGGCTTTCATCCAGAGCCTTTGCTCTCTGGCTGAGAGGGAAACACTGGAAAATGGAGCATTTTGAAGGGTAAAATCTCTCCAAGCAGCTCAGTGGGTGCAGTAGGAACCTTCCCGAGGAGTTGGTGGGGCTGGGGAGAGGAAGGAGCATGGAGCACTGGGGAGTTTGATGGGGGAAGTGTGGTGCAAACGCTGAGCTTCATGTTGAAACAAGGCTCAGAAATCATCGTATGAGGGTGTTGGTGAAAAATAACCCATCAACAATTGGAATAAATGTGTGACAGCTGCAGGCTCAGCCTGGAGGGTGCCAGGCAGGGACAGGGAGATGCACAGGGAACTGGGCACAGAGCGGAGCTTTACGGGTTTGGACTTTTAATTCTGTTTATTTGATGTGTGCTCTGTGGCTGAGAAAACCCCACCTTGGGAGCTGATAGCAGCTGCTGCTTCTCCCCTAACCCAGCACTGTTCTGCCTCACAGCCCATGTGCTCTGGAAAAGAAACCTCGAGTTCCATGTGTGCAACCACCTGCCCATGTGCTGTTTCCCTCTTGATGGCCTGTAGTTAGAAAGGGAATAAAACTGCAACTGGTATGAGGTAGTTTGTTGGGGGTTTTTAATTGTTACCATTAACTCCTCTACTTCTGGATTTTTTAATATTAGCAGAAGCGTCCCCTCCATTTTTATATCTGTGCTTCTCTGCTTGGTGTGTTCAGTGTTAGGGAGTCCCCAAGTTCAATTTGCATTTTTGGAAAGAAATTCCCCTGATTGGTTTCAAATGCATCACCTTTTAACTCCATGGAGGATGCCCATGTACTCATGGTATGAGATGGCCCAGAAGCAGCTGATCTACCCCTTGCAGGTTGTTTATTATCTTAATGCTGTTGTTATGCCTCCTCTTATTTATTGCCTAGTTAAGGTTAGAAAAAAGTCTTGCACTCTGGTCATACGAGAGATTTTTCATGTCCCTGGTCACTCCCGGCAGTTTGCTATGAACCCCACCTCTAACTGTGCACTATTAGTTTGGAAGTAGGATGGTCACTACTATATGTTGCAGCTGAGAACACTCAATTTCCATGTTATTTTCCCATATTACTCAGCATCCTCCATGATGGTCACAAGGGAAGTCAACTCTTGGTGCCCATTTCTCTTTGGAGAGCCCTGGGTGGGATTGTCCTTGTTCACACCACCATGTTTATTTTTGTTGCACCAGGGGCATGTGGAGCTCTTCTTTTTGGCCTCCTGTGTGCAGTGGGAAAGGGAAAGGGGTGGGTTTTAAGGCAACACAGAGATAGGTTGAAGTTATTAAAGTCCCACTGTGTGTTGATTGGGATGGGGCTGTGGGCTCAGGCACTGCCCAGGCTATGTCTGCTCAGCACCCTCCAGGATCCCACAGGATTCCCACCAGGCTCCCCTATGGGGGTGGCTGTACTGGGGACACAGGGAAGGGCTGTGGGGACTGGGGTGCTGCAGCTGTTTCCCCAGATTGCCAAACAGCAGGGTAATTTTGTAATTACGCCAACTGCCCAATTTGTACTGAAATTCATTGAGGTTTTGGGGGTTGGTGTTGTCACATTTGTCTTTTTTTTTTTCCCTCTCTTTAAATAAATGAATCTTTCAAATAGGTGTGAAACACAAAAATTGCTAAGTTATGTAGTGGAAATTGTGTATAATGGAAGACAAATCTCCAGTTTTTATCAAGAGGCAAAATTTTACTTCCTTAGTTTGTTTCTGTGTTTTATTTTGCTTCCTTTGATATGAGCCAAGTGGTTGAGGCTGAGATGTCTGTTTGATATTTAGGGAAAGATTTGATGCTTTAATAAGGGAATCCTCTGCCTCCCTCATCCGTCATTCGTCATCCTCATCCATCCAAACCCCACTGTAAATTTGTCAGAGCCTTTTCCATATTCAGAGCTTGTATAAATAATGGCTGTTGTGAAAAGCAAAAGGAAATGGGAATTTTCTGTTTATGTTCTCTCTCCGGTTGTAGCTGGGGAAATGTTTAGTGGGTTTTTGCTTTCAGTGTTGCTCTTTATTGTGGTCACTACTGGCCACCCCCCCTGAGTTTGTGAGCCTTCCTATAATATCTATATAATAGTTATCTAATATATGGATGAAACTGCCTGTGCGCGTTACCACGCGCTTTTATCCTGCTCCATCGTGTCTTCTTCCTTCTCTCTGCTATCTCAGGGATTATGCAGCTTCTCTGCAATATTCTGAAATTAATCAAACCGAGGCAAACCTCATGCTGTATTATCCATCATTGGAGGAGAATGATTTCCACAAGCCAGGCAGCTTTACATTGTTTTGTCCAGGGGCTGCAGCAGAATCCATTAACCAGAATACACTGGAAATCTGATTTCTCACAAAACGCATTTGTTAAATATTTGCAAACAGCAAATTTTTACATTTAATGCCAACTGTAGCCCAAACCACAAGTTTCTTTTTACCTTACTTTAATTAGGCAGTGGACAAACACAGTGTCCACTCCTTTCTGGGCAGTTTCCCCCCCCCGGAGCAGCTGTGGCGTGGACACAGCCAGGCTGGAGCAGCTTTGCTCTGCAGGGAGAGATGTAAAAGCTGAATGGCTGCTTACCCAGACTATTTTATATTTTGTCTATTATATAATCGAGCTCTACAGGTAATTTCTTTCACTAAATTAGTAACCGTGCTGCAGATTGCAGACACTTAGTTTGATTGAAAGTACTAAAGGGAGATTATCCGTAGAGTTCGTTCAATGACGGTTCTGACTTGACCCACTGCCCAGAGAGATAAGAATTAATCTTATAAACCTCTCCACACTTCCAGGGCTCTGATCCACCGAACAGCCCCTCTTTGTTCCAGGGCAGCCCTGGGTGGGAGAGGGAGCCCAGTTCAGGGAGGGCTGGTCCTAGTCCTGGGAAGGCTGTGGATGATTTCTGAGCAGTGATGCAATTTACTGACAGTGGTACCCAAATGACACATGTGGGGCAGCTGGGCCCACACCATGTGTGCAGGAATGGGAAGACTGAAGTTGGAGACTGGGAGCAGAATATGGCTGATCTGCAGACATAAGTGCTTGTGCTCCAGACCTTTGTTCTCTCTCAAATGAAGTTCAGTCTCAGTCTGGGACTTGACTTGCAGCGGGGCGGTTCTGCCCCAGTCATTCAGTCTGTGTCTGCTGGCTCCAACTAGATGAGTGTTGTAGGTCCTTTCCCCTTCCCTTCCCTTCCCTTCCCTTCCCTTCCCTTCCCTTCCCTTCCCTTCCCTTCCCTTCCCTTCCCTTCCCTTCCCGCCCCTGCCCCTTCCCCTTCCCTGCCCCTTCCTTTTCCCTTTTCCTTTCCCCTTCCTTTTCCCTTTCCCCTTCTCCTTCCCTTCCCTCCTGTACCACTGGGAACTGACTGGGAGAAGCTGGACGAGACTTTACACACCTCCCATTGACACAGAGCTGCTATGTAGGTTCAAACAGTTTCTGCACCGTTGTCCTTCCCCTCTTCCTGCCCGTGGGTTTCCTTGCTCCCTGTGCTGCCATGCACTAATTCTTTCGCAGGTATTTTGCCATTGTCCAAGGTATTTCCTTTCTCCTAATGGCATTGTAATGAGTGCTTCCAGAATTCATGATGATAAAGTCATTAATTTATTTTGCACAGCTTTTAGCAACACCCGTGAGCTGTTTGCATGTGATGATCCTGACCCCTCACCTCCTGTTTGGCATTGTGGATGCTGAGTGTTAGATGAAGTGGAGAAAATGGGAATGACTCTTAACAACCAGACTTGAACGACTCTGGGCATTTGAGGAGTGACAGTTGCCGGGGAGTGACACTGACCACCAGTGGGAAAAGGCGCAGAGGAAAGGCTGGGGGTGGCTAGAGGGCACAGGGAGGACCTGGAGCATCGCTGTGTCTGCACACTCACCTCCCAGCCCCGGGGGGATGGCACAGGGGTTCCTTTGGGCAGAGGGACATGGAGAAGTGCTGGCTTGTACACCCCTCCATTTGTGAAATGAGACATTGGTGCTTTTTGCTGTTCTGGTGTTGTTGCACATCCAAGGTGTGCTGATGTTGAGGTGGCACAGACAGAGTGCAGGAGAGGAGGGAAGGGCTGGGCTGTGGTCAGGGATGCACCATTCCTGTTGGAGAGGGGCTCAGGGGCAACTGCCGCCTTAGGTTCCTTCCCTTGCTTCCAGTTCATGGAGAAACTCTCCAACTGCTGTGTGCTTCCCTTTCTCTATTCCTGAATTTGTGATTTTTGCTAACATTAAAAGATTAGGACAGCAGAAATCTGTTATTTAACTGTCTCAACCCTAGAAAAAATCGTGTGCTTCTGCATTGCTTCTGTGTTTCAAGCTTTCCTAAGGGAGTGAAGGACTTAGTCATAGTGAATGACGACACATCAGAAAAAGTGTTTTGCCACCAAGGCAAAGCTAAACACAAATAGTGCAACTTTCCAGTGTTTTCCAGCTGAAATGGCACTGTAGCCTCTTGCCACACCAAACCCAAGGCCCCACAGACAAATAACCATCATTGTAAGTAAGTGCTGTTGAGGTGAGGGTAGAGGTTGGCTGTTCTTTTGTTTTTTCCTGTTGCAAATTTCCCTGCCTAGCTCAATGGCCTGGACTTGTGTGCCATTGTCCCCCTCCCAGGCTCACTCCTGCTCCTCAGCAGCCGTTCTGCCAAGGGCAGTACCAAGGCTCCTGCACCAGCTCCACCTCTGCGGCCACCCCCTCACAGCCCGGTGTGTCCACGAGTGAGGTGTGGGTGGTGGTGACCTCACACAAATCCCTGGGGGACCTTATTTCATCTCAAATCTTACAATTCCTCTGATTCAGTGGTAGTTTTTGCTGGGATACCAAGGAATTAGGCCCAGCTCTGCAGGTTTGGGATGCTCTCGGGTGAATCCAGACAAACATTGGGCATTTCCCAGAACTCAAGAGTGGTGAAGGAACACGTCATCCTTATCTCCACCAGGCAGATGGACAAACACAGATGTAGATGGATAACTTCCTGCCAGTGAGGGGGATCATCCCATTGCCAGGAATTCAGAGGGACAATGACAAAGTCAATTATTGGCTGAACTGGGAGCCGTTGTGTGTCACGTTTGGTGGTTCCCTTTTCATTCAAGCACAAACAGCTCCATCTTCTATTACACTTATCCTGTGGGTGGAGGAACTTATTTCATTTACTCCTAAAAAAAGGCAACACACCCCACCCAAAGCACAGATGGGTGACAAGGAGCCATGAGCATTCGGTGTGAGACCGACATCATGGCAACACCAGAGTGGGGGAAATGGGATATTCAGATGTTACGTTGCAAATAACAGGTTTAAGTTCTGGCTTTGTCAGGACCCTCTGGGTGTTCTGCTTTGGGATAAAAACATAGGAAAAAGGTCAAGCACCAATGAGCTGGCCTGAGAGAGTAAACAGGATTTTAAACGCTGGGCTGTGCTCACTCCCACCACGAGAGCTTCTGCTCGCAGGCAATCCAGCAGCATTCAAGTATTTAGGTCTCCTTAAAACTGTTTCTTCCCCCACTTGTATTAATACAGATATTAAGCCTAATAGTATCTACTTAGCATAAACAAGAAGATAAAAATGATTTCTGTGATTGAAATGTTTGTTATTTAGCATTAAGCATCTTCATACTCTCATGTGTTTTGCATTTTAATCCACTCTGTGCTTGGTTTTGGGATTGATAGATTAGTTTTAATCCCCTGTCTAATAGTGGAGGACTGGTGAGATTTATTAAACAGGCAGGGTTTGGTACTTGGATTTAAGAGGACTCACATGCACTGTTCATGCATATTAAATTTGGGAAACCACCGGTTCAGTTTATAAAGAGCTGTGATGTCCTTTATCACTGAGTGTTTCTGTTGTGCTTCACTAGCTCACGAAGCCTTTATATTTCTGAAATGGAATGGTTTTGATGGTTCCTTCCCACTGCATAAATCTAATATTCCAAAGATATATCTTTGGCTGTTGTTACTGAAATTCTGCTAATTTTATGCTGAGTTTGTTTTGTCCCTCCCCTCCTTGGCTCCGGAGCACTGGAGGTTGGGTGAGGATCCCACCACAACGTAGGTGAGGCTGAAATACAAGGCATGTGCCAAGGGCCTGGAGGGACAGGATGGACTTTAAGGTCCTTCCAACCCAAACTATTCCATGATTCTATGAAACAGATGTTCCACAAGCTTTCCTGCACTAATGGCTTTGACGTGGTTGCCTGGGACTGAAGTTGCTGGTGGAGGTGGTGCTTCCACTGACGTTCCATGGCCCTGAGTTTGAGGATGACGTGGGATGGACGTGACTGGGACACTGAGGTGTGCACTGCCTAAATAGAACAGCATTCGAGAAAGCTGCTCCCCAGCCCTGCTGTGTGGAGCAGCCTCTGCTGCGCTGGCTCTGGTCAGTCACCCACTGGCCTTGGCGTGCCACCACCTCACCCAGACAGGCCCCGTGTCCACAGGGTCTTGGTTCGCTCTGCCCTGGAGCACTTCCATGTCTGCTGTACTCCAGGAAACAAATAAAAAGGGCTGAATGGTGATTAGAACGTGGAAATGGCTCCTGTGTGGGTTTTACTGGTACACTGGGAAAAGCAGAAGCTTGAGAATAGTTAAAAAACCACTGAAAACTTCCAACCCACCTAAATTGTGAATTCCTGCCCTATCAGTGGAAGATGAGTTGACTTAATTTGCGGGTTTACTGGTTAATTTGCCATTAACGCTGTAATACCGGTAATGTGCTGAGAAATGGGGGAAATTTACTTTTTTGTTAATGTAATTATAGGATGGCTGTATAAAAGTTATTAACTGCAGAAGTGAAATCCAGGAAAAACGAGTCTAAATTTAATGATAAGTTAGGGAAACCACTCAAAGCTTTTTGCAAGAAGATGCATTATTGTTGTAGGTTCCTTCTTTAGCTGTGCTCTATTTTTGATTTTTGAAATAAACATTTAAAGCAGAGATTGCAAATACAAGTGGCACCACTTTAATCACCAGCTTAGGAATTCCCATAACTGATTAGAACACAGATAATAAAAAAAATAAGCTTTCTGGAGTTCTACTCGGTTGTTGGGAACTCATCAGTCCTCAGAACTGAAGGAGAATATCAACACTGGGGTTTAAGATCTGGTAATGGAAGATAGTTAGAAACATTAATTGAAAATAAATTCTGTGATATGCTGGATAATTGACAACTCCACCTCAGTTAAGGCAAATTTTTTATTCTGCATATGATATAAAAGAAGATGAAGGAAGCAAATAACCAGTTCTCCATTCCCACCCCTTCATTTTTGTTTTCCTTTTTCCTAATGCAAGAATCCAGGCAGTGACACTGAAAGGTGACATATTTAAACACTGATATTTTCACATTCTGGGCTCACAGCCCTCGGAATTCATCGCCACCAGATGTTGATGCAACAAGATGGAAAATATTAGATGTTTTATTTTATGGCTAATGAGAACACCCATGCTAATATGTGTAATTTCAATTAAATAGTCAAAATTTGAGTGCTCCAGGACATAAGACGATTCCTAAGCAATGGTGATGGGGAGGGAACTCCCCTGTGGCCATAGCATTTCATAATTATCAGCTGCAGGTTTCTGGCCCATTTGTGTGAGGATATTAACTGTTTGAGGTACGTGAGAGCAGGAATCCACTTTTTGTCTTTCTCAGGAAAATACCCTTTTACAGTGCAAGGGTTTCCTACGACCTTCCAGAAATTCTGCAGTTGTGATGTTGTCAGAAGGGAAAAAAATCACTTTATATCTTTTTTACAATGTTCCCTTCACGCATAGAGCTTTGGCAATTCAGCACAGGCAACTTTAACTTAATTAATGTACTAGAAGAGGAAAGCAGGCTGTTGTGTCGGGAGCTGTCAGAGCTGCTCTCAGAGCCTCTCTCTCCCCTCGGCCCATGCTGTCCTTGCCGGTGGCACCAGTGGGCTGTCGGCTCGTGGCAGGACATGGTGCTTTGGCCCACCTGAGACATTCCCCGCGATGCTCTGGTTTTTGGCTGATGATCCAGGATTCGAGCAAAATGAGGAAAACTATGAAAAGTCTGTACTTCGATAGCCTGGATGTGCTGAAGGGGTTGTATTTGTGAGACTTAAAGTTGGCTCCAGCTCCTGCCTGATGAGAGGTGGTTCCTATATCCCAGCTCCCAGGGGACTCTTTTTGCTCAGGAAAGCTGTGGCTGCCCAATCCCTGGAAGTGTCCAAGGCCAGATTGGACAGGGCTTGGAGCAACCTGGGCTAGTGGAAAGTGTCCCTGCCAATGGCAGGGCGTGGGATCGGATGAGCTTTAAGGTCCTCTCCAACCCAAATCATTCCAAGATTCTATGTTCCTTGCATTTTAAAACATGTTTAGAGATGCAGCTCCAAGAGCAAGTTCCTGCTTAGCACCAACACTGAGATGTTTCCCTGCTCTTCCCTCCCTCCTCTTTGCCCACAGACAGTACTTTTTCCCTTTGGATTACTTCCAGTAGCTTCAGCCTTCAGTGTGATCCCTGTTACCGCAATGCTGTCCCAAGGTCCTTCTCTCTGGGACAGGTTCCAGTTCCGGCAGACTAGGATGAGTCTTGTTTCAACACATAGACCTTGATGTGAAGCAGCAAACACCTTGTTTTCTGCTTTTTGAGAGTACAACAGTTGTGTGAGCCCTTTGAGGCCCCGGGCCGGCACCACCACAGCACCGTATGCTCTCCCCCACTGGTGAGAGTGGTGCTGCAACCCTGCCGGTGCCCGCAGCCCTTCTGATTAACTCTCGATAGCACAATGATGTCACACGGCAGATGTAAGAAAACATCAGCTTCTACACTAATTTCTGGCTTGTCCCACTGTGTGCCAGCAGTTCTTGCCATTTGAAGAAAAAATTTTTTTGTATCCTTTTATGTAAACACATCATGTTAAAAAAGGCAAACTATAAAACATTAAAAACCCTGCAGGGTATTAAAAATACCGGTCTCAATGCATGTGTTCATTCCTTTCACTTTCTTTTTAGATCACTAGTGTTGGTACAAAATGAGCCAAGCGAAGGAGAGAATTCTAATTAGGTTTAAAAAAGAAAAAATATGGCAGTTTATTTTGAGCGCATGTCTGCTCCACCAAGGCATCTCCCATTTCAGACGCAGGCAGAATGAATCATTATTACACATTTATCATCATAAAAATGCTTATTTGGACCTTTTTTTTAAAAAAAAGAAAAGGAAAAAAAATTCTAAAAAGGGCAAAGCAAAGAACCATCTCGGAAGGGCAGTTATTGCTTGCCCTTGCTTGGGAAAAAAGCCTTCCTCAATGGGATTACGTCCCCGCTCATAACCTATCAGCCGTCTGATCAGAAATTCATAACGCAGGCCATCCATTTCCAGCCCGGCGAGGGCTGCGTGATTGAATTTAAATAGGCAAATGCCAGACTTGAGCTTTGACATTCTCTCTGGCTCTCTCAATCTCTCCCTTTCCCCTGCCCTCCCTACTGGAGCCCCTTCCTTCCTCCCTCTCTTCCTCCCTTCCCTGTGCTCACCACCATTTCGCAGGAGGCGGGATGGAGTGATCAGCAAATGGAGGATGGACGTGGGGGGAGAGGGCGAGGAGGGATGCGCAGCGAGGGAGAAATATGGAGGGCGCTGGGCAGCAGGAAATTATAAATTGTTGCTGTCATGCTTTCATTGGGACACTAAACCTGTTTTCAAAGCTCCCCACCTTTTTCTTCTCATTTAAAAAGAGATATTGCAGCAGACATTCCCAGCGTGTCCTCACCAAACCCGCGAGGTGGCTGGAAGCACAAAGCTCCTCAGCAAGGCTCTTTTTGCTGCTTCCTTCAGAGCTGATAAGGATGAAAATTAATTCAAACCTGTGCGCTGTCATGGATGGAAAAGCTGCCTGGGGGCAGGTGCTCAGTGGGCAAGGGCCATCCTGTCCCACTGCCGAGGGCCCGTAGTGCCAGGGCTTTGGGATTCAATGGGAACGGTGGTGGTGCCATGGGCTGCTGCAGGGCACTGGTGGGGACATGGGCAGGTCTGCTGAGAAGGCAGAACAACTGCAGTAAGCTCTGCGTTCCATGTTACATCCCTGATTTTCCTAACAAATGTTGGGGTGGGCTCCCTGTGCCCATACCCTGCTCCATTCAGTGACAGCTGGTTACTGAGTTCGAGATATTACAGTGATATTTTTATGGCTTTCTTCCCCACTAGGCCTTTCATCCCCCCTTCAGTGTAGGGATGCGGCTTCAGCCCAAATCCTCACTGTAAATTGTGCTTCAGAAAAGTCTTTTGCTTTGCCCTGCAGAAGCAGTTGAACACTCCAGACCCTGCATTTCTGGCCAGTGGTACTTTACTGCCAAGTAAAAGAGGAAGGAATTACTCTGAGTGCAGTAGAGCACGTGTTCACTGGAATGGGTGGCTGTGACTTGATGAGGCTGCTCTGATGGTATTTTAGGGATTTCCACCCCCCCCCCTCCCCCGCCATAGACTTTAAAGCCAGAGAGGTCTTGGGCTGCATGAACTTTCTGTCCTGTGAGTTTTTCTTAATTACTGATTTTTCTAGTCCAAAACTAGAGGTTTACTGAGGTTTCTGCTCAAGAACAGCACTGAATTTAGTATTAAAATTGTCACATGGAGAATCAAACCCTCCTCCCCTAACATTTCCCAGAGATTAATTATCCTCATGATAAGAAATGCATCCTCTGATTCTCATTTGAGTCATCTTCTGACTTTGCTTCACCACCAGGTCTTTGTGTTCCCACAGTAAACAACAAGCCAGAGAGAGACTTTGGACAGGGGCCTGGAGTGCCAGGATAATGGGGAATGGCTTCCAAGTGTCAGAGGGCAGGGTTAGATGGGATACTGGGAAGGAATTCTTGGCTGTGAGGGTGCTCCAGGCCCTGGCACAGGTTGCCCAGAGAAGCTGTGGCTGCCCCATCCCTGGAAGTGTCCAAGGCCAGGTTGGACAGGGCTTGGAGCAACCTGGGCTAGTGGAAGTTGTCCCTGCCCATGGCAGGGGGTGGGACAAGACAAGCTCTTGTTCTCCCACCCCGAACCCTTCTGTGGTTCTCTGATTCTATGATTTCTGTGTCATCTTTATCATCAGTGGTGTTTTTTCAATTATTTATCATTACTAACTTCAGGATTCTTAAGCTCTTCCCAAGGCTGTGCCCACACCAGTCCTGCAGACACTGGTCTGTGCCCTTCCCGGAAGGATCAGTTCTTTCTCCACCATCTGCTGCTCCTGGGTGGATCCTGTGCAGGCTCCTGAGCCCTCATCCAGCTGTGGGTATTGGAGAACATCTGTTCTGCACAGAACCAACTGATGTTCCCCTCCCAGTTCCTAAATCCTTATTTCACTGGAGCTTGTCCCTGCCAGCCTGTTCAATGCTTCATAGTTCTTCTTTAGTAACTTTTCTCAAAATCCTTCTGTTGTAAGAAATGTGAAGATTTCTGAGTTTTCTGCTTTATATTTTCTCTTTGCCATTATCATCGCATTGTGGTTTTGCAGCATTGCTGCAACTTCTGTGTGCTCTATACACCTTAAGAGCCAAATATCCCAACTCTATAACCATTTTCCTGCTCTCTTCAGCCTCCTTCACCCATGTCCTGTTGCCCACAGCTTCTGGTTTGTTTTTACTCATTACCTAATGCCCTTGTTTCCCTGTGTTATCTGGGTTTTCTGTTTTAATTGCTGACTTTATATCCCTAATAAACTGAGACTCCTTTCTGCTGAAGTTGTCACCTTTCTTCATTGTCCAACTGTCTTTTTGTACATTTAATATGCTGCTTCTGTGGTTTGGGTTGTTCTCCCCTTTCTTATGATCAGTTTTCAATTATTTTTGTAGCTTTAGGAAGTACCATGTCCTTTGAAGTACCACAAACTTTGGAACTGTGATCAGCATAAGCAGGTTAAATAAAAGGTGGAAGCTCCTGAAGCCCTGGCTTCAGACTTCCAGATGGGAATTATTTGGTGCTAAACCTGTATATCCTTTACTCTTTTTGCCTTCTGTAAAAACTCGTTTTCTTTTCTGAATGGCATATCCCAAATTTAGGGTAGAAAAGGAGGGTATAAAACTAGCAAAGGAAATTGTATTTTGAAATCTGAATTTAACAATGGAAATGCACAGTATAAAAATGTGAAGAGAATAATTTTAATTCAAATAATTAAATTTTGTTAATTCAAAATCTTATTTGAGAGTCCAGCTGTTTTTGCTGCCTGCAGAGACACTGAGCTGGCAATATCAAGTAGAGCAGTGGTGACATTTGGCATAATTCCTTCCCAGGGGCGTTGCGGAGAGTGAAGCTGGTGGTGCTGGTGGGCTCGGAATCACAAACAGGGTTATGATCGACCGAGACACGAGTTCAGCTCATTTGGCAAAATCCAGTTCTGCCGAAACCCAATGGAGGCTTTGAATTTTCTGAAGGAAAAACATCTCTTAAGTTATAGTTAACTGGAGCCAGTTGAGCTGTTTCTCCTCCAGGATCCCCACTTCCAAACTGAAGTCATGGACGCAGCTCTGGAGGTCGCAGTCCTGGGATCCCAGGGAGAGCTGCCCCAGTTCTCGTGTCCATGCAGAGGCATTCCCTGGGGGGCAGCTGAGCTGGGCTGGTTCTGTTCCAATTAATGATCACGAACTTCAGCCATGGATGGGCTGGACCCACCACTGGGTTATTTAGGAGCACATGTTCTTTGTATACATTTTCATATCTTTGTATAAAAACTGCCTTCACCTTATGCCACCAGTTTGTAGCTTAAATCTAAACTGTGCAGCAGAATGTCTGTGCTGTGTGTACAGTTTGTGTTTTTGTTAAAGTCACAGTGCCAACACCCCTCTGTATTTACAGTTCTAGGAATAATCCTGGAGTCTCTAGGAATACAGTGCATGAAACTTGTCAGCTGGCACCTACAGTAGTGAGCTGCTGGGAAAGGGAATGGGTTTGTGCTCTTTGGTTTAAAGGTGTGGCACAAGAGTTGCAGATAATATTTGACTGTCCTTACAATGCCCCTCTTGATCACCATGGGAGAGGGTTTTGTTTATTCCCTGTGTGATATATGTCCAGTCCCTGGGCAGGCAGGGGGAGGTGGGGAACAACTGGAGACAGAAGGATGTAGGTTCAGACTCCACATTTTCACCCACATATTTTTACAATCTTTTAATTCTTTAATTTTTTTTATTTATTTTTTAAATCTTTCAAATGAATGCATGTCCCAAAAGCATCTGATTTTGGAACACATGTGCCATTGAGCTTCAGGAGGACTTGAGCTGTTCAGGCAGGACCTGTTTACACAGGAAGGTTACACCTCCTGTACCAGTACAGTTCTACTCATGGATTACTCCATCTGGAATAATTAGCTTTTTTGGCTTAGTTTAACTTCTCCAAACCACTGGCTCCTTAACTTCAGTCTCTAGAATTCCATTAAGCAGTAAAATTTATGAATGAGTCAGCTTTGTGTGGTTGTGCAAGGTGACTCGAAGGAATTCCACTACTGGGCAGCGGTTTCTTGGTCCTAACTTTAAGAACCACTAAACTAAATAAAATAAAGACATCCTTATTCCAAATTAAAGGCATTTGGGGAGTTACAGCTGGGTATATTTTAAGTTCATGCCTTTGTTTTTATTAACGTAGTCCCAGCTTGTTAAGGAAATCCCATGAGAATTATTCTGCACCTTTTACAGTGCAGAGCCACACCCCCATCCTTTAAGAAAACAGAGTAACACTAATATCAAGATGATGTAGGAATATTTTAGATCTTAAAGTGATTTTAAAAGATAAACATACTCACTCCATCTCTTAATAGTTAAATTGCAATATTGACTATATGATTCCTAAATTCCTAAGCAACAGCAACAAAAATATCGATGCCATTATTCTGACTTAACAGACCTGTTTATGGGGGTTGAAATTTTAATTTTTTTAAGGTTCAGAAATCAGATTTTCATGCTTATGGAAGCTCAGAGTTGTAGGATGATCCTTAGCAAAAGAACTTGAGTATTTTCCATTTTCCCCTAACAACCAAGTCTTTCAGACTGTGAAATATCTTCCCAGAAAAAACCTAAAAAGGCGCAAATCTCATCACAAGGAGATTCAGTGTGTTCCTCCACATCAGTCTCAGTTGCAGGCAGATTTGATGATATATTTAATGATCCGCAGGCTTCCTTTTGTGTCCACTGGTGGGACTTGGGTCTTCTCCAGGACCTTCATGTACTGCCAGCTGCTCCTGTGGGAGCCTCTTGTGAGCCAGAGGATCCTCCCTGCCCAGTCTGTGCAGCCTGGGGCTCCCCAGTGCCCACTTCCCGCAGTTACAGACCACGGGTTCCCTCCCGGCCAGCTGCATTTGGACTCCTCTCCTCTGCAGCTCTCACTTCTAACTCAGCTCTCTGTGGGGGCTGAAACCCTGGGTGTGCTCTCTGCTTTGCTGCTCTGTGTTTTCCACACCGGTGCAGTACCTCTGGCTGTAAGTGGAGAGGAGGAAGCGTTCCCCAGTTCCCACTGGAATGCTGCCGGGCTGTGTTTTTCTGTGTAGATAGTTTTGGCAGTGTTCAGATGACTGAAAACGGAGCCCTTACATTTCTGTGGCTGCAGTGTAGTCTTGGATATGCCACCACATTCTTACTCTTAGCACTCTAAAAGCATTGAGAGACTGCAGGCCAGATCAGGGTTTGACCACACAGACACCTGAACTCATTTAACCAACCCTTTGTGTTTATTGAGGAGTGAGCCAAACTCAGCAGGATGTGAGGAGCTAAAATTTCACTCCCTATCTTGTGGAGTTTTAGTTTAAATAGCTACAGCAGATGAGTCATGGAAGAGGGGAATTACTGTCCTCACGCTGCAGAAGGATTAAGGAACCATCCACAGCCCAGGAGGCAGCTGGTGGCATGTCCAGGGGCAGGACCACACCTTCATGGGGACCGTGGTCTTCTGTAACAGTTCTGCTCTAAAAACAGAACAAAGAAAAACCCAAACCCCCTTCAGAACTCTTCAGAGGATACATGCAGAGGCTTCATATATTTAGGTATTAGGTTTTGGATGTTAAAAGCTTTGCAAGCTGTTTTTTAATAACTAAGAAAGATACGACTTAGAAAATTGAACAGGTGAGTGCTGCTCTGTACAAAACATGCAGGTATTCTGATTCCCAAAAGAATGCCTTAAAAATGCACCTGTATGTTAGTTATGGATATAACAATGTTACAGGATTTTCTGTTCTTGGAAGCTGTTTGAGGTGGTTATAGGTTGCTGGGATGTTTGGGGAGCAGGGGAGAGCAGAACAGGGTTCAGCAGAAGTGCTGTGGGGGTGCAGGGCAGCACAGGCCAGTGGGCTCACTGCCTCCTGTTTGGTGTCGTCCTGGGCCCGACTGCTCTGCAGATGGGCACATCTATGGAATTGGAAATATAGGAATGAGAATGTGCTTATTCTGAATGTGCTGATGCCCTGAGCAGAATTCAGTGCCAGGTGACAACCAGCAGCTTCCACCTTCTCCCTGTCCAGTACAAATCTACATAGACAACGTGGCCTCTCAGCCAAAAACTCCAGGTGTGGTAGAGACCAAAAAGGCAGGAGAAGCAGATTCTAAATTAGTAACATGTGAATGGAATGGCCTTAAGCTGCAGGAGAGTAGATTTAAACTAGATATTGGGAAGGAATTCTTGGCTGTGAGGGTGGGCAGGCCCTGGCACAGGGTGCCCAGAGAAGCTGTGGCTGCCCC
>JAWWEU010000020.1:20220457-20295437 GCA_035583155.1 Acropternis orthonyx
TGGAAGTGTCCAAGGCCAGGTTGGACAGGGCTTGGAGCAACCTGGGCTAGTGGAAGGTGTCCCTGCCCATGGCAGGGAGTGGAATGGGATGAGCTTTCAGGTCCCTCCCAACCCGAACTATTCTGGGATTAGATGATATTCAGAGAAGCCAAAATCACAAGAGAATTCTGAAAGAGTTTAAAGAAGAGGTACAGAATGAAATGCGAGGCTGAGTTTTACGGGGGAACTGATGCATCCTGTTACATAAGGAATAACTTGGGCTGTTGTTTTTATAACTGTGTTTTGATGTCCATTCAGGAGGATGTTACTGCGAGAGCTGCAGGGGATTAGAACCCCTCCAATCCAACTGCTCCTCTCTGGCTGCCTGACTTTGCCTGGCTTTATAAGGAGAAATAGTACTTTCTATGGGATCAGCTGGTAGAGCTGAAAAAAATGGGCATGCTCCTGAGATCAGAGTTTGGCAATCAGTTCTGAAAATTGTATTTTTAAATCCAGTGGAGTGTTGTCACGGTTCTGATACTTGTTACTTAAGCTTTACCACCTGAAGGCTGAGCACAAGAGCTGCTTAACACAGTCTTCTGAGTCTTCACACCTTTGATTTTACTCTAAAATGTTCAGATAGTCTAACTAAAATATGGAGCATCATGTTTCTTGCTGTTATTATTCATTATAGGGGGAATAGGATTAAAAATGTGTGCATGCAAAAGTGATCCAATACAGCTTGGGCAAGTCCAGCCATTTAACAATGTGTTGATAAAAGTTGCTTTACCCTTTGGGCACAGAGGAGATGGGAATATCTGTACGTTCAAATGCTGATAGGACTCATTTGGCTGCTTTTGATGATGCACAAAACCAGGATGTCAGAAAGGGAATAACTGGGAGGGGGCAGCAAGGCTTCTGGTTTGCCTCTTTGTCCAGGTACCAGTTTTAATTCCTTGTTTCTATTTGGCACTATCAAAAGACTGGATTTTGTTTCCTTGCCTAAGCTGGCAGTTACCCCTTGCTCCGGAGGTTTTAATTTTTACTTTGTTTCCACAAATGTACAACGACATTCAGTATTTCAGCCTCCTCTGGTCACTGGTGTCTTTGACTCTCCCTGGTTCTGTGCTTGGGACAGGGTGGTTTGGAACAGAAGGGTTGGACATGTTCAGACTGGGACCTGTTCAGAGGTGCTGTGGGACACACTAGCAAGCTGAGGAAGACCATGCGTCTTCCTCCCCCTACCCAACCCATCTCCACCCCATGTCCTGGTTTGCTCTGGGTCTCATTTCAAACCCCACCTGCTTTCAGAGCTGCTCTCTGGTCCCTGAATGTTCAGGACCGTATCTACATTTATATATTTACACTCTTTCAGTTTGTGATGGCAGTTACATGTATTTCATCACATTTCCATCACTGATTCTCACTGTCATCCCAGGTCTTCCCAGCAGCTGCCCACATTAACCTCTCAGAAGAATGGGTTGTCTCTGAACATGCAGGAAAAACCAGTTGCCTTGGACAGCTCCAGAATTGCTGTGGCTCTCATGTGCTCTTAAGAATTCTCTCAAATCCCTCCAGCAGCTGGTTACATGGAATCCCTGACAATAAACCACCCACCTCCTCAGCTCAGCCCCTTCAGAAACTGCCCTTGGCTTGGCCAGTCACCATCAGTGGCTCAATCCTGTTTTGTATTTACCTTGAGGACGTTATTTATCATTGGTCCCCATTCTCAGCTGCATTCTCTGCTGCAGAAAATTAATAATACTTGAGTCCTAATTCTTGGAGGGGCTCCCCTGGCAGCAGTGGCTGCGTGCTCTGCCCATGCCCCCAGCCAGCACCAAACAGGTTCTCCAGCCCCTCAAGGATCAAGTTGAAAATGCCCATCCAAAAAACTGGCTCTGAGATGGCAAAAGCATCTGAAAGAGTAGCTCAGCTCAGTTTCTATAAAATCTGATCTCTCAGGTTCAAATGTACATCGTGGGCTTGGTGTTCTGCCCCCCCCCCCAGCAGGGAGCTGGTGGGAACCTGCTCTGGGGAATTCCTCCTGTTATCCTGGTGATGTTAGGGGAATCAACTCAGCAGGTGGAGGGTGGGTGCTGGAGGAGTGGGAGGGGGAGTTATGGGAGTGGGAATTGAGACAAACACAAGATTCTTCCTCCCACGTCCATCTTTGAGTTCTGCCTTTTGCTGCAGCTGCTGGAAAAGCAAAACCCTGCGATGCTGAATGGCTCTGTATTTATAGAATGCAGAATCCCCCAGTGATTCTGGGTGTTTTGACACCCTTCCTGTTGCCCTGCTGGGGATGGACCCACGCTGCAATGGGTGCCTTTGTGTTTCCATCTTGCAGTCCCTGTTATCCACCATGTTGGGGTGTTTTCAGCTCTGCTCACATCTGATGTAAATGTAGAGCAGTGCTACTGGAAACGTTTGGGGCCAGGTTTGTCCCACAAGGCCTCGGCCTGACCTTCTCTGAGACGTTTCACACGTTTCCCATTTTCTGACCACTTGCCAAAGGGGGGGAGAAATAATTTTTTTATTTTTCTAAACTAGGTTTTATTCAAGTAATAAATAGCAACCTATTAACCCAGCATGCTTTAATGTTCAAATCTGAATCTAAAGACTAGAGAGAGCACAAACATACCATTAAAAACCCGTGTGTGACTCTTCCTCCTGCCCAGCCTCTCCCCCATCGCGCACGCAAGCTGTCTCTTTAATAATGCAAAGGAGCAGTAAATTTCAAGCTGAGGATGGGCAATAACAAGGAGAGTTATTTCCACAATGCCCCAGTGTCAGCCCCTGGCTTAGGCGCACACCTTATTAGTTCTAACAGGCTGGTTAGCATCGGGTCACCTCTGCGGCTCCGCTCCCCGCAGGGTCACCCGGCTCCAGGCGGCATTTCGGGAGGGGGAAGGGAGCCGAGATTTAGAGCTTCTCTGCTCACCCGGCATTTTTAGTACTGCTTATTTTTATTTACACAAACCCCTCCCCTTTTACACCTTGCCTTTGTGTTGCCCCTCTCCCACCCAAAACCCATGTAAATCCCGGTTCTGGGTGAGCCCCTCCTTGGCGAGCGCAGTTATAGGGACCCCTCAGAACGGGAGGTTTCTCTGCTTCTCTTCAGAAGGGAAATAATTCAAATTAATCAGCCTGGATGTGTGTATGGACAAATACCAACATCCATAAGCCATTGTTGATGAAAGCAAGCCCAAGGTGGTTGCACTCCCAATTAAACATGATGGTAACGTGTCCGAAATGAACACGCGTGTGTGTGTGAGAGGGGTAATGCTAAACCCCTCCTCACCTTTTAGGGGCCGCAGGAATTGTCTGTAGGATGGTTCTTTAAAGTGAGCTACCCAGGGATGTGTTAAAATGAATGTTCATTTTTCTCCTAACTGGAACTAGGAGAAGCTGCCCATTATGGAAATGCACCCGCAGTTGTGGCCCTCTCCTGGCCCCCTCCCCCACCCGCCAGTTCCCATCCAAAAATGAATGCAAAGAAATACTATTAGGCTGTCTGGTTATGTATTTTTTATGAGGCCATACAAGACACTGCCTGACCTCGTCCAGCTCATGTTATAACCACATTGAAGATGCTTTTCATTTGGGTTCTGCTTTTCAGCCTGGGTGACCTCTATTAAATAAAAAAAAAAAAGAAAGAAAAAAATGGCCTAATATGTGACCCCTGGGACGAGTCGCTTCAAGGATTACATTTAATTCATATGATAATATTGAAATATAATGTTTCTGTGTCTAATGTTTTGGATGTTTTTCTTTCTTCTTTATTTCAGGGACCCTTTGAGTCTTGTCAGGGATTTTTTTTCCTTTTTATTGGAGTGGGGGGAGGACAAGTAACTTGTTCTTGGTGGGCAGATTCTTAAAAATCACCTTTTTTCCCTTCGGAAAGCTGGCATGAACACGGCAGCCTGCTCTTCCCCTTGCTTTGAAGGAGAAGAGGAGAAACAAAGGCAGGGAAATTATTTTTTATAAGAAAGCTTGTCTGGCTCGTCAAAATACAGCCACACGCTTTGTTTTGGCGTTCGCTTACCCAGTTGATAAGGAGTGACCTGCTTTCCTGGACGGGGGGGCACGGGCAGACCCCCCTCTACCTCCTTCCTCGCCTCCAGCTCCCATTGTCTGCCTCGGCCCCGCCGCTCCCTCGCTCCCCACGCACACGGAGGGGCCACATGGACCCACCACTCAGCTCTCTGTGATGGAGCATCCCAGCATTTCTGAGAGACAACACATATATTTCAGGGCTTTATAACTTCTCCATAAAAACGTACTCCGGAATGAAACACGACTTGCAACGATTCAGCTTAGGAGCAAATTTGCTTTTGCCAATTGCAAAAACAAATTTGGCCCTTCCTAAATATTCCGCGTGTGAAAAAACGTTTAATAAAGTACATTCTTTTCCTCCATTCTAAAATCATGTGAGGTGTACGGGGGAATTCAGCCATCAGTCAGCAGTCCCAGCCGAGACCTTGCACTGGGAAGCAACGAAGCCCTTAATCATTCCCAGTAATGACATGTTTGGAAAAAAAGTGCCACATGTGTGCACCGTGTATTTTCAGGAAACATCTAATGTGAGGGTGTGAAGCAGGGGCTGCGGTGCACGGTGTGCTTGTGCAAGGGCTTCCCTCCTCCTCCTCCTCCTCCTCCTCCTCCTCCTCCTCGGAGCAGGCTGCTCCAGCCTGGCTGTGCTGCTGCCCCGCTCACAAAAGCCGTGTCCTTGGAACAATAGGCCTGTGCTCCTGGAGCCCTGTCCCAGCACACCGCGACGCTGCCTCCGTGACGTTGGCAGGGGGGATACACGACCCCAGTTGTTTATTTTTTTCCTTCTTCCCATTGTGACTGGAGCCGTGAAATAGTAAAATTAATTTGTGCAAAAGTGCCCCTCGAGTAGCCCTCAGGTTGGGATGAAGTAGCGCAGGTGGGTGCTGCGTGGGTGCGGCTGGGCCGGTGCGCAGCGCGGCCCCTCGTGCTCCCGGGCCAGGGCGCTCGGGGCAGGTGAGGAGGGCTCGGGGCCCCGGCCCCGCCGCGTCCCTTCGCGTCACAAGCTTAACCTTCACAGTTTTTGGCAAAAACCTAGTTAACGCCAGGTCCGGCGCCCGCCTTACTTGTATGTGCGCACGGCGTTTTGTGTAGGATATTAAAAAAATACCCAGGCTTTGGGTTGCCTTTTGTAAGGCATGGAGCTGTGACCCTCCCTCCGCTGCTCCCTCCCCCCGGAGCCCCAGACTTCGCCGTGCCCTGGCTGCGAGCTTACATGGAGTTGTCTTTTTTATTTTTTTTATAAACCCAGTCACAACACGGGAAGAGGAGGAGGAGGAGGAAGAGAGAGAAAGACAGAACTAAAAACCCTAGAAGGATGGCTCTCCAAAATTCCTGGTGGAACCACGGGGAATCCCTGGGAGCGCGGGGAGCGGAGGTAAGGCATCCTGCGCCCACCCTCCTCCCGGCCCCCCACGCCCTCGCTTTTGGGTGGGAGCGCGGCTGTGGGGAGCGGGAGGGAAGGTGAGCCGCGAGGTGGGAGGTGGGTGGTGGTGGAGGGTGGAGGAGACACCTTCGCCTCGCACTGCTTAAGTGGGCGCGGCGCTGCTGTGAATATGCAAATGGACGGTCGGGTGCGTCACACGTGCGGCTGCTCCCCCTCCCCTCCCTCGCTCCATCCCTCCCTCCCTTTCCACGCGGGGCTCGGGGGGCACGGGGGGACGTGGGGGCACGGGGGACACGGACCCCGAACCGTCTGACCTGGCCCGGCCCGGCCCGGCCCGGCCCACTGTGGGAGCGGCAGAGGTGCGAGGCCGGGGTCGGAGCGGGGGGCACCCGGACACGCGGGGAATGGACTGGGGAGGGGTCTGGTGCCCCCCGTGCTGCTGACTGATGTCAGGAGCCAACAGAACTGACTTTCTGGCGATGATGATGATGATGGTGGTGACGGTGATTGCGGTGATTACACTCATCATTAGTGGGAATTTGAATCTTGAGATAGTCAGGGCTGGGCGGGGGCGTGACCCCTGCACCGGGGAATTTAAGGAAAGAAAAGACAGGATTTGGAAAATGTTTAATTTATGCACTAGAGGGGTCGAGTTACAAAGGTTTCCACGCGGCCCCGTTTTTATTGCAAGTATACACTGAGATCGGCAAAAAGATGGGAAAGGCGTTTTTGTTATTAAAGGAAAATCCTTTATTGGAGGGATGGTTTAGAAATTTACAGTCAATGGAATTTAATTTTATCCTTTGCCTTTTGCTTTATCCACATTTTAATAAAAGAGCCACGAAGAATAAGAGTAGCCGGGTGATTGCTGAACAAAGCAGATCTCTAGTCTGAATAGGATTTAAAACCGCTGCCTGCACTTCCCGCCCCTCACGGGGCCACGGCGGCACCCCCGGCTGTACACCAGGGCTGGGGACACTGCCCGTGGCACAGCACACACGTTAATGCAACGTCAATATTTCATATTCAGTAGCACAAACTTTGTGGTACGTTTTGCTTCCCCTCCCTTTGCCTGCCTGCTGATTTGGGTACACCTGATGAAGTCTTAGTTTTATATGTGGTTATTCCAGGGAGACTGAGCGATTTCCAGGGCAGTGGAGCACTGCTGGAGCCGCCTGCCAGCACCCCGAGGTGGGAATGACCATGTGTGGGTCTGCACAACATCACTGGCATTAATTCACTGGGAAAAAAATTAATGCAAAGCAACTCCATTAATTTTTCTTAGATATTACCAGTGACTTTAAAAGGATCCACTAATGGGATAACTGTATTCACTAGATTGATAAATAAATAGAAAATCCCTAGTTCTCACGAGGGGTGGGGCTGGAGGAAACACATGAAAGTGACTCGTGGGTAAGTGAATAAAACCCCTACGCTGAAATTGCCTGATTGATCCTACGGTAGTGCATTGAGAGACAAGGAGACACCTGAGGGCACAGGAGGGAGCAGGTGAGGCCCCCTGGAGCAGGGGTGCTGTGTAACCTGGTTACGGCAGGATAAACCACCCGCCCGTGTGCCTGGCTGTGCCACACCAAGCCCAGTGTGCCACCTGCCTGGTTGTGCCACCACCCGCCTGGCTGTGCCACCTTGCCCGGCTGTGCCACCCAGTGCCATGCTGGCCTTCTGCTCTCAGACAGCCCAGCTTGGCAGTGGCAGGTTTTGTTCCACTACCCCAGTCGCTCTCGCTCCGCGTTGGCGCTGCCGTGGCCGGTGCTGGGTGCCCCCGTGTGTCTGGCTGCACCCCGGGGGACACCCTGCACGGTGCCCTGTGAGAGGGGGCAGCATGGGAGCCCTCAGGACAGGCCCCGGCCGGGCTGTCTCGAGGGCACTCCGGTGCCCTGCCCCGCACACCTGTCCCCGGTGTGGTGTGTGCGCACACAGCCTCTCGCTTGCTCCGTCGTGCCAATAAAGAAGAAAGGCAGGGATGAGGATTGTTGCTATTGATCTGCCCAAGGGGATCATTAGGCATCAGTATCAATCTACAAATCAGTGGGCCTGTGTTACTTGCTTGGGCAGTCATTGCCAATTTGTTCCTATTAGATGGCCGAGCCCGGAGGTGTTTGATGAGCAGATTGGGTCTTTATCTCGGCGCTGGAGAGCAGCGGGCGCGGGAGACGCCGGAGCTTTGCAGGATTTCTGCTGTTTGTTTGTTTTCTGCTGAAACCCAGCTGCCTTTTCACTGCTCTCTAAAGAATTTTGTAGGGGCTGAATGTGTTTCTGCTTTATGGATGGTTTTTCATATCATCAGATTAAATATATTGAAAGTTAAGGAGAAACTATTTTAAAATAATCCCCTCTCTTTTATTCGGTCTGTTTACCAGCAGCACTCCCTATAAAAATACATATTCATGCCAGATTCTTTTGTTATCCTTTCCAGGTCAGACCCAACATTAGGAACGCAAACAATTTTGCTTTCGCTATCCCAGTGCCTGTTCCTCAGGATTTATTGAGATGCTTTTAGTGAAGTGATTGTTCTTACAATATTTCTCTCTGTGATTTAATTAAGCTAAAAAATTAAAGCTTGCAGGTAATCTTTTATTTGAAAGTGTTTTTAGGTCTGTGTTGTGGAAGGGCAGCCCCAGGGGCTGGCAGCCCCTCGGACCTAGCCCTGCTCTGCCTTTCAGAGCTGCCTCCCTCATCTGCATATTTACAAATAAGAAAAATGTTTAATACTCTGGAAAATGGACAACAAACTTAGACCATAATAGGAGAATGGAAACTAATGGCAAAAAAAGGATCAAACTAGTTCACACGAATGCTCTGATCCGACATCAGTGCCGTGTTATTTAATGCAAACCTCAATTCCGGCTGTTCTGTCTCACTCCTGACATGAACATCGTGCAGTTTAAGCATCTGTCCAGCCGTTAAAGACCCTATTGATGCTGTGTTATTGGATTTCTAATTTCCAGGTTTTGTCAGGGGGTTTAACAGACTATATGAGTGTTCATAATTTCTAATGAGTTTAATCTCTAATTTGCCTCTATTACCTGGGACTGTCAAATCCCTTTCCCAGCACTTGGTCTGTAAAATTTCAAAATACAGAAATGCAGGTTTCTAAAAGAACCCCAAATATTTGTCATATCTTTTATATACAAATATGTGTGCAGTAAACAGAACTATACATTCTTATTCTCTTTGAAGATCAAGCCTGATTTTAATCCTGCCTATCTGCTGCAATCACAATATATTACCTAAACCCAAGTTTCTTTGAGGACTTTTTGGATAGATGTCATTATTTCAATGGAGATAAAATAGGGTGTGTTTTAGGATACTGCATTATTGCTGCCTGATTAGTATTTGATCAAATCCTATCTGTTTTTTTGTCCCTGAGACAATCCAGCTCCTCCACATCCGGAGGCGAATTCGCCTCATTCTGTCTGACAAGTGTTTTGTTGGGGAGCAGCGGATCAGATCCGTGTAAACATGCGGCCGGGGCGGGGAGCACCGACTTTTAATTTATCATAAACTCCGTAGAACTCATTAGCTTTCATCTTTACATCGCACGGGTAGAAATGAGCGCTGAGCGCACTCAGGGAGCCTTTTTTTCAGCGGAGTTTGCTGTACAAATATTTATGGACCTTTTTCCTTTGTAGTAGAGATTCCAGTGGCAACAGCTATCATACGATGAACAGCAGCCTGCGACTTAGGGAAGAGGTTGCCAAAAGCTGTTGTTTATTTAGTCGCTTGGCATTTTGTCTTGAAATTTGTTTTGCTACTATTTGTAAAAATACATGGCTCTCTTGGGAGGAGAAATCAGGATTTTTTGCCTATACTCCAGGAAAAAAAAAAAAGGGAAAAAAGCCTCCCAGAAAATGAAATCTAAGTGTGTTTGTATGTATAAACATAACTTTATAATCAGCATATTCTGAGGATTTTCAGAGCAGGAGGCTGCTCACTGCCCATTCACAAAACACACATATGGAGATTTTATGGTGGGTTTTGTTTTAAAGATAATGATTTGTCTCCACGTTGCAGTTGTTTATGTTTCTGTCTATATCTCTTTCCTCTGCCCTGTTTTATTTAGTAAGGTTTCAGCTGTGAAATTTCTTCATGAAACAATTGATACATTCTCTGCACGCTGCAGTGAGGGGAAAAAAGCCCCTTAGATTAATGGTCAGTGTCTCATCCACACAAATTTGTGTTACGATACTACCGAGAAGCTGCGAATTACTGACAAGATCTAGAATAATTCCTAATGCTGTCGAAGGCTTCATTTTCTCCTCCGCATGATGGATGAGGCATAAGAAGTGCTTTCTGAGATCGTTAATGTGCATCATTCTGTTAAGTGTTATTAAAGTCCGTCTGTCTTTGGCAGCAGAAACAGTGGCTTATCCCTTATTTTGCCTCTCTCTTTGCTAAACTCCAACTGGCTTTTACTAATGTGGCCTGTTTTGGGGCTCTTTTCATGGCTGGTTTGTACCATGGTGTTCCGGTGGGTTTAGGGTTGTATTTTGCCCTTTGAGTTAAATGTTGGCTCGTGGCATGGGAAGGCACAGTGAATTCCCAATGATTCCATCTGTAACCTGTAGATAATATCCAAGCAGTGCAGGATTCACACCAAAGCTTCTGTTTAAGCTTGGAAAATAGGATTGAACTTTTCCTTGGGAGGCTGCTCCTGTGGGAAGGAGCCAGTGTGTCCACGCAGCCCTGCCTGCTCTGAGCCTGCTGCTCCTCCGAAGTGCAAAACAATCCCGGGAGCTTGTGCCCACTCATTTCCCCATCATTTTAATTGTCTACAAATCTGGGAACTGCTGCCTGAGGACAGAGTGAGCAGGTCTCTTGCTGGGAAGGAAGTTGGCACAGGGCGCCCAAAGCTTGTGCCGTTGGGACAGAAATCGCTGCCCTGTCCCTGTCCCGTGGGCATTGATCGCCCCCTTCCCCGGGGGGGAGGAGGCGAGGCCCACCATTGCACGTGGATCATATTAAATCAAAAGTACTTTTAACCAAACAGAAGAATTCACTTTAAAGGTTTTTAACCTTTCTTAAGAGCCAGTTTTTCCTTAAGCCCCGCGATAATAAAATACAATATAATTTATAGAGCACTCTCCATGGATATGCATTCCTCCTCTCTGCTTTTTTTTTTTTTTTGGTACAATCAGATAAAACATCCAACAACTGGGATGATAATCAAGAAAAAACAAAAAGCAACTGATCACAAAGCATTTAGAAAAATGTAACATTCCTTTTACAAGGGATTCAGACATCCTTGGGAAGCCTCACTTCTATACTTTTAATAGAATTAGAGAAGTGTGATGCACAGCTGGTAAAAGCTCAGTCATCCACAGCGCAGCGAGTTTTTGAGTATTTAATTTTATATTTGAATAATTCTCCAGATCAGGCTATAATCATGGATGTCATATAAAAAGATTTTTTTCATAAATTACATTATTTCACAGATGTGCAAATACTTCTGTGAAAAAAATTACATTGATCAGTTTTTAATACCCCCCTGTCTCACCCTTCAGTCAAAAGAAAAAATAGCTTTTTTCCCATCTTTGTCTTCAGAAAGGTGCTAGATTGTAAACATCTGAAGGAAATGAAAGGGGGTTGGCCAGTCCACCCCAAATTCTTTCCAGATTTTCATTCCTTTCACCAGCAGCCTTCTGTTCTTGGAGGAGAGGGAGGAACAGCAGAAGAAAGAGAGAAGATGTCTCTGTTTCTTATTAAAATTTAAAGTGCAAAGTAGGGCTGTATTTCGATAATTTTCAATGTGCTAATTGGGAAGGGCATTAGGAGGTGAGGGGACACGGGGACATGGGGGGACAGACCCGGCTGAGACAAGTCCCCAGCACAGGAGAGGGCAGGCACCAGGCACAGCAAGACGGCTTTTACTCACTGGACTTGTAAGCCAAAATTAGAACACTGTGTTTATTTTTCTAATTAAAACGTGACCCATTTACCAAGAATAAACTTCCCAACAGGGTCTCTGCTCTGCCCGGTCAGGCTCAGACTGCCCTTCATTGCCCCGACACCCCCTGGGGTGGAAGTGGGGGGGTCCCTGGGGCTACCTGGGCACAGGTGCCCAGCACCAGAACCACCGTGTCCTTCCAGCTCCTGAGCACTTTGCTCTTTATCTGGTCAAACCATATAAAACACTTGATCGAGGCATGGGGAATTGTCACATGCAGAGGACCTGGTTATCTTGGATATTGTTGTGACTGGAAAAGTTTGCCCTAATGTTAAATTCAGGAATGACAATTAAGATAAATGCCAATTTCCCAGCTCTCTCATCTCATCCCATCCACTATGAAGTTACACTTTTAGGGGAAAGGAAGGCTAAAAATAACTTTGTAAAAGTAAACTGAGGTGTCCCACCCTGCCTGCTCGGGCTTCAATCAGAGTTGCCAGCTTGTTTTTCGGGAAATTTAAGTACCAGATCCACTTGGAGAAAGCAAGCTAAACATCAGAGTTTATTTTCAATATACAAGTGGTATAAAAATATGCAAACCCTGATGGCAGTGCTATGGAAACTGCTCCACAAAAATGTGGAACGAAAGCTGTTAGTGTAAGCGTGGTTCATGTCCTGTAACAGCTGTGACAGCCCGGTGCAGCTCAGCACTTGTCCAATTAGACCAAAATGTTCAAAGAGAAACTTGATTTAAATAAGCTTTGTAATAATCTTTCACATTTCCAAAGTAACCCAGTGACAAACCCTGTCCTTCCGCCTGGGTTGCCTGGACCCGCCGTTGGCCTGGGCTCAGCGGACGCGCCTCTCCCCCCTCACACCAGCTCCGAAAGCATTTCTCAGGGCTTGGGTTACAGTTATTTGCAGATTATTTTAGGTCTGTGTTCTTTTATATCCACTGAGCAACTTGCAAGGAATATTTCAGAAGCAGCCCATGCTTGATGTGCCCCTTTTTGGGGAGCAGGAGGACTGGGTGGGGTGGGTTTAAAAGCCATTATGTATTTATGGCAGATGGTTTTCAGTTTAGGCAAAAAAGCCCCGATAGACACCAGCACAGAGACAGGAATGTGGACACGTATCATTAGGCTCTTTCTGTTAATCACATGCCAGAAATATAGTAAATTTATTTTTATATGTGACCTGTGCAACAAATAAGCCAATTGATATTAAACATAACAGATCTTAAATGGAACAATTATATTTTCCCTTTAAGTTTTCTGATTTGATACAAGTTGTATCTGTTTCCAAGGTTTTAAGGATACCAGTGATTAAAATAATCCTACTGCATAAATTTTAGTTATTTACCGTATTTTAAAAGTATTGTGCAATGACCTTTTTCTGGCTTCATAAAATCAGTGACTTAATATAATTTAGCATCTGAGAGTGCAAGTTCCTCAATTCATTTATCATTTGATGCTGAAATTTGTTTAGTCTGGATCGAAGGCCTACTCAGCTTTTCCTACTGGCCATAGATGCTTTGTACACTGGAAACTGGGAGACCTTCGTGTCTTGTCTTTTTCCTTCAAGCTTGACCAAAAATAGTCATTAGAGACTTCATAAGCCCCCAGACTTTAAAAATAAAGGCTCTGGACCGACTCTAATGGGAGTTCCATGCACAGAACGGCCTCTATCACTAATTTTTCAGAACAGCAATAATACAGAATACACCTTGAATTAGTGGTCAGTTTTGACTGTATCCCAGGCAACTTTTTATGAATGTAATTAAATACAGAGTTTTAATAGCTTCAGGGGGAATTAAATTTTGGAATTGTTCAATAAAAAATGTTTATAAATATATATAGATAGATTATAGACATAACAGAAAAGCACAAGGCAATATAGTAATTTATTTTAAAATTCTTCTGTAGTCAGTGTGAGTGATTCCAAATGGGATCCCAGAATCTCCAAGCCGAAGCTCTCATCTTCTAAGGAATTTCAGTTACCTGGAATAAAATGTTGCCTTAGAAATTATTGACCTAATAGTTCCCTTGGGAATCCCAGAGCAGTCAAAGAGAAATCCAACCATAAATCCAGGGGCCACCTGGATAACTGGATAACTCCCATTAAAGGCTTTTTTTTTCAGTGGAAAAAATCATTTAAAAGCTTAATTTTTCCTAAATACAAAGTTCACTGATCGTGTTTCTGTAGTTTGTTGTTGGGTATTTTACTTTATTTCATTTAAGCAACTTTTCCAAGGCTCCGTTTCAGTGGCACCACACTGTGCTTTCCCCGGTGCTGTCCCTGCCTCCCCGCCGTGTCACGACCCCGTTTGCAGTGACTCTGGACCCAAACAGCTCCAGAACAGAAGGTCAGCTGTGCCTTGATTTCTGATGCCGTTATCAATCCAACCTGCCCTGTGCCCCTGGCACGGGAGCCCCTCCCTGCCGGCCTCGGCCACGCTGCAGCAGCTCGGTGGCGGCTGCCACCACAGCTGGCCTCGCTCCTCATGCAGGAGTCCTGCTGAATGGGATTTTGAGCAGGAATGGGGGGTAGAGTGTGCCTGAAAACAATGCAAAGAGCCAGTGTGACAGTGTCACCAGCTGGGGACTTTGGCACTGGGGGCTGGTGCCAGGGCTGACGACTTGCAACCGTTACTTGGCTTGCTTAAGTCAGGATTAATTTCACTGAACTCAGATATATTGAAACAGGATAAAGACAGGAACTGGACCCAAAGTGGGGCATTTCTGGAGAGGTGTTTGACAACACCTGTGATAAAGAAAAGGAACCAGAGGGATCCTGACAGGAGGTCCTCTCCAACCAAGTGCCAAGAGCCACTGCGCTCCTGCGAGCGCCTGGTCTGTGTGTTGGAAATGCTGCTGCAGAACTGCCAAGTTCTGAAAAAGCAGCAGGCGGCTCCAACCCTGAGCCCACGGGCCTGAGTTCGGGATTATGTACAGCTGCTTTTCTCCTTTAAAAACACCCTTCTGTGCCCACTGCAGCCCCTGACCTGCACAAGTAGCCGGGCAAAGCAGCTCAGCCTTGAAAGGCTGGTGTGGAAGTACTGGGGAATTTCCCTGTGTGTGTGACGGACTGAACAGTTCCCAGAGCATTCCCTGCTCCGCAGCTCGTCCAGTGTGGGAGTGGGATGTGAAAAAAGAGTTTCTTGCTTCTTTGAAGGACCTGCAGACCCCCCAGGCAGTGTTGCTGAAAGTTGCTGGGGCTGGTTGTTGCAGTGTATTCTGAATCAGAGAGTATGTGTGACTTGATTAAAAAACAAACCTGTATTTGAGGGGGGAGTGTGAGGTGAAATAAAGGTACCTGCAGGACATCCTGGGGCTGTGCATGTGGACGCACAAAGTAACAGACTGCAGCCGCGCCGCGTTCTCCAGAATTCTGAGTCCTGGCTTGTGCTGTTCCAAAAGGCACCCTTTGGCTTTCGATTGAAAATATTCAGGGAGAAACAATAATCCCATAAACCACTGGAAATTTTATCACAATTTAATTCATTATCAACATTTTTAAAAGGAAAAAGAGGACAGGAATGAAGGGTGTTATTCTTAATTGTCTTTATTATTAGTTAACATCAGATGTCTGCTGATCCCCACTCCCGTGCCCAGTACAAAGGACACTCTAAACCACATAAAAAAAAAAAAGGCACTTTTGATTTTTATTGAAATATATAAAAAAATTTATTCAGTATCTGTGTATTTAGATATGGGCATTTTACAGATTTTCTGGTGTGGCTGGAAGACAAACCTTTCAAACCTTTTGAAATTCAGCATTTCACTGAATTCAAATATTCTAAGTTATACATAATGCAGATTTTGAAGTAGTTTTACATTTTTTCTATAGGCTTCAATTTTAAACAGTTTCTACTTTTCATGTATAATGAACATATCATTTATAATAATATTTTAAATAGTCCAAACCCATTACTTACACTGGTTTTTATCTTGAAATGAGGTTTGTTCTATGTTTTGGTTTATTTACCTCATCATTCTCTTATCACTCAGAGCCTTTTTTGCAATTGCATTTATTTAAAATGGCATTTTTTATTTTTAGTATAATTGTGTTGTTTAGACGAGAGTTTTTTCTTGTATTAACAAACTTGTTTTGCTGCAGTTCAGTGCAGTAATATGTGCAATCAAACAGAGAAGATTCCCAGGCTGTTCCCATGCTTGGGATGGGAACAAGCAGGCATGGTCTGTGTTTCTGTAAGCAGCAGTGAAGTTTGGTGTCACAGATATGGGTTGAAACGTTTCAGTAGCAATTTCTGTTTACAGGCCAGCACTTTTCTGGACATCTCCCTGTGTTTTTGAGGAGAAAGCAGGTTTGCTGCACTAGAGATGTAGCCACTGAGTGTGGGCTGTGCTGGGTGAACAGGGCCACATTCCCAACCCGGGATAACACACAGAATAATAATAATACAGTGTGGGATAACAGCAGCACAGCCACTTTCTGTTCGCCTCTGCCTCACTCACCTGCCCTGCCCGCGGGGCTCCCCCAGCTGCCTGACCTGCCTTCGCCTGCCGGGCCGGGAACAAGGCACCTTCAGTGCTGCCGACACGGACCGAGTGGCCCAGGGATCCCACCTCCGCCCCGGGGAGGACACTTTCAGCCCAGCCCATCCCAGCCCACCTCCAGCCCCGTGAGCCCACTTGGAGCTCCTCACGTGTCCTCTCCTCCCTGGCCTCGGGGATGACCCTCCGGAGCAGGTGGGGCCGTGGGCGGTGGCCGCGCTGTCCGTGTCCGCGTCCCTGCAGCCTCCCTCCCGGCCGGGCGGCGCGGGGACAGGCCGGAGAAGCTGCGGCCCCAAAGGTGAAACGATGACGGGTGGTTTCCCCGCGTTGTTACCAGCATCGGGATCATTTGGATTGGAAGGTCACGGAGCCCAGTGCCCGGGAGCTGTGTTCGGGGGTGACTCAGGGCAGCGGGGCGGGGCACGGGCAATGCCCCCCAGGGATGGAGCCGGGGCCGGGGGGCGCTCAGGCCCGGAGGAGCCCCGGCCTCGCCCGGGCCCGGGCCGGGCCGTTGGCGCTGCCGGGACGCGCCGCCCGCGCTCCCCGCCGTGCCCGGCAGGGGGCGGTGCCGCCCGCGCAGCCACCGCCTCGGCCCCCCCCGGCCGCTCCCGCGGGGGACACGGACGGGGACGGGGACACGGGCACGGACAGGGACACGGACGGGGACACGGGCACGGGCACGGACAGGGGCACGGGCACGGACAGGGACACGGAGAGGGACACGGACGGGGACACGGGCACGGACAGGGACACGGACGGGGACACGGACACGGACACGGGCACGGACAGGGACACGGACACGGACATGGACACGGACAGGGGCACGGACAGGGACCCGGACACGGACATGGGCACGGACAGGGACACGGACACAGACATGGGCACGGACAGGGACGCGGACGGGGACGGGGACACGGGCACGGGCATGGGCACGGACAGGGACACCGACACGGACGGGGGCACGGGCACGGACGGGCACAGGGACACGGGCACGGACGGGGGCACGCGCGGCACTGGCTTCGCGGAGCGCCCGGGCCGCCCATCCCATCGTCACTCCCCCCTCCACCATCCTACCCGCTCCCACCCTATCCCATCTCACCTTGCCCCATCCCCTCTCTTCCTAGCCCATTTCCTCCTACCCCATCCCACCTCACCTTTCTCACCCCTGCCTAGGGAGCGCTGGCAAAACTCAAATAATTTTGAGATTTTTGCATTCAAATACTGTTTTCCACAATATCCCTAAACCCCACCTGCATTTACATGGAGATCATCCTCCTCAGGGCTGTTGGGGAACAAACTCAATTCCTACTGCAGAGACAGACATGATGGCCAAATAATTTCCATATATTATTAATTTTAGATGTGTACAGTTACACAATTTGTTTCTCAAGACATGAGACTGCAAAACCAAAGTGGTTTTTGTGTGGGTGCACTGGATTGCTGGGGGGATGGCAGATATTCCAGCACTTCTATTTCTGCCTCAAATATTTGTGTTTGTTTTTCAGAGGCTTTGTTAATACCTGAGGGAACCATTAATGCAGCCGAAATAACAGGAGATCTGATGTTCTCATGGTATTTTAGTATTTCAATTCCTCGATGGAAGTGCCAGGAGAACACCAGATCTCGCGGTATTTGGGCCCCAGAAATAGCTCCCTTGGGAATTTTTAAAAAGCCCATAAAATACATAAACACAAATATGGAGATATCCAGGTTCCTGGCGAAGTTGCCTGCGCAGCCTTCCCTCGATTGAAGCCATCAGTCAGCAGCTTTCCCTCCCTTCCAGCTGATTTGTCTTTGTCACTGAGAGAAACTACTCTTTCTGCCTCAAACCGATGGCAGAGAACCAGACCCGTGTCGGTAATTGTGATTATGGAGAGGACAATTCTGGATTGCTCACACAGACAGAAGATTTTCCGTAATATGTTTGGGTTTTTGGTTTTTTTTGTTTTACAACTAATATGGCTGTTTCTTTTCTTAAAAACATGTTACTATTTTTTATTATTATTTTTGGTTTCACTATAATTTTCATTGTGTATTTGACTGTACCTAGTTAATTATCTAATCAAGCAAACAGTTTCTTTGGCTCTTAGCTAAAACAGGAAAACACCCAAGTATCAGGATTAAGTTTTCATCTCTATCAACTGGCTTAAAAATACTGAACTTGATTCCTTTTGAATTAACTGAGTCTTATTTTATTTTTTTTTCAATATCACCTATCACCATAGTAACCACCAGCTGTCAGTTCAGTTTCTGACATTTTTCTCATTTGGTAAGATTTCAGAATTGCCATCCTCCCTGCCAACATGTCATGAGCAAGAAAAAAAAAATTGCATGAAAAATCTAATGGGTGTCTGGTCTGATTGTCCTCACTCGTGGCAGGGAAGACAAAAACTGATGAATTGTGAAATGTATTCAGAGGGATTCAAGAAAAGCAAGTGTCTCGGACCCCCTCCTCACCCACACCTCCTCGTTTTCATCTTGTTATGCTTGATGCACCAGACATGCTTGCCCTGACACTCGGGTTTGTAGAAATTTAAGATTAACAGTTTTTACATTCACCTCGCTGATCCCCGGGTTTTAAAGTCATCATTAAAAATAAAGTTCGAAGAGCTCGTATTTAGCACCATTTCCCACTCATTGATGAGGTTTTAGCACCTGCGAATTTGCAACAAAACACTTCCCGTGCCTGAAGTCAACAGCCAGTTCGGAGCATTCCCACATTTCCGTCCTGATTTCTATGTTTTATGTCTGGTAGAAACCTTTGAGCAGGCCCAAAGAGAAAAGCAAATTGTGGGAAACTGGCTGGACTGGGCTTTTGTTTGTGCTGGAAAAGGGCAGCAGACAGCAAAATTGTGCTTTTTAAATTTCTCGTATTGGTTTAGCTGAAATAATGTAAATTTAAGAAAAGATGGGCTCCTGTTCAGTAAATGATGCTGCACCTCCCAGATGGCAAGATATGTGCGAGAAACCTGTTTGTAAGCACTGCAGAAGGGCAGGAGAAAGGAAAGGGCTCGTTTACCTCTGGCAAAGCAAATAAAACTCCAGCAATGCCTTGATAACATGTATTTGTCAGGGATTTTCTAGACCAGACACACGCACGGAACCAGCACATCGTGTCTCCGTAGGTATAAAACAGATCCCCACGGCGGCCTCCGCAGGGGCACAAAGAGCCAGCCCCTGGACGCGCTTCCAAGGGGGCTGTTTGGGGCTCTATCCATCTCTTCCCCCCCCTCGACTGTCTGTGAATTGAGGCTCGGCAGCAGGAACTCATTTCAGGCACATAACCCTGATTTGATGAGCAGCTGCAGCGCTCGGTCCCTTTGCTGCCGGGGACACCCCGGCGCTGCCCGGCTCACGTTTCACTCGCGGGGGCTCCGGCGCTTGGAACCCCGCGAACCCGAAGGGCAGTAATTGAAACAATCCTGGGACACTGTAGCCACTTGGCAACATCTGGGGGGATTTGTGTTTGGGAGTGTGTTCGCTCAGTTCTGCTGCATCTACAGGGAGCAGCAGGGATGCAGCTCTTCCCAGGAAAAACAGACTTGTAGTGAAATGCAGGGTTGCATATTTGTTGATGTTTTTCTCTCTGAAATTGTAGATTGGGCTTTTGTACCTCGGTGATTTGGGTTTTCAAGCTCAGGGTGAGAGGCAGTGGCACAGCAGCGTCCAGCAGGGGAGCAGCCGTGGCGGGAGCTCGGCGAGGGATCTCGTCCTCAGGAGCACACGGTGCTGCTCTGGGGGTGCAGGGGCCACCTAAACCACACACATCTCTTCATCTCAGTGTCTTTTTAAATGAGACATTTCAGGGATAGGTAATGCTTAAATGTCTTCTCGATTTTAGAATGAAAAGACATCATCTTCAGAAAAAACTTGAGAATAATCCCATTTTCCTGCAGATTTCAGTCATGCATTTTGCCAGCTCTATTTTTTAAATAGTTCTATAAATATATCTTGTGAAATAAATACACTGGGAAAGTGTAACTCTTTTAATGATAAGTAATATTGTTGTATATAATATCTGAAAACAAATGGGGTAAACAAAATACATGTTAATGTCTTTATGGTTTGTAAGATTTATAACAATAATCAGCAACCGGCTGTAACACTGTTTGCACCTTGTGTGCCCTAAAGCCATTGGATCCCTCCGTTAATTGTATAAATTCCATGCACTATGGAAAATCATGATATATCATTTATATTCAGCTATGTCAGGTATATAAATATTAAAATATATTGGCCAAAAATGGCTGATTACCCCTCAAACATTTCATGATAAATCTTATCTTTTTACGGTGGTGGGTAGTGCTCAGGGTGGGGCCAGGGGGAAATGGACTAAATATTTCATGTTATTTGGAAATATTCTTTAAACAACCCAGATATATTATTAATGTTTTACAACTGCTTCAAAAATCCAGCAGCTCCGTTCAGGTTTAGAGGATAAAGTGGTTCAGTACCTGAAGAAAAAGTGATTTTTATATGCAAAACACCCCGGTGATGGGGATTATGTTATTTATTCAGCCCGGGCTCTGGATGGCCACGGAGGCTCCATGCTGATGCCCCGATAGAAAATAGAGGTGGCGTTCCCTGAGCCAGCGACAGGCAGCACCTCCCTGCTCGGCTACTCCACGTATTCCTGGGCATTTGTCAGGGCTTTATTATTCACCTATAGTCTTATTTAATAAACTCCTGCTCTCCCCAGCTACGAGGTGTAAAGGTACACGGGCAGGGTTTGTGACAGTCTTTTGCCTACAACTATTTCTCTGAAATATGATCTATTTCTGTATGTTCCCCACAGAGCCCCCAACCTGAGTGTGAATGTGGACAACGGGGAGAAAATACTGTTATCCATATTTATTGATACTAATGCCTGTGTTCTAATGAATAAATAAATACAGAGGTGGGCTGTGGCACAAATGTGTTGGGCAAGTGGCCTGTGCAGCACACAGAGAGGAAATGTCGGCACAGGGGCTTGGAAATCCGAGTGGCTGGGAAGAATAAAACAGGAATGGTGCCTCACACCGACAGGCAGACTTGGGGTGTGTGATAGACTTTGTTCATTTGATTCTCAGAACTCAGTCGGGGTTAAATTGGAATCCAGACATCAAAGAATTCTTCCACCAGCCCCAAATTTTGCCCGTATAATTTTTTTCTCGCACTTGTCATAATTGTAGCTAATTTCACAGTGCAAAAATTTTTTTTTCTGTTTGAAGTATTTTCCCAAATATCCACAGAAAGTGACAGTGGGATTATTCCTTCTCTCTGGTGGTTCCCTGATGGTCACAGCTGCACAGCTGCGAGCCCTCGGTGCCAGAGGAGCCTTTAAGTTTGACGGGGTGTGTCCGTGTGCCCCCCGATCGGAGCAGGATCCTGAAATTCGAAGGAGGGGAAGGCTCAGGGCTTGAAACAGCAACGCCCTTCTCTCTGTTCCTTTTTTTTGCCCCCGACTGTTGTGTCTGAACACGAGCGTGTGGTGCTGCATATTTGGTGGGTTTGCAGATTTCTGAGCGATTTTTATCTGAAGGTCAGGGCTGAGGAAATACATCAGGTTGGGATTTGGGATGTTTGCCATTTGCCATTTAGCCTTGCTCCTGCTTATCAGATCACTGTGGAGCATGGGCCTAATAAACCAGGGAGCTGGTCTGAAAAGGAAAAATAAATATTGTTCTGGTTTTATGGAGACTCTTTACTATTACACAGCAGGAGATTTAAATGTATTTATTTAAGTTTTTGCCTTTTTGCTTTGGAATTGTGTAACTAGGGAGAAGAAATTAATGGTGGCTATTTATAATTTCATCAGCTATTTGCATACATTAATATTTTTTTTAATGAAAAAATTATTTCCTGTTTTTTTCCACATTGGAAAAATAAAATATAAAAAAGTTGAGGGAAGGCTGTGCCAGAGGGGGAATGGGGTGGGGGTAAGGGAGTTCTCTGCATCCAATATCAGTTTGAAAACAGAACGTTGTGTTTTATGTCTCTTCTGCTGGGGTTCTGGGCTGTTTCCCCCCTTTTCCCATGGAACAGGAAGTTTGGCTGAAACCCCTGGCACCAAGGCCAGAATTCCTTGCGCTGTGGGACAGTGTGTCACTGCCCAAGGCTGGCAGCAGAGCAAGTGCTGGGTCTGTGCTGGCCTCAGGAATCCTCACATGCTCGGGACTGGGATTCTCATTTTTAATTCTTATTTTTAATTCAGATTTTTAAACTCAGATTTTAATATTAGGATCAGGTCTGTCTGAGTGTTTAAGAAGGGGGTAGGTTTCTGCCCACTGGGTCTGGGGAGGAACATCCCAGGGACATGCCCAGGGACAGAGGAGCTGCCTGAGGCCATGTGGGTGGCCCTGGCCCTGGGATTTCAGGGGGTTCCCCACAGATAGGGGGATGTTGCTGGATTGACCTGCAAGTGATGTTCAAACCCAGCACTTTCCAAATTGTTTCATCTGGAGGTAGGGATGGGTGGGGGCAGGGGCTCCTTGGGCACAGTGCTCTGGCATCCACAAGCCTTGAGGAGGCACAGGGGTGCTCCATGGGCAGGGATGCTCTTTGGGGCAGGGATGCTCCATGGCACAGGGAGCCATGGTAGAGGTATGCCCATGGCCCAGCTTGTCTCAAGGCACCACGTACCCCCTGGCCAAGCAGCACGCGTTGGGGAACCCACTTTGCTGGTGTGGGCACAGGGCAGCTCAGGTGGGCTGGGGGTTTCGTGGCTCCCAGGCCAGGATGAACCGCTCCATTTGCACAAGGCCATCCCAGCTGTGGGCTCAGCACAAACCCCTTTGCCTCTGATTTGCCTCATGGCCAAAGCCCGACAGACACAAGGAGTTTATTTTTCTCTGGAGTTGGCTGGAAGGGGTGGCTGGAGGGGGAGGGAGAGGACTGAAAGGCCATGACAATCCTTAGGAAAACACAGGTTTGTTATTTTAATATTTTCGAGAGGAAGGCATTTTGCTCCTGTGTCGATACCTTTTTGTGGTTTATTATTTTGTTGCTAATTTACTTAACCATTAGCAAATTAGGGTGGATTACGGCTCGGATGCATTAAAAGCACCAAGGAGTTGCGGTCCTTGTGGCTATTTCGGGCAATGTCATAAGCACACTCTTTTTTTTTATTGTCCTCCCAGGGAGCAGAATTTGAACTTAATATTCCATGAAATAAGCCATTGTAATCACGTTGGGTTAATAGAAGAAGTAAAATTGCCTCTCCTCTCACAAGACATTAGAGCAAGGCTGCATTATTAAAGTTTTCTTGCGGACAGGCGGTTTAAAATATATCCTCAGTGGCTGACGCAAGTCTTTTCAGCGGGGATGACAGCTTTTCAGATCTTAATAGGCTGTTCATTTCTGGCCTACGAGTTTTCAGCATTTCTTCTTTTCAAGCCAGGCTGTGACATGATGGCTAAAAACTGACATAAAGAAGTGCCATGTACTGTGAAAACCTTTATTCACTAAGTGGCTCCATGTAAATTGGTGTCAATAAGCAAACAATTAGAACTTTAAAAAAAACTGTTGGTTTAAATCCCTTTTCTCCTTAATCATTTGACCTAAAAATCTCTCCTTTCTCTCTCCCTTCTTTGGAAGTGGTGCATATAAACCAGTGACAAAGTGTTTAGCAAGCTAAAGTGCGTCAGATCTTTGTTAGAAATCAGTAAACGATATTTAGCCAGGGTGAATTTGGCATCAGGGTTTTTGCTTTTGAAATGAAATTTGCAGTGAACTAAATTCCAGGTAAACACTAAAGGAGGAAGAAGGGGCTGTGTTTGTGTCCTTCCCCTCGCTGAGTTCCCCCCTCCCCGTTTGGGATCCACAGCAGCACCAACAGCCGCTGCATTCTGGGAGCTCAGCTAATTTCAAGAAATTTGGTCCTGTTGTTCATGCTTCCTGGAGATTGTTTCCTTGAATTATTTGCAGAAGAGTCTTTTTTTTTTTTTTTCTATGTCATTAGATGAACAAACAGCACAATGCTTAATGCCTTCTTCACTGTTGCTTGTCCCAGGGAAAAAATGTTCAGCAGAGCTTTTTGTCTCTGTTAAATTTCTGAGTTCTCCTTTTCTTTTTATACTCGACTCCTTTCCTCTTTCATTCCTTCCTCTTGCTGCATCCAGGAGGGCAGCGTGTCATCACTCTGATGGCTCCAGGGGTGGCTCCTGGCGGCTGCCAGTGTCCCACCAAGTCACTGCTTTGGTGCCCACGGGCTGAGGACACTCTGGAATCTCCCGCACGTCCAGGCTGCTCTGCACGTGGCTGTTCCCGGGGATGTCACCTCCCGTGTTTCACCCTGCACACACATCCCTGTTCCCGGGGATGTCACCTCCCGTGTTTCACTCTATACACACACAGGGTTGTGCTTCAGGTGGCCATTGAAAACAAATGGATTGCTGTTGCAGTTGAAGTGGCTTCAGCTGTTTTTGCAATATTTCCGTAGGATTTTAGGCATTTCCTGATGTAACAGGGAGTAAAAGTAAACTGCAGCAATAGGGAAAGCTGTTGCCATTCCTTCTGAGGCCAGGTAGGTGAGTGTGTGAGGCGATGGTGCACTGCTGCCCTGCAGTGTGGTGCTGGGGCTGACAGTGTGAGGGCATGTGGTGCTGGCCAGGAGGGTCTGGCCATGGCCACTGTGGCTGCAGGGACCACGTGCCTGCTCAAAACCCCAGAAAAACAGGGTCTGGCTGGGGGCATGGAGACAACAGAGAGAGCAGTGGCTCCAACCCAGAACCCTTCTGCTGTCAGGGGGTAGCTCATCTTCCCTCCACACCCTGGTCTCCCATGCCCAGCTCAGCTCTGACGGTTCTTACCCCACAGAAAGTGGATTTGTCTTTTGAAATTTACTACAATAAGTTTTAGCTTAGCATGGAAACGCCATCAAATAAGAATGAGCTGGTGCACCTTGGTACAAAACCAGCTGAGTTAAAATACCAGGGCTGGGCAATGTTTGAGTGTAATGAGCCTGGCTGGGAGGTGACTTTACTTGGATGTGTTTTCCGTGATCATGTCTTCAAAGAATTTTTTCAGATGCCAAAAGCGCTATCCAAATACAGTTGCAAAAAAAGCTAATTCCTAGAACCTCAGAATGATTTGGATGGAAAGGGACCATTAAGCTCATCCTGTTCCACCCCCTGCCATGGGCAGGGACACCTCCCACTATCCTATGTTGCTCCAAGCCCCATCCAACCTGGCCTTGGACACTTCCAGGGATGGGGCAGCCACAGCTCCTCTGGGCACCCTGTGCCAGGGCCTGCCCACCCTCACAGCCAGGAATTTCCTAATATCTAATCTAAATCTCCCCTTCTTTTACTTTAAAGCCATTCCTCCTTGTCCTGTCCCTCCATACCTTGCCCCCGTCCCTCTCCAGCCCTCCTGGAGCCCCTTTAGGCCCTGGAAGGGGCTCTCAGCTCTCCCTGGATCCTTCTCTTCTCCAGGTGAACACCCCCAGCTCTCCCAGCCTGGCTCCAGAGCAGGGTCACTCCAGCCCTAGGAGCAGCTCTGTGTCTTCTCTGGACCCACACCCACAGCTCCAAGTCCTTCTTATTTTTGGGGCTCCAGTGTTGAACTGGTCTAAGACTGCTTCGGATTACCTGTGTGCTTATAAATTTGCTTTATACTTATTTCCTAATTAAAGGCTATGTTAGTGACTCCAGCAGGAATTTCTCACAGTCCAGGGCAGGTGTGAATATTTGAGGGTACTGGGGCACTGTAGTGAGGGAGGGACAAGGAAAGCTCTAGGTCCTGGAAAGGAATTTTTACAAACGAAAAAAAATGTCTGATTACTGCCTTTAATGTATAAAAAATCTGTGACAAAATTATATCCTAATTTTGTAAACTTTGGAAGTGTATGAATGAGGGGGAATGTGGCAGCTGGCTCTGGAAACTTGGAAGTGGGAACCAGGCTAGTTTTTTTTAGGTCACTTGCAATGAAAACTATATTCAGAGGTTTAATTCTGAGCTTTCATTCAGGTCTGCCTGGGAGACAATAGAGGCTGAACATCAAACAGGCTCCCGTTCTCCTCACGGTCCGTCCTTTTTTCCTTTTAAACAAAGCTGTGAGATCCCACCTCCAAAGGCTCTGATGGGCCCAGGAGAGCGGGAGTGTCAGCCGGGAGGTCGCGTGTCTGCTGCGTCAGTGCCACTGTGGGCTGCAGCCCCCGTGCCTTCCCCACACACGTGGGAACCTCCTGACCTAGAACAATATAAATACAATTAAAAAAAATGAAAGGTACAAAAAAACCCAGCTTTTGCATTTATATGAATTAAAGCAGCCAACATTTCTTAAAATTTCCAGAAATAATTGAAATTTGTTTAGATGTAACAGGACTGGCGAGGACATACTGCTTACACTGAAAACATAATTCAAAAAATTATATTGATTATTTCTGACAAATTTCTTTAATTTGATAATTATACAACATTTGGCAATTTAAAAAATTATTGCTGTTGTTCCTTTTAAAGCAAAGGACAAGGAGCCAGGGCTGGAGTCCTCGGAGGCTGCATGTCCTGCCCCCGGATTTGTGTTTATGTATCTTGCAATATTTTTCAGTAATCAAGGCAATGCCTTTAAATAAAAGTGAAAAGTTATGTGACCTTGGTTGTCAGACTCAATTTGGACTCGGCCGCAACACTTCGCGTTTTATTTTTTAAATTAGCTGTTGCCATCTTTTACAATTTGTTTATAGGCAGAAGGAGACACACGGATGGGAAGGATCAGGGAGGAGTTGAGAGCTGCTGCTCTGGCCACAAATAGAGGCATTTTTAATAACCTTAACAGCCTTTTATTTTAGTTTTCCCTTTAATCTCTCTGCTCAGATGGTGTCTTGATTTATTTGAGTTTTCTTTGTAAAGAATCTGTTTCTGTTTTTGAAGAACGTTGGGGTTTTGTTCCCCTGTCTGGTTCCCTTTCTCCCTCTCTGGAATTTTGGGAAGCACACCATTAAAAGGTGTGCAGGGCAATGTTCCCTCTTAGGCTGCACTAAGTAAACCATCTTGTTTCCCTGATGTTTTTGCACCTCACCAGCCGTCAGGAAAAGGGAATTTGCCGGACCCAGCACCTCCCTGCCCCAGCCCGGCTGTGACACCTCCTCCCTCCCCAGTGCCCCATTCCAGGCTGGATGTTCATTCCTTGGGCATTTGCACAGGTTTTGATGTTGAGTCTTCCCTTCACGACCAATATCCATGGATTTTCCCCATCTTTATGGCTGGAAGTAGGTCATCTGCTTTGCCAGAAACACCGGTCAGCCCCTCTTCTAGCTGATTTTTATTTTTCATAGGATACATTTTGAAAGCATATGTAAAATAGGACTGAAAATAGCATTCCAAATGTCAGCAGCCCTGTAGCATCTCGGCTGAGCTGCTCTGCTCCGCTGTTTGGAACAGATAAAGTCATTTTGCTCAGTGCAAACCAAAAGCAAATATGAATTGGAGCAAAACTACAGTGTTTTGTAGTCGTGGCCTGGCACACAGGGCGGCCTTTTTCTGCTTTTGAAGGTGGAATATAAAAGGGAAAGTTTGAGCTTGTATTCATGTAAAATACAAGAACTGTTTTGATCTAAATATAATATAAAATTAAGGAAGAGGAAGATCATATGGCAAACCACAAACATCTGACCATGTTGTGCTTCTCTGGCTCCTTTTTGAATATGAGAATGCACTCAATATTATCAAACCAGGCCCTGATTGAGGAGAGGTGGTGGTGTGGACAGCACCCCCTCAGCTGCTGCACAGTAATGAGATGGACATATATCACATATATCATTTCAGCCTTTTCTCTCTCACAGCTTTCCATGCATTTTCAAGGGAATTGGTACATTAAAATGTGTACTGGTGAGCATTTTAGGCTTGATACAGTCAATTGTGCTGTTCCATGTGACTCTTCTGCTACCAAAAATTATAATTAGATCATTTGAGTTGGTCTTAATTTTGTACTTCTAATAAGAACAAAACTGTTATAGTCTACTCAAGTAAAAATAGCAAATTAACACATATTCTAATGCACCTTTAAAGCTTTAACCCAGCGCGAGAGACGATGGGCTGCCAATTATTCTGTGATGCTGTGGCATCACTGCACAGTTTGTAACTCACTCTGCAATCCAGTTCGGGGACAGTGTTGTTTTCTGTTGAAAAAGGAGCTTTTTAAAATGCAGAGTGTGTGGCCAGGCCTGGAGAGCTGCCCGCTGTTCTCACCGGACCATCTGAAATGGCACATCTGGAACAGAGAGCAGTGGGGAAACGCCAGTCCCTTGCACAGCTCCTTTCTGTTCAAGGCTTGCCGTGTCTCTGCTGTGGTGTGTGCCTTTCTCCTGCTCTTTTCCCCTAAGTTCCAGTCTGTAATCCTGGTGCTGCAGGAAGGGTTGGAGTCGGTGTGGGATGAAAGAGCTGCCGCGGTTCGTAATGGGGGGGGACAGGCCCCGCCGGCCCTGCGCCCGCTTTGAGCATATTCTATCCCCACATTATTGTATCAAACATCACTTCTAATACAATACCACAGGAAACTAAGGGCCCTATTCAGAGATTACATGCACCCCATGGAAGGGTGCTTTTCATCTATTGGAAGCCTGATTTAAAACCCAGCCCTACGTGACTCTTCCCTATACTGTAACTTGCACAAAACCGGGAGTTCTTGAGGTTTCCTGTATTAGTCCCTGCTCCTTTGACATGCCTGGCACAAGCCCGACAGGGTCTCATTGTGGCATTTTTATTAAGAAAGAGGATGCTGATACTTTTTTCTCTGTCAGCTGCTGAAATAAGAAGGTTTTAAGAACAAAGGAAAAACTTGTGCCAAGGGGAGACACAAGAGGATTATGATTCCCGAAGGTGGATGTCCCGCACACCAAAACACTCACTGTACTGATGAGCCAATGCTTTTTTCTGGTAAATATATTTAGGGAGAAGCACATGTGGGTGCCATGTCTACTCATTTATTCTTCAAACTGTAATGCCGCACATTTTGGGTTTCACTATATTGCATTTTAAAACTAATGATGCATTCATTCTCTGAGCAAATCTTATTTCTAAGCCCTAATTTAATAGAATTAAACTCTAAGCTGAATTGGTTTTATGAGATAAAACTCTGAAGTTGATAACTGCATTTAGGAATAGTTCAGGTATTGAGTTTCTAATTTGCTTCCTGAGCATGGAAATCCCTCAGATAGTCAATATTGACGACCTGTAATTGGTAAGAGAGGGGCTTGCTGAGTGTTCTCTCCTGTGCTGGAGTGACACTCCGTGTGCGGCCTCGGGGCTGAGCCCTGCCCAGCCCAGCCCCACCCGGCTCCGTTTGCCCCAGGGGTAGCTCCCAACCCCTTCCCCTCCAGCTCGGGCTGTGCCATTTACAATCCCCATGCGTCCAAGGGAAAGGCTCATTTCAGCTTTGCCGGGGGTTCAGCTCGGACACAGAACCATCGCTTCATGCTGCCATTTTTCCCCAGGAAGGGTGAGCTCTTTCCATGAGCGGGTACGACCTGAGGTAGATCATCTCCAGATGATCTAGCTGTGCTACTTAGATATAACCCAGGCTTTAATTCTGCTGCTTGGAAGCCCGCAGATGCTCTCTCCAGAAACACCAGCGAGAGAGGGAATCGATGCTACATCTGCCTTGTGGCACCTCCAGGTTTTGCTCTGGGTTCTGAAGTACTTGATTTTGCTGCTTTACTACAAGAGTGGTTTGGGGTTTGAGGGCTCAGTTCTACTAAGCTTGAAGAATAGACTCCTAAACCACCTGGATTTCACAAATTTAACGGTGTTTAGTTGCAGATAAGGACTGCTACAAATACAGCACAACCTTCTCCCTGGGAAATCACCAAATCCTTACCTTGGAGTTCCCTGAAGCTTTGGTGAGGGTGTGTGCACACCAACAGCACCATGAGTTTCAATTCAACAAAATTTATTGGTGAGTGGTTCTGAGGAGAAATTGGTTATTGAGCCTGTCTACTTCAAAAAATAAATAAAAACAGTTGTTTGATTTAAAAAAAGAAGAAGGGAAGAGAAAACAACCTGTTTTTATCGTAGTTGCTTAATAAAAGGGTTTGGTTTATTGTACCGTAATATGTAATAATTTAAAGCACCAGGAAGGGGTTTGCCAGATAGTTTGCATTTCTTGCCTATACAACCTGTTGGATAATGTTAAACTAAGGAAACTCAGATCAGTTGATGCCGCCGTGTTTAGTCAGGTCTAGAACTGGGCAGTTCTAGATGGTGTGAGGTCAGTTCAGAGAATCAGAGTCACAGAATGGTTTGGGTGGGAAGGGACCTTAAAGCTCATCTTGTTCCAAGCCCAGCCATGGGGCAGTTGCTGGGCTCCTGTGACAGGGAGGATGCTCTGTGCCTGCTGGGCAGCCTGGAGGGCTCTGGGGGCTCATTGCTGCTCCTGTGGCATTGATTCCAGCAGAAACCTGGGGCCAGGTGCTGGTGTCAGTCTGGGCAGGGCAGTGTGCCTGTTTCCCGTGCTGGGATCCGTGTGGCACAGCAGACCGGAGCTGTGCCAGGACAGGGGGAACGCCCATCCTTGGTTCTCTCCCAGCACTGTGTCCAGCCAGCCCCTGCCTCCCTGGCTCTGCCTTTGCTCCTCGTGCCGTGGCTCAGCTGAGCCCTGTAATGGGAGGTTTCACTTGGCTCTCAGCAGCGACAGGAGCTGTTCCATGGAACGCCTGGAAATTTTAGTCATTTGGTGAAATAACTGGTTTCATAATCCACCGGTAACACGTACCCTGAGCTGGCAGTCGGGTGACAGCGTAACGGGGGTTGCTCTTTCCTCCTGCAGCCGAGGCAGCTTCTCTTCTGCATTCTCAGAGATTAAAGTTTCGTCTTCTTACAAATGGTATAAAGGCGGCTGTTTAGCTATAAACAATTGCAAATGATAAACAAATCAATATTTGTTAATGTTATGATGCACTTGCATCTCTCAGATACGCATGGAGTGATTTATAGAGTACAGCATTTCAGAGCTGACCCTTGCAGGTCTCAGAAAGCACTTAAAAAATAAATTTACCCTGGCCTCTCTCACCCCATTTCAAAAAGGGTGACAAAGATGAAGTAATTTATAAGTCACACTTTTATTAATGCTTTTAACTTTCATATACTTGGCTTTCTTGCCCTCTGAGCAGCTAAGTGCAGCTCTTGGTCGAATGGTAACCTTCGGTGCTTTGAGGGGGGTTTTGTACAAATGATCAACTCATAAATAGGTGCTATGCTGCACATTATCCTGCCATAAATTCCCAGGACCTTTCAAGTACATCAAGAAAGAGCAACTTGAACTAGGCGTTCTGCGCTTGAGTTTACAGACTAATGCAGTCCTAATGAGCAGCTGGGCAAAGGGTTTCCAGAGCATGTCTAATGCTTTCTGTGGTGATCCTGTGCTCATGCCCGGCTGGAAGAGCCTGCGAGGCAGGAGGGAGGTGGCCATGCCCATCCATTTGGGTGGTTTCCCCTCCAGAGCTCAGGCACAGTTTTTGTTGTGAACTCACAGTCATGGGGAGTATAGGGAACATTAACAGGACCTGGTGCATTGACTAATTATTACCCCTCTGGTTATAGGTGTTGTTGAGAAAAAAATGATCTGAAAGAGAACAATGCACAGATAAACTTCAAAATATTTTTCATGGTGAGTTCTTGTTGCACGTCATAGCCCTTACAATGACACTCGTCGGACATCGAGCCAGCACTTGGTGTGGCTGCTTACCAATATCTCCAGCACCTTTTCCATACAATAACTACATGTTTGTGGAAGGGCTGTGTGGTGATATGGTTTGAATAAAAAAATGCTTGTACAAAACAGCCTCTGCACCCCTGAGCAGGTACCATTGACATGAATAAACTGTTCAGGTTCAGCTTTGCACAATTAATACTCAACACAACCAGCCAAATGAACCAAGCTGCTGGTCAGGGAGAGCTCAGCCCACAGAGGGGGTGAGATCTGCTTGTAGATGTGTTTTCTGTCTTTTTGGTGAGCCCTCAATGTGAGGCAGGAGCACAACCTGAAATTCAGGAAACTCCAACACCAGGAAAGTCTTTCACTGTGAGTGCAATCAGACTCTGGCACAGGCTGTCCGCAGAGATCGGAGATTCTGGTCTGGACACAGTCCTGAGCCCCCTGCTCTGGGTGACCCTGCTGGAGCAGGTGGGTTGGACTCTATGATCTCCAGACATGACCTCCAACATCATCTCTGTGGCTCTGTAATCCGTCCTTTGCAGCACGTTTTCTGTGTGTTGGTTCATTCTGGGGAGAAAAGCTGGCTCTGTCCAGTGTGAAATGTCATCAGGACTTGTACAGGCTGAGGAGCAAGTGTCCAGCTGCAGTTCTGAGGGGCAACAAGCAGCCCATCTCTGCTAGATGTGAGTATGGAGGGTTGGTGCCTAATCATGTCAGGTGTCTAATTATGAGCAATGAGGAAAGAGAAGAATGGTAGAGAGAGGAATTGTTTGCTGCTTTTCTAGAAGAATCACGCTTCAGGTCTCTCTGGTGCAGTTGTGCTGTGGGACCCCATTGAGTAAGGGAACCCATTTTATACTTTTGTGCTGTAAAGATTCCTCTGGTTTTATTGCCAATTCTTGGAGGTCCCTTGTTGCAAAGGGCTGCTTCAGGTGTGAGGGCAGTGGGCTCCACCTGAATCCTGTGAGTGCTGACGATACAAGCATCAGCTGCTGGAGCTCAGCTCGTGGGGTTACCAAACAGGGCAGGAGTGGAAGCTGAGCTGTCTTATGGCTAGGAGGGGAGAATGTAAGTAAGGGTGGAGCAGGTGATAGTACTGAGCACCATGGCAGTGGGACGGCAGAGAGAGGAGCTGTTCCCAGAGGAGTCAGATATGTTTGGGTTTCCATCTGGGGTTTGCTGGTTGAGCTTGTCTGCAGTTGTAGGAATCAGAGTAACTTTAATTTCATGTGTCTCTGAGGATGCCCCTGTGCAATGTAACTTCTGCTGGAGTTTCTGTTCTCAGCCAGCCTGTCCCAGGCCTTGTGTTTTGTAGAGGTGGAGTGTTGTATTGTGGTCACTGTCTCTAGGAAGTTTTGGTAGATCTGTGTGCCAGGGCTGAGGGCAGCCCTGGCTTAACATTTCTCGAGCCTATTCTGGCAAATATTCTGAGCATACTCTGGCAAATTCTGATGCTGAGTCACCCTCAAGTTCCTGCTTTGTCTCTTCTTCCTCACCATGCAAGTAGAAATTTTTTCCTGGTATTATTTTCACTGTTACTCTCTGAAATGCAGTTTGTGTGCTCAGTTGTTTGTCACACCTGGTGACTGTGAAACCTGCTGGAACCAGCTTCTGACTTGGGCAGCTCCTGCCTGGGTGTCCAGTGGAGTATTGTGAGTGTGGATATATGATGTAATGAAAATACACTTGATTTTTACTTGAAAGGAACTTGTCTGTGCACATAAGACTTTAGTTACTAGTATGGTGAAAGCTGTGTTGGGTTTTTGACTTGATTGCAGGGAACTTGCTGCAGCAGACTGGAGTTTTTTAAAAGAAAATATCTCATGAGAAGCTGTAGGAACTTTGAATAATTTAAAAAAAAATGTCCACAGAAGCTTGTGTAATGGGGCATTTGAAGCCTGGGCAGAGCAGCATGGCTGAGGCTCTTTGAATGCATTGATGACCCTTCTTGGAATTGGATCTGTCTGCCAATTACCTCAGAAGTGGGGAGGGGAAAAAAAAAAGGTTTTATTTCAGTAAAAATGTGTAATGCAGTGCATGGGAAAAGCAAATGCCCTGTATTCAAACCATATGCATAGGCTGAACGTGGGCACTGTCTGGTCTGTTATTAATGGATATTGTTAAGTTTGGGATCAGTTTGGAGTCGCCCCTGAACGCAGAGTCTGGTGGCCAGGAGGAACTGCTGGAGGTGGCTGAGGGGCTGGGGCAGGCAGCAAGGGGGGTTGGGGGTTTGGAACGTAAGTGGCTTTTCACCATCACTGTTTCTCATGTGCGACATTTGGAAAAATGTAGTTGAAAGAGAGTAGTGAATTTGCTTGGGATTTTGTCCTTTACTGAGACTTCATGGAGTTATGACACTTGATTTTTCTTTTCTGAATAGTTAATGACAGCAATAGAGGTATAACAGCTAGGAAATTATTTCATCTGCTTAATAAGAAGATTACAAAGAAGACTTGAATGAGCTGGAACCCATGAGGTTCTCAATGCTCCTGTCCTGGTTTTCTTCATCCACCCTCTGCAGGCACTGTGTTCTTCTCATAGGGGTTTGATTTACTACACCAGTGTGTAATTTACATCTTTGCTGCTTGTGGCTGTACAAGGTGTGTACTCCGCAAACATTGTCATATTTGGTGGAGGAGCCCACATTCCTCTGGAGCTGGAGGCTCTGTCCCAGTGAGGCGCAGGGGGTTGTGCTGCTCTGGGGTCTCTGGGGCACTTGCCTGGCCATGGACATGGGGCTGGTGCTGGGGCAGGTCTAGGAAGTGATGAAGGTGCTACCTGCTCTGATGTGTGGCACTTCAGTTGGGTGGCTCCAGGTTACTCAGTAGTGCAGGTACTTGAACATGAGTGACAATCTGCAGATGACCATCCAAAGGAGGTTTTCCATCTTTTTTTCCCCTCTTATTCTTGTCCCAAAGCCCCCTGATCAGCAGTGAAATGAAGCAATGACCCTTAAATCTAAATTTCTCCCAATTTCTCTGTTCCAGTCAATGTGTATTGATGGAAGCCTTTGTATTTGGAAGCTGTCCATTGTAGATTTCAGTCGGTGTAATTCTGCTGTTAATAATTTAAATGATGAAGTCGAGTTGGTGAGAACAATAACCGTGAAACAGATGGAGCTGTGAGCAGTGCAGGGCATAAATCCGTGACAACTCGAGACTCTGCTGTTGAGCATCCGAGTGGATTAGCAGCTCCAGGAGCGACCCTGCTGTGGGTGGGGGCAGGCAGAGCAGCCTCACAAACTCCAGCCCGTGATCTCTGCTCTTCTTCTCTGGGAAAAACCCAACAAAGCACCAAAGGCAAAACCAGCAAGGAAGTAACCTCAGTAATACTGGAAATGACACTCCATGTGATTCTTCTCTGTGTTGTTCTTTCAGTTTGGTGTTGAATCTGATGTTTTGATGAAATTCTCTCCTCCTTAAAGATGATGTTTTTTATTCATACCCAGGTCCCTCCTTACTCAGCTTGTCCTCAGTGTGGGTGGAGTGCAGAGATAGGGCAAGTCTTTCAGCTTACATGAACTGACGCTCTCAGGTCTTGTTGGCACAATTTCCAGTCTCTAGAGAAGTTTGAGTGAAGCCTTGGCAGAGGCAGCAGTTCCTGAACTTTTGGTTCTCACAACTGTCTGTATTTCCTAGATAACAATTGATGGGACAAGAGGAAGCAGCCTCAAGTTACACCAGGGGAGGTTTAGGTTTGATATTGGGGAAAATTTCTTCATGGAAATGTTGTCCAGCCGTGGCAGAGACTGCCCAGGGCAGTGGTGGAATTCCGATCCCTGGAAGTGTCCAAAACCCATGCGGATGTGGCACTTGAGGACATTGTTTAGTGGTGGAGGTGCTGGGCTGATGGTTGGACATGATTATCTTAGGGGTGTTTTCCATCCTTAATGACATTATGATTGTATGATTTGACTGGGTATTACAGTTGCAGTCTTCAGTGGGAAGGGATGGGTCTTCAGCAGTGCTGTCCTGGCTCATACAGCTGGAAGGGGCTCAGTCTCTGCCATGTCGGCTCCTGTAATTCTGTAGGGACTCTTTGAAAAAGAAAACACCTAAAATTTCATAGTTTCCAAGAGAGGATTAAAACAAGTCACCCCAAAAGCTTGGAGAGCAAATAATGAAGCCCAAAGTGGGTGTTTTGGGGGCAGGCATCCCATGCTTTCTGAGCACCCGGGTGTGAATTTGTGTGTCTGGAACTGTGTCTGTGCCTGGTGAGTCCCAGGAGCGGGTGCTGCCAGTTACTGCCCCAGACAAGCTTGTCAGGTCTGCTTTAAATGAAGCTGGGGCAGATGAGGAGTTGAGCTGGACTCCTCAGCACAGCCCCAGAACACGCCCCACTCAGAAAGACATGGGGGTTCTACTGAGAGATGAGGTGTGATTTGCAAATGGCTTAAAATTACTGCACTTAATTATAGCTAGAGCTTTAAGAACCTGAGGAAGGTGGTGGGCTTTGTTACCCAGCCGTGTTGAAGGCCCGTGGCCACTGGGGAACACCCAGCAGTGAAGTTTTGCAGGACTCCATAGAGTCCTTTGGAGCGATGGGATCTGGTCATGACATTTCATTATGCTGATTTTAACTGGCATGTGGAAAACCTGTGGACAGGCTCTGGTCTTGTGAGGAGGAGGAAAGAGCGGAAAAAGCAAATCATAAATTAAAATAATAACATTATGGGCCAACAAACAGCACACACATGTGCAACAAAGAGAGGCGCCCTAATAAATACATTCACTTTGATTTACGCCGTTGTGATAATCCAGACCGTCATCTTTGCTGTGCTTGGGAGGTTTTTTGTGTGGTGATGAAGGACAAAATCAATGGTGAGTCTTTTCATTCTTTTAATAAGAAGAAAATAATTCCCCCTCTGTGTTGTGCCAGTCTTGGGACTTGGCTTCAAACCCCATATAAATCTGTAAGAATGTATGAGTGCCTTAGGAGCCTCTTCCTCCCCCTCCTGGAGGAGGGTTTTTCTGGAGATGTTTGAGCTTTGGTTCATTAACCTGGATGCTCTGGCCCACCTTCACCTCCCTGTCCCACTTGCTCGGCCGGTGATCCCCTGTTGGGTTCCCTTGAAGTAAATAACACACTAAAATTCTGCTGCAAGAGCACAATAAACATCCTTTGGACCAATAAGAAAATAATTAATTCTTAATATCATAGAATCCTGGAATGGTTCTGGAAGGCTTATCTTGTTCCACCCCCTGCCACGGGTAGGGACACCTTCCACTAGACCAGGTTGCTCCAAGCCCTGTCTCACCTGGATGTTTTTTGAGTTTTCTTTCTCTCCTTGCATGCACACAGTAGAAAAGACTGTGTTTAGGTTGATAAAAATATTGATAAAATTAGCCTGTTTTATTTACTTGTAATGTTATGTTAGTATCAGCCTCATCATCAACATCATGCCATATTTCTGTAAAGAAATGATGGCAATCTTAGAAACGCTTTTCCACATATAAATCAAAATTCCTCCTTTGCCTGCCTACAGCCAGGGATATTTAGAAAAATTAAACACATAAACTCTTTTCTTCTCTCTGTGGAATTAGCTGATGAGTAATTTAATATATGTGCTTTGTGGTGCATTATTGTGAAATATATTTCATTAGCTTTAAGTGCATTAGCTGATATTTTAAATTCTATGAAAATGAGAGTGTAGGTCTGCACTCGAGCGCTTTGCAACAGTGTGGGCATGTTCTTAGGCAGCTGGATTAGCAAGCACCTCACTTTCGTGTGTGTATATATAGCACAGCCCTGGAAGGGAAGTTGAGAAGTTTGTGCATAGAAAACACTGTTATTGCCAGATCAAATTATCAGGGTAAACCTAATGAACGATTTTGGTGGTATATCTTTTTTTTTTATGTAGCAAAATTTTCCCCTGCTAAATGTAAGGCAAGTTCCTGGTGTTCTGTGCTGCAAGGGCTCAAAAAAGCCTTTAGTGCTGTTGGGGAGGTTGGGTGTGCTATGTGTGTGTGGTGGGGAGGATACTGCTCAGGGTGAATCTCAGGGTGGGGGGCAGAGTGAGGAAAGGTGGGACCCATCCCCGCTGTGGGCAAACCTGCTGGGTGGGAGTGGTGCTGGAGCCCCCCAGGGCTGGCCGGGGTGGTGGGGAGCCCCAGGCACCACATCCCAGGGGTCACGCAGAGGGATTCCCCTCACTGGGATACAGCTGGGCTTTTGCACTAAACAGACCATTTCTTTCAGCCCCTGAGCATCCCTGCTCTCACTCGGGGTCCGGGCCCTGTTTTTTCACGTTCCGTGTGATTTTTAAATCACTTTCCTGTGGCCTTTAACCTCTGCAGATTACATTTTGGGGAGCTGCAGAGGCCAGGCCTGCTGTCAGAGCAGAAAATCAGATTTTTTGATGTGATGTTGTTGCATTAAAAGGGCCAATCTCGTGTCATGTAACATGTGAATAATGGGACTAGCATGTGATGTCAAAAATTTCCAACTGCCTCATAAATAAATGCAGTCCCACCCCTCCCCCCGAAAGGTCACCTCGCTTGAACCTGGGCTCGCATCCCAAATTACCAGCACTCTCAGAGTCAAGGTTAAAGGTACAGTATCCCCTTTCAAAAGGCACATGTCAGTGTCTGTGCTGGGAATGATAAATAACACTTGGAACAGGCTATCAATTTCCCAGGGCCTACCTCCCCTTTCTGCTGTGTCCAGCTTCACTGGGGGCCTGGTCCTGGGAGGGAGGAGATCCTGGTCCTGCAGTTTGGGCTGTGCTGGCTCTTGCCTTGGCCACCCCCAGATGCCCCCGGGGCTCTCCCAGCATGTGCCAGTTGTCTCTGAGTGGGGCCTGTCAATGTCCCTGCTCTTGGCCCAGCAAAGTCACTGGGAGAGGCTGATTTCACACATTTATGTGTTCAAAGCTTTATGCACCCATAGGTTCTTAAGGTTGTAAAATCAAGCAATGAACCAAAAAATTTTGGAAGTGGCCAAGTTTGTACAACCCCAGCTCACCCTCCCTGGGTTGATGTGTCTGACATGCCTGAAATCATCAGCTCATAGGATTCTTTGAGAGAAGCCTTGGCTGATGTGGGCACAGGGAGCAGAGGTGCTGGCTCCAAAATTCAGCCTTTCCTTCTTAATTCATCATCTGTTGAGGGGCATTGGGTATCAATAAACAGTTGGGAAAATACTGTCAGCACTTCTTTGTGATATACCACATTATCATATGGCATAAAGCAAAATAAATCATTCTTAACCCCACTTTAGGCACAGGTGACAGAGTTGTTGTGGTGAAGGTGGTGTGCATGAGTTGTGTACCCAAAGTTGGTTGAAAACCGGCTGTGTGTGTACAACCAACAGAGGGCTTGGCTGGTTATTCAGCACCACCCCAGAGCATGCCCTGCTGTGCTCGCTAAATGAGGTCAGGCTCCTGTAGAATGATAGCAAATTAGCGTATAATTCAGGAATGTGTGATAATGCATATGGAACAGAGGGAAAAATTAAGGTTGAATAGGTAAATTTAATGATAGTGTTTTTCTAACTTTAGCATTTTATACAGCTATTTTTATAGATACCACATGTGATCTTCAGAGAGGGCAGCCACAAAAGCCAGTGGTTTCCATGGAGCATGTGTGGACACTGGGAGGGTGGGTAACTCAACTGGCTTGGACAAATGGCTCTCAGCAGCTGTGAGGATGGAGGACTGTTTTTGCTCACTTGCTGCATCTATAGGTTTGACAATTTCCAGAGACCACCTTTGTTTTCTAGGCTTACTCCAAGTTTTGAGTTTTGTTATCTCAGATCTTTTGCAGTTTGAGTGACTGGGGAGTCACTGGTTCTTCCCATGAGGGAGGGCATTGGCAGGATGCAGATGTCACCTGGGGTGTGTCCATGTGTCCTTGGAAGCAGGAGCAGCCGTTTGAACAGCCCCTGTGGCTCTCTGTGGAGTGGTGGAGGCAGACAAACCTCTGAGAGCAGCTTGGACATGTCGGGGCCCTCCCCAGAGAGCCGTTTGTGCGGCTGGGAGGGGAGCACGGCCTGCTTAGGTCAGACTTACCGAGGAGCCGCATGTCCCCGCGGCAGCTACAAACCCCCCAGAGCTGCTCTGGTGCCCAGGGCTGCCTGCACCCCTCTGTCCCCACAAACCCAGCGGGTGTTCGGCGGAGATGGATGGGTGACCTCAACCCTGAGAAATGAGACATCCCCTGGTGCAGCTGTTGCTCAACCAAGGGAGGGATGGAGCTGATGTCACTGGTCCAACTGGGATCATTATCCACACATTTGGTATTAACCAGCAGCTGTGATGGAGGTTTCCGTTTTCCTGTCCTTAGATGATGAAGTGTCTGTGTGGTATCTCTTGGCACACATTCTTACCTGGTCTCTGCTCAAGGTTTCACCTGGCAGCCACGTCAGCCCAGAGTGTGGCAAAGTCGAGTCTGTTGCCCTATAGCAAGGGATGAGTGAGGAACTTCTGAAATAAATTCCATGGCAATTTGTGAACTTGAAAGCCTTTTTTTAAAAAAAGAGTTTATTTTAAGAAAGCTTTTTCCATCCCTGGCTCTCTACTAACAAAACACGGGGTGGTGTGTTCACGGTAGATCACTTCCCTGAGGTGGGAGCATGAGAATTTGTGATGCAAAGCTCTCCCTGGCCAAATGATAACTTGTCTCCCCCTTTTTTTTTTTTTTTGGTAAGAATTTTTGTTAAACTGTATTTAGACTAAAGTAGGTAAACTAGTTGGACGCATAAAACCCTTATTTGTAGAATCACAGACTGGTTTGCGTTGGAAAGGACCTTAAAGTGCATCTTGTTCCACCCCCTGCCGTGGGCAGGGATGCCTTCCACTAGAATTCCATATTCATGTTCATTTACATGGAAGGCATGTGGTTTTATGGAATGAAGTGTGTAAGAGGCTGGAACCAGCACAGGTCTCAGTGGCATGGACAGGGTGGCTTTGGCCCCCCGTGCCCGGGGCAGGCGCCCGCTGCCCTGCACTGTGTGACAGCCGTCACCCCAGACCCGGCTACATCTGCCTGGGCTTTGTTCACCAGGCAGAGGGGAGGGAGGTGCTCGCTGTGGTCAAGGGCCAAACTACATGTCATATTTCATTACCTTCATTAGCTACTACAGAAGGCTGTATTCAAAGGGAGAAGGTTGTGCTTAACTCTTCAGCTGCCAGGGTTTTGGTTCATTTTTTAATTTTGCTTCCTGCTTCTCTCAATGTGTCTTTGCTTTTGTTTTGAGCTTATCAAGTCCATAATTCATGTTTATGCCCAGGATTTTGCCCCCTTAGTGTGGAAGAGGCACTGGCTGCCATGTAATTCCTGGCTCACTGCTCGGACGGTTGCTGAATCATCTGGAAACAGTTACAGGAGCAGTGGTGTAAACCCAATGGGGAAAATGTGTTTAGCATTAAAAAAACTTTGCTTTTTATTTTGTCCACGGTTGTCTTTTCCTTTTCTACCTCATGTATTTCAGTTGTTTGAATATTGCTGATTTGCTCTGAGCAGCTCTGGCTGCCCCATCCCTGGGAGTGTCCAAGGCCAGGTTGGATGGGGCTTGGAGCAACCTGGGATAGCGGGAGGTGTCCCTGCCCATGGCAGCGGGGTAGGAACTCTTCTGATCTTTAAGGTCCCTTCCAACCCAAACCAGTGTGGGGTTCCATGATTTCTTTTGGGGGATGAAGTAGGAGCCAAAGAGGCACTTTGTGGTTGAGGTACATTGGGGTGAGTTTGACTCCTGATTAAAAATGCAATTTCTTATATGAACAAGTATCACAATAAAGAATTAAGATTTCATGGATTACATGAAACTCAGAACAGAGATGTTTATAGCAGATGTTTGCGTCAGAGTTACCTGTCTTCAGTGTTTAGGCCTACAGTCCGGGCAGAGCTGTGACCATGCAGGTGTTCTGTCACACTGTGCCATGTGTTTTGTTTCACTGGGAGCCACAGGTGGGTTGGGATGGGCAGAAAAATGCAGTCCTCTCATCCCCAGGCTGCTGTCACCCAAATTATGTCTGTCTAGAAAAATTCAGGAATGGATTAACAGCTGCAGGTGTTTTCATTGGTGTTTCTGTATTACAGATTTACAGTAGCAACAAAACCAAATTGCGTGTTAATTAGTAAAAATAATCATAAGCAAGAGACTATAAACCCTTCCTATTTACCTCTCACTCTGTGAATCTCCTTTTTCCCAGGCAAGTATTTCCTTGATATTTGTTCCAGCATTTTACAGAGATGTGCTGCAGCGTAATCTGCACCCAGGCAAGATAGCAGGAGGATTAAGATTTAGCTCTTTATCTGATGGCAACAACAGCACATCCAGTATCTCCACTATTATTCTGAAAATCCCAAAAGCCTCCATTCTGAAATTACTCAAATTTTTAAAGGGCATTTGTGAGGGGTGCATTTCTTTGTGACTCTGCCTGTAATGTCAAGCAGGTAGTGCTTTTTCTGAAAATCTAATGAAAACTTGGATTTGGAATGAGGTTCTTACCTGGCTGTTGTCTGGGACAGATGACGGCTATGTGAAATTGTAAACCTTTAGTAATAGGTGCTTTTTGATGGGAAAGCCCACACCACCATAGCCTGTGATTAAACAATGAGGCAGAACAGCAAAATACTGCTTTTAATTTATCATTTAATGGTAGAATAAGGCTTGTTTACTTCTTTTTCATCTCCTGTGCTCCTAAGACTTTCAGCCATTCTTTTGAAATGTATTTTATAATAAAACCTCAGTGGTTATGTTGCCTAGGGCTTTAGTGTCCATTTTCAAGAAAGGGAGTATTTTTAAGCTTAAAAAAAATATTCTGCTGACCGATTACATTTCAGCATTTGAATTGGATGCTGCTGCCTTGATCTATACTTGTTATAGGGTGATTTAAAAATAATTCTGTGGAATCCTGTGAATTCAGAAGGTTTGATAACTTGTGTGTTATACATACAATGTAATTTTTATTCTATCTCAAGCCATTAGTTGGGTTTCACATGGTTGGTGTGTGCTAGCTGTACATATTTTTAATAACACAAATAAATCCAGTTGCGTGTGTGTGTGTGTGGGATGCATCCCCCTGATGCACCACGCCAGAGGTGCCCTTTGGTCCCTGTGACTGACGTGAGGTGACAGGCTGAGTATCTCCAGCTCCTGAAGACCCCAGGGCAGGCCCATCTGCCCCACTCCTTCTTGGGGAGCATCCTTGGGGCTGCCCAGGGGTCCTCTGTGCCCAGCCAGACTTTATCAGCCCTCGGGGCCTCAGCTCCTTTCTTGGTGCCAGGGGGAGGATGGAGCTGGGTGTGCTGCTTGTGCCACACCTTCCCCTGCCTCTGGTCCTCATCCAGGTGAGGCTTTAAAGAGAGGGAGGCAGGTGGACCTGGCAGGCAGGTCCTTCTCATAGGCTTTTGCTGGAGTCAAACCTAATTCTTGTCACATGCAACAATTTTCTTTGCTGTGTATGTTGTGAGCGGTGGTGCAGTCCAGGGTAAAATGTTGTGCCCTTTTCATTAAGAGACTTGTGGACTTGACTTCCACAATTAAACTACACCATGCCCAGGCTCTGTGCACTGTGTGGTGACCACGGACCAGGCACTGAGGTCCTGCAGCTCATGTGTTGTCTGGGAGCTGTTCTAATCACCAGCATGCAAATGCACAGAAGGACAGGGATTGTCAGGAGAAGCCTCTCAGGCTGTGGCTGTTGCAGCAAGACCTCAAATTAATTCTCCATGTCAAGAGCATTTGGCCTTAGACGCAACAGAGGCAGTCACATTTCATTGTGAAGTCAGGTTTCAAAGCCTGTTTGCCCAGGTGCTCATTCCATCATCCTCGGTAGAAGAACCTCAGGCGACTCTGCACAGAGCAGAGATGAGCCCTCGCATGCTCCCACTGGGTTCTTCCTGGAGCCCACAGGGCTGATCTTGGCCAGTGTTGCCCAGTGGGCAGCCCTGGGCATTGGGCATGTGCTGGGGCAGAGTCGAAGGGGAAGCAGGAACTCAAAAGAGGGGCCGTCAGCATGGGTGGGACGTGTCCAGGAGATGAGTGGGGAGTAGAACCCTCCTCTAACAGTCCAGTTCTCCTAAAACCTCTAATCCTTCATAATATCGGTGTGGGAATACCCAAACCATGCTCTCTTGTTTATCCAGGGTGGAACAAATACCTGTGCAAGTGCTAAATGAGATCTCCTGCAAACACAGCCCTGTTGCTGAAAGAGCAACTAAAGAATGTGCTCTGTAAAACCCAGATTGCTTTTCCAGGGTTACATCTGGTGAGCACACCCAGAGTAGAGATGCTCTGCATGGGGAAGGCCAATAATTATCATGTGCTACAGACAGTTAATGCCTGGAATAATTTTCACAAGGTTTGCTTGATTTTTCTGGGCATCTAAGCAGAAGGTTCAGGGGGAAGTGTGGAACAAGATGTGACTTTCCGACTGTGAGAAGACACAGGAGGTGAAATGTGGATGAAGGCACTCAGGGTCTGCAGAGATAAGGAGAAGGCATTTGCCTCCAGCTGCACGAGGCCTGTTGTATCACACAGTAAGGCTTCAAGGTTCCCCACTTATCGTCCTCTGTGAAAATCAAGGGCTTTGTCTTCGAGATCAAAGAAAAAGCGAAAACAGTGAACAGCACTGAGTCCCCCAGCAACAGAATCAAGACGCACAGATTATTTTGAGTTGGAAGGACCCACGAGGTTCTGTCTTCAGCTCATGCCCCAGGAGGCAGTCCTGCTTGCCTGGCTCTGGGGGGGCCGTGCCCGCCCTGGAATGCAGCTGGGGCCAGGTGTTCACCGAGAGCTGCTTCTCTCCAGACAAATCACCTGAGTGTAAGAGTGGCCAAGGAAACAAAGCCCCTAGAAAATCAGTGTGCGCTGTAGCATTCTTTTGATCACAGGTCTCTCTTTAGTCTTTCCAAGACTGGAATTTAGGGATGGAAAGGATAAGGGGTGTGATACCTTGGCAGGATCACACAGGGCTGGAGGAATGATGTATTTGGGCCAATGTATTTGTGAGTGAGGAACACTGAAGCACCAAACCAAAGTGCCTCCTTCCTGCCTCTAACTAGAGTATCAGTGTATCACTTCAAAATGAGATGCTGAAATTAAACTCTAAACTGAAAGAAACCTGGCTGCATCTGGGACTTGTCAGAAGCCTGATTCAGAGATGCCATTGTGACATTTTCCAACAGCCTGAAGATGTAGAAGATAATTATCCCATCCCATAGACAAGTCTATTTGTTCCTTATACCAGTTGCTGTGCAATTTGAGTATTTATCTTTTTTTCTTCTCATTTAAAGGGTCTCACAGACTCACCAGGCTGTTCATTAGATTCCCTGTTTGCATATGCAGGAAATGAAAACATTTTTTCAAATTAAGTTTGCTTGGATTCCCCATGTCACCTTGTAGATCTGCAGATAAACCTACTGTGCTGGTTCCATGGCCATCTCCAGACTCCCTTCCTGCTTGACAGAGATGGAAAATGCGTCAAGTTTGGTCACACCTGCTCAGACAGATGCTGTTCAGTTTGGGTCTGTTGTAGCTGAGAGGGATGGGCAGGAAGAGAAGGATGGGGTTTCATCCCAGCTTTCAGGACCATGGCACTGTTTTGGTGTTGTGCAGTTCCAACAGCATCCACATGCCCAGAACATCCCCCTGGGGTCTAAAGGCAGTGTCTGGATTGAGTCCTGTGTGGCACTGAAAACAGACCCAGGTCTGAACTGTCCCATGGCCTCTGCCCTCCCTCCTGACAGCACCAACCCATCCCAAAGGACTCCTGAGGAGGGAGCTGCCACATGGTGACCTGGTGGTGCAGGATGGCCCCCAAATTCATTCTGCATTTTATTTACTTTTCTGCTTGCTTGGATTGAAGCCTCTGTAACGAACAGTCTGTTTTTGCACAGTGGCAGGTTTAAGGGGTGGATTCTTTGTGTCAAAAATCTTGACATTCACAAATATGAAATATTCTACAGTGAAAAAATTGCTCAGAAGAATTTGAGCTGAGGTAAATTTTTTCTCTGATAGAGAATTTTCTTTCTCAATAGAGTCAGGTTCCAGCATCCCACTTGTCCCTTACAGTGTCTGGGAAGGTAATCCTGAGAACATCTGGATGGGTGTGAATGGTAGCAGGAGCTGATGGAGTGCCTGGGAGCTTCACTAGCCCCTGGGTATCATCACAATAATCTTCACATTTGGCTAAAAGAAAATTGGAGATGCCCATTTGTACTGGTGAAGAAAGAAATACGGATTTCAGGAGTGGAGGGAAGGAGAGGGAAGGGATTGCCTTTCTTTGCATTAATATAAGATGAAGATTAATTCTGCTGGCAGGATTCTGTCTGCTTGTCAGAATTCAGTGATTTTCCATTTTGGATCAGCGCGGTGCCAGAATGTAAATCCCATTGCCTTGTGTCTTTCAAAATAAAATCAAAAAGCCTCCCTGATTGCTTATATGGGCAGCCAGCACACCTTAAGAAGTAAGAAAGGTTCAGACAGGAATATAATAAGGCCCAGGAAAGTGGCAGCATGAAAGGGATGACCTTTATTTGCAATCATAGCTGAGATTTACAGTTTATTACTGATAGCTTTTATAAAGAGCCATTCAGTTCAGAGGTGAGAGGTTTGTCATCTGGAAATGCAATTAACTTTAGCCTTATCCCAATCCCCCTGGTCTTAGTGCGAGAGCAGCACTTCAGCAATATCATGATTTTCCCTCTAATTTCTTTTTTTCCTACATTTTTGTCTCTTCGATCCCTTGTTCTTTGGCATAAATGCAGGTGCATGTTTTTTGCTGCTATTCTTTCATTATTATTAGATGCACCTTTGAATTTTTTATTAGCTCCAACTTGATTATTGAATGAGAAGATTTCAAAGAAGAGTGACATTTAAACCTGAGAAGAACTAAGATCACTCATAGAAAGGAATTGTGCTATTTATGTCAAAAATTAATTACAGACACGGAGAAGCTCAAAAAAAAAAAAAAAAAAAAGGGAAGAGGGGAAAGAAGAAACAGTTTCTTTTTAAATAGCAAGTGATTATTGCTCTCCACCCACAAAACTCTGGTTGATTCAGTCCTGATGTTTGGTTCTATCCCCTTAGCCAGCAGTCGGATGCGGGAACACCAAGGAACAGGGAGTAAACAAATAAAGGAGTTTTGGTTTCCCTGCCGTGTGCACACAGGAAATCCCTAAAGGTCTGTTCTGGTTTCACAGGTTGGCTTTTGTGGCCCCCCCTTCTCTGCTGAGTTGGGTCTGTAGGAATTTAAGAGCCAGACTGAAAAGCAGGAATTCAGCACACTCGGCCCCTCCGTTGGCTGGTTTTCCCACATCCAGCCCAGGAGATTTTCCACAGTGGGCTCCTGCCAGACAGGTCAGCTGGAGGTGTGGAGCCTGTGGGGGGCAGATGGGGGTCCCAGTGCCCTGACATCCCCTGGCCCTGCTCTGCCCCATGGACTGGCTGGAGGGACTGGAGTTCCTAGGGGCTCTGCTCGCTCCAGGGTAAATGAGAGCAGAATAATTACTGCCACTGTGGTTTTCATCCTGGTTTTATTGTGGCTATTATTTTCATCAGTGTTAGAGGTTAATATCCCTATTTTTCTCCTCTGCTGCCTGAACACAATGGGGGCTTAGCATGGGCTCAGCCCAGGTAGCCGAGGCAGTGACAGCAGCTCCACACTGGAGCTCCTGAAGATCTCTGGCCTGGGAAGGAATGGCCCTCTTGTCCCAGCAGAATGTGGGTCTGGGGCTTCTGTGGAGCATTTCTTGGTGTATCTGGGTAAAAAGCACAAAGAGTGACTATGGGTGACACAGACACTAGGGGTATAACCCTTATCCTGCCCATCCCAGTGGTACCCAAGTGTCCAGTAGAATGGAGGGAGGGCAGCTGGGCTTCAGTGTCCTTACAGACACCTTTCTGGGGGGCACAGAAGCATTAGCGTGTGAGGGACGATGGCCTCAGACAGCGCGGGCTCAGCCTGGAGAGCGAGCGCTGCCCTTTGCTGCAGGAGGCTTTTGTTCTAGGCTGCTCTTTATCGTGATGATATTCCAGTCCAAAAAGCCTCCCCCTGCCTCTTGACAGCAATAAAGAAACCTCAGTTATACTTATAGATTTTTATTTCCCCCCGAAGATGGGGCTGGGTTTGGGTGTCTCTGGGAATGATGCCTTTTATTTACCGCTTTGCCTTTTTTATTTTTTTGAGCTGAGTGCTTTTATCTTAACCCTCCTGGTTGCACAGGAGTGCTCGTGCTGCTTGCAGTGCAATTATTTATTTTGTTTGGAGGCAGAAGATCTGATTTTCCTGAGCTGAGAAAGGGATCAGTTTGCACATCCTGAGGTAAATCCACCCTGCTCCCTCAGACTGGGAGCAGCAGGGGCAGCAGGACCAAGTGGGGTTGTGAGATAACTGGGTTTGGAGTTTCCTGGTGTGGAATGGAGATATGCAGTAAACTAAAACATAAGTAGTTGATAAATTCTTATGTTGTTGTTAACACTGGAGACAAACTGTTCCATCCTGATTTTTGTTTTCCTGTTCTGAGTATCTGGCTCAGGGGCTGGTCTGCAGGTGAAGAACAATTTCAGGAGTGGTTTCTCTCACAGCATCCAGGTTCCTTGGTAAAAGTCCAGGGGAAAAAAACAGAAACAAAGGAACACCAAAACCACTTGTGCTCTGCCTTTGGAGTTACCCACCTGGGCTTGGAGCAGCCTGGGATAGTGGAAGGTGTCCCTGCCTATGGCAGGGGGTGGAAAGAGATGGACTTTGAGGTCCCTTTCCACCCAAACTGTTCTGTGATTCTAATAAAAGGTACAAAATCAAATGTGACTAATTCAGATTGACCTCAGAATCAGAAGTAGCAAATGCCAGTGGGACAGGAGCCAACTTTAGGAGCCCAGAGAAATGAGAAATACGTATTTCAGGTACCAAAATGATGCTCAGCCTTAAGAAACGTGGCCTTGCACCTGGACAGATGGAAAAGGAGCACAAGGCTGAAGTAGAGTGAAGGGAGAGTGAGTCAGAACAGGATGTGTCCTGGGTTTCAGTCAAACCCTCCCACTGTACTTTTCACATGTGAGAGTACTGGACTGTGCTTCTGTCCAACACCTGCTGGGGAGGGTGTGGAGAAATCCCGAGTGCGACACAGCGGTGGGAGACTGCCCTGCGTGAGAGCTCTGGGAAGGGCTGAGCTGCCTCGGCGGAGGGAAGGAGGCTGGGAGGCACCTCCTCAGTTGGAGGTGCTCAGGGCAAGACCCATGGTGGGGTGGGAGCAGTTCCCTCCCCTGCCCCAACAGGGATGTGTCTGAAACATGGGGCAGCTAAGAAATAGTTAATAAATTTTATGGTTTCATTTAATCCACTAGAAAATATATTCCTCATGTGCACTGAGTGAGTAATCTGTTACTTTTTGATCACCTGAGAAGATAAACGAAAATAAAATCCTGTGTGCTCATCCACTGAGGCTTTAAAAAAATAAATGTGTTTTCAGTGTAATAAATAGAAGTGAGAGAATTCCTAAAACGAGGCTGCAAGGCTGGTCATAGTGTGGCTGCTCCAGAGATTGTGTCTGTGTTTTTCTTAGGAGTGTGAGGAACATCTCTACCTCTGGGTATCTCCCAGAGGTGTCAGGCACCTCACCTGGTGCTCCCTGAGTCTGTCCAGCCTGTGGGTCCCTGTGATTCCTCCTCTTTTCTATGGAGGAGCAGTGAAGCTTTCATTACTACTTGGTGTATGTCATATCTGAGGGTTCAGTAGAGTTTTAATTGCTTTGAGTTTTTGAGGCAGAGCTGTTTATACAGCTAATTATGTTAAAAATGAGACACACATGGAGCAGAGTTGCCAAAGGAAGTTTGCACTGAATTTTTAGGACAGCTCAGAGCAAGGGCAATGGGAAGATCTTTGGCTGAGGGAGCTGAACTGCTCTTTGGTTGGTTTGTTCTTTTCATTTTGACAGAGACAGTGGATTTTGGTACAAAATACTGGCACCTCTGCTCCCTGGGTGCAGGTTCCTGGGAGGTAACGGGAGCAGTGGAACACAGGCTCAGCAGAGGCAGAGCTACTGAGACAATAAAAGAAACACCATATAGAGCATCATCTATTTTCCCTTCCTTGTTTGCAAATGAACACAACAGGGTAATAGCCAAGATGCAGTAGGAAATTAATTAGAATTTATTTAAAACTGCACACCCAACTCAGGCCTATTAGTTATACTATCTCTGTATTAATTGCACCTGTTTTGTGGATTTCTTCAGACCTGAAAAATATTATAGTATTTGATTTAAACATTCTGGGAAGGTTGTACTTAGAAATACATATTAAATCCAAATGGGGCAATTTTTTGCAACTGGGAAATTGTTTTGAAGAAACACTTGACGCTTGGCCACTGTTCTTCTCACTGAGGAAACAGAAACTTTGTCTTATGTACTGCTGCTACATTATTAAAATTTTGCCTTGTAGATTTGCTCATGCTGATAATTTCTGGATGTTCTTTAGAAGCAGACTAGAAATAGCATGAAAAATTATACATAGATTATATTCTATCCTGAAAACTAGTCTGGTCCCCTATGTGCTTATTGATATAATTAAAGCTGCATTAGTTGGGTGGATTATAGTTTTCTGGAGTCTTTATGGACGTTTGTCTCTTGTGACTGCCCCATCCCCAAATTTAATTCCATCAGAGCCTGGCTCATACCAGCCAGGTCTGGCTGCAGTTTGCTCTTAAACCTCTTCTCTAGTTTCTGATTTGCACACGTGTGTGTGATGGGTTTTGTGTCTTTATTAGACCTGAGTGTGAGTATAAATCCTTCAGATGCCCAACCCAAGGTGTGAGTAGAGATACACAGGGGTGGTTTAAGGCAATTTAGGAGTAACACCAGCATACACAGCTTCAAACTGAGTAGTTCTTCACCAAATTCCCAAGCTCAGACAGAGTTTTTTGGGGGAGGGTGAGGGAATATTCATTACATAAAAGTACTTATATGTTCCAAGATATTGAGAAGATCCTTTACTCATGGTAACAGCACTAAAGATACTCTACTAAATTCTAGTTTGTTCTGTTCTCTAAGGCAACTGCTCTAAATAAAAAGATTAGTTCTATGAATCACAAGGACACCCACAAATATATTGGCATTTGCCACTAAGGAGAATTTTAAATGAAGCCATCAGCTAAACCCAACCAAGCAATCAGAAATGGTGGTTTAAAATGGGTGTGAAATGCAGTATATATTGTTTGAGAAATGTTAAAAAGTAAGTGTTTTACTGAGATGACTTTTGGGTTGGATGTAGGATCAGTGTCTGGTACATACAGTGAGTTCTTGTGTTTGTAGGAATCTAACCACAGACCCTGAGTGCTCTGTGCACCGTCAGCCCATTGTGTGTCACCACTGTCCTTGTAGTGACACCACGTCACACAGCAGGTTCCCCTCACAGAGACTTCTTCTTGGGCAAAATTGCACAGGAATGTCTCTGAAAAGGAGTTCCTGTGTTCTGACACTGTAAAAATCACTTAATATCAGCTCATCAATAAGGCATTACACCTTGTATGTGGCACAAAGCCCAGCAGAGCAGCAGAACTGCCACGTGCTTCTCAATCCCTGCAGGGCTGGGCTTGGTGGGGTTAAGACAGGCAGGGAAGGAATTAGAGGGAATTCTTAGCAGTGATTTAAGTGCTGAATTCTGTTGAGGCTGCATCTTCTCCACCAGGCAGATATTTATAGTAAAATCAGAACTAGGAGTTTCCCCTCTCCCACTGTTCAATGAGAGAATAATGGATGAATGTGCCAATCCTGGATAACAGAGCACTAACAGAGGGTTCAGCTGAGTAACTGCACTCCTGGAGTTTGTCAGGGTGTGTAAGAACAGCAGCAGCTTGGGGTAATGAAACCACACACAGCCACTTTGGAGGGAGGATGTCTGATCACACATCTGCTGCAAGACAGTGCTGGGAATCCTCACTGCAGTTGGATCACCCCTTCCACAGAGAGATGGGATAGAAGGATGTGTTCAAGGGAAGCTCCTCGAACAGGAGTTAACTCCTAATATAATAGAATGGTTTGGGTTGGAAGGGACCTAAAAGCTCATTCAGTCCCACCCCCTGCCATGGGCAGGGACACCTTCCACTCTCCCAGGTTGCTCCAAGCCCCGTCCAGCCTGGCCTTGGACACTTCCAGGGATCCAGGGGCAGCCACAGCTTCTCTGCTTCAGCTGTGCCAGGGCCCCCCACACTTGAAGCAGAGACAACCAACATAATAAAAAATATAGGTTACAACATATACCCAACCTGACAAAATTCCTGATTTGGGCAAGAAGCCTCTTCTTTTTTCAGTGATCATGGAGTGGTTTAGGTTGGAAAGGGCCTTTAAGGTCATTGAGTCCAACCATGGTGATTTTCTGGCACAGAGGTGGGAACTCGGCACCCCTTCCCATCACAGCCCTCGGCACTGTAGGGGCAGGACTGCTCTGCACGGGTCCTCGACAGCATGAAATCTTCCCAGGGTCTTGGATGCTGAGGTGTCCCAAATATCCCAAAGCATATTTCCACAGCCAGGAAGGTCCAGAATGGGTGAGATCAGGCCCTGCCAAAGTTAAAAGTGTGGTCAGTGTGGCTCACTTGGACCCAGCTGTGCTGTTCCTTTCTGAGAGGTTGTAATGAAAAATTGAAGGCTTTAAGTATCTGACCTTTTGCAGGAATTACTTCAACAATGGCTTATTCTACTGTGTCAACTACAGCTGTGTTTGTGACAATGGATTCCACTTTGAGAATGCAAATTGAGTTCCTAATTGTGAGACTTAATCCGGGTTGTGCTGGGCAACAATCACTGAGGGGTTTTGTTCCTGCTAAAGCATTTCGGGTTCCTGCTGGAGTCCAAAGTGCTGCTCCAGAGCTGGAAATACTGTGTATGTGGGGAGGAAGAAGGGAAAAATGGTGATGTTAATGAAAACAGTGCTGGCGTGGGAAGGAAAAGGCCCCAGGCTTTGTGAGACAGGGAACTTTTAGATATATAGGTCCAGATGTTCATGGGAGTTCCTAAGGGCACCTGGAGAAAGAACATCTGGGCTCACCAGCAGTCCCACATGTGTGGCTACAGAGGCAAAGAGAAAACTACTGACACATGTCCCTTGGCTGGCAAACAGTCTGTGGCCAAGCTCAACTGGGCACCTCTGAAAGAAGGGGTTTAATCAATATTCAGATAAATTCCGGGCTGGTTTTTTTAGTACTAAAAAATAGCGCCACCCCACTGGCAACTCGTCTCTGAAAATTCCAGAAAGTTCCTGGTGTGCACTGGGGGAAAAAGATAGAAATTGCCAAAGTAAAAAACAAACCAGAAAAACCCAGAAAAAAACAACCAACCAAAAAAAACCCCAAAAACCCACAAAAACCCGAACAAATTAAAAAACCCCAACAAACTCCCCCAAACAAGCAGAAGAACTTTGATATCCTTTGAGTCATCTTTTAATTGCTGAGGATGTAGTTTTGGAAGATTTTCTGAACGAGGTACTCAATATTTTTAGGTCCTGCAACCGTCACTGTGGGCTTTGCCAGAGACATTGGAATGCCTGTGTACACTGCGCAAAAATACCCCAAACTGTGATTAACCCCCACTTTATGAGCTGTATAATTCAGTGTGTGTTACCTGTGAAGATAAGGATTTAGTTGTATTTCTTTGAGTTTTTTCCCAAACCAAGTATCTCTTATTGCTGTGACTTATCAAGAGGCTTATTTGGATAATGACTGCAAATTTGGAACTACTTTTGTACGTCAGAAGGCATCACAGAATTCTAGTGTTATGCCCTTTGGGTTCACATACAACCAGAGTCTTTTACAGATTAATGAACCCTGTCTTGCAAAGATTAATTTATGAGATATTTGTTGTCTGTTCCTATGAAGTCACACTGGCACCCTCTGCTCAGGCACGGTATGTGTGTGGACGGCTGAATTTGAATGTGAAACGCCAGGGAAAATTAACTTCCTGTGACATCAGGTCGTGGTTTCAGGGATGACAGAGCATCCTGCAGGAATGGGAAACGTTCCGACATGAAACATCCTCCACTGCTGGGAGATGTTAAATAACAAGCAGGAGGATGAAACCTCTGCCAGTTCTCCCACCTTTACTTCATTTACAGGAAATATAAAGCTGAAAGCAGCATATAGGAGGAGCTTGGCAGTGAGTAGAATATGTAAATAAACAATAAAAAATAAAAGTTGTGGCTTCCCCATCCCTGGAAGTGTCCAAGGGCAGGTTGGACGAGGCGTGGAGCAACCTGGGCTAGCGGGGAAGGTTCCCTGCCCATGGCAGGGGGTGGAATGGCATGAGCTTTAAGGTCCCTTCCCACCCAAACCATTCTGTGATAAACAGAGTTGGGTTTGATTTCTCTGCAAGTTGCTGTAAAGCAATAAAATGAATTTCAGTGAATGTTCTAATGAAGAACTCATTTTGAACACTGAGGCCACCAATATCATATGAACTCTGGATGCCAACAGATGGATCTGTTGACTTGCCAGTGGCTTTATTTGAACTGTACCACATTTTCAGGTAAACTGCTGTTTTCACAGAAAATTCCAATGCTTTTTTAGTGTGTGTTTCTATAAGTTTAGGGACAGTTAAGAGTAATTTTCATGGGAAAACAACTCTATTGTTCAGCAATCTGGTGGAGGATTTTCCATTGGTGATCTCTGTGTGACATTGATGGATTGATTTCCACTCATTTTTAAAATTTATTTCTTTTTAACAAAAGACTTCTTTTGAACAGTAATTGGATTTTTCTTGCAGAAGTCTGTTACAACTCTGGTTTGCCCCATTGTATTTGGATCTTGGTGGCTGGGACAGGTATTTATTTCTGAGTGCCCTGTGCTCCTGGGGTCCCACTATTGCCAGAGTTGTGTGGGGCTGGGATCCAGCAGGAGGGATGGGATGAGGTGGGGTGGATGAACCTTTTGTTCACAGTGCCAGCCGTGGGAACCAGCCAGATCCCTGCAGGGCGTCTTGTGGCAGGAGCTGGAGGGGAACGTGCTGGTTACTGGGCCTGCAAACAAGGGAGCACGCACTAAAGGAGGTGCTCTCTGGGAGGATGGAAAAGCCATCCTGAGCAGGTCCCCGGCCTGTGCAGGAGCACATGGAGCAGTGGAGCTCTGCTTTTCCGCTCGGCCTCTCCTGGCTCTACATGCAGCAGGATTTGGTTTCACTGAATAAATCTTAGGGCCGTTTCATGAAAATTAGACAGTCTGTGAAATGAAATGTAAGCATCTGACAGATGGCTTGTAAAACAAAATCTGGGGAACCACCTGGATTTTAGGGATGTTGGGTTACCTGAACCGAGAGGAGGTCTTCTGGCATTGCTGACCCGTGTGAGCTTTGCTTTGGAAACTTCACAGGAAACCAGTTTTACAGATGTTGGGATTTCTGTGAAATACCGTGTGTTCCCCAAATGCATGGCATACTGTCACCCCAGGGATTGCCCCATGAAAAAGAAGCCTCACATCTTGCTTGAGGATTTATGGGGCTCTCACAGCTCTTCCAAACTCCTATCCTGGTCACGGCAGAGGGGGAACTGGGGGCTCAGAATGGCAGCTGTCCATCCCTCTGCAGCCCCTGGACCTGGGATGACCACAAGGCCAGATGCTGGACTATGAATTGGTTCACACTCCCCTCCTGAGAAGTGGTTCTGTGCTCACCCTCCTCTGGTTCAATTCTGGGGCTGTGTATGAGCTCCCCAGGTCTGTGTGCTCTTCTGATTTATTAAATATGATTCGATAGTGATTGAAAATCGAGGCAGCATCAACCAAGAACTGGCTTCTAAACGTTGTTTCTCCTCAGCAAAGGAAGTAAAGCACAAGTAACTCTAAATAATGATCCTGGGCTTCAAACGCTGTCGCTGGAAGTAAATTAGGAACTCTGAAATGGTTTTGTTCTACGAGACATCTGCTTTGTGTCTCGTCTTTCTCCAGAGTTAGACCAGTCTCGACTAGGCAGGACGAGCCCACGTAAGTTTGCATCTGAAGGCCACGAAGACCCTCCTCACGAGCTGCAGGCTCTGCCCAGGGGATTAAGTCAACTCTTGCAAATTTTCTTATGGAATCAATCGCTGTGGAATCTCCTCCTTTTACATCCTTTTGGTGATTGCCTTTTACCTGACAGATCCTTTCTTGCTCTTCCTGTGTGTAGCTTGTCACTTGTTATTTGAGAAACTTTACTTGAGGAATTTGGAGTGTCGTGTTATACTTTGCACATCATCAGTTTATGTGTGTGAGCTGCAGCAAAGCGCAGTGACTGCTTAAAAACACTATAGTTACTTAAAAGAGATGACTTTGATTGTGTGTTTTTTGTTCCCATCACAATAACACTTTGCAGGTGATTATTAAATTAGAGATTTTCTTTGTTTTTTGAACAAAAAAACCCCAACCTTTTTCATGTCAGTGCCAATTATGAGTAGTAATTTTTCACATTTTACAAAAGAATTTTCTGTCCTGCTTCCACGCCCCCCCAAATAAAGAAGGGCTTTGACACTCTATGACAAGGAGGTGGGGGGTAGGGTTTTTTATTATTATTTTTTGCAAACACAGTGCTTTTGACTTTTCTTTAAAAAAATCTGTTGACTCTATTGAAATGTGACAGGGCAATATTTAACCTGAATAGAGGCATGTTGACTCCTCTTATTAAAACTGACAGTTAAGGACATTTCTCTCTTTATTCCTTCTGATACACGCAGACAAGTCTTCACTGCTAACTAGTATACAAAATCAAAAACAAAAAAATAGCGAGTGAGGAGATGAGTACCTTATAAACAATATATGAATGACAATTGCAAGTTTAATCTAGCAAAGAAACCTTTTTTTATCCTTTAAGAAAATTAAAGCCCTTTCAAATTAGCTTGATATATGAAGACAGGCTGACATCGTTAATTTTCAAGCATTCATTCTTCTTCCCTCGCTCCCATGGCACACGGGTGTACGTGTTCCAGGTGTACTGATGGGTCCGCAGCGACACCTATAGCGAGAGGGGGATGGTGCCTGGGCTGGAACCCTGGGGCGTGTGGGTTGGCTCACAGGTGGGACCTGCTTGTCCTCTTCCCTGGGGGCTTTTTAGGGCCTTGACTTTGGGTTTCTTTTGGAGGAGAAAGACAATCCAGTGTTCTGATGCTGAGATGCCATCTGATCTGGTCTCCCTTGGGGTTGTGCAGCTGGATGTGAAGAGTTTGTGAGCTCCCCATCCCTGAAAGTGTCCAAGGCCAGCTTGGGCAGGGCTTGGAGCAACCTGGGCTGGTGGAAGGTGTCCCTGCCCATGGCAGGGAGTGGAGTAGGATGAGCTTTCAGGTCCCTTCCAACCCAAACCATTCTGTGATCCCCCTGGCAGCCTGACCTACCCAAGGCTCTGTGGAGAACTTGAAGTTCATCCTGATTTGTGTATCCAAGGCTGAAAAGCCCAAGTTGTTCCGTATTTTCCTAGTTACTTCCTGAAGCAATTGCATAAATACCTGTACCCATAGGGTGTGTTGGCTGTCCCGTGCCCATGGGAGGTTGGTTCTTCTGGGCTAGTGGCTGCACTTCTGGAAAAGGAATTGGCTTCAAAGTAGCAGTAAGTGGAAGTTTATACCCTCAGATGTTGGGGAGTTGAACATCAGAGAAGCAAGAGACAGGAAAGAGCCTGTTCTTAACCTCATCCCGTCTGGTTGAAGCACAGGAGGGCAGCCTGGCAGGGGGTGTTCTGGCAATGACAGTGGTTGGGCCAATCCTTCTCTTTGCACCAGTCAGTTCATTTGAAAGAGGAAATGGCCTGACGTATGTTCTGTACCTGTCTCAGGAGATCCGGAGAGTCTGACAGAAGAAACAGGAGACCAAAACTGGGGATTAGGGAATTTATGCTGTTGAACCTTCTGTAAAACCAACTGAACTTAAGGAACAAAAGTTAACATCTTTATAGTGGGAGTCACATTTCAGAATTAAGCTGCTGCTGAAGTGTTCTTTGAGCAGTCTTGCTTCCAGAACACGTGTGCATCCAAGCCACAAAAGAATATCCAAATCTATATGGAAAATGTGGGATCTGATGCTTTGGTTGATGTGTGTGGTTAATAGCTGTGTTTCTACAGATAGCAAAGGGATCAAAGATGCTGGTCAGAAAATTCCTGTATGTTTAGACCAAGGGGCAAATAGAAACTATCAGATGATTGGCACAAGAGATGGGGAAAGGACAGGTGGCCATCCAGGACGCTCTCAGAGCAGCACTAGGGATGGGCACATGACAAGAAATGGCCTTGAATTCCCTCACAGTGTTCTTCATGTTGGTCTGTCCAAGGATTACCAGAGGAACGTTTTGATGCTGCAGGCTGTGCACAGTTAGAGGCTGATTCTCATCTGCTCCTTGTCTCCCTTCAGTCCTGCAGCTGAGGTGAGGTTTAGTTTAGAAGCCTTAATTTCAAGGTTGTATATAAGGCTTTTAAAAATACATCTTTCTTCTTCAAAAGAAGTAAATTTTTATTGCACTTTTTCTATTGTTGTAAATTTGATTGGCCAGATGTTGTTTAGGCTCTCTGTGGTTTTGTTCAAAAATTCTTTTTGTAGATTTTGACGGGGGCCTGGTTTGGTGAACGAGGAACCTATCAAAGGGGGAAATAATTTTTTTATATTTTGTTGCACCTTAACTTGTGCAGATGTTGTAAGTCCAATGATTTCCAACATTTTCAGCACATCTTTGCTTTAGTTAGGTGAAATAAAATACCCTGAGCATGCAGAGATGAAGGGTGACAATGAATGTTCTCATCTGAGCATCTCCTGCCTGGCAGGAAACCTCATCCATAACTGTAGGTCTATCCATGTGGGAATGGGGCAAAGGCACAGCTAGAGGTGTGCTCTGATCCCATTTCCTCCTGTCCCAGCTCCAGGCAAGTGTTATGCAACCAAGGGCAAAACATCCTGTTTGGGAGCGAATTAGGAACCTGGTGCAGTCTAACACTGGTGGCATTCAAACACAGAGTTTTGACAGGTCATCTTCCCTTGGGATGATGGTCGGGCACTGGCAGGGATGCCCTCCTGTCATCCAGGATTCTCCCCCCTCACACAAGTCTTTTCCTCTCTGTATATCTTGCTGAAGGAACGTTCCATCTGTAATTCAGAGTTGACAAAGTTGACTTTGCACCTTCTTGGTGGTTCACCTGAGCACTGTGATTGGTGGTAGCAGACGAGGGACGATGTCGAGCACAGGCATCACTGTTGGCCTGACTGAAATTCAGGCCAAAAAAACCAATCACAGAAGGATTTGTCATAAAAATATCCCTTAGTTTAAGCTTTTCTGTGTTTAAGAATAATATTAATGCTGTGGTTCCAAGTGTAGCTGCTGTCTGGGAGTTGACAGCACTGAACCACAACCCAGTGTGGGCTCAGATTCAAAGACTAAGGGTGTTCCTAAGCCCTTATACTATCCTTTTTGGTCCATTCTGATTAAGTAGGGTCATTGAAGAGACAATGTTGTGCGTGTCCATTAGGAAATTACATAAAACTATTCTGATCCATAAATAAACTTTAGTCTTCACTGGTTGAGAACTGCATCCCAATACACTGATGTTTGTGCATTATCTGCATATATGTGTTCTTCATTTCCCCTGGTAAGAGCCCTGTGCTTTGCCCCTGAATTAGGATGTTCTCTCTATGTTCCAGTTTGAGTCCTATTAAAGAGAATTAACTTTGGTAACACCACGTTGGAGCAGAAATGGCTCTCTCAGCTCGGCGCCGCTTGGGGTCCTCAGGTCAACCTCTTTAATTAAGTCTTGTAATGTTAAGAGTGAATTCAATACCCATCCTACCCTATCAGAGCTAACACTCTTTCCTGCACTGCTTTTATCAGCATGCCCAATTTTCCACCTGGAATTTGTTTTAACGAAGCCCAAATCCTATTTTGCTGAACGCTGGAGGCTGTGTGGAACATTCTGCCCATGATTCCGTTCAGCCACACTCTGAAACTCGGGACAAACAAGCTGTAAGCTGCGTTTTGATGTCAGGTTAAGCTATTATGGTACAAATTGTGTTTAATATATTTTTAAATACTTTCTTTAATATTTTATAGGGTTTTTTCCCTATTGAATTAGCAGTAAAACAGCAGTGCTTCATATTTCAGATCTTTTTCCACCCTTTGGAGGCCTGCGTTCCACATGATCTGGTTACCAGCTGGACAGCCAGAGGCTGAGCACAAAGCAGCACAGCAGACTCAATTTCTGCCCTAGTGTTCAGCCAGAGTGTTTTTCCACAAATAACCCACTTTCTCATATACTCCCTGGTTTAATTCCACCCAAAGAATAGAGGTGTTTCTTTCCTCCAACTTTTACTTTGTGGGCCACCAAAACCATGGAAATTCAATACATGGGTTTTTATCTGCGAGGAGGGTGCATCACTCACCCTATTTGCTCATTTAAATTAGACTTTCAGTTCTATTTACCCCTTCTAAGACAAGCAGTTCTCTTAATTTCTCTTTATATTTTATTTGTTTTATAATTTATTTGAAATGGTATGCTTGAAGTATGAGAAAGAACTGTGGCATGACATTGTCAGACTTCAGCAAACATGAAAAGAAAGGAGGTTGTTAAAATACGGGTTTGACAACAGTTGGATTCCCAGTAATGATAAGCCCAAGGAACGTAGGAGGGGCACATGAGAAATGGATTTTGCTGTCTCCTTTTTAAAAAAAAAAGAAAAAACAAAAGCCTTGAGAGATCAGCAAATACTGTCTGGCCAAAGCAAAGCATTGGTGCAGTGCAGGTGGATCACCTCTGGTAAGACCCAGGTCAGCTCACAGAAGCGTGTCCTTAGAACTGGGCTTTTCTCTTTGCCCCCTCAGAACTGGCAGTGCTCGGTAGACTATGGAGTATTTGATGGGAAGCAATACCACACACTTACTATTATCTGCATTGACATGAGACTGCAGAAATTTGGGAAATAGCTGTTTTGTCACTAAAGTCAATGCACTTGACCCTGTTTACACACAGGGGGAGAATCTTTGAGCATGGAGTTGCCATTTCTTGTAGTGTTTTTTCAGAGTGAAGCTACACTTAATGCTCAGACTGGAAGGAAGAGGGTTGGTCTGCACGTGTGTTACACGTCCGGAATGAAATCCCATTTGTTCCCAAATGTAAACATCAGGGCGTCAAACCCTTGAACTCCTCTGGTTTCAGCACATTCTCCTCTTGTGATCATGGTTAATTTAATATAGCTTAACAAGTTAAATGAAAGCTGTTTTTCTGCAGGCTGTTTTCCAAATTTTGCCAGTCCTCCTGTTTTTGCTGTGCTTGTTCTGTTAACCAGCAGCCCCACGTGTGTGTGTGTGTGTGTGTGTGTGTGTGTGTGTGTGTGTGTGTGTGTGCACATCTGTGCCGGGCGGGGACGCAGTGCCTGAACATGTGCAGGGACAAGGTACAGTTCAGTGTGGGCCCGTGAGGGGGCCGCCTGCTCTGACACGGCTCGAGCTGTATGGACCGAGGAGCAGAGCCTGGAAAACAATTACCATCTCACATGGACTTGGTAGAGCAAAAGCACAAACTGAAGTAATTTCAACTAATTTTTCCCTTGGGATGGGAATTAATTGTCAGGATTGCCCTGTTTACACAGTGGAGCATGTCAGATAAATAGCAGTAATAGTCATTTATATAATTAATAAACTAGCAAAAATTTTCTGATATGTTTGATCTATATGACAAAGTTTATTTTTTACTTTCTGGTGGGAAACCAGGATGTCTTTGATTTTCTGTAGATACCTGAGGCACACAGAGCTCATGAGTGGGGTGTCAGTCAGAGGGTCTGGAGGCGGTGGAACACCAAGCAGTGGGTTCAGCACTGCCACTCTGTGCCCGCTGTCCCAATTGCCACCTCCCACTGTCTGCCCATGGAACTACGGACTCACAGAATATCATGGGCTGGAAGGGACCTACAAGGAGCACCGAGTCCAACTCCACCATGAAAGGTGCTGGTGTTTCACTGTGAGCAGCAGTGTTACCTCATGTTCATATTTGTGTACTTAGGAAGACCTATTGCTTCGTGTCTACTTTTCTTTTTAACATACTATTTTTTATATAAATACATCCAGTGAGGAACAGATCAGAAATATTTGCAGAACACAAAGCTATTGCTGCGATGGGTCCTCCAATTCCAAAAAACTCATGTGGGGCAATTGCTGCAGAGTAATTTCAACGTAAATGGCAGCTGGCTCAGTGCTGACTCCCTGTGTGGACCATCTCAGGGCACGGACATGTCCTGAGAGAGGCAGCTCACACAGTTTCCCAGTGAGGTGGGATGTGCTGAATGCCCCGGGCCATCCTTGGGGAACTGGGGCAGCAGATCCAGGCACAGGGACATCGGTTTGTTCCAGGACACTCTGCCGTGCTCAGCACAGCCAGCTATGGGACAAAGAGGTGGATTAAGGCAGGATTTAAAGAGCTGGGGCCTGCTCCCGGAGGGCCCCCTCAGCCCAGCTTGTGCTGGTCTGGCAGCAGGAGCATGGGCAGGTGCGATTTCTCTCGGCTCGGTGGCGCTTGGAGCCCAAGAGCTGCTGAAAGCACTTGAGCTGCACTGGATCTGGCTCCATTTATTCTTAATCCACCGCTCAGTAGAGTATCCACTTTACTTCTAAACCTCTTAGATTTTGCTGGCCTGCGTCACATCCTTGTAATTACTTGGACATGGGACTGTTCCTGTGGTTTTGCTGTGCTTGCCTGAGAGTAATGCTCTGATGTTCCTGTCCAGCTGCCTTGCTGGTTCTCTCACAATTTGCCTGGCCTAACTGCAGTGAATTGCAGCTTCAACATGAATGTCTAGATCTGCTGGAGAGTCCAGAGGGACAGGACAGATGAGCTTTAAATGCTGGATGTAATAGTAAGATCAAATGGTCTTGGAGTTCCCAGTCCCTGAGCTGGGAGACAGGGATGAGGAGCAGAATGAAGCCCCATAATCGAAGGGGAAATGGTCAGTGAGCTGCTATGCCAGTTAGACACACACAAGTCCACGGGGCTGGATGGATCCACCCAAAGGTACTGAGGGAGCTGGTGGAAGTGCTTACCAAGCTACTTCTCCTATTTTACCAGAAGTCCTGGCTCAGTTGGGAGGTCTGTGGTGACTGGAGGTGAGCAAACACAGTGCTTATCTACCAGAAGGGTCAGAAGGAGGATCCAGGGAATTCCAGGCCTGTCAGCCTGACCTTGATGCCAGGAAAGGTCATGGAGCAGATCATCTGGAGTTTCATCACATGGCACATGCAGGACAGTCAGGCAATCAAGGTCAGACAATGTGGGTTTGTGAAACAGGTCTAGTTTGATCAAGCTGATGTCCCTCCGTGAGATGATGCCGAGCAGGAAAGGCCCTGGGGGTGCTGGTGACAGCAGCTGAACACGAGCCCAGGTAGGCAGGAAGGCCAATGGCCCCTGGCCTGTCCCAGCCATGCTCTGACAGCAGGGCCAGGGCAGTGCCCGTCCCTGTGCTGGCACTGCTGAGGCACCTCCAGTCCTGGGGGCAGTTCTGGACCCCTCACTCCAACACAGACACTGAGAGGCTGGAGTGTGTCCAGGGAAGGAAATGGAGCTGGGAAGGGGCCGGAGCAGCAGGAGCAGCTGGGGGGGGCTCAGCCTGGAGAAAAGGAGGCTCAGCGGGGACCTTCTCACTCTCTACAACTCCCTGACAGGAGGGGGGAGCCGGGGAACAGGGACAGGAGGAGAAAATGGCCTCAAGTTGCACCAGGGGACGTTTAGGTTGGATATTTGAAAAAATTCTTCATGGAAAAGGTTGTCCAGCACTGGCAGAGCTGCCTAGAGCAGTGGTGGAGTCCCAATCCCTGGGGGCTTTAACAGCCATGTAGTTGTGGCACTTGGGGATGTGGGTTAGTCGTGGCCTTGGCAGTGCTGAGGGAACAGCTGGACTTGATGATTTTCAAGTCCTTTTCCAACCCAGAGGATTCTGTGATGTTCACAAGTGCTTGTGTGGAGGGTCAAAAAGCCAAGCTGTGTCTCCTTCAGTGCCAGTGCTCCTGAAGGACGGGTATGGTGATTTAAATTTTGTCCTAACAAGTGTCCTTACAGAAAGCACCACTTGGAAACAAACTTCACAGATCTGTTGCTCCTTACCAAGAGCAAACTTGCTGCTTTTCATTAAGCTGTTTGATTGCTATCGAGCTCCTCGTGTCAGTGCCAGAGGCAGCCGGGCTTTGTGCTCTGCGCTGGGTAATTGTGCCGTTTCTGTGGCCCGCTTTGGAACAATGGCTCATAAAAATCTTAAGCAGCTATCACTTTTCATGGCTAATGAACTGAGGATCTGGGAATTAGATCCAGAGCCAATTCTTGGATTAAACCTTCTGAGCCCAAAACAAGGCTGTCTTCAGGAATAAAAAACAAGGCAGGGCTGCCGGAATAGGGCACTACAGAGTGTGACCTTCAAGATGTGAGATAAGTGACCAACATGAAGGGTACAGCAAAAACTAATCAAGGAGGAGGGCTGAATACCAAAGGGCTTGTAGGAGAGTCAGCAATGCAGGCGAGGGGCAGGGGGGAATTGTTTGTTTTTAGATGTGATTTCTAAAAGGCTTTTTGAGTTTCAGAAATATTTGAAGTAAGTGTCCCTCAACATTCACATGCTGATCAGGGGCAGAATGAGTGTGGTGGCCTCAGCCTGGACCACTGGAGGGGAGTGGGAGAAGCCCCCAAACGGGCTCCGTGCACAAAGGAGGGAGCATGGCCGGGAATCCTGGGGTGCTGGGTGGGTGGTCTGCGCTCAGGGGCAGCTTGAACAGCACATTTCATCTGCAGACCAACAATATTTAATAATTGCAGCCCAGAACCCTCAATCTTAAAAGCCAAAGCAAATATCTGTATAAGGTATAGATTTCAGCACTTCCTGGGAAATGAGAACGTTGAGAACAACTGGAAGAGTTGTAAATAGCAGCTTTAACAGGAAAATTCCAGAATGTGTTCAAAGTAAATTAGCTCCTGCCATGCCTCCTGCACCCCCCTTTCCATCGCCCCCCCCGCCCACTTTTATTTGCTTTGAATTTCCCTTCCGCTCTCTTAGTTGACAGCATTTGCACTTATTTCTGTTAGGGAACACGGCCATTCTTTTTTATGGCAAGGTGAAAATAATTTTATTTTCATCACTTTTCCCCCACTCCTGTGATGGATTTACTTGAAAAAAAATAATGACGGGCTTCACAAACTGGCCTGACAGTTGTGATGCAGAGAGTGAGCTGGCTGAGCGGGGACAGTGAGGCATCTCTGTACCTATTATGGCAAAAATCGATAATGCTTTCTGTAAATTGCTCCTCCCAAAGGAGATGAACAAATGCAGGAGACAAGGGAAGCCATCATTCTGTATGAAAGCCCTGCACATTTGGACCAGTGCAATTATCAGGAAGGGCTTTTTTTTCCCTTTTCTCTCTCCTTTTTTTTTGGGGGGGGCAGGGGGGGGTGGAAAGTGAGAAAGAGCGGGATGCGAGAAAGGAAGGACTTATTTTTCCAGAAGTGTAAATTGAAGGCAGAGGTTCTGGGGCTTGTCCAAGGAGATGGTTCTGGGGGGCAAGGAAGAAAGTACAATATTTTTTGGAAGTACTTGTACTCTCTGGATGTCTTTACATTCCTATAATGTGTTCAGACTTCAGTTTTTCTGAGACAGCAGTTCTCTCGTCATCTGGAACCAAGAGGTTCTGTTAATCGTCACCCACATTCAGTTGCCCTGAGTGGGAATTCCACAGAACACCAAGAACAGATTTTTCCTATTGTGGAGTCATATAAATTCTATATCAAGTGGTATGAAAGGTCATCAGGATCTGAGTAGAGGATCAAGTGATGCCTTTGCTACTTTGAAGACTGGCTGGGGTAAAGTCATTATTTGTCCAGTAAACAAGGAGTAACAGGGAATATGAGAGGACATCCCTTTGTGAACATCTTTTCTTGAAGAAAACACAAGCTGAGGTTGTCCAGGATGGATATAACACACATGGGCAATAAGGGTCTTTATCACTGAGGCATTGCCTTATCACTGGTGTCATGTGAGGCCTTTGGCAAATCCTGCAGTTTCACCAAGTCTCAGCTCTCCCATCACAAAAGTGAGTTCATAATGACACTTGTCTGTGTTAGGGTCTTCACTTCTTCAAACAAAACCAGTTGAATGCTGATGCTGTTATTGATAGAACTCGCTCTGTCCAGCAAATAGATCCCCTCTTGTTGTGAAGACAAGTTGTGAGACTCTTCCTGTGCACACTCTGAAAGAGAAGCATGAAGCTCCTCAGCAGAGTGGCAATAAAGTATTAGCATTTGTGCTGTTCTCTCACCTTTCTCTTAGGCTGACATTGCTGTTTCAGCAAGAAGAACAGTGAAAACAGTGTGGGTGAATGAGGAGTATATCAGAGTTGTTTTTTATCAGAGGTGGAAGATACAGAAGGGAGACTGCAGGCAGGTGCCCGAATTTCAAGTGCCCTGAAGTTCAGGAAGACTTTTCACAAAGACATATTTAGAAAGGGCATTCAGCAAGTTCAAAAAAACCCACTGTAGGTAGCAGTGTTCAGCACCTATCACCTTCAATTAAATCAGGAGTGAAATGAGAGGCGCTGGTGGGAGACATTCAGCCCTTCAAAATGTGTCTTAGCGCTGTTGTCCCAGGAACACAGTTAAATGCTCAGGGATGTGTTGCCAGATGTGAGGAGTTATCCACAGCAGGACTTGGGAGAGCACACTAAAGCTCTCACTGTGTGGGGTATGTTGAACTAGTGGCATCATGTCGGAGAAGTTAAGCTGCTTGTCCAGTGCTAAGGAGGTGGATGTTGAGTGAAGATGGATAAATAGCAGGCAGAAAGGCCACATGGAAAAGAGAAGGTTTTCAAGAGAGAAATTATTTATTCACATGAATTTTCTAAAGTTAGTTTTCTAAATTTGTAAGGCTTGCCTTTTTATTAATATCAGTTTTCTGGCAAGTGTTTTGTTCATGATTTGTGTCTCTTTTTGGAGGGCTCATGGTTGCTTCAGAGCTGGGGGAGAATGCAGGAATGAAATCCGACATTGTCATTCTAGCAAACGGTTTTGTTGGAGCTGTTTCATGGTTTGTTAAAAACACAACAGCTGTTTACAGTTTGTGTGCATCCCCTGCACCCCACAGGCGTGGTGTTGGCGAGAGCCTTTCTGTCCTGTGATCAGCACAGAAGGACTGATGAGCTTCTCATGTTGTGTTCTCAGAACCTGAGAAAGAGCTTGAGTTTCTTCTTCCTAATACTTCTGGCATGTGCTCATGTTTGCTGGTTGGGAGATGTGTCGGATCAGGTTTCTGCCTTGGCAGAGACAAGCCATGAGGAAAATGCCCAAGTGGGTTTGGCAGGGGCAGCCAGTCGGTGTGAAGGGACACGTTGTGTTGTTCCCACTGTTGGGAGGTTGAGGAACTGTGATGGAGCAGGGAGTGAGGCCACTCCTCTTTAAGCCAGTGTTCTGTCTCCCTCTCATGGAAGGGAAAAGCATGGCTTTGCCATTTATGTGAGCACAGGAACAGAACAAGCAAAAATGATTTGCTAAAATCAATAATTCTCATGTCATCTTAATGCATCTAAAATATTTAAAGGAAATATGTTTAAAAGCTATTATTACGGTTTACATCTACTGCAAGTTTTAAATAATGAATTTGAGAAATGCTCCTGAAGAAGAAGGGTGGTTCTCATAACCAGGAGGCAAGTCTGGGAACGCAGCGGGCTACAGGTCAGGAAAGGGCAACTGGAAAGGTGACATCCATCACCCGCTGCCAGCGGCGGGTGCCGGGATCTGCCTCCGCTAGCAGTACTTATTCTTCTGAAGGGAAAGCCTTCTAAACAAGGCTGTGAATTGGTTTTCATGCTCGCATTGACAGATTGGGAAAGCAGTTTGTTCTACCAAATTTAACAATGATATATCATTATCACAACTTTGGGGGAAATCTATAAAATCAATAAGTTTGTAGCCTGAACAGGATTTGTATCGCTTGCTTGCTGTGCTGGTGTCAAAGCGTGAGCATATGGATTGAGTCACAGCCTGAGATCAATGGAATTTGTGGACAGTAAGCTCAATAACAAGCCCTTCTGAAAAGAAATAGATGTAAAAAGCAAATTTACTAGAGTATAAAAAAAAAGCTAATATCTTTTCCGCGCTGGCTGTAAAGTGCTGTTTGGCTGCCGATGGCTGCTGGTACTTTGAAAGCTGTCTGGGGTATGTGCTCGCAATGCTGAGTGCTGCTCCCTGCTCCCACTGCTTCATGCATCGCATGTACAGTTGGATGCTTCTGTTTGTAGGGCTTGTATTAGGAAACTCGCCAAGAATAGGAGGAGGGGGGAAAAATAGCCCTTTATATTGTAAACTGAATAAAGAATAAAAACAGTCAGTGTGTCTGCTGGGGAAAGACCATGGTGGCTTTATTTACTTTGTACTGGCAGGGCTTGCTAATGGAGAAAAATAAAAAGGCATAATTAAATAGTTTAATGAATTCGCAGCTCTTTTGTTTGAGTGGGGCTGGGAATGCATGTTCCAGAGGGCCTCACAAAGAGCTCGGCTGGTAGTGAGTTAAAAGTAGGAAATCAGTCCTTTGAAGGCATTTTTATACTTCATTATCCCAGCATGTAAAATGACTTGTACTAAACGATTGAGGATTTTTTTTTCCACTCTCTCTCTTTCTCTCTTATTTTTCTAAACAAAGGAGAGCATCAGGGCGGCAGGAGCATAATTCCCCTCAGTGTCGTAGAGCCAATAGATCAGCTTGTCAGCAAATTGGTGGGCCTGTACTTATGTTTCAGTAAAATATAGGGCTCTGGGAAACTGTAGTGAACAACGAAACCACAAGCCAACCACCACAGAAACACACACGCTCTAAGAGATCCTGGGGGAATGGGGATGATAACACCTCCCTTTTCACCTCAGTACTTTGCAGTAGGCAGATAGTCACTTTTAAAGGGCTTTTTGTGTGTGTGTGTATGTGTGCAGTAAAAAGAATAATGTTATATTTTTTTCCCCCCAGGTTTTGTATTTCTTTGTTGTTATGGATGAGTAATGGGGGTTCAGTGAAGGTAGATTCCCTTCCTCACGGAATGCCAGGTGGTAGGATGGAGAATTTCAATGAAAGTAGTAGCATTCATGGATCCTCCTCAACTGGTGTGTATGTTGGGTGATCATGAAGGTGCAAGGATGGCTGTCCTGCAGAGCCAGGGACAGCTGGCACCGATCCAGGCAGGCACTGGCTTGGCCCCACATCCCTGTGCTTGATGTTCCAGGGTGTGCCCTCTACTTACTACACGTGAGCCTTTGACTCAGGCTTCTCAGGGCTTGGTCTTCAGTCTCCACATCTGCAGCATCCCTGGATTATTCTGTCCTGAGGCTGTGGGAGGGTGGGTAGTCCATCTCACACTACCCTGCTGTGGGAATCAACTTTGAGTCACTGCTCGTCATTGTTGCACTGGTGTTAATGGTGTGGTCCCACTGCACTGCAGGGACACCACAGAGTCTTCCTGGGCCTCAACCTAATGAATTAATTTCATTAAAAGAGTGTGTTGCAGTGCTGAGTAAGAATATGGGCAATTTCTCTTAAATAATATGGCAGTGGGAAACAAAACCATATTGAATTTAGGACTGTTTGGACTACCCTACTCTGCTATGCACTGGAGGTGTGCTTGGAAGAGTCTTTTTGATTTACTTGCTGTTAGATCAGAGACTTTCCTTCCATGTCTTGGCATCTTGCAGATGTTGATGTGGCACTTCAGGACGTGGCTTAGTGGTGGCCTTGGTAGTGCTGCATTAGTGGCTGGACTTGAGGAGCTTAGAAGCCTTTTCCAGCCTAAACAATTCCACGATTCTATGATTAGTCATTGTGGCCACTTTTGGTATGGACACGACTAGAAGGTCATCCTATGCAGTGGAGGAGAAGACCTGTGAGAAGAAATACCTTTACAACCAAAGGAATGTTTTGCCATTGCCATCCTTGGGCAAAGCCACTGGCTCCCATGTCACCTGGTGGCTGGAGCTGGTCACACTGTGTGAAAGGCAGCTGCAAGCAGCAGGAAGCTTCCCTCCAGGACCTCACCTGGACCATGGACGGGCATTTACAAAGCATTCCCTGGATTTTACAGCTCAAGTTTGCTTATAAACAACACTAACTGTTTGTTTCTTGTTAAAATTTACCTCATAAACAAATTTTACTGCCTTAGTTCCAGGCAATAATTGTTTAATCCTGACTTTCTCATCCCTGTAACAGGGTGACTGTAAAGCTGTGGTTGGCACTTTATAGAATTTCCCTGTGCTCTCTGCAGTGGCCGTGGTGCCACGCGCTGCTCACAGGGACGTTTTGTGCCCCCGCACAGGGGGACCATCCCCCTCCCCCTCAGGAGGCCCTTAGGGGGAATTGCATCAACCAACTGCAGTGCTTTGCTCTGCCTAGTAAGATTTAAAACAGAGGAGATATCAAAAGAAGCCCAAAAGTCCAAAATGAAAGCAACCTCCTGTTTTGGAAGTTTAACTTTCTGAGACAGCACTGAAGCTGTGCCATTATTTACAGCCCATGGCTGTCTCTCGTCCTTCTTGCTGAGTAGCAGGGAAATGCCGTGGAAGTGACTGCTTATATTGATTAGCGAGACAAGAGAGAGTTAGAGACCCTCAGCACTGCCACTTACAGTGGGCAGGAAACCCAAATTGACCAGTAATAAAGTGTTTGGTTGTACGAGGTGGCTCCTGGGGAAACGGCCTTCTCGGGGTGGGGATGCTGGGGGTGGAAAGCTGTCAATTCCCCGGGCTTGATGAGGACTAAGTGAACGTGCTCTTAAAGCAGCCTGGTAAATGGGAGGGAAAACGTGCTGGGCTGGGCTCCCTTTGCAACTGTATTTTTGCAAAGTTGGAAGGATGGATCGTCTTGGACCCGTGAATAAGCACTGCCAGCAGCAGCAAGTGCAAGCTTGGGCTTGGTTTTTCTCTTTGTTGTGACCTCCACTTATAGACAGGAGAAAAGTGAAAACCCTGTTACGAACAATAGAGCAGTAGTGTAAAAAACTGAAACACTTGCTGCAATGCAGAGTGAGTCTGTGAAAGAAATGCAGAAGGCCAAGCCAAAAGTATTTGGGCCATCACAGGCCAAAGAGCAGCAAGGTTTGAGCTCAGTGAGCAATTAAAAGCTAAGAATAATCAGTGACAGTGAAAGTCTTGTGACAATTATTGGGAATTGTTCAGACCTGAAACCTGGATAATTACATAAATGAAATCTTTTTTATCACGTGCAAACTATTCTAGTGCAGAGGTTGTGTGTCAGGTGTAAGAAACCACCTTGTAGATTGCCATGAATGAGTATAAAAATACAGCAGAGCACATTGTGATAAAATCAGAACAGCCAAGTCATCAAATAAGAAGCAAGATGTATCAAAATAGCAAAAATAACACTACTAAGAACAACAGTAGGAATGGGGGGGAAAAAAAAGTGTAAGGATCACCATTCAGTGGAGAGCAAAGAGCATTTTGAGACAGCCAAATGTTTCTGTGTCCTCCTCTTCTGAAAGTGGCCCATAGGACAGCAATTATTAATTAATGCTGTTGCCAAATGGGTGAGATCTGAGTCCTGAAGAGAGCAGAAACAGCTGCTGTCAGAACAATTGCTTTCAAAACTTATTAAAAGAACACTTAAAACCAAAATAAACTCAGAACTGGCAGTAGCTGATTTTGAGAACTTGTGTAGGAAAGGTGAAATCCTGGAAGACAGTGCAAGGTCCTCAGTTTAGACAGGAGTTGTAGATGAGTCAGGTAGCCTCGAGTTCCTGCAAAAACCTCTGGAAAAAGTAAACAAACTATTTGTGACAACTTGGAAGATGATAAGGGAATGAATAACAAACACAGACTTGCCAGAAAAAATGGTGTCTCGGCAACACAACAACTTGTATGGCAGCGTAAGAGGTGTGGGCAGGGCAGGAGCAGTCACTGCCACATACCACGAATTTAGGGAGGGTTTTGACGCTTCTCACGTGACTTGAGTTCTAAGCAAGCTGAGGAAATTTGGTTGAGATGAGTGTAGGTGTACAATGGACTGAAGAATCATTTCTAGACTAAACTTATCACTGTCAGAATGGAAGGAGGTCTGAACTGAGGTTTGGCAGGGGTCTGCCCTGACCCTGGGTCACTGCAGTGTTTGCTTTAATGAGCTGAGTCACAAAGTAGGAAATACATTTACTAAGCTTTCAGACACCAGAAAGCTGAGCTAGTGAGTACATTTGGTGATAGGAGCACAACTCAAAATAATCTGACAGGTGGGGGTGATGGCTTGGCAAAAACTGAATTAAAGTCTGTGGGGACAACTCCAAAATTGGGGAGGTGCACAAAAAATGTAATGTGTTAATAGTTCCTTGGCCAACTGCCCTGATGGTGGATTCAGATCTGGTGTCATCCTTCTGCTGCAAGAACTGAAATTATTTCTACCTGTGTCCCTCCAGTCTGGTTTTGTTTGTTCATTTATGAGTAAAGTCTAACATCTTCCACAAATTCCTCTGAGATTCTTAAATCCGTGTGTTGCATGAAGCCATTCAGTTAGAGACAGTCAACAACACTTCCTCACTTATTATTAATTTGTTACAAGCAAAATTCCATCTCTGTTTTTATGATGTTTGTGGTACTGTGGGCATTCCCTCTTTTCCCCTTCACTGCCCCCCTAAAGCTCACTTCAGCAGTATGAAGTGAACCATGCTTGGAGTGTTATTAAGTAATATTCCTTATTACAAAATGCACAGGGCTCCCTTTAATGAGAGCCTTAATGCTCCTGGCTCGTGTCACTGTCTGGGGAGCCCCTTTCCTTTGTCCATAATGAGGAGCTCCTCATTTGCACTGTCCCTGGATTTATGGAGGGACAGGGAAAAAACCCTTCAATTTATTACATCTTAAATGAACTGCTCCCAAAGCAAAAACAAAGAGGGCACTAAACTGGTGCCTGTGCACTAGATAGTTTGATTTTTATGGAGCTGTATTGTGATGTTGTGCCTCACCTAAGCAGGGTGAGCACGGGCTGTAATTACCTCTTGTGAACCCCGTTTTCTGATAACCTCCCTGGCCTCTCCCTCTTCAGGATGTTGAATCTGTCTGTTAGGAGATTTTATTTGTTCTCTCTGATGGAGCTGGATATGGTTAGGAGCAATGAAGCTCATTTGATATCTCATTTACCTGAAAAAATGGGGCTCACTCCCTGAATCTGAAACAGGGAAAGCATTCCTGTTCTGTGGATTTTATTCTACTGTACTTCAGGAATTCTTTTGGTTAATTCTCTCCTTATGTTCATCCTCACCTTCTCCTGCTGAACTGTCAGTTTCCTTCTTTGGCAGATATTCCTGCATTCTGTAAGAGTTAACTAAAAAGAAAACAGGTTTTAATTGATGAATCCCCATTTTAGAAAAAAGGGCTTTAAGGTCAAAGCCTTCCTTTGTGGAGGGAATAGCCAGGCAGTAATAGTCGTGGTCCCGGGCTGAGATAAATCCACTGTCTGTTGTGTGAGATGAATTGACGTAATAGTGCTATTCCTTGCTTTTCCGACTTAGAGAAAAACGTATTAATTCCCAGAATTTTTATTGCAATTTGACTTCTTTACAGAAGTGTTTTGGATAAACACATCTATGTCTTTGATGTGATCAATTGAAAATAAAATTTGAGTTTTAAGAAGGTTTCATGACAGGGGGGTTCATTTGTTTGGATTGGTTTTCTTTTGACTTTGGCTCACCTTAGACTCCCTTATATTCTGAAATGTGAGCCACCTGAAACATATTTTTCATGTAGATAACAGCAATCTAGAACTGTCTAACCAATGGCAAAAAGCAGAAATCAATAATAAATGATCCAGTGCCTTCCTGGTTTTGCCGTGTGTGTGAGTGTTTTCTCTGTAGTTCAAGGGTTATAGAAATTACAGTCGACAAATCCCAGCTACAAATAATACTTCTAGCACTTTGCATAGAGTCTTAAAACCTTTTTATTTATTTGCTTTCCTGCAAGAGTCAAGTAAGAGGCTTTTACACACCAAGGGAAGGCTTTTTTTAGACTTAAACTTCAGAATATTTTCAATATCTGCAACATTATCTTTTGAATAATAATTACCTCTTATATTAAATTATAAGACAGCAGGATTCAGGATTAGATCTCTGCATATTATTCTAGTGAAGGAAATTATGACAGGGGTCATTTTTTAGAATTATGTAGGAGGGTAAAAGGTCCCAGGCAGCATTAGAAGGGAAGGCGTTTATAATTAAATTGTAATTTAGGCCTATGATTTATAGTTTTCCCAATGAAAAATTTGGTGCTGGAGAGAGATCCTAGGAGGAACTTTAGTGAGATACAACTTAATGAAATAATAAAAAGAAAAATGATTCTGGAATAGACTGTATTGCAGTGGTCCCTGTTAGGATGCTGCAGTGGAGCTGCTGTGCTGCCCTGTTTCCCTTGGAAACTCTCTTTTCCAGGGGTTATTTCTAGGCAGTAAAGCTTGGTTTAGGCTGAAACATGACATGGAGGGTTTGAGGTCAAGGTGATTTTCACAATATATACATTTTTAACTCGTTTAGCTTCATTAAAACTTAGGGAAGTGTTCTAAACCATACAAGTTGTCAGTTCAAGACAAAACACTGCTTCTTTTTGTTGTTGTTAGTCACTTGAAATACAAGAAAACTGTGAGCCTTGTTCTTCTTCATAATTTGTAAAGTCCTCTAGAGTGTGGATGCTGGAAACCTGCTCTGAAATAGCACCCACTTACGCAGAAATAGCTCATTTCTACTTAACGTGCAGAGCGGTTTGGCGTTCAGTATTACTCTGTGGAGCAGAATTAAAGAAGGAGGCTTGGAGCCCGCGTGTGTGGGACTCGGAGGGGCAGGCCTGAAGGACGGGACCCCGCGCCAGGGGCAGCGATGGCGGCACCTGGGGCTGGATCGCCCCCTGAGAGGTACCCACGTACCCGCTGGTTTAATGCAGTGCGCAGAGTCCGCCCAGAGATCCAAATTTAGGGAGAAAACAAGCGGCCTTTTAAAGGCTGTGTGTTCCCATAACGTGGCTTCTGTGTAAATAACAGGTATTTTCAAATTTATGTCACAGTCGCCAGGATTTTTGCAGGACCTATTTCTTAGTTTATTGTGTCAAATTAAAAGTCAAATCCTGGATACCCTTCCCCCTCCTCTCCCGTTTTTCCCAAGCTAACCCAAAAAAGAAAAGGTTAAGACTGATACTTGAAAAAGAGGATATTACATCCTAAAGAGAAAAAGAAAAGTTATTTACAGAAAATGATTTTTTCCCCTGAGGCCGGGGGGGCCGAGGGGCCAGGACGGGCCGCGGGGCTGCGAGGGCCGGAGGGCTCCTGTGCCAGCCCGTGCGCTGCAGCGCCGCCCTTCCCCCGCACCTCAGCCGCAGCCTGCCGCCCGGCATCTTACCGGTGACAGCTCTACTGTTTACCTGCCACTGCCTACAAGGGCCTGAAGGGAAAGGATCAGGGGAAATGGTTTTAAAGTAAAAGAGAGAAGGTTTAGATGGGATACTGGGGATAAATTCCTGGCTGTGAGGGTGGGCAGGCCCTGGCACAGGGTGCCCAGAGAAGCTGTGGTTGCCCCTGGATCCCTGGGAGTGTCCCAGGCCA
>JAWWEU010000020.1:20297464-20347176 GCA_035583155.1 Acropternis orthonyx
CCCGGGCCCTGTCCCCGCCGCGCCGAGCGGGCCCGGGGCGGGCTCCGTGCCGAGCCAGGCGAGCGCCCTTGGGAAACCAGGGCTGAGCGGGGTGACAAATCACCGCCCTGAAAACCGCTCTGGGAACGTGTGAAAGGCTGTGTGCTTCGAAGGAAAAAAATCTAGTCTAAGGTGGCTTAGAGTGGATACCCAAAATTAATAGACACATTTGACCTTAATCTGTCTTCCTGGACAAGTTTAATTATAGCAATTTCTTAACTTCATCTCAAGCTCTGGTTTTAGAAATGTTAGCGTTCGTTGAATGTGTGGGGTTTTGTATTTAATATCACTGTGTTTTCTAAGAAAAAGCAAAAATCTATGAAAATTGACTGGAGTGGAATAACCCAGGACTTTGGAGATGCCCCAGATTAATTTCTGAATAAATTGTTGTTTCTGAGATGAGCTCAAATTGGGGGCAAGGAGAAGGAAATTAGAAATACTGTTTTAGAGCCAAACTTAAAAGGGATGCTTTGGGGTTTTTTTATAAATTATTTTATTCCCTTTGTGATCACAGCCTGTCCTGACAGGAATCTTTCAGTGTAAACTATTGGGTATGAACTGATGATTAAAACCTGATGATGTATATGTTGATTTATGCCAACTGGAGTTGTAGCTTTTTTTTTTTTTTAGCTTTTATTTTTGTGTTTTCTGTAACTTAAACAAAGATGTAAAGGTTGTGATATCACTGTGTAATTTGAAATATAAATATTTGAAAATGCAAAATGGGCTACCACACAGTAATATGTATGTAGTCCTAGTACATCCTAATATGTATTAGTGATGTGGTTTAGCTTTCCAGCTTTGCTTTGCGTGCCTCAGTCCTGCCCGCAGCGTTGTGAAGGAGTTTTACTGTGCCCCTAAAGAGCTCCAGACACCATGACTTGCAAGACTGTACAGAACCACTGGCTTTGGGTCAGCCCTGGTTTTTCTTAGTTGTTGTATAAAAATGCATTTCTGATTTCCCAGAAGTTTGGAAAGAGATAAGTTTTATCTCTTACATGATGGTTATGATTTTACCATGTTTTACTCTTTCAACAAGAAAAAACTGAAAATGCAAAATTTTAGACAGAAGCAACAATTTAACATCTCTGTTTTCATAAATTTGATACCTTTCATATAAAATAATTCCAAGTTTTCTGTTAAAACTGAAAGAAACCACCAGTGCCTTAGATTGAAGCCTCTGAGAAAGCAGTTTTGAGCCATGCTGATGTAGAAAAACTCCTGGGTTATATATAAAAAAAATTAAACTCTTTTCCTCTTTCTTTCTATAGGGCTGGTTGTGTGAGTGGGATTCTAACAGCAGAAGGACTCGTTGCTTGAGTGCACTTACTTTAGTTCCACATCTTCCCCAACTCCAGGAACTTGAACTTGTCATTATCAGCCCCAGAAGGTCAATGCATTACCCAGGGTAGTGGCTCTTTCATGTGGCCTTTCTGAGGAGGGAAAAACCAGCTTTTAATCTTGGCTTTTATAAAACACTGTGTGTACTGGATACATCCTAACTTGTCATTTCCTCGTGTGTTTTAGTGCTGGGGGAGATCTGGAGATGCTTTGTGATGCCACACAGATACACACGTCTGCAAAAGGCCTAATCTGAAGTGAATCTTCTATAAATAATAAACAACAAATAGGTTCCTTTTAGTTATATTAGCCCCAAAATAGGTCACGTACATTTGTTTTAAATGCAAACTTAACAATAAAGTAAATTCCCTAGGTGGAGAATTTGATGTGTTTGTGCAAATTTTCTGGACACAGTACAAAAAAAAGCCAACACCTATATTTTACCATTTAAAATATTTATACATTGTCTCTTAAAGTCCCTGTTTGAAATACTGTTTATAATAAACTCCCTTTGAGAGAACTAAAGTCACAGGTAAACACTTGCCATTTGTTACTTAAACACAAAGTAATCTCTAACTTTTTAGTGTTTTCCATTGCTACCAGAAAAGTTGTCACCTTTGCCAGCTTCCTGCCTCCAAATAATCTGACTTTTTGCCTCATGGTGCACATGGTCTTGGGCCTCCATGGGCTGCTGAAGGAAGGTGGTGAAGGAGAGCAAGCCTTGTGTCTGTAGACTTTGGCTCTCTGGGCACTTTGCCTCCACTGGAAATATTAATACGGTTTTCAAATAAAAAAGGCTGCAAAGGCTGCCTGGGCAGTTCTGTTGGTGTCTCCCAAATATAAATCTGAGCAGGTTAAATTGTGTGGGTAATTACAAGACAAAGGCAGAAATATCTGAGAAACAGGTAATTTATTGTGGTTGTTTGGAATTAAAATGGCTATGACACCTATTGTAATTTTCATACAATTTCTGACTAATATAGAGGTGTTTGGGTTTTAATTGCTGTCTTTAAGTGCTTCTGTAATACAAATAATACATAGAGGATGTCTCTCAGTAGAATCAGACAAAGGTAAAATGCTAAGAATTGTAGAGCCACATTTTCCAGCCCGTGCTCTTCTGAGGAGAGAGGCAGGATCTGAAGTTCTGTGCGTCACCCATTGTAACACACATAATTTCTCCATCCCTATTCATTTTCATCCCTGAGATGCATTGTAAAAGTGTAAATCCATCACTAGATAATTTTCAGTTCCATTATTTACCAAAATGAATAGTTAAGCAAGTCATTGTTACTGGTGGGATGCTATTCTTGTTTCGCAGAGATAGGGCCTGCCAAGGGCTTGAGTGATGTGCACTTGAGTGTTCTTTCAAGATCCTTGTACCTGTTTCATTTGGGAGGAGTTTCACTCATGTAAAATCAAACAGAAACAATTTTAGTAGCCTCTGAAAGGAGAAGAAGGGAAAATGGATATTAATGAACTATTTAATATTCCGCTGTGGCAGAGATGCAGTGATTTTGCTGTTGACACTTTTGCATGGAATTAAAGAGATCTGGTGGTTGTTTTACTCGTCTGTCTTTGTTCCTGAAAGACTTTTCAGTGTCATCAGATTTGGTTTTGTAACCTGAGAGAGATTTTACAGACATGCAGACAAGAAAAAAAAGTGCTGCTTTTTCATGAAATTCATTGGTATTCAGAACATGGCCCTTTGATGAATTAGAAATTTTGGCTAAAGCTTTAATGAGATTTTTATTTCCTGAACTTGCGTTGGAAAATGTGTGAACTGCACGATTCACAATTCTGAATAAGGGTGGGTTTAGTTTTTTTGTTCAAGAATATTTCTGGCTCATTGTTGCTCAGTATTTTATTGAATTGTGAGTTGAGAAGTTCACGATGAAGGTGGAACAGTTTAGAGCTACAGATCTTTACTTTGTGACACAGAACCATGTGGGGAGCAGAGCCTTTGGTTCGTGGGTGCAGGAGAAGCTGTGGGACCTTTGCCAGAGGAGTCTGCAGCAATAGCTGTCTCCTGTTTTCTGTCTCTCACCTCTTTTAGTCCCAGCATTAGTCACTACCTGAAGTTCCCTCAGAGTTTCCAGCTGCTGCTCCTGTGATGGCACTGTCTTGTGCCTGAGACTGGTGTGTCCTGAGCTATGAATGTAGACAAGTACATTTACATACTTGCTGCATGAATGGAACCAGATAACCATGTGTATTTATTTCACATGTAGTAGAATCTTTCATTGTGTGGCTGGTTGTTCTGTGGCGCTTGGACAAGTAATTTGGGAAGCTTTCCAGAAGCTGTCATTGAGTGGGCTTAGGTTTTACAACCTCCCTTGTGTTCCAGGACTGTGCTACTCACAAATATTCTCATGACTCAAATCCATTTGATGTATGTGGCTTGCCACATTTTTGATACTTACATGTGTTCCAACATGTTACGAATACTGGGAATTTTAAAGTTATCATTGCACCTTGTCCTTTAATTTACTTAAAGTTTTTCAGGGTCATAAAACTTGAAGAAATGTTTTGGTGTTGACTGAAAAGAAGGGTGTATCAGTATACAGGCTTAGCAGTTAGGGAAGATTTTTTGTTAGTCATATGGCCAAGAAGAAATTCTGTTGGTTCACATTCAACTCCAGCTAAATCTGTGTTTTTCACTTCTGTGTGCCAGCTACTCTCTGGATTTATCGTGATCGAGAAGTGAATTAACGCCCAGGAAGGGAGTGTACTGTGTTACGTGCTACAATCCAGAAGTCCTTCATAAATGGTGAGTAACCCTCTTGCTTTGAATTTCCACGCTGAGTTTTTAGTATTATTTCAATGAGGTTTAGGATGAAGCTGTCTGTTTTTCCATCTCTCGGTCTGGAGGTGTGTGAGTTGTGGCTGCAGTTTGAGTTTAAGTCTTTGCACACAGGTTAGGAATCCTGTATTTTCAGAACTTAGTTCTGTATTTGAGCATTTTGGGACTCTTCCAGCAGTAATTAATGTAGCAATCATTATGATCTTTACAATTTTATCTGCGGTAGTTGCAGCAGTCAGTGATGTGCCTGTGTTAATGACCCCAGAATATAAGGTGATCTGTCTGAACACGTGTTTTTGCAAGGACAAGCTTTGTGCCATGCTTTGACACTGTCCTGGGAGGGGAATTTCTGAAAATAGGATATAAATGCAAATCTGTGTTCAGAAATATTTGAAACACCTGTGGGCTAATGCTGGTTCCTTGCTGCGGTGCGTTTGCTGATGATGTTGCTGGTGTAATTTTGTTTTGATGTATTGAAACCAAGATGCAATATTATTTGGAGGTGTAAGATTTTTTTTTCTGCATTATCTAGGGCTAAGTGTGCTTTGCTTCTTTGTCATCAGCGGTCTACTTGCGTGTAGAATTTTGGCCAAAATAACTGGAGTTGCAGCAGGGGTGGGAAAGAAGAAGGCGCTTGTAGACAGGTTTGTGGAATCACTGCAGCAAGTTTTAAATGATGTATGAAATGAAAAATTCCTGTCTGATGCACAAGGCGAGCAGAGCCATTGATGTCTGTGAAATTGCTGCTGTGAAAGGCTATTTCAGAGAATTACAGGATGGTTGGGTTAGAGGGACCTTAAAAATCCTCTCATTCCACACCCCTGCCATGGACAAGGGACGTCTTTGACTAGACCAGGTTGCTCAAGTTCTTCTAATGCTATTTCAGAAATGCCAACTTTTAATTTTTTATAAAACTCTTCTGCTTTTATCTGAAAGACAGAAGTCTTTCACAGCAACAAAAATTCATTAGAAAAATCTTTCAAGATGCTGCATCAATAAATATCCTAAGGCAGTTTTCTGGGTTTGTGTGCGTTTTTGAGCCCAGGCAGCTTTACTTTACAGAACACTATGTGGGTGTGATGGTGGTGGTGAGAATGCTTTGAACTGTCCTAAAGTGAGAATTTTAAAGGCTGAATGTTGGGATTCAAGTTCAGGAGTTCTGTGGTTTGTTTGAGAGATGAGATAGAGTGGGTTTAGGAACTGGAGCAGAGGTAAGAGCGATACCCACCAGAGAACCAGGAGAATGGGGTTTGTGGTGTAGGGAAGGATGGTTGGTACGGAGCAGGAACTCTGGGCAGCAGCGGAGGCAGGACATGCTCCAGTTTCCCACCTTAGTCACCCAAACTGTTTTCCTGCATTTGATGACGTGGCTCCTGTGGGGAAAGGTGAAATAATTTCACTTAAAACAGACATACAAGGATCCAAGGTAACATCATCCTGGTTAAACATCTGTACTTTCTAGCAATCAAATCTGATATGTCTGTGTAAGTCTGGAAATGTAATTTTGAAAGTTTATGTAAGGAATGTGTGCACATGTGTAAAACATACAGAATTATATAGCATCCTTCAGCAAGTTTCACCTGTTTTTTCAGTAACTCCTTGGTGTAAGAAAACCAAGTAATTGCACCACTGAATTACACAGATTGTTGACTCTACAAGACTTTTGCATTTCAGTTATAGATTTCCTAGAAGTGATCTCTGAACCACAAGAAGCACATTTCAGCACTCTTTCTGCTTAGTCTTTGCGTATATGATTCTCCAAGTGTCTTAGCATTGAATTATGTTGTGTTTTTACATTGCTGATGGTCAAGATGTTTTACATTACTATCAAAAACAATACTGCAAGGGAAATAGTCTTTATATTGTGCTGTCAGATTTCTTAGTAAGTTAAAAATAGTGTCTGAAGAAATTGAGAGCATTTATAAATCCTACTTTGTTATTTATTTTATTTTTTTTTTAGCATTTTCATGCTGTGCTTCTACTTTCTAGAAGCATGTACTTCCTTCCAGCTCTGCTGTTCTGCTCTGCTGATCCAAGCAAGCTTTTCAGTGCTTAGAAAGAAAAAAGATAAGAGAACACCGTATAGATGGCTTTTAAAGCCAGCAGCTGATTTGTTTGTTGTCATGAAAGTCAGTATTGCCCTTTTCTTACTTCCTCAGTATTGTTTCCTTCATTCAACATCTGGGGCCTCTGAACTGCCTGTCTGATCCATCCAGTGGAATTTCCCAGCTTCTGAGCCATCCTGTCAGAGCAAAAGTGCAACAGCAATGAAGTGATGAACAGAGCCCTGAATTCACTAATGCTGGCCGGTACTGGCATTACCTGAGCTCTTGGTGCCCTCCTGTCCCCAGGTCTCTCAAACCAGGCCCCCAGTGTGTGCTCCTGGTATCCCAGCCACGCTGGGCTGGGGCACGGCAGCATTTGCCAGTGAGCTCTGCTCTGTCCTGTCTGCTTGGCTCAGAGGGAGCACTTGGACAAGCGGCTGCTGCTCGTGGTTTAGTGATGGGGGAGCAAGAACTGCTCCTGCCTGAGCCTGATTCCTTCCGTCTCCCCAGCTCTTCCCCTCCTGCCTCTGGTGCAGTACTTTACAACTCCAAGTGTGATAATGCTCCTCTCCTTGGCCTGCCTCTTTCCCAACTCCTTGGGTCATCCCCTGAAGGAGTTCCTGTTCCCAGAGCCCTGCAGGGAGCCCTCATGTGAGTTGGAAGCCACTATAGTCACCTCAGCTTCTCAGCGAACCTGGCTCTGGTGATACAGTGAGATAAAACCTGAACTTCAGCTGGAGAACATTTCTGTTGTTCTCTCTTTCTCCCTTCTTCAAGTTGTCTTGGGTCAAATTACTGAATGTCTTTGTATCTTGGTTTTAGTCTTCGTTTTAAAATGTTTTGAAATCTGTAGAGAGAAATCACTCTTTTAAAAGTATTGATTGGTGTTTCAAGTGTTTGTTAATGTGCTAAAACATGTTTTGTTCTTCTGAGGAAATCTACTCTTTGTTCCAGGTTATAGTTGTCTTTTGGCCTTGAAGGTGAAAATGAAGGTGTTAGCCTTTAAGGTAATTTACTGTAGATAATATTTCTTTGTGTGTTATTACAAATATTTAATATTACAATATTAGACTTTGCTTTACTGGAAGTGAATGGTTTTGCAATGCATATACTCTGAATGAAAGGGAATAAGGGGTAAAGTGATAGTTGAGATAGTTGTGATAAAATAAGAAGCAATAGCATGAATTAACCAGGTAATGAACCAATTTTTAACTAAGATTATTTGACACAAAAAAGGGTACTGCTTGGCTGCTGCAAGGCATTTAATACTGAATCTGAACCACTTTTGACCAAATTTGGGTGTGGATATTAGTCTCTGAAAAATATTCTCATTAAAAAGTGCTGCAACCCTGTCCTTTCCCCAGTCCTGCAGAGACACTAACACTGTCAGCCCGTGGAAAATACTGTTTGCAGCAGATTGTTGGTAAAAACTGTTGTGCAAATAGAAGAGTGTTTGTGTGCTGAAAATTAATTTATCAGGCTGACTGGAAGTTACTTGTTTGTCAAAGATCAACCTTTTTTAATACATCTTATTTGTAGCTCCTCTCTGAATTGTCACCCATGGTTTACTGAAATCAGGCTGAAGATCCAGTGCTGAGAGATGCTGTTAATGGGGAGAGAGTTTGGGATGCTAAGTAGGAAGAACTGGGTGACTTTGAAGAAGTGATGAAAATAAGGTGAAATCCAATAGAGTGTAGTAGGAACAGCTTTCCTGCTGCTGCAAGTGTAGTGTTTTCCTGGGGGGAGGGGGCATGGGCTGACAGCAGTCCCGGCTGTGCCACCAACACCGCGTGCTCCTGGAAAAGCCAAGTGTGCTGCCCTTGGACACGTAAAGGAAGAGTAATTCCAGAGAGGTTTGTAAAATAGTGGTGGCGTTGTAACAGCACCTGGCAGGAGCTCATCTATTTACAGAGGAAAAATGTGAAATGAGGACCATCAGTCAGGGAACAGTGCACGGGGATCTCTAGATCTCATCATTATTACTCAGGGCTGGAACAATTAACACCGAGTCAGGACTTTGTCTTTAACAAGGAAAGGATGATGGGTCATTTTTCTTTATGATCCTCTGAATGCATTGGAGATAAATGGTTTGGTAATCTGATAAATAGGAAGAATAACATGAAGTGTGTAAGATTACTTTTTCCCCCTCCTGAAATGTGTTAGAGCCACTGTAACACTGGTAGCAGGTGGAAGAAGAAAAAAACAGTTCTTGAACTCTTTGCTAAATTGGTATACTAATCAGAGTGGCTTCTCCAGAAAAGAAAGAAGAGTCCCATTTTGCCTGGACTCTCTCGTTGCTATTTTCCTTTTTCAAAATAGAAGATTAGGAGGTGTCTGCACCGATGTGATAAAACGTTCCTGTGGAATTGTATTGTATTTTTGCCTTGAGTTGCTGGTGAAATGAAGTTGTTGGCTTTCAGTGCTGCTTTGTTTTTGACCCCTTTTTGTGAATTCTCTGAGGAAAGAAACATATTCCCATCTTTTATAGTAATCAAATTTATCTGGCATCTCTCAGCCTCTTGCATTACTTATGCTACAGTTGGCCAGCCTTGGGAAGGCTTTAGCAGGTTTATTTATTTATTGTTCTAAAGTGAAGGTTTTTGACTTGAGGTCCTCACATAATCCATGGGGATTTGTAGAGAAAAAGTGAAAGTGCTTTCTGCCATTATTCTGATATAGTTATGTTCCGTGAAACTGTTTAAAAACCCCAAAACCAGACCACCCAAAACCTAAACAACCCCCCCCATGAGACAAAACCCCCAAGGAACATTGAGAGAAGAAGAAACGTAAGATTAACTTAGTTGTGTTGGAAATGTTCTTGTTCCACTGGGAGGACGTTGGTGAGTCTGATGACATTGCATTTGTTTTGGAATTTCAGCTTCATAATTGTCTGTGTGTGATAATGAAGTTTTTTAAACCTGTCTAATAGCTTTTAGTGTCCCTGTGTTTAATGAATCGCATCACAACCTGTAACTCCTGGCTCTGGGGCGGGGAGGGCTGTGAGGCTGGAAACACCCAGAGATCTCCCACGAAAAACAAACAGGCTGTATACGGTCTCAAATGTTGAGCTCACCTTTGGAATACTTTTGAAGGTCTGCCCCACGGTACTGACTGTTACAATCCCAGGCAAAAAAAGGGAGCAACCTCTGTTTTAAAACACAAGGATGAATTACAAAACATGTTAGAGTAATATTAAGGTAAATGAAAATCGATGACTTTGTCTTTTTCCGAAACCCCCATTTCTTTTAGCAGAATGGCTGCTGATGTCATTCAGCTTTGTCAACTTTCTTTTGTATCTTGTGTTTCTCTTGGTGTTTGTTCATCAGTTTATTTCTATGCTTGAAAAAATGAAAGGTTGATTATAAGAGAAATCTGGGGTATTGCCAATTATTTTGCTTTCAAATACAATTTATTTGACTAACAACCTTAAAAGCTTGGACTGATTTAATTTTATTTTATGCTCATGAAATCCACAGAAGGCTGACCTGGCCATTTTCCTCATCTTCTGCTTTGTAGGTCTCAGATGGTATTTCCTCTCTGATTCTTTGATCTTACAGAATTTTTCTTCAAGGAGTAAACAGTGATAGTATGAAGATGTTCGTATTACATTTTACATGTACATACCCGTGTAGAGGGATTTTTTATTGCAGGAGAAAAATCAAATCCTTGTCACCTAAGCTGCTAATTATGTTTGATAAATGTATGGTATATATTTAATGCAAAGAGAATTTAGGAAATAATACACCTTGTGTAATTACAGCGACCGAGCTACTTCCATCAATCTAATTTTTCTGATTCAGGTTCATTTGCATTGCATTATTTTTATTAAATGAGCTTTCAGTGGAAGCCCTGCTCTCTGTCAAGAAGAAGAATCAAATGCTGAAGTATTTCAAGGTGCGTAAATCCAGTCTGCACATCCCGTGGGTCACGCACAGCTCTGTCACATCCCCACAGCCACAAACACAGGCGTGCGGGGTTCCAGCTGGAATCACAGCCGGGCAGGGCAAACCGCGCCGCTCCCCCCAGCTCCGGTGCCTCCGTGTGTTCCCACAGCTGAAGGGAACTGCAGCGTTTCTCCCACCCTCTGCGGCGCCCTCGGGGGGCCACGGTGGGCTTGGAAAACCCTCCCATTGGGACACTGGCTGTAGTTCCTCACAGTCTGTTCCAGGGAAAACTGGGCTTCCTCCTGTAACGAGGCTGGGCCGGGTTCTCCTAACCCCATCCTACACTCCAAGTAGCATCAAATCCTGTTCTGAGACATTTTAGTATAATTGTATTTGTTGCCCTGTATTGTTAAAATAATTTGCCAATTCAACGGGGCTATTCCCTCTCTCACAGAGTGAAATAAAGGTGTGATTGGGACAGGTGGGGAGGGAACAATGAGATCTGTTACAGGCATGCAGAGGTGGAATTGCTTTTAAAGGCTCAGATGGCTCCATTTGCCATTGCAGGGATTTGTTGCATTGTACAGGTGTGTGTGACTGGGAGGGAGAAACAAACAGGGGCTCTGTTGCTCTCCTTGAAAATAAATCAGTTCATCTTCGTATCTGGAAATAACATTTCTGAAGGTCGCCCTTAGTTACATCTCCCAGAGCCATGTAGTAGGTCAACATCCTGCTTTATCCTGAGTCAAAAAATGTTGATCATAGAGCAAATTTATGGCTTTCCCTTGTCTGGGACTCAGCGTTGCTTCTCTCAGTTAAACACACATCTCCCATGGGACCCTTCTGGGACAGTCCAACAGACCAGAGTGAAAACTTCCTTTTTTTCAGAATAGTCCTGCTCAGTTACAGATGAATGTTGGGAGAGTTTCCCTTAAAGGACACCACCATCAACTTTTGTCACTTCAAAATAAGCAGAGGACATTCCTCATACCTTCACTTCGTGTAATGATTATTGTTAATAAAGACTTTTTCCCCCTTAAAATAACTGAAATTCATTAAGTCCAATTGATTGGCAAGAAATTTGGACTGCCTGCAAACTGTTAAGTCTTGGGACTAGTTAAAAATAATTCATCACGTGCAGTAATTCTGTGGAAAACAACAAAAAAAAGAATAAATAATTTCCATTAGTTTAATGGAAATAATGAGAGAGTGGCAGAGTTTCTCTGGTGTGTTATAATTACGTAGTTTATTTGAAGAATAAAATACTAGGGCGCTATAAAGAACTCTGTATGGTGACTACTAGTGTAAACAATTGTGTTATTAATTCTTTTTTCAGATCTAAATAGTCACCAGGAATTGTTAGAACTCTTGCACAAGACACCTGATTTTCAAATTTGGGATTCTTTTAAGATCTTAAACCAGTGATTTGCAGCTGAAGAGAAAATGTGGAAAATAATTGCTTATCCTGGTCAGATGGCCGGGAATAACTCGAACTTTTCCAATTTGTTAGTGCTGTGCAACAGCTTTGCTGATGCGTGTGTTCGGTCATGAAATTCCTGCAGTTCAGCTCAGTGGCCAGCTCTGTTCTCTGCATGGTAATTGGGGTGGGAGTGTCCTGGTTCCTGCTCCAGCCGAGCAGGGAGCAGAGCCGGGGAGCAAAGCTTTGGCCACGCCAGATCCCTCACGAGAACATGAAAGAAACTCTCTGAGGTGCAGCTAATGGGCTATTTCATTGATTATAGATTTTAAGGCCAGAAGGGAGTGTTAAATCATCTGATCTGACATCCTAGATAACATGTGACATTAAAATGAGCCCAGTTAATTCTGTATTAAGCGTTAAATTTGGGGTTAAACAGAGTCTGTGTTGTGCTGGTTCAACTTGTGTTGATATTTCCAGGCAGGAGAATGTTCTCAGGCCAAGAGTTGTTTAGACTTGTCAGTCAGCTTGTTCTCACAGAATCACAGACTGGTTCGGGTTGGAAGGGAGCTCAAAGGTCATCCATTCCACCCCCTGCCATGGGCAGGGACACCTCCCACCAGCCCAGGTTGCTCCAAGCCCCGTCCAGCCTGGCCTGGGACACTCCCAGGGATCCAGGGGCAGCCACAGCTTCTCTGGGCAAAGTTGTGGTTTCATTCTCCCCCATGGATTATTGGTAGATTATTGTGCAGATGTGTTAATTAATATTTTTATTGTGCTAAAAAATAAGAGAGGACCTTTATCATTCCCAGCACTGTCAGCTAAACTTGTTATCTCATCAAAAATAAAATCTGGATGGTTGTTGTCTCTCAAAAATGTGGAATTTTGCTGCTTCTCTCTGTATTGTTGTACCCTGATGAAAGAAATTATTTCTGTTTCTTCTTTGGTGGTTTTTAATTTGCCATTAAACATATTTAGATCTAAACACGATCATATTTTTTCTAGTTTTTTATAAAACCAAACCAGTAAATATCTATATATTGTTGTTTTGGCAAATGCTGACACTGAGATTCTCTCTTCTCTGTTAATTATTTAATTACATCTTCCAGATTTCTTTGTCTTTGATTCTGTTGCGGAGTTAACTCTTGTGTAACAGGGAAAATGTTTTGTAACATTAGAAAAAATATGTAAGGGAAGAAAATACTCAATGAGCTTTTTCAGTAATCTCTAGAGAAAGACCTGGGAAAATAAATTACTTAAGTTTGGGATGTACATGTAAAATATGATCTGGCAATTTATTGGATTATTTGAATTTTCTTTTTAATTGGTTCAGTTTTATTGAACGACTTGAAGTTTTAAGCTATATGATAGTTCTGCTATTTGTGCGTTACTAAGCTTCCGCTTCAATTAGCTTATGGAGCAATTAACAGGATGTCAGCAGGTGATTTAACAAAGGGATAAACCCCTGCTCTCGCTGGTGTAGAGCCTGGGAGGCTGAAGGCACCTCTGCTCTGGGCTGTGCGCGGGGTGAGGTGTGCGTGTGGTGGTGAAATAACTCTGTGATTGACTCCCTTATGAAATAACTTAATACTGGAATTTTGAGAATTTATTTTAAAACAGATTGTCCTCTTTCTTTAACTGGACCTTGAAACGTGTATTTGGCAAAAATCACAACCTGTTTCAATCAATTTTTTCAGGCTGATCAACTGTAGTTTTTACTGAATTGATCACTTAGAGAATAGTGTTGTTTATAACACTGAATAGATTACGCTTTAAAAAAATACACTAACCAGTAATTCAGAGAAGCTAAAATCCTAAATGCCATGGAAGTGTATCCCTGTGTATGTCATTGATAATGCCTTAGAAATTAAAAGTCTCCATAACAGCTTCCCTGTCTGGCATTGCAGTTTCACCACTGTACACCAGCAAACCTGTTTTTATATCTAAAAAACCCCAGCACTGCAAATCCCTCTGAACTGTGGCACTGGCTTTGGTGCAGGGCATGAAATAATTTTTCCATCTTACCCCGCCGCTCTCGGAAGGTCAGCCTTTCAATTGGGCTGTTACTGTCTTGCTGCAGAGTTTCCAAGCTACGTTAATTTTGGGGCTGCCATTGATGGATGGAGCAGTTGGAATTCTGACACACAGCAGCCTGACTGGAATGACCTGCAGAGGCAGATGTCGGCCTCTTATTTCATGCCCGTTTGTCAGGAAGAAAAAACAGCTTTTTTTTTTTTTTTTTTTAAGCAGTCCTGCTTTTATCCACGGAGAGAACACTTGTAGGTGGGTGTGCTGTGATACACATACCTATAAAAATACAAAAAATCCTATAAAAATCACACCTATTTATCATTGCTGGCAAACCTGGGAAAGTCTCTTCAGAATTTGTCAGTGGCAGCATTGAGGACGTGCATATTCTGGTGCTGCAAAACAGTGTACGAGAACTGTCTGGAGAATTTATTATTTCATAAAAAGGTATTATTTTGTCCACAGATAAGCTGAGAAAATGAACACAGTTCTTTTGAGTTACCTGTGAATTTACAGTTGCACAAGAATCTCCTTTGTGACGGTTTTGCAGTTTGCTGGTACCATCCGCAAGGTTTTCCTTGTCCAGAGTTTCCCTCTGAGGATGGCACGGACCCTTACTGGGTGCACCAGGCTGCTCCTTTCATGTTGGAGCCAAACCGTCATCCAGAAATGAACACAGGGAGGGAGTTTTTTCATTAAAGTATAAAAATCAATTTAAAGGACTGATGGAGACAGAAGGAGCTGAACTTTCCCACTTGAGACTTGGCTTGTACAGAGTCCTCAGGGAGAAGTAATGTATTTGGTTGCTATGGCCGAAAAAAACAGAAATATTTAAATTAAAGACAGGAAAATCACTATAACTGTCAGGGTTAAACGTGAGCAGATCTCAGCAAAGCCTTCGAGTGCCTGTCCTGCCTTTGAGCTCTGCCAGGGACATGGAGGGGAGGAATTCTGGGGCGTTTCTGTCACCTTGATGGAGTGAACACACGTTTTGCCACTGATTTTGGTAGGATCAGAATTTGACCTTTATTTCTTCATTCTCCAACTGGGATTACTTTTTTTGGTAAACTAAATTCTTAGTTTTCATTTTGGAACTTAATTCACAGAGGACATAGAAAGCACAAATAGCTAGAAAAGAAACATAACTCACCCTCATGGCCTAGTTCGAATTACAATTAACAGTCAGTGCATTAATCATAAAGGTATAAAACAGTTGTGCAAATGTGCAGATAATAAAAAAAATTCATATTGTATAAATAATGGGTGCAGGTCCATTTCAGTGACAAACCCAATAATCTTTAAGGTCATCTTTTGTCATTAATGTACATTTTAATATGGGATAATGTGAAGTCATACCTTTGTTTAAAAAAATAAAGAAGAACCGTAAGTTGTGAAAATAGGAAAGCAGGGGAATAGCAGGAACCTGATCTGTGTATACTATAAATAAACAAAAGATGTGTGGTTTTAGCAGCAAGTGTCCTCATCTGCGACAACAGCATCACTAGAGATCGTGTGATCCCTGTCAATGAATGTTGAAATCCGGAATTTCAAGGCTGGATATTTTTAAGGCTTTTCCCGCTGCAACTGTGTCAGCTAAAGTAGAAATACAGGCTTGGTGCGGAGATTATTACTTGAGTTTCCTTGTCCGGAGATCTGTGGCAGACAATATTATATGGGTTGACTCTTCCTAGGTACGAGCAGACTTTAATTTCTTGTGTCTTTTAAAATGAAAGCAGAAAACGGGGGAAATGTTGCTGGTGAACACAGGGTTGGTGCTGGTGGAGAGCCTCAGAACACACAAAAAAGCAAATTTCTGGGAATGTTACTAACAGCAGTTGGGCTTTAGTAAGTGCAATATCTTCTTGCAGATAATATATAGATGTTTATTGTAAAATTGGTGCTGAAAAATATACTGAACTTACTTAAAAAATAAAGACACTGATTTAATTGGTTGTGCCTGGTAAGAGAAACCTTCTTTTCCCTGGTCGAGTACTTCGGGATCCTTCTGAGTTCTCAGGCTGTGGAGCCTCTGGCCTCCGCTGCCAAGAGTAGGGCTGTTCTCCTCGGGAGTTTCATCATGAACACTGAAAATGCTGTAAGTTGGTAAAATCCCAGCCTCAGAGGTGCTGCACTGCAGCGGCAGGAGCTGAACACAGTTTTCCTTATTGCTGGACAATTTTTCTGAGGTGCTGATATCCCTAGCAGTTTGCCACAGGTGGGAACCCCAGTGTTGCAAATCTCAGGTGTGTTTTAAAATTGTTTTACGTCGTATTGAAAGAACAGGTGTGTCCATGGATGTTGGGTGTGGCAGCTGAGCCTGGTGCAGCCAGGGCAGTTGAGCTTTGTCCCTTGTAAGACATTTGTCACTGCCCCGGAGCTGTGGAACAGGGTTGGCTCCACTTTTCTCCTGGTTTTCCATTTGCATGTCATTGTTGCAAGTGATGCTGAATGCTGCAGCCTGTTTGTTTACAAGATTTGCCTCAAAATGTTGCAGATTATCAGGACAAGGTTGTCATTTCTGCTTCAGAAGTCACTGGTGGAGACAAAGCAAGCCCCCTTCCCATGTTCTTCCTCCCTTTCCCACTGAGCACCTGAGGACATGGACCTGCTCACTTCAACAGTCTGTGTTGGGTCAATCCCTTGGGTGTTAAGGGAGTAAAAAAACGTTGATGACATCTCTCTCCTGTCCATGTTTGCAATGACAGAAATTCTCTTTGAGGTTGGTACTATAACCAGTGTTGAGGGTTTGCAAACATACTCCATGGTTTGTCTTTGCTCTCTGGTGAATGTAGAAGCAAATTCCTCGGACAGTACATTTCTCGGTGAAAAGCTAGGAATTAAATATGCCTGTGCTACTTGAAATGCCAGTTAAAATTACCATGGTAGAATTAATCATGTGCTGGGGTGTGTGGGGGCGTTTGCCTTCTGTCAGGGACCGGTGTTCCCATACTTGTCATCTTGCTCATTCACAGTTCCTGCTGCTGGTTCTACTTGCTTTGGATCATAAGAGCATGTTCATAGAACATTAATGTCAGTGTCTTGGGCGTGTGTAGAGCACTAGAAGGAGCTGGTGCAGGTGACAGCACAAGCAGGTCAGTGTGCCTGTGCAGCAGCTGCCTTGAGCCTGTCACCGGAGGAGCTCCCGGGGCTTCACCGTATCTGTTGTGTGGCTCTCGTGCTCATCAGCTGGGGTTGCCTCTCCTCCCTCCAGCGACTCTCCCATTGCCCCATCCTTGGTCCCTGCCCTTGGGCTCTTTTTCTGCCCATCCCACTTTGTCCTCATAGACGTCACTTTCAGCAGTGGTACTGAAGACCCAGGAGCACCAGGGTGGTTTGGGAAGTGGCACAGAGGGGTTTGATGGCTACATCTTCCCTGTAGCTGAAAAGGAAATGAGGTTTTCTGTGCTCAGGAAGAAAGTGGTAGGAGAGCTTTGGGAGCTTTGGTTTACAACATGGATAATAAGAGATTTTAACTCACTGGAGTCCTGAAGTGATCAGTGCTTTTGGCATATGTTCTGTCAGATGCTCCCACGTATCTGCCTGTTATCTGTTCTCATCCCTTCTGTCCCTGTCTCTCCTCTGTACACACAAAGCAAGGAAGGACATTTTTCCTATATCTCCTCATGAATTCTGTCAGCAATGGTGACACCACGATGGTGTCACCACAGTCCCTACATGTTTTCCTAACATAACATGCTGCATTTCTTTCCACAGTCAGTCTTTATATAAGCCCATTGCTGCTGATAACCAAAGAATAAAATACAATGTCAAGGACCACATGACGAAGTGAGATGATGATTTCTTTGTTACGTTTTCTTGATATAAATCTGCCTGATAAACTTCTCCTTTGGCTGGTGTAGTGTGGCCAGTTCAGAGCTGCGCTGATGAGCTTTTATTGCCACAAGATTCTGGCATTGTCCCTGTCCATTTCATTGAACAGGAACTACAGACTATTTTTCCATGTTCACATAATTCTGGACAGGAAATATGAAAGACACAAAATATAAGCTTTAGGACCCAGACCTTCAAGTTAATAACAAAGATGAGCTCTGAAAAATGCCAGGCAGTGTTTGGAGGAACTGACTCCTAGATTCGAGATGAGTAGAATGGGGAGGGATAATTAATTATTCAGGTGTCATCCATTACTAAAAGTATTCTTTCACCAAGACCCCAGAATTGTCTTCCAGTGGAAATTGTACAATTACCTGTGGAGTAAATGGTCTAGTGTATGTTCATATGTCAAAACGTGCTTTGAGATGTATGTCAGCACTTTTGTGCAGGAGAGGGAAATAAATCAGAGCCAAGTCTGAACTACGTCCCTGTGCTGGCACTTCGATGTCCCATTTCAGCTGCTGCAGCTACTGTGAAGTCCATGAAAAACTGCTAAAGCTTCCTACTCCTTTTGTCCAGGCTTCCTTCTGCTTTTTCCTACTTTTGTTATTTGCCTTTGTAAGTGAAGCGATCAACTGCAAAACTGTCCCTGAAAATATTTTATACTTTTTTCAGAACCAATTTTTGTAGCTGTTTAGTGTGCAAATGAATGTCATTCATTCTCACATGAGATCTGGGTATTGAAACAAGGAGTAGTGACTGTTCAGAGTTTTGAATTGCAACTTCTGTTGCTGGTGTTCGCATGTGAGAGCCTTCAGCTCTGCTCCAAACCAGAACACCAAACATTGCTGGGCATCACGTGACTTTCTGGCGTCCAGACACCAGAGCATCTTAGCTGGGGGTGACCTGCCAAGCAAACATCAGAATTCCTGTAGTTCTTCTTAGGAGACCATGAGAATCTGCTGGGTCATGGCAGGACTTTGGTGTTCCAAAGGTCCGGGTGCCATCTGTGATGTTCGCACAGTATTTAGCTTCTGCATTGCTTAATTCAAAGCTGCACTGCTTTGAACTGGAGGTGTTCCACGTGCTGATTCCAGGATCAGGGGCTGTCACCTGTCTGGGCAGGACTCAGAATCCAGTTGTTGGCTCTATGAGAGCAGGGCATGAGCATTCTAGTCTCAGAATGTCTGTGTGTGCATAACCTGGCTCACGGCTTCACTCCTGTGGCTGCAGCTGCTCTTTGACACCGTCTGGCACCATCCAGCAAAACTCCAGAAAACCCAGTGCCCCTTGGGTGCTTTGCTTTGGGGGTTGTTTTTTTCTTCTGGAGCAAATGACTTTGGCTATCCAGCTCCTGTTGCTCAAATAAATCATATTATTTCCATTTTCATCCCTCCCTTTACCTCCCCCTGACAGATTTAAATAACAGCAAGGCTTCTATTTAAATTGGTAACATCCAGGAAATTAAAAGTTAAGCCCTTCCCTGTCCACGCCTCGATGTCTCTGCTTTCGCCTTCTCAGCAGGGGTGTAAATGAAGGATGAAGCTCAGCCTGGACTTACAATTTCCTGGCTGGTGTCCGTGTGTATCAAATGCCACCGTTATACAATCTTCCTGTCTGGGAAGGATTCATACACAAAACACTATGGAAAATGAGAGACTAACCAGAGGAGAAACCAAACATTCTGTAAAGGTTCATACTGACCTGAATTACCTCAATGTTTTGTTAAGTAAGTGACAAAATTTAGACCCTAAAGTGTTATTAGGAAAATGCTCATCACTTACAAAGGGGTTACTTAAAATTAGAGCGTGTAATTTCTTCTACCTTGACAGTTTTGCCTTTGTGTGGTTAAGGAGTTGTATCCTCATGGTGTGTTCCCCTCTCAGCATCCTTGACTATCAGAACTGACATATCCTGAACTTGCAGTGCTCACCCCGCCCTGACAGGGCAGGGGGGACAGCAGAAGAGAGATTCCCAGTGCTGGGAAGGATGTTGGTGCCAGAGATACACTCCAGGGAGGTACTGAGCAGAGAGACTGTTCAGGAGAGCAGAGAAACAGTCAAGAAGATTAGCAGGTGAAACAATGTACAGCTCAGATTTAAGACTAATTAATCTGTTGCTGCAAAAATGTAATTAAGTACTTTATGAATGCTTAGAAAATACTTAAGCTTCACTTCCTGCCTAGGTAAAGGCTGTTGGCCAACACAGCCTTGCTAGGGCCTGTTGACTCCTGAGCTGCACCTCGGTGCCAGTCACAGCCTACAAAGTCCCTTCTCCGTTGCTGCTCCACAGATTCTCACAATCTGGAGAAGAGAAAAACACCAGCTTTTTTGTTTGTTTCTTTTGTTTTAAATTCACTGTTTTGCGCGCATCTTTCAGTATGAAGTGATAGATGAGCTCTGGGTTTTCTGTATCAGTTCATATTTTTTCTGGTTTTACCTTTACTGAGTGAGTATCTTCCCGGTCTGTTCCGTGGTCAGGCTTCTGGCAGGTGCATCTTTCTTTATTGCTGTGAAAAATGGGGTGCCTTTATTCTTATTAAACTCAAAATATCTGAAATGAATTTCAGATTTATACAGAGAAGTTTCACTATTTGCAGAATGAATCATAAATGCCAGTAATGCAATTTTAAAGAGACGTTTTCTCATAGAAGAAGAAAAATCCTTGAATTTGGATGTCTGGCTTCCTTGCTCTCACCAAAGGAGCTGGGAATTTTCTCTGTCCTGTTTGTTGTTTTAATATTGGAAAGATAAACAGGACTGGAGAAGAGGAAAAAGATTTTTTTTTCTGGCTGTTGAAAAATTTGCGGGTGTTTTGTGTTTGAGAGGTGCCCGAGTCCCCTGTGTGCCTAAACCATGTGCCCAGACCAGCACAACAAACACAGTCAGTCACAACAAATGGGAGACAAAGATTTAAACATGCATTGATTTTCGTGGCACTGATTCTCTCTGTGCTGTGTTTGCTGTCTGGGAGGTCGGAACAGACCCCTGTCCACAGGGCTTGGCAAGGACAGCAAGAGCCTCTGCTCCTCATTCCAGGGGGACTGTTACTGCCCAGGGCCAGCGCTGCTGAGGGGTAATTTGGGACCTTTCCTGTGCTCTTTGTAATGCTGAGAAAAAAAGGGCCATTTTTGGCAAAACAGGTTTTTTGCTTGTTTTTCTTATAATTTTCTTCAACTATAAATCTGTTCTTTCTGATTAGAGTCACAGATTTTACTCCAAAACTTGAACCCTACTGCATTCATTTTATAGTAAAACTGAGAAAAAAAACAGTCTAAGCCATTCACGGCCTAATTCTTCTGTCCCCACAGACACCAAGACATGACCCACCTTATCTTTTCCATTGATTTTTCTGCATTTGCCAAAATTTAGGATCAAATATCGCTCTGTTTAGATAGGAAAAGTTTCACCTAAATCTCTGTTCCAGAAGGTGGCAAATAAGATCCAAACTTTACCAAGTAGCTGGGAACATCACTGTTGTTATTTAGTTTTCTACCAAACCCGAAGTTCAGAAGTTAAATGTTCATTTGTATTTTAACTTTCCTTAGAATAATTTGGAACTTTAGATATTAATTCGGTACACAGCCTGGTTGTACACAGCAGGGAAATGAAACCCCAAACAAGTGATCTCAGCACTGGCATTCTGGGGGCACTTTGGGAAGATGCAAGTTGGGTGTGTTTGGAGGTTGATATTTTTCCCTCCCCTTTATCATTTCAGAAGAGCGATTTTCATCATAAACCAACATGTCAGCCAAAGCATCTACATTTAAAAAAAAATATTATTACACAATTTTCCACAGGCACATTTGATGTAAACCCTGGAGGTGTATTCCCTGAGTACCTATTACCTCCATTTTAGGGAAATTACATTAAATTATTAGTGACAAATTTACTTGTCTGCCAATGTGTTTTTCTTGAATTTTACTACAACATCAATACTTGGCTGTTTTATATGGGCCCTCATTTACCTGTCTTTGAAGGCAGTCACCCCTCTGGGAGCTTTGCCTGTCACTAACATGCACTGGGAAGAGTCTTTAAGTTTAACATTCGCTGTTTTGAATTAGGGAAAAAAGTAAGTTGCACTTTCAAAATATAATCTGCTTCTTCAAGAAGTCCTTTTATTGTCTTCTGGCACTTTTTTAGACAGCAAAGCTGGTTAGAACGGCAGACGAGATACTGGGTTGGCAGTGTAAAGGTGTTCACTGTGAGGAACTTAAAACATCCCTGGTCTGGTACGTCTCTTGTTGGGGAAATTACCAGATTTTGCTTGTGTTTGTGTCTGTTCAAGAATCCAGTCTGATGCCAAAATAAAAGCAGATGGGAAAAAAAGTCAGACTGAGATCTAAATTCAAGGAAATTCAAATCTCTTCCAATTGCATAAAGAAGTACAACTATGAGGCATGTGAAAAAAAATTTGGACTTTTCTGAGCAGTCCCAGCATGCTGGGAGCAAGGGTCACTTGCTGCCTTTTCAAAAATCTTTGAAGTCTTTGTCTTCAAATGCAATTAGTGTTACTTCCAAAGAAAAAAATGTTTCTGGATTCACTGTGCTGCAGTAATACTTGTATAAGCCTCAAAAAATACTCTGCATTTTGAAACAGAAGCATTTGCAACCAGAGTTCATGGAATCCCAGAATGGTTTTGATTGGGAGGAGCCATAAAGATCATCTCGTTGCACCCCCTGCCATGGGCAGGGACTCCTTCCAAACCCGGTCTAGCCTGGCCTTGGACACTGCCAGGGATGGGGCATTCTTCCCATGGTGTGCAGATGTGCAGGGTTCCTTTAGGGAAGGGACTCTGGGTGCTGTAATCCCCTGGCATGGCTGATGGAGGAGCAGCACTGTCCCAGCTTCTGCTGGAATCGTCCTCAAAGGAAGGGGGATTCTGGTTCAGTGCTGGTCAGAGATTGCTGGGGAATACTTTGGTGCTTCAGCAAATAGTATTGGTTATAGAACAGTCCAGTACTTTGTTCCCTAAAATATTGATTGCCAGTACTGGAGTCATCTGTGTTTTATTGGACATGAGGGGATGTCACTAACTCAGAGTTTTAAAAGTTCTAATTAACTAATGCCTCGAAACGTGTGTTGAGGATTCACGTGGACAGAGCTGGATGAGCACAATCATTACCATGGTGGTGTTCTGGGAGAGGCTTTGGGCCAGCAAACTGAAGCCAGAGAGGCAACAGTGCTGTGGCTTCAATTCTTTGTGTATCATTCGCTGCCTCATGAACCAGGTTCTGTTACAGCCCTTGAGCTGTCAGACATTGTGAACAAGGAAGGATCATGTTGGTAGTCATAAATTCTGTGTCAAGATTCCAGCAATTGGGATTTCCCGTGCTGGAGCATCAAATTTCTGGGAGCTGTTTTGTCCAGAAAGCTCAAGGAGTTGAAAATGCATTGTGAAGGTACTAACAGAGAGTAGGTTAGAAAGCTATAATCAAATTCCTCTCAATTTAGCAAAGCAGTTGATTAAGATCAGCTTTTAAATGGGACTTTAGTTACCCCAGAATAACCTGTGCTCTGAGAAGAGAGTATGAGGATGTCTGAGTAGAAAGGCTGTAGGAGGAAGATGAGGGTAGTGCCAGAGTAATTCAATTTCAGTTGTGAATACAACAGGACTGAGAAACATACTAACAGAAATTATATGAATTCTTAATATTTTTCATTACTGTTTATTAACTGCTGATAAACTAAATTTTTCTATCACATACTCCCTTGCTCAAAGTGTCATTTCAGAGACTCTGCTTTACCTCTTTGGCACTGGGACTGCCATAGATCTGTAAGAATTCCATGGGGATGAGTGTTGCTTTCCCTTGTATTATATCCAGATCTTGAACAAGCAGTAAAATGGAGCATACACTTACAATGTACCTCATAATTCATTTCAATTTATTCCCTCACCGAATCAAAATGATTATATAAATCAATGCAATTTTAAACTGATTAACCTCAAACCCTCTTAATAAGAAAGTGGGGGCTGCAGAGTCCAGGGGATGTGAAAAGTCTTTATGTTAGTTTGCTGATTTTTTTAATGCTAGGACTGAAAATAGAAGGTGTGTATTATTGCCATCAAATATAATTTGATGAGGAACTTACATTCTTCAAGATCTTTCCTACTTCCAGCTTTAGATGTTGCTGTGCCAAAATTCGGTGTCAGTGCAATAAGTTTTGGCCAAAAAGAAGGTGAGGAAGCAAAGGGGGACTCTGCTGCTTCCCGCATGTTTTTTTCATATGCCTTGAGTTTTAAAAGTTTTATGGTTTTTTTTGAGAACCTGGTAGAAATTTTGGAAGGATCTTAAAACTCTGGTAAGATTTGTGAGGAGTTCCTCACTCCTCTATGAGACTTGCTGAGAAAAGGGTGCCTCTCCTTTCTACGCGCCCGTGCACATTGGACATGGCTTAGTGGTGCTGGGACTGTGGGACTTGGTGCTCTTTGCTTCATACAGAACCTGCTGAGAGAGAAAAGGAAAGGTGGGAGCCTCTCCCTGGTCTGTTTGCTTTGGCTCTGCAGCACGGGGCTGTTCCACTGTCCATCCTGCTGAGCTCTCAGTACAGGGAAATTGGCAAATTAAGGCTTTTGGATGTGAACTTTCAGTAAAATGTGGGTGTTTTTAGGATCAATATTTTATTTATGTGTTACTCTTCATGTTTTGGACAGTGTGTTGTTGAAGAGACTCAACTGGTTGGTGAACAGGGTGAGCCCAGCGATGAAACGTGGCTGGATCCCCATGTTTGGGAAAGGGGAAATGGCACTCGGGGTAATTATGTGCTGCAGTGCTGCTGCTGCCCATGACTAATTGAGCTGGGGTCACACTTACCCGTGGCAGAGCAGTGGCTCACGTAAGTGAAACACTTCAAAATACAAGTGAGACAATTCTGAATGGAAAGACTTTGGAACAGTCACCTTGGGTGACGTCTGTAGATCCTGCTGGGAATTGTTCCCGTACCCATTCAGAACCTGCCTCACCTTCACAGGACAGGTCACTTATTAAACCTTCAGCCAGCTGTGCTTGTCCAGGAGACGTGACTTCTTGCTGTCTGCTAGATATTGTGAAGAAATATATTTTAAAAAAATTTGCAGTAAATTACTTCCTTTTTTTAGCATATAATTGCAAACGCAGGTGGAAGTTTATTAAAATATGTTTTCCTGCATGTCCTCTCCATTGAAATGTATGAGGAAACCTGGGTGAGAGTTGTTTCTCCTAAGCTACTTCTGCTAAGCAAATACAAATCACTTAAAGGAATATCTCAAGTATCACCGAAGAGTCCTGTTAATATGTTAAGGATTATTTTGATCTCAGGTTGGAGAACAAACAGCATAATTAGGTCTGTTTGTTCTAAACCTTAGTGTTTGCTTGTTCTAAACTTTACCTCTGTCTCTGTCTTGTTTGGGTTTTTTTGTTGTTTGTGGGTTGGTTTTTTTGGGTTTGTTTGTTTGTTTGTTTTATTATGACTTGAAATACAAAGTATTTCAGATTGTTAGTGCCACATTCTGTCCCTTGTGCTCCCGTGTCAGGTATTCTCTCTCTGTATACGAACACACACGTGTGTTTATCCCTTGTTTTAGCTCAAGATGGAGGGTTGTGATTACTCCAGTTGGTGCAGAAAATGGCTGGATTCTTGGGCTCTCTGAGCCGCCTCATGCTCGGTGCACACCGGCTCTGAGCATCACTGGGGGGCACGTGACGGCAGCCTTGACCTTTCTCTCCAAACCATAAGGGGGTGGGGGCAGAATCACCACCATCCAACTGCGTTTCAACTGGTTTTGACTGATGACTTTCATATTTAGACACTCTAATCTGTTCTGGAAATATAAAATAACTTTCTAGTAAATGTGGTCACATGTTCATTTAAATGAGATTTAAAAATTTCACCTCTCTGTGCATAACAAGATGCCTTTAAGATATTTTACTGACTTGGCTAATGCTCCTAAAAGGTCAATACAAATATTTAGCTTCTACTTTTACTTGCGCTGTTTCACAGATTGGACCCGTTTTTAATTTAGAGTCATCTCACTGAATATTTTAAGGACTATTTAGAGGGCTTGTGGGAAGGCAGGAACAATAGGTCCGACATGCAGGAAGGTGTTGGTTATAAAAGGGCTTAAATTGGCTTTAGTGTAACTGGAAACCAAATAAATGGTGCTGGAAACTCCAGGAGGAGCTGGAGCAGTTTTTTCTGCAGCCCCCAATTAGTGCCATTACAAAGTCTAATGTGCGCAGCGTGGCCGGCAGCAGCTGTGATTGATACAGAGCTCAGCCAATCGCGCCGCGCCCTGTCAGCCCTCATTAGTCTGGGATCAATTACCGGGATTTGAGACCAATTTGAATGAAAAGTAAAAACACATTGTTACCACAAATTTCATCAAGTGAATATGCTGTATAAGGAAATAGATCAGCTATGACCTCTTTGACATTTTCAAAATGTTTAAAAGCTGAAGTTAATTCTTTGTGATGTCCTTTCATCTTGAGTTGACAACAGAGAGACCTGGAGTGGTGACAGGCCTTGTCAAGTGGCTCTGCTTTATCAAAAACAATACCCTCCAGATCTTTCAAGCCAAATATTCTAATCTAAGATAATTGCAGTTAAAATTTTGTGTAGCTTTTCTGCTTTCCCCTGAGCTGTTTTTTGTGTTAAGTAGCGAGCCTTTTCTTTCCCTTGACGCTCTTCTCCCTGTGGAAGGTGTGATGGTCTCTGAGGACCTGGAGGTGGCCACGGTGGGTGGGAAGGGCAGCCCAGGACACCCACCTGGGCAGAAGAAGTCAGTAGTGCAAGGCAGTGTTTTGGAGCATGTCCCATTGACCATCTGAGCTGAAGGAGACCTGGGGGCCCGAGCTGTTAATTACCTGCTGTACTCAGGATGATGTGTTTTCGTGGCTGACATTCTCCTTAGATTAATTCTTCTCTCCTCCTCTTGGTGATCATTCCAGTCTCTTCAGGTGTGGATTTACATGCCATGTCAGTAACCTCTCACATGGATTTTTGCTGTGTCAGTAAACATTTCTGAAAAGAAGGTTTTCAAGTGTGAATTATTTATACTATATGATAAGCAAGTTGAGTGTTGAAATTCAATACTAGTTCATAACATTTTTTTTGTATGATTTCTCTGTGTCTCCTACCCTAACCAGGCTTCTGTTGGAAAGAGCACTTTCTTCTTTTCTGACACACTACTAAAGGTATTTTGAACACCTAAGGTGTTGTTCATTATAATCTGCTGAAAACGGAGGCGGCAGAAAGCTGAATTTCATTGCATAACTTGATCTAAGGGAAAACTTTAATGCCAAACAGCCATCAGCCAAAGGTGGCGGCACCAGTTGCAAAAGCTGATTTTATTATGGTTATGAAAATTATTCCTACTTTTGGACAGTCTTGGTTGTTAGGTCAATTCTGTAAGTCCTTTGGACCATCTCACCTTCCCTGTGTTTTCCTTCGTCAGCTCTAAGTTCCCTGAATATTTCAGGGATGTAGTTGGTTGGTTGGAGCATATAGAAATACACGTTATATTAGTTTTCACAAGCCTTTTTGAAGACAGAAATTAAGATATTTCAATGACTATATTTAGAAACCTGTCAGCACTGTTTACATTTAACAAAATGTAAACATGTTATTGGGTTTTTGCATGTTTTTATACCTCCTTTTATCAATGACTGAGTGTGCACAGATACACACTGTGTCTATATAATATACACAAATACATAAATACTCCGTGTCTGAAATGCTGTATCCAGAAACTCCAAAAAGGGAATTACCATTTCAAAATGGGGACTGTTTTTTTCCCCCCTTCAAGCTGTAGAAATCTTAAATTATTTAGCTGTTTAGAGTGTAATATAAATAAGTGTGGTCTAATGTGTTTCTTATTCGATACCAACTATGTGAGGTGTGAGCTTGGACTAGAGAGGAATTTTCTGTGAAATGAAACCTCCAGAGCTTTTGCTGTGGCTCGAAACCTCTTCATTCTAAGCCTTGAAATACTCTGACTTCCTGTGCCTCCCCCTCCCACCCTCCAGTATTCCTTAAACAAGCCACTGGATAGTGGACAAACTTCTTCTACAAAAATCAGTCCTGACATAAGTACCTTGAAAATATATTTATTTCAGAACTGTTAAGAGTCTTAACCCATGTGCATCAAGCAGGCTGATGGTTTTACTTAGAAAACTCTTTACTAAACTGTTTCTGTAGCACAGGGCTGCTTAGTCCAGTGGCCCAAAAATTCAGGGTTGCAGAGCAGTGGGAATAGTGATGTAGAATTCAGGGATTTATTCTCCTGTGACAGATTCCAGCTGGAAGGATGAAGGGACCCAGAGTTTGGAAGTACAGAAAAATCTTACCAAGAATTTTCTTTTGGGGATATGTTTACATTTTAAGTGCAGGGAGGAGTAGCACAAACATGTGTCTGCAAGGCTTTTTCCATAGCGAGGGTTCATGCACGTAGGCAAACACCTAGTCACAGAATCGTCAGGGTTGGAAGGGACACCTCGGAGATCATTGAGAGTCCAGCTGTGAACCCGGCACCACCATAACCACCATGGCACCAGATGCCCTATATGTGTGTGTACAGATAGATACACACACACAGTCCTTAAATAATGGAAGTATTTTTGTGAATGAATCACTTCCCACGTGAAACTGAATGTTTATTTCTACCCTTAAAATCAGGTATTATATCCAATGCACTGAGTTCATCTTATTGCAGTACACAATTCCCAGCTGCAGTCAGAATGCTGCCAGGCTCCACAGGCTTTGCTCACATCAGCTCACAAAGGAGAGCATCCCTTCTCCAGCAGATTCCAGCTCTCATGATTGGTGTGGAATGGAGTTTAATTTACCTGGAGTAGCACAGACCCTTTGGAAAGAGGTGCCCCATTCCACAGAAGAGTCGTTCTCAGCATACTCTAAATACTGTACATATTTACCAAATTTAAATACATATTTACATACATCAGATTGACCCAATTGAAGGGAATGACTCCCTTGATACCTTTTAGAGTCTATTAGGTAAATAAGCTGCTCTTGGCACAGCAGGCAGGGCTGCAGCTGAGATCAGGGTGTGGGGCTGGCAGCTTCCTGGGGAAAAGGCTGCTTTTCCTGCACTCCAGAGCCTGGCTGGCAGCAGGGCTGGGCACAGGGGCCAAGGCAGCACTGCCGTGTGGTGACAGCCACACAAGGGGGAACGCCACCTCAGCACCACCTCTGCCCTCCCCTTCGCCCCCTCCCCACCACGTCAAAGTGCCCTTCCTCAGAATGTGGCAAAATGCTGGGATATAATGCTCGACTGTGGAAAGACTTATTTGATTTAGCACATTTTGTCTTAATTAATCCTTTATAGATTTCTCGCTCACTTTGTACAAACAGATGAGATGTAAAGAGAGAAAACAGTTTCTGTTTATGCTCCATGGAAGCCTGTGGGCTGCGCAGTAACAGCAGTGCCAGGGGATTTCTTCACTGCAGCTGCCTTTATGTGTGTCTCTGTGGAGCACTGTCCCAGCACACAGGAACCCACACTGCTGAAAGTTCTGGAACATCTGTGATCTGGGACGTGCCACGTGGCAGGGATAGTGCAAGCCTGCGGCTTGTCTCCACACTGCTCTTGAGGGTCTGATGGCCTTGAGCTGGGAAAAAGTTGATATTGGTGATCACCAAATCACAGACTGGTTTGTGTTGGGAGGGACCTTAAAGCTCAGCTCATTTAACCCCTTGCCATGGGTGGAAGCACTTTCCAGAAGACCAGGCTGCTCAGAGCCCTATTTGTTCTTTTGCCTTTCTTAGTATCAGCTGGTACAGTTATTTTACTTCGATAGAATTATTTTGCTGCAGTTACCTGATTTTGCTTTTAATCATGGCAGTAGTATTTAGCTTGTTTCTTACTTTGAACAGTAAATTCTTTCTTTGTAGCTGCACCTGCAAAGGTAACAGTGAGAACTAGGAATTATTGTCATCCATCGATTCTTTCAGTCAAAGCTGACCATACAATAGAGAAGTTCCTGGAAGTGTCCAAGGCCAGGTTGGATGGGGCTTGGAGCAAACTGGGCTAGTGGAAGGTTCCCTGCCCATGGCAGGGAGTGGGATGAGATGAGCTTTAAGGTCCCTTCCAACCCAAACCAATCTCTGATTCTGAATCCATGAAATCCAGGGCTGACCTCCGGGCAGGGTGTGGGCACTGCTTACACACCCCGTGTGGGTGATCCATCTGTTCCATGTGAAGTCTTTTGCTTTTGGAGTTTAGAATCAGGAATCCACAAATTTTGCTCCAAAGGCAAGTGCCTCTGGACTGTAAATACATGTACAGGAGACTCTGACAGGGGCTGCTCAGCTTACTTCACTCTGGGCCAATTCACCACCCCCTGATTTACAGAGCTGTTCTACTTTTATCTTACTGATTTGCAAATTCTAGTGACCAATTGCATTTCAAACATCAGTTATTTTTATTATGTAATTTGTTTTACTGCAGCGCATAGAAAAGCCAAGCCCTACTTCCGAGAGCTTATGGTCTGGTTTGAGATATATAGCGAGGTCCATGAAGAGAAAAACGAGTCAGCCTGTGGAGTGGTGACAGTTGCTTGCTCTTGGCATGTGCCCATCTTGCTGCCATTTAAGCTCCTTAATTCTGGTGGGGAAAAAATGAAATATATCAATTCTTTTAGACAGTGAGACAAAACCTAATTTCCAGAAGAATTTCTGATCCTAGTGCCACAATGGATGTCAGTGGAGTAAAGATGAAGGGAAGTGCTGATTGTAGAGGCTGGGAGAAGTGAGAGACGCTGTGTGGAGGGCTGAGAGGGCAAGGTGACACCTGTCATAGCAGTAGCACGAGGTGACAGAAGGTAACAGTGCCTGACTTGGGGAAGCAGGGCAGTGTGCCAGAGTAATGGCTTCATGTCGAAATGCAAGGGGCAGGATGGATTTAGTGGCCTGCAGGATCCAGAGGGAGAAAGGGGAGTAACTGGAGAACCCAAGGCCAGGGGACAGTTGTGGTGGCTGAGGAGGGACATGGGCACAGAAGGATCAGGAAGGAGCCAACACAGTTCAGAGGCGTCATTATGAGAGATTGTTCTGGTGCTGTGTCAATCATCCTGTTCTTTGTGAGAAGTTCTGGGAAAGGAAAAATGGGGAGGGTTTGATATTAGGAGCACACTTTGCATTCAAGTGTGATGTGAAAAGATTTTCCTCCTGGGAATATCTATTACCAGTTGAGGTTCCAGACTTCTTCCTTTCTGTTCCTTACTATGTTGAAACATCAGTCGCGAAAGTGTTAGAACTTCTGTGTGTGAGGTACATTTCTGTTAATATCCAGGGCACTTACAACATTGATCTGTGATTTTTTGTTAAAAATTTCCTGTTACATTTTAAAACTTAAAAATAGTTTCATCCCATTGTGCTGCTTTGGGGAGCAGTTCAGGCTGGTTTGCAGGGTCACGGAAGGAATGCTACCAAAGGGAAGAAATCTTTGCATTAGGGTTAGAATAATTCTCCAAATGTGCATATCTGCAAACATTTAGGGGTTAGATTCTGGATTAATATCTAAGGTGAAACTGAAACACTTGACACTGTAATAAAGAGCTGTAATTTCAATACAAAAATTTGCTACTGATTGCTTGGCTGAATGGAAACCTGGAGGACGTAAATTAGAAAGACGAATAAATGGAAAGAATGTTCATCCCATACTGGCCTGTCAACCATGGCATCTCCTCTGAAAATTCCTGTCAGCCCAGGGACAGGAGTAAAAGCTGTGCCCTGCTTGGGGGCTGCCGAGGGACCCCCAGCCAGTGCCACCGCTGGGACCAGGTGGCATTCCAGAGGGGACTTGTTCTTTCATAAAAAATAGAAGGGATAGCTCTTCCGTGGCTCCCAAGGCAAAGTTCAAAGCTGCCTAGATGAACTGCCCAGAGTGGTGTGGAGACAGGAGGCTCAGCAGCCGTGTCCGCGGCACACACATGCACCTCCGTGCTGGGAGACACCCTCCATGCAGAGAATATCCTGCATGCTGGGCAGAGATGTTACGGATACTGAAAGGAAAAAGCTGAAGTCCAGTATCGTTTCTAGGAACACACGCAGGGCAGGTCTCAGAGCTTTGCACTCTACCGTAATTTCTTGCTGCCTACGTTCTTACAATGTAATTAACTGTGAATGTTATAAGGCAGGACTAGAACGAAAGCAACTCAACTGTCTGGAGACATGCATGTTAAAAGTCCAAAAATGGGAAGGATGTTGCCTGGGTCACTGCCCATTTCACAGCCCCTGAGCAGGATGTGAGAATGCTGCTTACGGCAGAGGCTTCAGTTGCTTTTTTCCTCTCCTTTGTAATAATTCTCTATCCAAATACTCCCAGTGAATGAAACCTGATGCAGCAAGAGTCACATTATCTATTCCTGCCCACTCTCCAGGTCCTTTGGTTGTCCTAATGTCTACTGTGGTGAGGGGTAAATATTTGACCACTCTGTTCGCCATTGCCTCACTGCCTCTGAGTGACCCTGCATTAATTAGTTGGGAATTTCGGGGCTTTGAATCTGATTGAATCAAAATATTGTTTTTACAAGTTGATGAAGGCTTGATTGATGTGGGTTCTGCTGATTCTTGAAAGGATTAAATTGTATGTACAGATTACAGAGTCCTGCCTGTCACTGCTTAAATGGGAATTGTTTTTTAACAACGCCAAGAGGAAACAGTGTTTTCCTTTATATCAGAGAAAGAAAGAAGTCCCATGGTTTCCCAAGGTCTTGCTCTCCCTGTCTTTGTGGGCAGTGTATTTCATTCAATCTAAAAATAATCTTTTCAGGCTAGACCTGTGCTTCCCTCCTCCTCCATCTCTGGTGTCCTGTGCCCTGGACACAGGAAAGGGGTATGTGGGTGCCAGGCTCAGAGGGGACCCACATCACAGCTTGCAGGAGCATCTGCTGCTGGCCCCTGGCTTCTCCCCTTTACAGAAGGGGAAGGGACCTCAAGGGACTCAATAAATTCACTGAGGAGGATAAAGTGAGATGGAGTGACAATCACATGCCAATAATGGATGGCAAAAAGCCCTTTAAAATTGAGAAGGGGGAGATGCAGAGTAGCTATTCCTTAAAGGAAGACACTCTGGGCAATGTCCCCTTCTGCACATATGGGATGTATGGGAGTTTATTGGAGGGAATTAGAAAGCTATAATCTCATTTAACCATAAACCTGTTATGCTGAAAAATGGCTCATTCCTATGGATCAGCCCCAAATAAACACAGAACCAGGAAAGTGAAAGGGGCTTGTGACCCGGGGCCCTGCTGGGGTGTGTGGTAGGACACTTGGAACTGCCACTTAAAATGCAGGTGATCATTTCCTGAATCCCTCTGTGGATGTGCTGCAGCCAGGGAGTGTCTGTGGGAGCAGAGGGCAGTGGGGCTGTGCCCACACGGCACCTGTGGGGACACAGGGACATGGGAGGTTACAGCCTCCAAGGGAGGAGAGGGGCAAGGTAAAGCCGAGTCCATCACTGTCATTGCCTGACCTCTCACTCAGAACTCATCACACACAAGAGTGGGTGATTTGGAAATGAAAAGAGGGAGCAAACTTCCCTCAACTGTTACCCTGAGAAAGAAGTTTCCAGAGATGATCCAGACATAAAAACCACAGCAAGTGACACAAAATTCCTGCTGGACTGGAAGGGACTCTGACCACTTCCAGATTTAATTTTGCCTAAATATTGTGTAAAATTGGTGTATTGGAAGAAACCTTCCTGCATGCTCATGACTTGATATACAAAAACAACAAGTCTCATTTTTTGGTTCTGTTTGCTGGAAGAACATTTGTGGAAAGAAAACTTTTACAAAAATCATGGAAGCTGTGAATAAATATAAAAGTATAGAAGAAGTGAAGACTGATCTAGTGAAGTCAAACAAAAGGTTGTTTTCTAGTGGTAGACAAGGGGGAAAGGTAAGGCAGGAATGAGAGGGAGAAGGAAAGCATTTGATTTTCTTTTCAAGGACATAAAAACTCTGTTTTAAACATAAGGTGAAGCCTTTTTGTAACCACCTTCTTCCTAGAACTTCTTTGGGCAGCAAATTGTCCCACTGTTCTGTAGTGTGTCGTATTTCTTGGGAACAAGCTTTAAATATTTTTTTATTTGTTTTCACATGCTGATACCAAAAAGATAGGTGAATATCAAGTGAATAGATTTGCTTTTTTCATTTTATTTTAGAGCTCTGCCTACGAAAGTGCCACCTAATATAATTTCTGGTGACGTTCTGAGGGTAGGGAACTGTGTGGATAGATTGTACCTTTCTGCTTACTCTTTAAATCCCAAACCATAAATTATTCTTGGTTTTGTTATATATTGGGTATCCTTCCTTGATGGGGATCTTCATCTGATTGCCTTTGGGTCAAATGTGGGCGTTCTCATGGAGAAGTGTGTGCGTGGAGGAGCCTTTGGACACACAGTGTTTTATGAACAGTGTCATCTCAAAAATGATCCAGCAGCTTCTCTGAGGGTGTGTTACTGTGGCTTGGCTTCAGGGAGGTGGATTTGGGTTCCCAAGTGCAGGAAGGGCAGGTTTCATTCTCTGTCCTGTGACATCGTGTAGCAGATAAATGTGGCCGTGGATTTTGGGATTTCTTATGGAAACACTTTAGTAGGGATTTGGAATAAAAGAGCTTTGGGAGCCTCTGCCCAGTAGAAACTTCCATGGGACTAAATGCTCATAATGATGGTAAAATAAAGTTCTTGGGGTTTGTAACTTTTCTGTTAAATTCACAACTATTCATCAGTTGACTTCCAACATCCCAAAGGGATCATTAATTAATACAGCTTCATTTAACAGAAAGCTGTTTTAAAGGAGAAACTGAGGAATGGATCCAAGTCCAGACTAATGTCGACACTAGAGCCTGATGCCCGCATCCGTGAGGGACCCTCGGGGAGTGTCACACCAGGACATGGAGCAGGGGCTGCTCCCTCCCAGGCAGCCCTGGCCCCCCCTGAGGTGCACTCAGCTCTTTGTGCTCGCAGCACTGAATCATATCAGGGTTATTTCATGAACAAAACACAACTGCACTGGCAAACACTGCTGTGCTTTGGGGCTGGGCTTTCTCCCTCTGCCTCTAATCCTGTTAGGAGCCTGTGTTTCTCCGCTGCCGTGCCGCTCGCCAGCTAGTTCCAGCATCCTGAGTGGGAGAAATATGGAGAAAGCTGCTTCCATTTTAGCTTCCGGATGTGTGTGCTGCCACCAGAGCTGTGCAGAGGGTCTGCAGTGGCTGCTGCCTTTAACCTACATGATGGATTCAGCAGCAAACCCTCCCTAGCGAGCAGTGCCCAGTGGTGATGTCCCTGGCCAGAGCCCAGGCCCCCCCAGTCGCTGCCTCTGCACATCCTTTTCCCTCAAGATTACATGCAATGCTTGGGAAATAGTTTTGTTTTGTACTTAAATTTGTACAAGACAGATAATGATGGTATTTACTGATTCAAGGTATTGCCGTTGATCATTTTCGTTAAGCAAACTGCCATTTGAAAATGAAAGCCAAGTGATTTTCATCTGGTTTTTATAACCTTGTCTTTATTCACTGTGTTTTCTTAATATGTGGATGTGCTCGGATCTGTGTAACAAACAGTTCTGAAAGATAGCAAGGGACTTTAATAACAAATAAAAGAGCAGTTCCCATTCAGCTTCGAATTGCCCACAGCTAAATTCAAGGGAACGTATCTGCAGCCAGAGCGAAGAGGCAGGGATGGGTTTAATCATTTAACCTCGGGATTACGAGCCAGGATGTTTAAAAATCCAGAGCGTGGGGTTTGCTTATTACTTATATGAATCACGTCTCTTTACTGCACAAACCACCCCGGAAAGTGGCGTTCCCCTGTTAATGGTGGGCTCGGTTTCCCTGTTTGTCAGGCTCACCCTCGGGAAAGAAAGGGGGAAGAACAGTGAAATTGTTTAAAATAGGGACATTTAATTTCTGTCAACAATTTGTTAATTATTGCTTTAAGAGTGAAGCTTCAGCGTGTCAGTAAATACCGCTACAAAAGGCTTTTTAAGAGATCCCAAATTAAGCTGCAAACGTTTCCCATTCTCAGATATCCTGATTAGATTAAATTATTTCTCCTGATTTTGCTCCCGAGCGAGCTGTGTCTGGTCAGATCAGAGCAGCTCAACGAAATTACAGACAAACAGCGGCTGAGGGCAACGGTTGCACTTGGATTCAAACAGGGCAGAGTAAAGGTTCTCGTTTTATGCAATATTTACTGAATTAAAATATCCTTCAATTGTAAAGGCTTCGATCTCGTCTGCCTTTCCTGTGGCAAAACACTGCTTTTAGAGTATTTTTCATTTCTGCTTCTTGAAATAAAAGTGAGATAACAAATGTCCAGGTTGAATAGATGTTTGTGAGCTGTTCATGAAAATGGTTCCTAAAGTTTAAAATTGAACCAAGTCTAATTAACAGCAATATCTGCCAGACTCTCTTGCCATAAAGAACAGAAAGGCAGATCATTTTAACCGAGTGAAACAGGGTCCAAAATAAAGGTTTTGTCAGGGCTGCTGTTTTAAAATGGAAATGTAGTTGATTTTATTTGTCATGTTGTAAATAGTTCAAATCCAGGATTTTAACACCATTACAAAGAATTCCCGTCATGGTTTCAATCCTAAACCCCCTCATGCTCTGCAGCAGGAGGCTCTGACTCTCGTTCTGAACTCAGGGCTATTATCAAAATTAGAAACGTCATTTTCTCCATTATTTTAATGGGAAGTTACCTTTGGAAGAATAAGTCCATTTTGACATGATATAAATGTTTTAAAATAAAAAAGCATTGAGGGAATCACAGAAACATTTTAATCTTAATTATTCATAAATAGCTACCTCAAGTCCATTTTGAACAAAATGTCAGTTGACCAAGAAACATGCTTATTTTGCATGAGAAAAAAGGGTATTTGGACTGTAAAAGGAGGATTTATCAATGTAAATTTAACTTAAAATGAAATCTGCAAATCAGAACCAACCATCTATCATGAAAGTGCATTAACACTACAGTGTTTGCTGCTGAAAATTCAGCAATATTATGAAATCTTTAACTATCTAACTAAAACTGAAATGGCAAAGGACTCCTCCTACTTATCAAGAATTTAGCAGGAATTTTTTGATAAATTGATCTGAAATATTTGGAGGACCTTTATCTGCAAAAAAAACCCCACATTTAAAATGTTATAGTGGTAAAGTTTTGAAAAATAACTAACAGTCTTTTAAATATTTGAGCAGCTTTGTATTCTTTTCCCCAACCCTGCCCTTGAGAACTGAAGTCCCCAATGGATGTTTTGATATACTGGGCACTTTGCACTTAAACATTTCCTTTCTATAAAGACATCTAGAAAAAGACATGCTATTGGATTCCTAAACGCATTTTGCAGCAATTGATTGTTTTGTTCTTTTTAACTATGCAGATTAAAGTAATAAAAAAGGACTTTTTAGAGTTAGGGGAAGAATTAATTGTTCCTTTCAGCCCCTCTAGAACCCATAATTCCTGTGTTCGCGCTGCCCTGCATGGCTGCTGGTGTGTTTGTATATCCAGGTTTCATTGGCAGACCTAATTTCAGGATACATAATGCATGATTTTGAAACCAATTTGTTATTGTAATAAAATATTTTTCGGAATGCATGGTGGTACTGGAGAGGAGAATGTTAAATTATACATGGATTGTGGCCGAGTGCATTCATTTCGCTCGGCGTGCAGGTGAATCTCCCCGTGACCTTGGCACTCGCGGGGTAGCACAGAATAACAATCGAATCCGGGATCGGGAATCCGACCATTTCCAAATATTAACAACTTCTTTCAAAGGAAATGCTGATTTCAGCAGTTATGGTAATGCAAACATCAGTATATCTTTCAGAGAACTTAAAAAAAAAAAAACCCAACCATGATCTTAATAGGATTAAAAGCCAGGCTTTTTATTTCCAAAATGCTAATTTGTTTTCTGCATTCTGTTTTCATAGCAGGTCTTGTTAGGCAGCGCGCTGGGATCTAGAGGACACTGAGAGCTGCCAGAAAGGCGTGGGTAATGATAGGAAAGCTACATAAAAGGTTTCTTTCTGATAGAAATTCTCTATTCCTCACAAGCCCGTTTCCCCTCTCTGTGAGTTGGTTGGGGAAGCCAAAGGCAGTGATGCTGGTGAGAGCGAGGGGAGAGTGTTCTGCTCTCTGTGGCTGTTTTGTGTGTTCCGTATTTATTCCTTTCCCATTAAGGAACAAATGGTGGTCATTAGAGGTGCATTAATTGAAATAGCCTGTGACCCATGTTCGGGAGATGAACGGATTCTCCAGGAAGTTTGGCTGTGAAATCCCGAGTAGCCTGAGGCACCTGACACTCTGTAATCTGCTTATCTGGCCGGCTTTCACAAGGGCTCTCCCATCGCCATTCATGCCGAACAGTGGGGTGTAGAGAGGAGGCCAGAACACAGATAATAATTTACCATGTAATTTGTTTTGAGATTCCTTTGATAGATTTCAAAACCGAAGCATCCTGCAAGAGAACGGGCCTTTAAAACCTTTAAGCCAAGGCGGTCGGTGCTGGCGGTGGGTTGTGGCGTGTGCCCAGCGGGACGCGGCCGTAACGAAGGGACACCCAAGGCCCGGCCACTCTCAGTGGGGACCCTCGGCTTGTTTAATGGCTTTTCAACATTGCTGCTGCTCCTCTTCCTCCTGCATCGACTCTTGTAGCCGATGCTGTACATTTGGAGAGACCGGTGCAGGTTGATGAAAACCATTTGCAGCAATCAAGAGGAGCAGGTAATTTTGGAGGCAGATTTGTTTTGTAAATGAGGTGTTCCATTTGGGGAGCGGCACACCTGGCAACCAGGGCTGTGCTGAGGACAGCTTGCTTCAATTCCCCCCGAGTTAGGGGATATTTCTTCAGCCCACAAACTGGTGTTTTAATGCCTTCATGGAGGCATAAAACATAACAAAAATTCGAGGATTTTATATTCTCAACTTCAAAACTTTCATCCAAAAGGGAAAAGGATCAAAAGGAAAAGGTGGTGCGTTTCATGTTCTCTTGTGGTTTTAATACTTGTTAACTGACCTATAAATGGAGTTTTCCAAGTAAAGAAACATGAGGGAATTTTATTACAGAAAAATCTACGGTGAATCATCCCCAGCTGCTTGTAGAGATACGAGAGGCTTTTCCAGTCCTGCATCCTGGGGTGATGTATGGCACCTCCTCACCTTTCCTTTGTTTCCGTACAACATCGTGCATCCATGGCCATGTTGCTCTTATTGTTTACTGTGCTTCTGAATATTTTTTTCTCATTTAGAGCAGCTGCTTTGGCCTTTCTTTTCAGCTAAAGGAGAGAGAATCACATCAAATCATGTTGTCTTTGCTTGATTATTTTATTTGGTGCGAGCCAGTTAGTGTCATCTGGATGCTTACAAGCACCTTGCGTGTCCTTGGATCCAAAGGAGTTTTTGAATCCTGGCTGTAAGATTTCACAGGTGATCTTGGAGCCTGTTGATGTGTTAATCATGGGATTGCATCTGAAAGTGGAAGTAGAGGTGCTGGGAAGCTTCTAAATCTTTCGTACTGTGAAAAAAAAAATCTAATTATTATTAGGATGATAAAAATGATGAATGCAGCAAGTGAGGCAATACCCAGAGAGATGGGTCTGGGACCCTTTAGGCTGAATTGCAGTTTTTCTGATCAGCATGTTGTGTGTTCTGTATGTGCCCAGCACAGGAACCGTGGCAGGGGCCTCTGAGTACCACTGTAATGCAAAAAATAATAAATTATAATAATGGACAAACCATGTTGCTGTTGGAATGCACAGCCTTGTGCTGAGCACTTAGAATGGTTGTCGGGGAGCGCTGGCTCCCGTCAGTTCCATAGTGGCAACCACAGCAGTTCGGGAGAAAGGCTAACTCAGAGAACTGAGGCATTTGAGAGCCACTGTTTTGTTTTGAATAGAGGAGCAGGACAGAAACTAAATTAAATACCTGATCTGTACCCCCACGTCCTGTGTGAGCAGAATGTGGTGGGACTTGGGGCTGTCTGACCCAAGGACTGTCAGGGTTCAAAAAGCTCTGAAACCAGAAGGAAAAGAGCAACCGCAGAGCTGTGAGGGTGGTCCCTGTGCAGGGTGAGAAGGGCTCTCTCTCCAGGGAGGCAGTGCCTGCTGGGGGTGGTGGTGATGGGGGGCCATGTCCAGACACGGCCACGCTCCCTGAGTGGCCTTGGCTCCCATCAAACCATTCCTAGGGCTTTCTCCAGCACATTCTGCTTCTCATCGCGCCATTTCAGCGATCCCACAGCAGCAAGCATTGCTAAAACACCAAACACATCAATTACTTTTTATATCGCATACCATTTTTCAGAAGAAAACCAATTGCTAATTTTGCAAGTAGGGGATTTTATTCTGTTTACCCTCTGGCTCAGGTGACCTGGAGATTTATTTGGGTTATTAACAAAAACAGTTTGAGCTGCACCTTATGTAACAGCATTTTGGATAATTACCTGAATTAGAAATTGTTCTTTTCTCATCAGTCCCACACAGCAAAGTGTCCCAGGCCTGTAAGTCCTGTCAGTGCCTTCCGAGCTCCGCTGCCCCGTGTGTGCTGTATCAGGGCCGCGTTTGCAGGAGGGATTTTCTGCTTATCTGTCTGTGCTGGTGCTGGAGCTTTGCTACGGGGCAGATTCTCAAGTATCACTTAACATCAATCCATTTCCTTAAGATGGTTGATAACATGGTTTGTATTTCCCAACTCATAAATAGGCCACATCTCTTAGCAAGGTTTTGAAATAGCCAACCAAAGGCCCTGTACCCAAGTTCTTCTAACACCCTTCAGAGGCCTTATTTTGGAGTTCTGCGGTACCTTGGGTATGGGAAAAATAGTGTTTTCTCCTGCTGCTGGGATTCCGTGGTGAGGCTGCATGTGGGTTTTGTCATTTCTGCCCAGTGGTGCATTTTTGTGTGTGCTGTGCCAAGTACTAGCAGCCTGGAGCCAGGTTTGATGTCCACACAGGTTGGACCCCAGAGGGACTGGGGCACCACGGGAAGTGCCTTCAGAAGCAGATTGCTCAGACTGAGGAATTCTTAAATTCCATGAATTTCTGACCGATTCTCAGAACCACATAGAGGGATCTGTGCTAAGTCTCTACTACTGATTTGACTAATGCTTAGTTTTGCAGGTCCCTATTTTGTGGAGCTGCTCATAGGTGGTTTCCCTTAGATGTTCAAAAATAACTGTGAGGTTGGACAGAAATTTGACTTTTCAAGTTTAATATTCCTCAGTTCTTCCTCAGTTATGTTGAACTTCGGTGTTATATGGGGCACAGAGTATTCTCTTTTCATTTTTCAAAAGAGAAGTATAAATACATTTCAGGGTACAGAAGAGGTGCTGAGGACTGTAGCTGTCATTCTGTGAGGCAAAGAAAAAGGCCAATTCCAACATACCAAGAAAAAAGTGGAAATAAAAAAACCGTTGAAATATAGAAGCTTTCGTAGTTAAATACACTGCTGAAGTGTCTACGTGAAAATACGGAGATGAACGACTTCTAATTCAGTTGTTGGGGGGGGGGGTCGATCCTCACCACTCCTGGATTCGCTGCATGGAAGTTACAGTTTATTTTATTTGTCTTGTTTAGAGAAAACTGCAATACTGTAGGAGCACCCCAGGGTCACAGCGGCTGCTCACTGCGGGCTGTGAAAGCTCTGCTGGTATCTGAGCCCTTTCACAGGGGAAAGACAAGTAAAAAGGTTTCTGGCAGACAAAACCAAATGTTTTTTTTCCTTGAGATGAAAAGTAAAATGTAACAAGCACATTTAATTTCTCCTCTTCTAGCCGACATTTAATAAAACGGCACCCTGCAATGGGAACAGATAATGTTTGTCTTATAAAACCCAACAGCCAGTTCCCTTTTTAAACACAGATCTGCTGGCTGGGCTTTGTTGTGGGCCGAGGAGTGACAAGTTTGCAGATGCTACAGCTTGTTACCTAATCAGAGCCAGATGCTGCTCCCCGGCGACGCTCTCGGTGTCACCCGGCCCTCCGCATGGCGAGGGCACGGCCACGATCCACCACGGGCCTTGCTGGCCCTGCAAGTCCCGCTGCACTTCTTGTTATCTTGACTCTCTGTTTGTTTTTAATTTAAGGGGGGTTGCACTGGCCAGAGATAGAGAGGAGTGAATGGGAGAGGTAATCTGAGCGAGGCTGATGTCCACTGGACATCTGTTTAAATTCAACAGCCATGCACACAGACCAGCCTGTGTGCCTTTAGTTTGTTCTCGGGAAATGGCCTGCAGCAAAATGAGAGTATTTGATTTGAGAATTCATTAGATAATTCTGTACATTATACTTCAAATAATACATAGGCCTGAGAGAATGTTTTAAGTAAAATTAAACATTTCTGCGTGGCTGCAGCAGTTCCAGCACGGGAGCACAGGGACGTTCCTGCCCCCTCTGAACTGCAAATCGAGTTCAATATTCTGTTTGCCTTTGTAAAAAGGTAGCAAAGGAATTTGGATTCTAGGAAGTCAGGGCTGTTTGCTTGAGATCATTATTTGGTTCAGCACCTTTTGCAGCCCTTTCCCTTCTCCCACCGACGGGAACGCTCAGAGCTTCATGCTGCTATTAGCGGTGCCCGAGCGCTGCGTGTTTAATTGACTTGTTACCATCTGCTCTGGAAATGGGAACTTTGCAGCTCATGTGCATTGTGGCGTGTGTTTCTTGGGTTAAATACTGTGTGACAAGAAAAGGGGCTTCCCTCCCCATGCCAAACGATGCCAGGAGGCTCATGCAGCTGCACAGCTACAGAGATGTTTGTTCTTGGAGCTGCTTTCACATGTGGAATTATCCTCATGCTAAACCACTGTGATGTGAAACGTTCAGGAGTTGCTCCTGTTTACAGAGGGATCTGCTTTCTTTCTTTCTCTCTTGAAGAAACCTGCTATGCAGTGGGTAATAAAACTAAAAATAAAGATCAGAGCCAGTGGAAATGCTGTAATGTTTCTCGGCAGAAGCATTAGAAGCTGCCCATAAACCATGAGGCATTCAGAAATTTGCACCCTATTACTGTGCCCTCCAGCCGCTCTGGAATCTCTTTTCTCCAGCAGATTTGTTTTATTCCCAACACCTCTGCACTGTAGGTTGTGCTTCTGCGCCCCGAGCTGCTGACACCCTGCAGGGGGGGATTTGTCCTGGGTCCTTCACGCTGCCACTGCTCGAGGGTGAGTTTGAGCTTGTCTCCTGCCTTCCCCCGGAGCCAGGAGAGGGGCTGGAATATGCAACGATTAATGAGCAGCTTGGGAGAAGCCTTGGTCAGATCTGTGCAGCTGAAAGTAGTGGTAACTCTGATTTATCTTACCGTGAGGTCATATTTATGACTTTAAAGCTGTGCTTTCCCAGACCATCTCATATTCTGCTCTTTGGGGTTCTCTTGGTATGTTGGGGGGTTTTTGTGTTTTGTGTTTTTTTCTCAAACATTTTGTGTTACTATCCTTCCTAGAAAGCTGTTTCATTTCCAGGATTTATTTTTCCTTTGACATCTTAAATAGCTGATGTTTTTCTGTGTACATCTGGCCACTGGATTCACAGAACTCCTCCACCAGAATCCATCGTGAATCAGCGCCTGTCTTTGCCCCCCCACCCTGTTGTTTCGCAGCCACTGCTCTTTGCAGAGAGGCTCTACTTTAAACAAACCCCATCTCAGGGGCAGGCTGGCAGGACTGAGGAAGGTTTGCAAACTCATCCTCCCCAAAGAAATCCCACTGAAGAGTTAAATGAAGTCACCTCCCGAGCGTACCCTCCCCTCTCCTCTGGCACCCTGAGCCCCCACGGGCCAGGGTTTTCTCGGGAGAACAATAAACCATCTTCTCTTCTTTTGGTGCCTGTCCAGTGTGGAAAGAGAAAGATGAGGTCAAAGTGGCAGGCTGTACAGCTTGCTTTTGAGCCAAACAGATGGTGAAGGTTAAGTGACAGCTCTGTGACTGCCTCTTTTGAAGTAATTGGAGATAATTTGTATTTTGAATCAGAACTTGACCACTGTCAGAAGGGAAGAAGGTTAATATGTAAACGATTTTACATTAGCCCCTGTTTCTTGGGATTTTTGCTCCCTCCCACCCCCCCCTTGGATTCTTGTTTCTATAATCCTTGCTCCAGGCTATTGGTAAGATTGTCTTTGAGCTTGGTGTGACTCGGCCTAGGCTGCAGTTGTTATGAAAGCCAACAGCTTATTAAGGCCAGGGATAATCTCTGCTACTAATGCATTGTTGCTTTCCTGCAGTCCAGTGATGGTGTTGGAAACAAGACCTGGACACGCAGCTCTGACTGAGGAGGTTGGCAGAGAAATGCCCAAAATACATTCTTGTTTCTTAAGCTGGACCCATTTTGCAGATTATTCCATGGCGTTAAGAAGCTCCCCCTGAACTTCTCTGATCATCAACAATGCAAATTTGAATTGGGCTTCCTCCTGAGAGTTCTTTTTGGCCTTGAGCAGACTCCTGTTTATTTACTTAGAGTACAGAACATACCGTGTGTGTTGTGTTTGCTGGTGCTTTCCTGGTGGGAAGTGGAATATTTGTAGAGCCTGATTTTAAAGTGGTAGAGAGGAGCTGCCAAGTTGCTTCTCAGTGATTCCTGTTGCTACAACAGTTCCACTGTGGTCCTTCCACTTCTCCTTAAGGACCACAGGCAAGACATTAGTGGTGATGTGCTCAGATTTCTGTGCCCAGTCCTTTCTTGTTCAATGTGGAAACTGAAAGGACTCCGTAGGGAAAGAACCTGTAAAGTCATCTTCATCCTACTCAGTGTCCAAGGCCTTTGCCTGTGTAAGGCAAACAGGCAGCAGTTCCACATATATTTAAATACTGGAGCTCAGACTTCTGGATTTGTCAGGTGATGAATTCTAATTTAACGTGGCAGTTGGTTACCAGAGACACCTGAATATGCTGGTTGGGAGGTAACTCCAACCTTTGTGTGGGCTAGAATCATAGAATACAGAATATCCTGGGATGGAAGCGACCCCCAAGCATCATTGAAGTCCATCTCCTGACTGGTGCATTCGTAGCCTGATTACTCTGTCCTGGCCCCTTTTTTTGCATGCAGAAACTCAGAGATGCTGGTGGAGAGGCCACCAGTGCACAAAGTCTGGGGTATTTTAGTGCATTTAGGTGCTGTTTTCTCAGAGCAGAGAAGGCAATATTGTATTTTATTCACATACATCAGGTTGATTATGAAACACATTTTTTTCACTAACTTGAGAAGAAAAAGGAGATAGTGGCTTGTTATTTCTGCCTTTTTCTTAACCAGGCAAAGTAAAGAAATGGCTGCAAAACCTTTAGAAGCATTCAAGTACCTCAGTGACTTTCATCAGATGTTCTCTGTACAAGAAAAAGAAAAAAAAATCGTTCTATCTTTTTATTTTTACTTTGCTTTAATCTTATTTGATGATGTCTCAACAGGCTGGGACATGCTTTCTTGGATGGCAATTTCACTGCACCATATGTGTCTCTCACAAGATAGCAGAGTGAAATGAGTCTTGGCAGGAAGAGAACTAAACACATTGACAAAGAAAAGAAAAAAAATTATTTACTTAACTCCCTGTTGCCTGCATACGTTTTTTCCTGGGACTGCATCTGGTACAACAATGCAAAGTTGGTTTCTCACAAATGTGTGTCGGAGGCATAGTCCCACATTGATCCCTTTTTCTTGCCACCCACACTTGATATTTGTTTTTTTAATAATAATCCTGATTTAAATGGTTCAGTACCTAGAGGTGACCTAGCTAAGAGAAAATCTGGTTTTACCTGACAATTTCTGTTGGGGAGAGCTCATTCTTACTTGTCTGCAAAAAAGACTCAGTCATTCTGGGGGAAAAAAAAAAAGAAATTAACAGTATGAAATCCCTGACGGAGCCAGGCATTCTCCTGGTGAGTGCTGGGCCTGGCATTTAAACTCTGTGGGAAATAGAGGTGGGATCGGGCCAGGCTGAGCCCGACAGGCTCCCCAGCAATGGAGAGGGGTTACAGACATTTATCGTGGTTGCCAAAAGATTCCAGTTTGGGCTGCTAAGTTTGGAAAATTTACATGTGATATATTTCAAAGTAAGGACAGCGAATCTCTCTGGGTTGAAATAGTGAAAGTGTGTTTGAATATTGAAATCAATCCATCAAGCAAAACCCTCTGCGCTGGCACACACCTGAGGGGTACCCGTGGCTGCGGTGCCCCAATGCCAGCTCCCACTCTGCCCAGTGCCAGCTCCCACTCTGCCCCAGTGCCAGCTCCCACTCTGCCCCAGTGCCAGCTCCCACTCTGCCCCAGTGCTGGCTCCCACTCTGCCCAGTGCCAGCTCCCACTCTGCCCAGTGCCAGCTCCAAGTCAGCCCAGTCCCGGCTCCCAGGTGTGGCTCCCACTCAGCCAGGGAAGGGTTAAGCAGTCCTGTCTGTTCCAGGGAACCTGCACGGTCCATCCCTGGCTCCTGTTCCCGAGGCTTCCACAGCTGTAGCGGTTTGTGTTTACATTCGCTCTCGGGGACGACTTCTGAACCCTTCGTAAAATCTCTATTTGTACGGTCGGATATTTAGGAGGAAAATCAATACAGGGTCTGCAGTGACCTTGCTGGTTAGCACGGAAGTGTCTGGCAAAAATGTGAACAGAGGAACATGCAGGTGATTTGCAAAAGATAAAATGGAAAAGGAACAAGCAGGTTTAGGGTGTTTAAGAAAATTTGCAATTAAAAACAATGGAGTGGTCACATAGGACTTTAGACACTACATGAAAAGATAGGCAAGGGGAGAGAAAAGTCCTTTAAGGCATGAACAATGTAGAGATTGCCATTTCAGTGGACAGTCGTGGTGAGAGGCACCCCAGGTGCGGCACACAGGTAACACACGGCTGTGGGGCTGGTGCACGGAGAGAACGGGCAGGAGAGGGTTTCACAGGCTGAGCTGTGGTGGGAATGGCACCACAGTCAGGTGCACATGAAAACAGGTATCATGTCGATGCAACCTTTAGGGTTTTATTAGTATTTAAAACAATTTTTCCTTTGTGCTCCTTCTAAATAAAGTGGTTGGAGTTTTTAGTTTTCTTTTTTTTTTTAATACTGCTTTTTTCATGGTATCTTTTTCCACCGTTGTAGATGTTTTGTAATCTATAAACTGACTATCACAGGGAGACCTCAGTGATTGTTGGAATATAATTATAATTGCTGTGTTGTTTCAGAAGTGCAAGTTCAGTTAAGTTTGGGAGTTTCCTGTTCCTCACACTGTGGCAGGTGTGACGGAGACCCCGTAGGGCAGATGTTTGTGCCCACACCACACTGGCTTTTGGCTCAGCAGCATTCCAGACCCTTCCGGGCCAATCTCTGTGGTGTCTGAGCTCTGAATGTGTGTATAAACGTGGCACTGTCACAGATTCCATGGTTGGCAGTGGGTGCTGGGTTCTGACTTCTTCCTGCCAGTTTTCCAGCCCTCTCCATGGCTCAGGTGCTCTGCGCCCTTGTTGGGCTCTGCACGGGCATCGTCGCAGGGTTGGACCGGGTGGACAGAGAGAGCCCTGTGTAGGTGGTTACCTGTGCACAGAGGCACATTTTGGGCACCGGGACACCTCTCGGTGCCCATGGATCACTGGCAGGGCAAGAACTGCTTCATGAAGGAGGCAGTGAGCTGTGGGAATGACACAGAATCAGGAATTCTCACAAAAGTTTTGGGAATCCAAAAGGGAAGGCAAGTCAGTGCGGAACTTTTGTGCCCCTCATTTCGAGAGGCCTGTTCTGCTCCTCCTAAATGAAAATATTTATATAAAATGTACATTGGTTGTATTCCTAAATATTCAGTGTGGAAATTGATCGTGCAGCGATGCCTGTGCAGCTGCTTGAAATGGAAATGCGGGAGGGAAGATGTGAGGGGAGCGGAGCACAAAGAGGAGCCGTGGGTGAGGCTCCGGGCAGCGGTGCCGGCTCCCCTTTGACACCAGGACCTGCATCCGCGGGCCAGGGAAAACCGCGGCCTTCCAGCAGGACAAACAACAGCCCTCACAGTTAATTGCTGGAGAAGGCTTTCTACACAAATAGGAATTTTTTTTTTCCTACTCTGCTTTTTCTTTTCAGCTTCTGATAAACTATATTATTCCTTATCTAGAGCCCAGGTGCCCTCGTGCCCTGGGATCTCATGCACTCCCGGAGAATTCCAGGCTGTTTGTAGTATCTTAAAGAGGTCGTACAGAGAAAAATAAGAGATGGCATTCTTCTTAATTTTTATGTATTGTTTTAATCATAATGAAAATTTTTTATATAAACAAAATATTCCGACTCATTGAGCAAACTTACCTTGGGGGCAGGAGAAGACCCCCTTGTTGTTGAATTCATCTGAATGCAACATTAACTGAGTTAGTCAGAAACGTGTCACAAAACTGTTGTGGCTTTTTCAGTGGCTTTTTAAAAATATCTTGAAATTTGAGTGTGTTCTGCAGCTTAGACAATGCATTAGTGCCAAAAAGGATGTTTCTTTTGTTCAAAGCTATTAAGGTTGAACTGAAAATACAAATCAGATTGGAATAATCTGGATTATACTTACATTTTCTTTAGCTGTGTTGCTTTTTGTTGACTATTAGGTTAAAATAAAATCTCCAGGTTTAATGTTTTTTATTGATAAATTACTTAATATTAAGAAGTATGTTTTATTTAAATTAATTTTAGACAAATAATTTAGCTATTGAAAAATTGCTGCATATGTGAGCACATGTATATACATAAATGTGTGTGTGTATATATATACATATATATACATATACATATATATATATGCTCCAATATTGTATGTAGACCCCTAAATTTTTAGGAGGAAGTTTCTTTCCCATCGAGCTGTTTAATAACCTGTCAGTTCCCCACTTGTGTGGACTGTTTAAAATTCTATATAGTTTTCTGTTTTAATGCAATATCATTTAATTCTCTAGAGACAAAGAGATAAGGTGTTAAAATTGGGATAAAAGCTTCCAAATGCTGGAAAATTTGCTCTGTCAAACCCAGGGCCCTTTTTACTGGCAGAAACTTAAGAAAGTAAATACTAATAAGCTCACATGTAATGAAAAAAAATTAAATATAATTTCTGTAAATAATATAAATGCAATTCTCAATACTTTATCTGAAAACAGCTAAAGTTGAATTTCCTATTAATTTTTTGGGTTTGATTGATGAATGCAGAATCAATACTTCGAAACTTCCACCAAGAATTGTTGTCTGGATGGAGAAGAGTGGTGGATTTTGTTATATTCCAATTTTGATTATTTTCTCTTCCAAGAACATGGCATGAAATAACCAGCTCTTAGTCTGCCTTCAACATGGTGTAACCAAAGTGCAGTTAATTGCATACATTCCCTTCTTCCTAGTGGCAGAACAATTTTTTTCTCTCATAGAAGTTGGTTAAGAAACATGTTCCAAAATACCTGGCCAGTAGAAATTGGAGGGAAGAAATTAACTCAAAACCTGAGACATGCCGAATTTCCCTTCCCTGCCTGGGGTTTGGCATGTTGGCTGCGGTGCTTTTAGGGAAGGTTCCCCAGGTTGCTGCTTCTCTCGTGGTGGTTGGGGTGGCTGTGGCGTCCAATTTACCTGCCACAGGTACGGGCAGTGCCCGCCCGGGTCGGGGGAGAGCTGTGGAGGACGGACCGTGGGCAGGGGGAGGAGGATGGCCAGCCCAGGGGCAGGCTGTGGCCAGCCCAGGGGCAGGCAGTCGAGGAGAGCCCCTGGCAGGCCGGCAACACAGACACGCTCCAGAGCAGTGTCCAGCCTGTCCTGTCAAGTTTATTGTCCACTCCATCAAGGGGTCTAATGGTCAGCGGAGGGGCTGAGCGTGTCCCCCGTGGCCTGACATTAACAGAGTGGACTTGTTTAAGCTCAGCCAGGGTGTCTCGGCTGATGGGGACGCCAATACCCGTTTCCCTCAATGAGCAGTCGCTCGGATCACGACTCAATAGAGCCTCCCCCAAAGGGCTCCGGGGGGACCTGCCCTCACCCCGGCACCAGCGGGAAGGGCCGATCAATGCCCGCTGACAAGAGGCGAGCGCGGCCCGGCCCGGCCGGCGGGGGAAGATAAATGGCCGTGCCCCGAGGGGCGGCCGGGCCGGGCTAATTGGGCAGCGCGGCCCCGCCACGGCCGGGCCGCCACATTAATCCGGATTGAGCGGCTGGGCAGCGCTTACAGCGCGGAGCCTTCCCCTGCCCGGCCGGGCAGGCTCTCCCCCCGGTGCCCGGGCAATCTCTCGCCCCGGTGCCCGGGCAATCTCTCGCCCCGGTGCCCGGGCAATCTCTCGCCCCGGTGCCCGGGCAGGCTCTCCCCCCGGTGCCCGGGCAGGCTCTCCCCGGTGCCCGGGCAATCTCTCCCCCCGGTGCCCGGGCAGG